>OZ017738.1:399121706-399740456 GCA_963969285.1 Odontomyia ornata
TACAGGAAAATTCAAATCGCTATAACTTCGTCAAATACCATTCGATCTTTATGGAACTTTCAGAAAAAATCAATCTTATAAATAGTGATCTGTTTTATTGAATTTAAGGGTACCGTTTAGATTTTATTCAAGAAAACATAAAATCGATAAATCATACTATTCCTAACAAAGTTGAGTGAATTTCGACTTTTCATGTATGTGTTGTTGTTGTACTCATTAAGGCCTACATTCGTGATTTTTTGTCAGATTTTTCAGATGGAAGGTGTCCAATCGCGAGGGGGGGGGGGGGGGGGGTACGCGAAAAGTTCGTACATTTCCCCTTCCCCTGCCCCCCTCGGTACTTATAAGGCAATTTTAAGACTTGTTTTGAAAAGATCTCATTGAGGCCTTTCCAATGACACCCTACTCGACTACCAATGGTGAAAATTTTTTTTTGACGGGTCACCTCCCTATATGGGGAGACCCCCCCTTAAACCCCTTTGAAAAATTTTTTCACCCTTGAACTGTCAAGAAGTTACCACTTCTGACCTTTCCACAAAGTTTCATGGCCGTAGCCTCTGTAGTTTTGGAGAAAAAGTGCTGTGACATACAGACGGACGGACGGACGGACGGACGGACACAGTTCGTGATTAGAATAGGGTTTTGTATCTTAGTACAAAACCCTTAAAAGAAAAATAATAGAATGAAATAGAATGAAATAGTAATACAACATAGTGATGTGGTGTTTTATAGACAAAAACATTGATACCTATTCGATAGGTTATAAATCCAAATGATTAATTTCATTATAATAATCGGTAGTTGAAATAAATTGTGTTAGGTGCTCTGATGATGTAGGAGTAGTTGCTACCACATATCGTGTTTTCGGGTCTGAAGATGTAGGATGTGAGTGTCTTACTTGAGTTTTGATATGTGAAGTTATATTCAACGATTGCATCTGTCCTAGAAATAGTGCATCATTAATAAGTTTTTGAACAAATGGTACCATTTCAGTTGTCATATTGCTTAGTTCTTGGCTTTTTAGTTCTTCCTTATGACCATTCTTCAGTCGATTGGCAACCAACTGCAAAACTTTTGATTTTGATACGGGTCTTTCACTTCCTGGTGACCTCTTTCTTCTGCCAGTAAAGGATGCTGAAGTGTTAGGACGTGTGAACTGATTGTCACTTGAGTTTTCTTTGCCAAAATCTTCAGTTTCTAAAATGGTTGACTCTCCTTCATCCTATAACAAATACATCAGCATTAGTTTATTGACGGAATAGTACCTAACCATTTATTTATGTTTTTTCAGATGCCCAGGAACGAAAGTGAATGGAGATTACTTGCAGATGGTTTCAAAGACAGGTGGCAATTTCCAAATTGCTTGGGGGCTGTTGACGGAAAACATGTTCGCATAGTACCTCCAGAAGGAAGTGGGTCGCTATTTTGGAACTACAAAAAGTTCAACAGCATTGTCCTCATGGCAATAGTGAATTCCAACTACGAATTCATTATGTGTGATGTCGGAACCAATGGGGGCATATCAGATGGCGGAGTTATTAACAACACCACATTTTATAAAAAATTACTTAAAAATAATTTACAATTACCACCCGATGATATAACAACTTGCAAAAATGCGCAACTGCCATATGGATTTATGGGAGATGAAGCGTTCATGTTGAGGCGGAACTTTTTAAAACCGTTTAATAAAAAAACAGTTATCGTACGATCGCATGGTTTTCAACTACAGGTTGTCAAGGGCTAGACGTATTGTTGAAAATGCATTTGGAATATTATCAAGTACAGGGCCGTAGCCAGCCGTAGGTCCCCCCCCCCCGGTTTCCGGTAAGTAATCTAATTACAGCATGCACTGATTGCGGGTTGTTAGGGTTTTGCACTTCTTACAAATCTCAATTGAAATCACGACCTGTTCTCTGTCCGTTCGTTTGCCACAGTGGTTTTTCTCCGAAATTCTAGCAGCTACAGATACCAAACTCGGTAAGTATATCAGAAATGATGGCCTCTCGGAACTCTTTTGGTATCAGAAACATTTTCAACGGTTCTTAAGGGGGGAAGGGGCATAGCGGAAGGGGACCCTTAACATTTCAAAAACGAGCCCTGAAATAATGTTGCAAGCTTCGTGGGGTGCAGTGGTGGGTTTTGTGTGGTTTATAAAAGCTGAAAAATCATGGAGATTGCCCTTTTATGAGTAAAATAACGACAAATACTTTTGAAGTTCAAATTCACTCAATTTTGGTAAAAATACCATGATCTATGAGTTTTACATTTTCCTCAATAGAATCGCTAGAGTATCCTTAAATTCAACGAATTGTGGTATTTCGCTAGTTCTATCCTATAACTTGTAAGTTTAATACAAATCGATGTATATTTGAAAAAGCTATGGCTGTTTTAAATTTATTCAATTTTAACAACTACGCATGATTTTTCTACTCGTTTGGCTTTTCATTGAACCAGAAACTACAGTTTTGATTGGATCTTCTCAAAAACTCCTGATTATATGAATACCATAAATATATTTGAGATCTCATTCAATCAGTAATATGAGTAATACCACAACAAAATAACGGCGGCTTAAAATGAAGTAACGTTGGTTTTCTTTTAAACCAAATATTCATGTGCATGTCAATGATGGAGTTCTTGTGGTTATTCATTATTGGTGAATGCATATCATAGTTTGAGAACAAAACCTTTCTGATACGAACGTAGGGCTGTCTACCTGACTGGTTTTATATTTACATTTGTAAATATTTTGGCAAAATATTTTATACCAAAAAACGTCATCAAACCTCATTAGACCTAATATAATGGATGGATAAATCTCGAAAATAATGCAACATTGAGATTCTGTGTTCTTTCAAAATGTATTAATTTAATTTTCTGGATAAACTCAAGACACAACAACAGTAGATAAGATGTGAATTCTCTTAGGTCACTTTTAACACTGAATACATCTAACTAAAAATAGACTCGTGCAAGCCCTTTTACATTAAATTCAATGGAATGTTATCGTCTCTTACTTTAACATTTGTTTTGTTGAAATTTCTAGTGATATTGTGTACATATAATACAGTAACAACTATTAGTTATTGTATGCATAATAATTTTCTAAACATGAATTCATTTATTATTATTTTATGTACTTATAATTGGTCACTAATGGTTAACATTTAAACATACATAGGTATGGCTTGAAGAAGAAAACCTTTCAAACTGTTTATTGTAAAGCATAATGTTCAATGAATAACTATGTGATAGTGAGGTGATTTAATCAGCAATTTACAATTTATATTGAACTCAAATAGCGTGTTAGGGATTTCTGGTGTACAGTAAATTGTTGTATATTTGATACATTGTGTGGTAAAAGTTTAGACAATGGATCTGATTAGCAGAACTTATGAAATTTAAATAAATTCCTGTAATGACTTGAATCCTCATGACGATCTCTCGAATAATAAATGATCTAAAAATTGGTGATAAACAATTCTTTTGATTTGTTTATGCAATTAATTCTTCTCGTTTATTGCAGATGATGTTCTGCATTCTCGAATTTTAAATCATGATACTCCGAAGACGAGTGTTGTCGATCCAAAACTCGACATTGGCAGTATAGATAGGTCCTCCTTAGACGATTGCACAAAGAAGCTTGTATTAACTTCATCTATGCACTCAAACAGGAACGCATATCCCAATACTTGTATAAATGGGCGCAACAGAAGTTTTCAAGAATCTTGGATCAAAGATTTCTCTTTACTGCATTATTCTGAAAAAGAAGATGGCGTGTATTGCAAACCGTGGTGGCTGTTTTTTCATGAAGGAATTGGCAGAGGAAACCATGAAATCCCAGGAAAACTTGTGACTAGCTGTTACAGAAATTGAAAAAACGCGAGAGAAGATTTTGGGAGGCATGCAAACAAGGAATACCACAAAACTTGTGTCGAGGTTGCCAAAAATTTTCTCGAAATATTTTCAGGGAAACGATCTGATATTGTTTCTATATTGGATTTGCAGCAAGCCAAAGAGAAAGAAGAAAACAGAGCAGCAATCAGGCCGATTATTAAAACCATCCTTTTGAGTGCTGAGCAAGAATTACCGTTGAGAGGCGACCACGATAGTAGGCCTTTGTCGTTAACAAGACCAAAACTGTATGATGGAAAATTGCGAGCTCTTTTGCGATTTCGGATTGATTCCGAGGATGTGAACCTGAAGAGACATGTTCTCAATAATCCCACAAATGCTTCTTACATGAGTCCAGATATCCAGAATGAAATAGTTCAGATCTGTTTTGACATCATCATCAGAAAAATCATTAAGAAAGCTGATATTGCACCATGTTTCACCTTGCTCGGGGATGAAACTATGGATATATCAGGCACGGAACAAATGTCATTATGTCTCAGATACCTTGACTTACACGAAGATTTGGGCAAACAGATTATTCGTGAAGATTTTCTAGGGTTCGTACCAATTTACAGCCAGACTTCTGAAAAAATAACCGAAGCTCTTCAGAAACGTTGTGGCGAATTGAGTCTTAAAATGGAAAAATGCACCGGTCAGGGTTATGATGGAGCACGTAACATGTCCGGTCATGTCGGTGGCGTCCAGGCAAGAATGAAGAATCTGTATCCATTGATGATGTACGTCCATTGTTATAGCCATCGTTTGAACATCGAATTGTCAAATGCCATGTCAGTATCACCTGTTCGGAATTGCCTTGAGATTGTGAATGATGTTATCAATTTATTTAGAAACCACGTATACGCGACGAAAATTCTTCATGATCTCATACAAGAACATGCTCCAGAGAGCAAGAAAAGGAGGCTTATTCGTCTTTGTGAAACAAGGTTCATTGAACGACATGACAGCATACTATCCTTTGTCGAACTATTCAAGATCATCCACATGGCATTAGAAGAAATTTCTGAAAAATCTTGGATAGTTTCAAAAACAGCGGTTTGCTTACTTGCGGCAATCTAGAAAAGCGAGTTTATCGTCAGTCTCTTGGTTTGTGACAAACTTTTCAGTTTTACGCTACCTTTGTCAGTTCGACTTCAAGATAAGTCGCGTGATTTGGCTTCAGCAGTGAAGCATGTTCACGAAATTATTGATATTCTTCAAGACGAACGAAAAAATGCAGAAGTATCGTTCAACGAAATTTTCCGAGCAACTGAAAAGCTTGCGAAAGAGGCGTTTGATATTGAAACCAAAATTCTCACAGTAAAGCAAACAACTCGTTCAAACCATCAAACAGACTCTGTTGAATCCTTCTTTCGTTGTGCTGTGTTCATTCCTTATGTCGATACGCTGATTCAGAATTTGTCAGACAAGTTCCTCAACGAAAATGAGGGAATCCTGTCGAGCCTACAGATACTTTTACCAGAATTTGCATCTTTTGAAAAAGTAGATGACTTGGATAATCTTGCGCCATGCTTTGATGATCGAGTCTCAGAATCCGCAGTGAGAGCGGAGTATAAATTGTGGTGTGAGAAATTATCAGGACTGAAGAAAGATGCCGGGGTTTTGGAAGTTTTGGGTTTTTGTGACACAAACAGATTTTCAACAATCAAGTATCTTTTAACAGTTTTGACGACTCTTCCGGTTACAACAGTGAGTGTGGAGAGATCATTCTCGACATTGAAGAGAATCAAAATTAATGTACGTAACTCGACTGGCAACGAAAGACTCAGTGCGCTCGCCGTACTGTCAATACATGGGGACTTAAGTGTCGACCCAAATGAGGTTCTCAATATAATGGCAGCAAAAAAATCTCGAAAATTGAAATTTTGAATTTGTGACCCTAATAAACGTCATCTGCCTGACATTAAATATGTATATACGTAATTCAAACTTTAAAATTATTGCGGGTATAATTTGCACTAAAAAGCTAATATTGTATGTTTTCGTTTCTATTTTTACTTTAATGAAAGATATATCCGTATAATCCCCCCCCCCCCCCCCGAACACACCTTACTAACTACTAATTTATAATTATATCATGCCCCCCCCTGAACGAAATTTATGGCTACGGCCCTGATCAAGTTGATTCCAAATTTTTCAGTCTGGTATCAATTTAAAGAAGTTCCAAAACGTGGACGTAATTGTCTTGACATGCTGCTATCTACACAATTTTTTGAGGAGAAAGTCTAGTCATTCTTATACACCTTCCCAATTGAACGAATCAATCAGAGATCCAATAATTGAGGTGCATGGGCTTGAACCACTTCAAGTAGGCAACAGAATCAATATGAATGTTAGTGTGGAGGCAAAGGCATCCAGAGATGAATACGTGAATTATTTTACAAACGATGGTAAACTTGATTGGCAGGACGAAATAGTTTGAAGTAGGTATATGCCGTAATTTATGTTATATTCACTTTATTAGATGTTAAAATAAAAAAGTAAAATAATAGTTTACTTACCTCATCTCCTTCATTTTCAGCATCACTGCTATGGTTAGTGTCAATGGTGTTCATACTACCCCAGTTAGTTCCTTGATTGCGAAGAAATGAGAAAAGCTCATAATACCACAATGTTGGTATGTAGATTTCATCAGCTCCAGCTCCACTTTTATCAGAATCCTTCACTTTTTTCAATTCCCTATTGTAAGCTGAGCGCAAACTTTTAATTTTTTTTTACCATTGAAACTGTTGCTTGTTTATTGTGCTCTTTGAACTTCTCAAGCAAAACTTGGTAGCAAGATTCTTTCTTGATTGTGTTGTGGTATTGAGGATCAGATTCCTTCCATAAGCATGGAAAATTTTGATATATTTCAATGAAATCTGTTATAAATTCGTTATCTTTTCGCGACATTTTTAATTAACGATGTGTAAACAAACTAATTACAATAAAAATACTGAAACGTAAACGGAGAAGTCTTACTAGACTTCAGTTTCGTTTAATTTCAACTGACAACTGAACTGAGCTTGATGGGATTTCCATGGAGCCTCAGTTCAGTTTTCCCTTCAGTTTTTGCAGTCCACACGTAAGTTTAACTGACAGTTCAACTGAAACTTTACTGATCGTGTGGAACCCCTTTTAAGATCACATTTGTTTCCAATAAAAGACTGTCTCGGCCTCTTCCACCACCAACAGTCAAGCAGACAAGACGTGTTTCAATATAACTCCTGATACATCACACAAAATAATAATGTACGGTATTTCTACCATTCAAGCTTCCCATTAAACCAGACATTATACTCTGACATTATAAAAAGAACAATAAATACGTCTTTAGGATTTCATTATGTCAATGGTTGTTAGTAATATTGGCTGGCTAAAATGGAGTAAGAATGGTTTTCCTTTGAAAACAAGTATGTATTTGTTGTAGATATCGTTAAAGTTTTCTTAAATTTATTGATTGATGTCTGTACTCGTATATCGTTTGTTGAATACAAAACCCTTCTGACATGACCTTACTTCTGTCTATTCAAAGACTTAATAATGACATTTTTGGATTTATTTCGAAACATAACTCTTTTCGGTTGAAAAAACTTTTATCAAATTTTTTTTTGCTCTCATAAAGCTGTGGTTAATTCACATTTTTCTAAAAAAGCATGATTAATCCCGAGAAAAAGTGATTGTCACTTTCGTGAATCGTGTTCAAAAGTATGCCAAACTCATCATTGTCATGAGTCAGTATTTTGAAAATGATGTATTTCAAATTGAAAAGTGGAAAATGAAAAAGAAAAGCATTATTCCACCTAACTAGTTCGCTTGACTTATCTAAGCGCTTACGACAATGCTAGTATGGTTGGACCATGGCCTGCCAAAATTTCAGTTCAAGGCCACACGGGGCTTGCGTACAATAATTTGGCTTTCGCCAACGCGCCAAGCATCACACGTAAGAAATGAGTATAATGTCATCCTGAATATTTTTTGCTTTTTAAATTTTCTATTATAAATTGGGCAGCACAAGTGGACATTTAAAAGCATATTGAGGTAGATTACACTAAGAGATGTTTTTTTGAAACTTTTTTGAAACGATTCATATGGTATTGATTTTGGTTTTGTACTTAAATTTTTGGATTGATTTACATTGCGTTGGAGCGTAGTCATGACTCTTGTTTAGAAAGAACAAGAATATCAGTCTAAAAGTCGTTTAAACGAAAATATGTTCTGGCAGCCATGCACATTGGATACCCATAAATAATTTAAGGCGGAAATCAAATAGAAATTTAAACAGATTTTATCAAAAAGTCTTCATGTTCGTATGAAACACATTCTCTTGAGGCACTCTAACATATAAGAAGCATTATGAGAAAATATAAATAAAATCAGTAACTTTTGTCACTGGCATAAATTTTATTTTAGTTTTTCTTTGAAATACTTCTTTTTTTATGAGCTGTATTTGCATCTTATTCCGTTTCGTATGTTTTCTCTGCATTCATTTTCTTTTCGGAAAATTTCAAATTTAAAATCGAGCTGTCTGCGGAGAGTTTATATCGAATTCTGAAAATATATTGCCAACATATACCTACCCATGCATTCTCGGTTGTATGTGTTCTAAATTTAATATTTCGTGTGCCTCCGTAGACAGCGACAACGCTCTCTGATGGCCTAAATGTGATGGTCACATCATTATGGACATTGAATGGAAAGATTAATAGCTATAAAATTTACACGACGAAAATAGTGGGCAGGTATATTTAATGCACTTAACCCGGAAATTCGGGGACGAAATTATTCGAGGTCAATGTCAGTTTAATATTGTGAAAATTGGTGCGTGAATTTCATGATGCAGAAATAATGTTGTGGCGGAAGTTTAAAATTTGTAATGATTATTGATAAATTAACGAAAATACTCTGGATCTATTAACTAACTTTTACGTTTCACTGAATTTTACCACCATAATGTCATATTTAAACTTATTTATGCGCTATCAATAAAACCGTTATTGTATTAGTACTTGCATTCTCCTAATAATAGGTTCCCAAAAAGTACAGAAATAGAAATTAAAATTTTGAAAAACTAAGGAGTGCCCTCAGAATGAAATAAATTTTATGGAAGCGGTGCCATATCAATTTTTCCCTATTTTTTTGGTGACAGGGCACATGATGCAAGTTTTTATGTTGAACGGCAAAACTAGTTTAGCTCCGTTTCCATAAAATTTATTTCATCTTTTTCAGGGCATTTTGAGGTCTGTCTTCTTTATTTGTAAAATTATTTTTATTTCATCCTTTTAAGTTGTAAATTTTTTTCATTTCAAATTTATTAAATTCAATTTCTTGAATCAATTGTACTATTTACACTAAAATTTAATTTTATGACTGCAATTTAAAACTTCTTCTGCTTCTTCCTCTTAGCACTTCAGCCCCTATCGGGCCTTCGCTTCCTGAAAATAGCGCCTCCAACTGTCTCGGTCCATTGACCACGTCCTCCAATTTTGAAATCCGACCAGTGATGAACTGTCCTCGTCAACCGAGTCATTCAAGCGTTTCCTCGGTTTCCCACTGGTCTCTGCCCTTCAGTTCTCCCAACAAATACTTTTTTGGGTATCTGTTGTTCGTCCATACGATTCTTGCAACCACTCCATTGCAGCTTCCGCAGTCTTACCATCGTTGACATCACCGGCTCGTCAAAAAATTCATACAACTCAGGGTTATATTGAATTCGCCATTGGTCCACTCCGATTATTCGCCTCAGGACCCGTCGCTCAAAGGCGTTCAATAGGGGGAATGCCGGTTGACAAGAGCACTCTTGGAGGCTAGTTTTCTTTAGGGAGCATCACCCCCACGGACCCGAGGATATGCGGGGCGCCGTGAACTTCCCTCTTATGATGACAGGTAACGACTCTGATTGGATCTGGACTACGCTTTGGACAACGAACTGGAATTGATGCTTTGGGCTGGCGGATGTGATGGTTTGGACCGTGTTGCTTTGCACAGTAGCGCCGATGTGAAACTCACGTGTGAACGGCCCAAATTGAACTATCATACCGTCTCCGTCCCGGTAAAATCTTGGCAGGCCTCGCACCATTGGGTTGGTGGTGTAAGTTCGGTTGAGATGGACTCCCGATTAGCGCTGATCTGGCTCTGAGCACTTGTTCCCATAATGGCTTGTGCTAACCCTCGCATGGCCTCCCTGTACTGCAAAGATAACCATGGGACAAAAAGGTGACTACACACACGAACGGAGATAGCGGCTCCGAGGGGGGATCCAACAAAACTGGAGCAACTAAAATCAAAAGACCAAAAACACCCAAAAAAAGAAACAAAAAATAATAACAACTGAGACGCAACCAGCGGTTGCAGCCAGGATGTTAACAGTACATCGAGAGCAATACTTACTACGACAAAAACGAAGAATAACACAATGACAGTGACGGCAGACGAAAAACGGAGAATAGCAGACAGTCTAGTTCAGACTGAGATTCCTGCGGCATTCGGGCGCAACAAAAAAATGATGCGAACGCCAGAGCGTCCTGTTAAGGATAAGCGGTAAACTCTGTAGGACGCTTCAGGTGGTCGAGCGGTGGAAGATAATATAAAGAGCACTGAAAATTCGATTGGCACTGCTGCGATCGTTCCCGAAGCGACCGATGCAAGGGTCGCAAATTCCAACATAGCAATGAAACATCCTGAAGCCAACGGGAGGATTACAACACGGAAAGCAAAGAGTGACCAGGCACCGCATGATTGCACCGCCAACGTCGAAAATGTGGCGGAAGTACTGCATTCGGATGCGGAACGCGATAACCTCTCCCAAGGATGGTTGCAAGGTACAATTGCCGCCCAGCGATACGAAGAAGAAAGGCTACTCCAAAAAGCGGGAGATGTCCTGAAAACAATACAATCTGCATGCGACTCCTCAAAAATCAGCAAAGCAGTAAAGGTTGGGCTCCTTGAACTAAAGGAGCTCCTAGATTGCATAGTGCACTATCGGAGGAGTTGGTGAAGGGCCGAAGACGAACAGAAGGCTAAAGAGGCGCTTGGGGCGAAATCTAAAGTCGACATGCAGATAGCTCCACCATTAAAAGTCAATAAAAGAATGGCGTCTAGCCCAATCGAAGGAGATCGGGATAAAAGAAGGAAGAAGGAAGCACTTAAAGGGCGTGGAGCACCACGTCACAGGTTCCAGACAGTGCTTACAAAAGGAGCGAAGAAAGCTGCAAAGAAACTCCTTTAAAAAAGCCAGAAAGTAAAGTTCACACGGATGCCCAATCAGAAAAAGGGCCTGATGCAAAAGAAGCAGAAGCCCCGATGAAGATCTCAGCAGCAGACACTGCTCGTAAAGCCCCAAGATGGCCGACCTTCCGCGGAATTATTGCGGGACATCAGGGGAAACGTAAGGCCCGAAGGCACCAATACTACCATTAAAGTAGTTCGACCAACGCGGTCGAGCCACATACTGGTCGAATTCGGAGCAGAGGCCGGCAATAAAGAAGCATTTTGCGACGCAGTAAAGAAAGTTCTCGGCAAAAGCGCAACTATTGCCTCGTTGAGCCGATGGCAACGATCGTAATACGGGACATTGACTGCGTGACGGATCTGGCCAAGGTAGAAGAGGCCGTCAAAAGGAAATCCCTAGCGTGGGAAGGATCAAAGCAAGACTGCCACCAGAAAACAACAGGGGACAACGCATGGCCATAGTTGACTTGACCGAAAAGGACGCCGAACAATTCCTGAACAAAGGCAAAGTACGAATAGGGTGGGTTGTCTGCAGGATATGGCGAAGAGCAACGCCTCTTCAATGTTTCGAATGCCTTGGTTATGGTCACACCACACAAGTATGCAAAGGACCCGATAGGAGTTTCCTATGCTATAAATGCGGTGGAATGGGACATAAAAGAAAAGAGTGTACGAAGGAGGCACACTGTATTCTTTGCAAGGATGCTGATCCAAAACCTGATTTTGGACACGTCTTGGGACTAGGAAAGTGCTGGGTGTTCCAGGAAGCCCTAGCCAGGGCAAAATCAGAAATTCGATGACCCGCATCCTGCAGTTAAACCACACCACAGTATAACCACCCAAAATATGCTTGAGCCGTTTGCGAGGGACATGAAAGCCAACTTCTTGCTGCTGAGTGAGCGAAACCATAATAAAAGTCCTGCATTATGGTATTCTGACGAAACTGGTACTGCCACCATCTGGATTTGGAACAGTGACTTTCAAGCGGAGAGTTGTGGACGGGGGATGGTTTCATGTGAGTTAGGTGCTCAGGGACCACCTTTTTTAGTGTGTACCTAACGCCGGACGAATCGATATCATCTTTCCAAGCCAGGCTTAATGCTCTAGAGGGCGCTGTTTCGAATGCAGAGGGCAAAGTGCTTGTTGGGGGCGACTTCAACGCTAAAGCAATCGAATGGGGCATGCCTCAGACGGATCCGTGAAGAAAACGAATCCTACAAATGGCGGCCAGGTCGGCCTTCGTCGTACTAAACTCCGGAAATACGCAGAGTTTCCGCCGTATTGGCTGTGAAGGAACAATACCAGACGTGACATTTGCCTTGGAGTCCTTAGTATGGAGGATACACAACTAGAAAGTATTAGAGGACTACTCAGCCAGTGATCAACGGTGCATTCTGCTTGAGATAATTGATGCTGTTTCCCGACGTCCGTGCTGTCGGCCTTCTACAACTGGATGGAACATCGGAAGGATGGACGTGGAGAGGTTCGTCGAGGTGCTCACAGCAGGTGAGCTGCTGCAGGGAGCTTTGGAGGGGACGGAAAAACGGGCAGCTCAAGACGTGGTGAACTCAACTATGAGCAACATTACGACTGCTTGCTGCGCTTCTATGCCCCGTCGAAGACCCCGGCACGGCAAGCCCCCAGTGCACTGGTGGCCAACTGAAATCGCTGAAAAGCGAAGGGAGTGTCACAAACTTTGACGTGGACCTCAACGGGCGCAGAACGGTGACGAGGCATGCAACTGGGTGGCAGCATATAAGTCGGCCAGGAAACACCTTCGCAAACTGATCAACAGTAGCAAGGCTCGCTGCTGGCAAAACCTAGTGGACAATGAGAACAAGGACCCGTGGGGCCTTGGCTACAAGCTGGTCCTGATTTGTTGCTCAGCACATTCAACGCTTGCCTACGGGACGGGGTTTTCCCGGTACGATGGAAGGTGGTGAGGCTCGTGCTGACCAGCGAGCCGAAGGGAAATCTGGAATCGTCGTCTGCATACCACCCGTTATGCTTGCTAGACACGGCTGGAAAAGTGCTAGAGATTATTATAATTTATATTGTATTTTAATTTAAAACACATAGTTTCAATTATATTTCACAAGGTTTATTACTTATCAGGTCAAGCTCACGGTTGCGACTGAAAACTTAATTCAATTTTACAATGTATTAATAGTATGAAAGAGAAAGTATAGTAATGATAGTACAGTAAGTAAATGCAAAGAGAGGATATGATACATACATAGTATTTGATTGTATTCCAATACCCCCACTCAATAAAATACTTGGTTAATTATGACAACAATTCATAACTTTAGTTTTTAAATATGTAAATTTTTCTTTAGATAGACCTTTTGTTAGAATATCTGCTTTCATTTCATTAGTTGGAACAAAAAGAATATTAATTACACCAGCTTCATTTAATTCTTGAATATAGTGATGTCTTATATCTATATGTTTTGTTCGCTTATTTGTTGTTTTATTCTTTACTAAATTTGCAGCTCCTTGGCTATCAGAAAATACATCAATTGGCAATTTAACATAATTATTCAAGTATAATTCATTTAATAAGCCTTTTAGAAATACAAGTTCTTTAGATGATTGGCTTAATGCCATGTACTCTGCTTCTGCACTGCTCAGCGCCACTGTCGGTCGCTTTTTCGTTTCCCAGCTAACTGGTCCATTAGCTAGCTCGAATAGGTAGCCAGTGTAAGACCTTTGGTCTGTTGAGTTGCTTCCCCAGTCCGCATCTGCATAACAAATAAGGGACTTTCCTGTTTTCTGGAAATATAAACCATGATTGGTTGTTCCCTTCAAAAACCTTAAAATTCGTTTAGCTGCGTCGAAGTGCTCCTTGTGAGGCTTCTTATTAAACTGCGACAAGTAGCTTATGGTGTACATGATATCTGGCCTCGTGTAGATTCCCAAGTACATCAATGATCCTATCAATGATTGATATTCGCTTGATTTAATTCGATCACATCGATCACAGGATTCTGCTTTGCATTGCTGTAGCTGAAGATTTCTTTCAACGGGTGTTGAAACCTCCTTGCAGTTGGTCATATTATACTTTTCCAAAAGGGCTTTAATATAATTCACTTGTGTTACAGACACATTATTTTTATCGCGATTAATTTCAAGTCCAAGTATATATTTTAGTTCACCTTTATCATCAAGTTCAAATTCGCGTTTTAATTGATCTTTTACATTATTAATTTTATTTAAGTCTTTTGACAAAATAATTATGTCGTCCACATATACTGCTATTATTATTTGCTTATCCTTTATGTAAACACACGGATCAGATTTTAATCGTTCAAATTTCATTTTTTGTGTTAGAACATTATTAAGGGCTGTATTCCATTCTCTACCGGATTGTTTTAAACCGTATATGCTTTTATTTAATTTGCACACTTTATTTATATTATTCGCGAAACCTTTCGGTTGTTCCATAAATATTTCGGCGTTTAGTTTGCTGTTTATATATGCATGTTTAATATCGATCTGATGCATGATAAAGTTTTCTTCAATTGCAATGGCTATCAGCACTCGTAGAGTCAAACTTTTAAACACAGGATAAAAGTTTCATCGTAGTCCATCAGATATTTTTGATTAAATCCTTGCGCCACTAATCTCGCTTTGAATTTTTCAATTTCACCATTTTTATTATACTTTGTTCTGTAGACCTATTTCGATCCTATTATATTTCTATCCTTCGGACGATCCGCTAATGTCCACGTATTGTTTTCAATTAGAGAGTTAAATTCCTGTTCCATTGCTTTTATCCATTCCTTTTGATTTGGACTGTTTATTGCTTCACAAAAGTTTTCGGAATCTTGACATACACTAATGTTGTTTAACTGCAATCTTACTGGTTGTTTTAATTTCTCTCTATCGCGCAACACAATTTCGGACTTCGGTGTTGAGAAATCTTCGTTCCCTTTGTCCTCATCGGGATCATTATAATCATCATCCTCCTTGAAAAGCTGTTGTAATGCAGTGTCTGCTTGCGCCCTGAGATCCGATCCTTTTTCCACTTGATTTGAGTCTTGCGGATGAGCTAACGGGGAAGTCTTGAGATCCGATACTTTTTCCACTTGATTTGAGTTTTGAGGATGCTCTTCATCTTCTGCTGGGAATTGGCTAATGAATACACTGCTTGGCTTAACATCTTCGAAGAATTTAACATCTCGCGTGATAATTATTTTATTAGTTTGCTTATTCATCACCCTATAGCCCTTCTGTTCCTCCGAGTATCCGACTAAAATGTACTCATGTGCTTTCGGAAGGAACTTATTATTCCGCTGACCGCTTCTTATTGCGATAACTTAGCTACCGAAAATCTTCAAATGATTGACGGTTGGTGTTTTGTCATAATACATTTTGTATGGTAGTAACCCATTTATCGCTTTACTCGGACACCGATTTCTAATATAAACAGCCGTACTGACTGCCTCGCCCCATAATTTTTCGTTCAAATTGTGTTCAGCTATCATACATCTCTCCATCTCAACCAGGGTGCGATTCATTCGCTCGGCGGTTCCATTCTGTTGCGGTGTATATGGAATGGATGTCTGATGCTTGATTCCGTTTACTTTCAAGAAATCTTGGAATAAGTTATTTTTATACTCACTGCCATTATCAATCCTTAATGCTTTGATTTTAAAGCCAGTTTCATTTTCGGCAACTGCTTTGAATTCTTTGAATCGAGCTAACGCTTCATCTTTTGATTTGATCAAGAAAATTTTGGTGAATCTACTTTTATCGTCAATGAATGATATAAAATATTTTGCTCCGCCATACGATGAGCAACTAGCTTGGCAAATATCCCTATGAACGAGCTCCAGTAGATCCTTCGCCCTGTTTTCACTTCGCTTAGGAAAAGGCTTTGCAGCAAGTTTTGCTCTAGCACAAGTTATGCAATCAAAATCGTCAGTTTCCACGTTTGTTATGCCACGCACTAGTTCATTTTTTATTATAATATTTAAATCACTTTTATTTAGATGTCCTAGTCTTTTATGCCATTTAACAATTTCAAGGTTTTTAGCACTGATTGCATTCAGTTGATCACTTTTACAGTCTATTATGTATAAACCATTTCTATTAGTTGCACTTAATATAGTTATTCCAGTTTTCTGAACATAAGCTTTGTTTTTTACGAATTTCACTATACATCCACGCTGTACTGTTTTAGATACTGATACGAAATTCATTTTTAACGATGGGATGTACAATGTTTCAGTTAAATCCACTCCTCCATATATTGTCTTGATTGACGCTACACCGCTGATACTAGTTGTCACTTTTCGTTGGTCCGCTAGTTCTATTTCGGCAACAATTTTATGTGTTTCAGTAAGCAAATGCTTTTTGTTAACCATATGGGAACTCGCTCCACTGTCTAAGCACCGCAAGTCAGTTGATTTACTGCAATTGTAGACTGATGCGAAAAGAGCCTGTTTAGTATGAGTGTTTTTGTATCTACACTCATTTGCGTAGTGCCCTTTACGCTTGCAAATGTAGCATATACCTTTCCTTCTTTTAGTAGAAGCTGATATATTAGTATTACTAGGAGGATTGAGCGATTTTTTATTTTGCTTAGTGTACAGCACCGTTTCACTTCCACTCTCATTGACGTCATCGTTGTTCTTTCTTTTTTCTTCTTCAATCAACTTCAATTTTAGGTCAGAAAGTGATGGCAATGAGTCTCTAGTTTCTATAGCGATTACAAAATTTTCATATTGTGGTGGTAGTGAACATAGTAACATAATGGATAATGTCTCATCATCCATTTTGATTTGGAGTTCACTCATTTTGTCAACTATTTGCCCAAAGTTACTTAGATGGGTTTGCATACTATCGCCATCCTTTAAACGCAATTGTATTAGTGACTTATACAAAGATACCTTTTGCGCGGGATAATCCCTCTTGTAAACCTTCTCGAGGGTCGACCATGCTTCCTTTGAAGTCGAACTATATTTTATATGCATAAGTTGGTTAACTGTAACACTTAATCGGATATTTGCAAGAGCCTTTCGATCCTTCCTTTTCCAAGCTTCTATTAATTTTTCGTCTTCGTCTGGACACTTAGTTTCACCGGACACATAGTCCCATAGATTGTAAAACTCTAGACTACTCTCCATTTGCAATTTCCAACTTTCGTAGTTGGACTCGGTCAACTTCTCGAAATTCGCCATTAGAGTCGCCATTTTAATCGATCACTTTTTGATCACCACCGATTTTAATTATTTATTTTTGGGTTTTATTTAGAGCACTTTATTTTAATAATTATAGTTATAGAGCGACCTGGGCCCATAACTTATTATAATTTTATTGAATTTTAATTTAAAACACATAGTTTCAATTATATTTCACAAGGTTTATTACTTATCAGGTCAAGCTCACGGTTACGACTGAAAACTTAATTCAATTTTACAATGTATTCATAGTATGAAAGAGAAAGTATAGTAATGATAGTACAGTAAGTAAATGCAAAGAGAGGATATGATACATACATAGTATTTGATTGTATTCCAATAGAGATGCTCATCAAGGGAAGACTCACTGACGCGATTCGTGCTGCTGGGGACATATCTCCTCGGCAGTACGGCTTTAGAGCAGGACGTTCTACCATTGATGCGATTGCAGAGGTGGTGAACGCGGTTCGAAAGGCAGAGGCATATAGTCGCACCAAGCGGCGGATCGTCCTGTTGGTGACATTCAACGTCAGGAATGCCTTCAACTTCGTTAGAGGGGTGGATATTCTGGACACGCTGGAAAACTCTCTTCAAGTTCCAAAATATCTAATGCGGCTTTTGAGGAACTACCTAAAGGGCCGAAGCCTGCTCTACGACACGACACAGGCCAACGAAGGATGGAAATTACATCGGGTGTTGCCCAGGGATCTATCCTTAGTCCGGACCTGTGGAACGTGTCTTACAACAGGCGACTGAGACTTGAGATGCCAGACGAGTTGCGCTTGGTCGGCTATGCGGATGATGTTGCGGCTCTGGTCACTGGACGCACCGTTGAACAAGCGCAACTTAGGCTAGGTATGCTAATGCGTCGAGGGAGGGACTGGATGACTGCTCGCGGGCTGAGTTAAGCATTGGAGAAAACCGAAGTGGTCATCTTGACAAAAAAGAGAATCCCTAGGAGGATGATCAGTATTGGAGACATACAAATCGAATCGAAGCCAGCGGTGAAGTACCTGGGGTTACTGATCGACTCGAAGATGAGTTTCTCTGAGCAAATCAGGGCAACGGCTGAGAAGGCTTCTTCGGGAATATTGGCTCTGAGTCGACTTATGGCCAACGTAGGAGGACCCAGCCCATCAAGAAGACGCCTCATGATGGATGCTGTAGGGTCAATGCTATTGCTATTGCTCTCAGCAAGGAGGTATATCGAAAACGTTTGGCACGTTACAGAGGAGAGGAGCACTGAGAATCGCATCTTCATATCCAACAGTCTCTGACTCGGCGGTGGGAGCTGTTGCAGGCGTGACACCTGTCACCCTCCTTGCCAGAGAGCGCCGCGTTATTTACCTGCGCCAAAACGAGGATGCGAGGGAGATGGTTGTCTGCTAGGAGAGACAGCGCTCGCTCAACGATTGGCAGCAGTCTTGGGTCAATTGCACGAAGGGAAGGTGGACTGCGCACCTCATCCCAGATGTGAGACTGTGGGTAAATCAAAGGCATGGTGAGACGGACTTCTATCTGACCTAGCTTTTGAGCGGGCATGGGTATTTTCAGCCTAACCTGCATAAGATCGGTAAGTCACGGTCCCCGATTGTCGGTTTTGCCCAGAAGAGGAGGACAATGTCTGTCACACATTTTTTGCGGGTAAAAAATTGGCAGGCTGCGAAGGGGACTTTACAGGGAGACGGGAGAGTTGCGGTGATGCTCGAAACGGTTGACAAATGGAACCACGTGGCACATTATGCTCGGGCAGTCCTAAAAAATAAAAGGGACTCACAGCAGGCGGGGGCGCTGGGGCTGGGAGATAACTTGTCTAGTACTTTCTCTTCCCCTCTCCTTTCCCGCTAGAATAGGGACTCCCAAGCTTGAAAGCGCCTCACGGCGTAAAAAAACGAGACCTGGCCCAAAGTAATGTATCAAACGGTTCTAGGCTGGGCTCTAAGGTTGACAGGGGAGGTGTTTAGTGGGTAGTCCAGTCACGCATGGGAGTCCCACACTCTGTGCATAAATGGCATTCATCCCCCTACGACAAAAAAAAATAAGAAGAAAGTATCAATATATATATATTTATTTATATATATATATATATATATATATATATATATATATATATATATATATATATATATATATATATATATATCTATATATAATCAATATAGCCTGCAATATGCCATAGTAGTCTGGGGTGGAACGTATAGCACTCATATAACAAATCTACAAGCAGCTCATAAACTAATTATTAAAAATGTGTTTAAATTACTACGAACATTTTCTTCGGAAAAGCTCTTTTACTCTGCCAAAATACTTCACCTACGAGCAATTTACACCAAAAACATTTTGATTTATTTATCCAAATCGGCGAATGTTAACAGGATAACTCATGGCATAAAGAATAGGCATAATCAAATTAGGTTAGTAACTCCTGTGACGACTAAATCGTTAACACAAAATTATTTATTGTACACCAGGCCGTGTTTGTTTAGCAAACTACCAGTTGACATACGTAACACGTTCTATAGTCCACAACTGAAATTTTGGCTTCAGGACATCAGGCTATCTGCTTTACACTCAATATTTAATATTTGATTATTTTTTTCCAGATAAGTTGTAAGATATTCATCACAAGAATTATATTGATATATATGTGTAGGAACGTTTTAAGAATACTTTAGTTGTTTTGTTTTTTTTGAACTGAAATAATATAAATATATTTTAAAGAACTTGTAAACAACATTCTCATAAGGAAACGGTTAGCACTATGTATAGATTAATATTGTATTAGGGAATAGAACCAGCCTTCCTCTCACAAGATTCTTATCTTACGAGGAAAGGTACTCAATAAGAACACTGTATATAAAATGTATTGAAGTAATGATTGGAGTAAAAATAAAAAAAAAATAATATATATATATATATATATATATATATATATATATATATATATATATATATATACATATACATATATATATATATATATATATATATATATATATATATATATATATATATATAAATATATAAATATTTATAGATATATAATGCCAACGCAGCAAATATCACAACAGGTTCAGCAGCCAGCACAGCCAACGCAGCAGCTATTACAGCAGATATCACAACCGACACAACAGCCATCACAGATGATTCGGAGGCTATCACAACATATACTGCAACCAACACAACCGACGCAACAGTCATCATAGCCGATTCAGCAGCTTTCGCAACCGATGCACCAACCCTCACAGCCGTCAATACAGCTAATATAGTAGCCATCACAGCTGGTGGAGCAGCAATTGCAGCCTACGCAGCAGCTCTCAAACTCAATGCAGCAGTCAACACAATTCATTCCGCAGTTTTCTTTTATGCCATCAGTCCAGATACCATCCATGATACAGCCACCTCAAGGAATAACACAATCAGCTTAGTTTGATCTAACTGCGCAACAAATCCTGAGGAATGGCAGACGTTTGCCAAAGCATTTGATACGACCACTGCTGAGTTTGAATACTCGCAACAACATAATATTATGCGATCACGTGAATCACTAAGAGGCCATGCTAGAAATACTGTTGAATCTTTACTCTTCAGCTCCAGTAATGTCTAGCCCAGTCATATTAGGGCTTTCACCTCGGAATGAAAGATAATAAGCTGCAAATTGGTATGAACCTTTGTTTTGTCATTCTAAATGTTGTCTCAAAAGTCTAAATCGTTATCGTGTTCGCGTCTCAAGATATTCAAGGTCAAAGGTCACAAAAATCGGTTTTTCGCGAATATCTGGCTTCCTATCGGTTAAATGAGATTTGCATTTATTATAAAAGTTGTAGGCTATAAAACTCCCTACAACTTTTGTTTAAACTTTTTTTTCATACGACCAACCGTTTTGAAGGTAGAGCGCGAAGAGTGCACATCGTACAGTCATATACGGCCTAATGCAAGGTCAAGCGTGAGTTATGGTTATCAGTACGTTATAAAGTCAATTATTTACTTGGAAATTATAATTATTAAACAATGCCTATTATTTATGTACTAACTATTAATTATTTATATTTAATTAAAGTAAGTAACTTGATTATTTATATATAATTATTCATATTTAACTATTTGACAAAACAAAGGTTCATACCAATTTGCAGCTTATTATCTTTCATTCCGAGGTTGACCCCTTTTTTTACCTAATATGACTGGGCTATACAACTTTTCAAAAACTTTGGTGAAAGTTGGAGCCGAATTGCGACCTCTAACGTGGTCAACAATCTCGTTATATACATACACACATATACAGATATATCCATATATATGCATATATATATATATACATATGTGTATATATATAGATATATATATATATATATATATATATATATATATATATATATATATATATATATATATATATATCTATATATATACACATATGTATATATATATATGCATATATATGGATATATCTGTATATGTGTGTATGTATATAACGAGATTGTTGACCACGTTAGAGGTCGCAATTCGGCTCCAACTTTCACCAAAGTTTTTGAAAAGTTGTATAGCCCAGTCATATTAGGTAAAAAAAGGGGTCAACCTCGGAATGAAAGATAATAAGCTGCAAATTGGTATGAACCTTTGTTTTGTCAAATAGTTAAATATGAATAATTATATATAAATAATCAAGTTACTTACTTTAATTAAATATAAATAATTAATAGTTAGTACATAAATAATAGGCATTGTTTAATAATTATAATTTCCAAGTAAATAATTGACTTTATAACGTACTGATAACCATAACTCACGCTTGACCTTGCATTAGGCCGTATATGACTGTACGATGTGCACTCTTCGCGCTCTACCTTCAAAACGGTTGGTCGTATGAAAAAAAAGTTTAAACAAAAGTTGTAGGGAATTTTATAGCCTACAACTTTTATAATAAATGCAAATCTCATTTAACCGATAGGAAGCCAGATATTCGCGAAAAACCGATTTTTGTGACCTTTGACCTTGAATATCTTGAGACGCGAACACGATAACGATTTAGACTTTTGAGACAACATTAAGAATGACAAAACAAAGGTTCATATCAATTTGCAGCTTATTATCTTTAATTCCGAGGTTGACCCCTCTTTTTACCTAATATGACTGGGCTATCCCTGCAATTATAGAAACACTAAGGAAAACTTTTAGAAGGACGGATCAATAAATTAAAAGCCAAATTGAGAAGATACGTGCTATGCCCCCATTACATGAACGCAATCTGGATGCTTTGATTGAATTTGCAAACAAGCTGGTTAACATGCCAGCATTTTTACAGAGTGCTCACGGCAAACATCACCTTTGCAATCCAACATTCTTAAGTGAGCTCGTCGCGAAACTGCCAAAGTCGTGACAAATTTTGTGGGCTGAAAAATGTATGTTGCTTGAGCGGCCACCAACGTTGCTTGATTTAATTCAGTGGCTTAAATGCTTGCAACGCCGGGCAATATGGTGTCGGATGCGCTGCCAACATCATTCTTTCTGGCACAAGCAAAAACCATCGTAAGCAGCCTGCTAACCCTTTAAAGCACTTTGCCAGAGTAAGCGTAGTGCAAACAAAATATTGCGCCTGCGATGAGCAGTGTCCCAAGTTAAATAATTGTAAATTTTTCTCACAGCTAACTGTAGATCATCACTGGGCAAAAGCTGAAGAAAATCAAGTTTGTTTTTCCTTCTTGAAGAAGAGCCCCAAGATGAACAACTGCAGGCAGCGGCGTCACTGTGGAGTCGACGCAAAGAAGTGGGAAAATTTTGTTCCAAGTACTGCTGTGAAGATACATGGACCCTTTGAAATCATCACCACATACGCATTTGTTGATGATGGGGCAAAGTCTCGATGGTGGACCAAAATCTTGCCCGACGATTAAGTATCCATGGACAACACAATGTTTTAGACTTGCAGTGGCTGACAACGTCGCAACGAACTAAGATAGTGAACCTACGTATAAGCGGAGTGGAGAAGCCGCGAAAATTTTGTAATATGAAAAATATTTGTACGTCATTTGAGTTAGCATTACCAGCGCAGACTTTTAAGTATAGTAAGTTAAACGAAAAGAAATGTCAGCATCTTGTAGGGTTACGAATACAGGAGTATAGCGATATCCAGCCACAAATAATTCTAAGTCTGGCTCACGCCTTTCTTACTGTATCAGTTGAAGCACCACGTACGTTATTGTCCACTGGCTCGATAGCAGTGAAAAGTTGATTAGGTTGGATGGTGTATGGACCGACAGAAATTAAAGATCAAGTCAGATACAAGACGTGTCCTACATTATAGAAGAGCGGATGACATGTTAGCAGAGATGCACAAGCTTATATCGGATTATTTTGATGCTAAAAATTTTGGTCTGAAGCCGAACATAAAGAAAATTGCTTCAAAAGATGACAAAAGAGCGTTGAATATTTTGGAGTTATCAACGATGAGACCCGATGCTAGATATGCGGCTGGACTGCTTTGGAAAGAGTTTGTTTCACATTTTCTAGATACTTATGCAATGGTCATGCGAAGATTGATAGGCGTTGAAAGAAAAATGGTTAGAGATATACAATACGCCCACGAATAATGCAGTAAAATCAATGATTATATAAGGAAAGGTTACACTCGTAAACTAACTATCGCTGAAGCACCTCAAACTCAAACAAACAAGGATTACGACTAGTTTTTGAGGCCGCAGCTGAGGCTCAAAATATTTCGTTAAACAAGGCTCTTCTTCCGGGTCCTGACAGAAACCACCCACTGAATAAAATTTTATTCAAATTTAGGCAGGCACCAGTGGCAGTCTGCGGAGACATACAATAAAAGAGATGTTTCGCCAAGTGGCTATCTTAAAGAGAGATTAGAGGTGACGTGACTAAGCCAGCCGAGGTGTACGTGATGGAGCGTTTGATTTTCGGTGCCACATATCTGCCCAAAATAGTGCAATATATAAAAAATATCAATGCCAAAAATTTCGAAGAGGAGTTTTTCCATGCAGTTGAGGCAATCATAGAAAGACATCATGTTGATGACTATGTGGATTGTTTCTAGTCAGAAGTCGATATTGTAAATGTAACACAAGTCTTCATAAAAAAAAAACCGATCTGGTGGGTTTGAATTACGAAACATAGTTTCTAACTCGGACAAAGTTATAGAAACTGTTGGAAACGCTGCTGGTGACTCAAGAAAAATGGTCAACATAGAAAGTGAATTGGAGAGAATCCTAGGCATGCACTGGCTGCCACAGCCGGATGTTTTTATTTTCAAGTTGCGATTCGATTTGCTTTGTGTGAATATGTCCGTTTTCAATCCATTCGGTTTTTTAGCTGACTTGATGGTGTCAGTAAAAGTGTTGATGCAAGCAATGTGGAAAGCAGGATTATAGTTGGACGAAACTTTAACTGACGACTAATACCGTCGCTGGAAACTTTGGATGGAGAAGCTGCCAATAGTGAGCCAGTTAAGAGTACCACGATGTTTCTTCCTAGATTTTCAAAAGACGCAGGTGGATCTATAAGTCTTTGTCGACGCAAGCGAGGAGGTAATGGCTGCGGTAGCTCATTGGAGAGGGATAAGTTTAAATACACTGAAAGTAGCTTTTGTCGCAGGAAAAAGTTCGTTTGCCCCCACCCGGTACCACACTATACCAAAGCTTGAACTCCAAGCAGCAGTATTGGGCGTGAGGCTTAAGGAAACAACAGGGAAGTGCCACACAGTCAAACTAAACAAATTTGGTTTTTGGACTGACTCAAATACAGTGATTAGATAGATTCGATCAGACCACCGAAAATATAAAGAATATGTTGCAACTCGGGTGTCGGAGATTCTGGATGGTAGTGGAGTCGAGGACTGGCAATGGTGTCTGGGTTCTATCAAACCGGCTGATGAGGCAACAAGGGCAAAATTTCCGAGAAACTACGCAGCAAATGGAATTTGGCTATATGTTCCTGATTTTTTGAAAAATAAAGAAGAACAGTGGCCACAAGAATTTTCGACAGGTTACATCAACGATAAAAGTGACGAAAAACTAAGAGCCAACGAATATCTTTTGGCAGCGTGGCAAGTAAATTTGATTGTCCCAGATATTAAAAGATTTTCCAAATATAACAGATTTGAAAGAGTAGTGGCTATTGTATTCCGGTATTTTGATAATCCGCGTAGGAAAATACAATAAGCACCAAGAGTCAATGGAGGGTCGATATCTTCCAAAGAATTTGCAGCCAAAAAATATTTATGTCGTTAGGCACAGATGCTATCTCTTGGAAGCGAATGTGTGCATTTATTACGTGGTGAACCAATTTCTAAGAGCAGTCCATTATTGCGATTGAATCCACGCATTGACAAGGATAATATCCGTCGCATAAATGGAAGAATAGGTCGGGTTCTAGTATTACCAGAAGATACAAGGCAGCCGATCATCTAAGCTAAAAATCATGCGATAACTTTCCTGATTGTACAATATTTTCTTACGAAACTTCATCACATCACCCATGCAGCGGCAGTCAATGATGTTAGATAACGTTTTAAGGTTCCTTCATTGAGGAGCTTGGTGAATACTGTGCAATTGCATTGTATATTCTGCAAAATTTGTAAAGTGAAATCTAAGCAGCCACAAATGGGTGAACTTCCTGTGGAACGGCTGACTCCATACATTGATCATTTTCGAATACGGGGCTAGATTTGTTTGGCCCTATAAATGTGATAATTCGTCGAAGTCAAGAAAAAAAGTGGGTTCCACTATTTACCTGTCTAAACATTTGTGTTATCGATTCAGAAATTGTGGCTGATCTCTCAAGTGACGCTTGTCTTGTTTGTATTAGAAATTTATGAATAGAGGAGTTGTTACGGTTCAAATTTGCAATGATAATGAAACTAACTTTGTCAGAATAAGCAAGGAGTCGCAAGGTGTTCAGGGTTTTCTCGACGACGACTGTATGAAAGCCAAGCTTGGTCCACTCAGAATTGAATGGAAATTCAATACCCCCTCTAATCAGAGCGAAGGTAGAATATAGGAAAGAATGGTTCACTCAGTGAAAAAGGCGTCAACGGTTATTTTAGTTGAATAATCACCACGTCTGGAAACGCAGCAAAGCTTCTTGATCGAGGCTGAAAACATAGTCAATGCTCGGCCACTTACTCACCTGCCTGTAACGCCGGAAGAACCGGATCCCCTTACCCTGATCCATTTCTAGCTTGGCTGCATAAATCATACACAAACCCCATCCAAGTTTGAACCAAAATTTATGAATTTGCGAAAGCAGTGACGTCTAGCTTAGAATCTGAAAAATGGAATGTGGCATCAATGAATAAGGCAGTATTTGCCAGAATTGACCCACCGAGTGAAATAGTGCCAGCCATCTGAGCCTATACGAACCGGTTGTCTCGTATTTATATGTAATGTAGATCTTCCGCGAAATAAATGGAGGTGTGGCAGAGTGTGGAAGCTACATCATGGAAACAATGGAGTGGTGCGTTCAGCCGACGTGAGCATGAGCACAGGGATCTTTAAGAGACCAATGTCAAAGTTGGCAGTTCTAGATATCGAGACCTCAACAGAAGAGGGTGAATCCTTCCCTTCCGGGTCAATTCACGGGGGTGAGGATGTTGATAATTGATTTGAGATGGTAAAGCAGATTTACGTTTGAGCTCACCATGAGATGGCCCATCGTAAAAAATACAATGTTGTCATATGAGAGTATTAGTTGTAAGGTTATAAATAGTACTGTTTGAAAAATGTTGGTTCTTTTTTGTAACAGTGATAGAGCGAATAAGATAGAATAAATTTCAATTTCAAATCAACGTTTTAAAGACAACAGGTTAAATTCTGCAGAGCAAGTTTTATTCAATAGCTTAAGTTACAAAAAAAAACACAATGCTGTTGGCATATGATCCGATTTTATTCTCTAAAATCTTTGAAAATATTGTGTACGCCATACAAAGCAGTAATATGGCTCTATAATTTTTGCACTGTAATTTGACACTTTTTTGTGGATACGGAGTTTTGTTTACTTTAATTTATTTATTTCAAACAGAAATAATCCAATTACATTATAGCCAAACAAGAAATAATGCAAAGTTAGTACAATAAACTGATCCAAAAAGGAAAATTAAAAAAGGCAAGTATGTACAAAGCAATAAACACACTTACGGAATAGTCGTACAGCTGGCAAAAAAAATATCAGTATGGGCAAAGGGAACATTGAAGACTACCGAGGATCTAGTTTGACGTCAGGCATTGAAGGAGAAAATTCCAAAGCCAAAACCTTTTGGAAGCAATTGTAATAAAGCTTTACAAGCAGGCATTCATTGAGAAAAACTCAGCGAGAGATTAGCGAATAATGCGCAGAAAAGACATACGATCAGCATATTTGTGATATGGGGTACGGAGCTAAAAAAAAGTAACCAAGTAAGCCTACGTTGCACAGATTCAACAGCATATCTTAGGTAGCATTGATACAGACTCCATATTTGCGAACAATACTTCAAAATGCTTCCAACGAGAGAAAAAAATAAACAAACACGATGAAATATCTCTAAAATCTTTTCTGGATCTGAGAATAAAAATTGACATACGAGATGTTTTAGTTACCAGATGAGTTATATGCTGACCAAAATGAAGCTTGGTGTCAAAAAATACTCTCAGGTCTTTGTGGGACAACACAGCTCCCAAGGAAATATTAGAAATTGCATAGTTATAATCAAAAGAAGATTTTTTAAGGCAGTAAGTCATCTTGAAATATTTGCTTACATTTAACTTTTGCCGATTAGTGGTACTCCATCCAGCTAATATATCTAAGTCTTTCTGTGGAATAATGAAGTCACTGGCAGATTCAATTACCCTGAATGTTTTCAAATCATCTGTGAGTGAATTGAGTAGGGAAATGATATCATTCACAAATACAAGAGATAAGAAAAGACCAAGAATGGAGCCTTGCAGAACTCTAGAACAGGAATAAAATGGAGAGGATTTATAGGCATTTATTGTCACAATGCACTTCCGATCAGCTACATAAGAGCAGTACCAATGTATAATGGACATGCCTAAGCCGAATTTACTTAGTTTTTGGAGAAGAATAAGACGATCAACTGAATCAAAGGCCTTAGAGAAGTCTGAGTAAATAACGCCTTATTGGTCAACCTTATCAAACTCAGCAGCAACCTTATTTGTAAAAGATAGCAGGTTTGTGAGAGTTGATCTAACATTGATGAACCCATGCTGTTTGTTGGCAAACATTGGAAACAACACAGTAAAAACTTGTTTGTACACGATTTTTTCCAGAACTTTGCTAAAACAGGGAAGAAATGAAATGGGGCGGTAATTGGACATGCTTGCTTCATCTCCAGATTGAAAATGGGAAACATATTAGCTCCTTTCCAGTGTAATGGGAAGCAACCATCTGAGAGACGTTCGTTAAATAAGATAGACAAAGGAACACACAGCAGGGATGACAAAGCTTTAGCAAATATATTGGGAATTCCATTTGAGCCACAACCAAAACCACCATCAAGACCATGTCGTAAGCATTCAACTTCAAGAGGGTTCACATATGCAAATGACAAATTCATGATTGAACCATTGATGACTGAAGATGCTGCAGCATTTCTGTTAGTATGAACAGAAGAAAAAGTTGTGCAAAAAGTTTTCCCATCATCAGATGACGTAATACCATTAAAATTCATTGTATGAGGAACACCGCAGGACTTTTTAGTGAATTAATATAGGCCTAGAAAGGCGTTTTAGCACTCGACCTTTTAAAGCCCTCTATGTAATCAATATAATGGCTCTTAGTATTTTTAATTAATTTATTGGCTTCATTTCGTAGATCTTCATAACAACGTAGGCGCAACCAGTCAAATGATATTTCATGCAGGCAGCTTCCTCGGCATTTAAAACTGAAGCGATATTAAAGGGTAGTCCAACCAAAACACACGATGTCGATTGTAAATAAAACAAGAATTTTTCAGTGAATTATTTTCATATTTTTTATTATAATAGAAAGGTCTATAATAATTATGTATGAAAAAAATACCTGCATCATCCAAATGCTCGCATATTTCTATTCAATGGTCCTTATTTTCAATAATTCTGAGACTTAATTGAGGTTCAATGTCATTAATGTGCTGAATTATCTCATTCTTTAGGTCTTGAATTGTTTTTGGCTTATTGACGTACACTTTTTTTCAAACATCCCCAGAGAAGCAAATCAAACGGTATCAAGTCACATTGAATTTTTCATGCAAAAGAGCCATTGTCTCGTTGGCTGTGTGGCAAGTGGCACCATTCTGTTAGAACCATACATAGTTCAGGTCCAACACCTCAATTCCTGGGTACAAGAAGTCCGTTAGCATCTCGCAATAGCAAACACCATTCACGGTAACTGCTTGGCCGTCCTCATTTTTGAAGAAGTACGGCCCGATGACGGCGCCAGCCCATAAACCGCACCAAACAGTCACTCTATGTGAATGCATCGGCTTTTCAGCAATCACTCGTAGATTCTCATTTCCCCAAATGCGGTTAGTCTACTTGTTAATAAATCCACTGAGGTGAAAGTGTGCCTCCTCGCTGAAGATAATTTTCTTTGTAGTCACCATTCCCTTCTGTCTGTTTAACCAACCATTCGGCGTATTGCTGACACTTGAAATGGTCAGCAGGCTTCAGTTCTTAAGTCAATTGAATCTTGTAAGCGTGTAAATTCAAATCTTTTTATTCAAAATTCCCATCAGTGATGTTCGTGAGATGTTCAATTGTTGGGTACGACGACGAGTCGAGGTTGACAGCTCTGCTACCCACTATCACGAAAAACAGCAATGTCTTCCGCAGAGCGAACTGGGCGAGCATACACAGATGATTTCACATTTCCTACAGACCCAGTTTGCTGAAATTCGCGCAGAATGCTTCCAATTGTGGACACATTTGGTCGATTATGCTGACCAAAAAATCACAAAGTGCACGAAATGCATTTTGATTTGAACGCCCATTTTCGTAAAAGGCTTTAACAACCTTAACATGCTGCTCAATTGTATACCTTTCTATGGTTGAATTTGTCAAACGCTGAAACAAAGAAATGTTCAATTAAGTTGGGCAAAAACTTGACGTTAAGGTGTGACTCACAATTAACATCGTGTATTATGGTTGGAGTACACTTTGCAATGCATCACAATATGAATTTTGCCCTCGAACTAGTAAAAATACGATGAAAGCATTTAATATGTAAATCTAACTAGAAGTATGGTTGATTAATTTTTGACGTTTTGAAATCAAAATTATATTTCGTTTTTACGTTTACGTTTTTTGATTCCAAAGACATTGTCCAAAATGAATTTTTTCAAGGTACTATTGTGAATGCTTCTTTTGATCAGCAAGTGCTGCATAGAATTTGTGAAGGTATCGCGCATATAAGACCCGAGCTATAGTGAGATTCCTTTTTTAGAGTTTTGTGAAATAATTTTACAAAACCCTACTAAAATCGTGTTCTGTCTGGCCGTCCTTGCGTGTGTCACAACACTTTTTCTCGCAAACTACTTTAGCTAGAAACATCAAATTTTGTATGCAGATGTCTAGTATTGCTCTCTTCAAAGTTCAACCACCAACAATTTTTTTAAGGCATTTAGGGGGAACTCCCCACATTGGGGACTGGCTCCCGGAAAAAACTTCATCAAAGGTAGCCGATATGGGTATCAAATGAAAGGTCTTGAAAGGAACTTTTCAAAAAAGATCTTAATGTTCCACTTTTTGCTTCAAGGGCGTATAGGGAGGGAAAATACACGAACAATTTGGGCCCCCCCCCCCTTGCAATTGGATACCTGTGATCCATAAAATCTGAAAAAAATTAGGGAGGCAGGTGTTTATAAGTACAACAACAACAAACACCATACAACTCAAAACTCGATCAACTTTGTTAATAATAGTATGATATACGAATTTCACATTTTCCCCAATAAAATGGTAGAGGTACCTTTAAACTGAACGAAATTCGATATTGAGATAGTCCTATAAAAGTCCCTTAAACTTTGTAAGTTTAATGAAAATCAAATGACATACACGGAAGTTTTAGCCATTTGAAATTTTTCCAATTACAACAACAATAACACATGATTTGGGTACTTTATGGACTTTCCATCGGGTCAGTCACAACTGTTTTGATGTGATCTTCTTGAACTTTCGAATAAGGTGAATAACATTAATTTTTTTGAGATTTCATGATTTGAGTGAGTTTTGTTCGTTTGCAACAAAATGGCGACCGTCGAAATTAGAAAAACTACGGATTTTCTTTGAACGTGCACATCTCTTTGCCATGTTTTTTGACTTTATTCGTTGCTGGTGATTGCATTTCTGAGAAGTTAGATACAAAACCCTTCTGACTTGAGCGTAGATCTGTTTAGCCAACTTATTATTGCATAACAACGCACCAGTGCATGCCACTACAATTAAACCCCCGTATTTGCCTTATTTCAATTTTCTTGACATGGCATTGGTATTCCTCGTTCATTTTCAATCAAAACCGATACAACCGCTCAATTAAATCATTTAGATACTTCCATTAGTTATTCGTTAACCGCTCATTCTAGAAAATTATTTTCAATTCCAAACAGTTTCCTTTGAATTCTTCAATTGAGCCGTGCTCCCTGCTGTTTAATTTTAAATATTTAAACACACTTGCTCAAGTCTATACTTATCCTTATGATATTCATTTTTTTTTCTTGTGCATACCATACACACAAACTGTGTATATGACAATGATAAATGGGTTTTTGGCTCTCTAAGCTACAATTTAAAAAGAAATTACAATATGTTACAGATGTCTATTGTTCAGTCACCGTCACAAAAATGTTTGCCCATGTTAATGATTTTTATCTTTTCTCGTTGTTGTCGAAATAGAAGTAGTAGCCAATAAATCTTTTATTAGGCTGCTCAGTGAAACGCCAGAAATATTTTTGTGGAAGGACAAAGAATTCAATTTTGAATGATTTTGTTGAACTTAAAAACTGCGTTGAAGGTCTTTTCAGGAATAGAAATGAAATATCTAATTTTATTTGCATTAGTTTAAAGTTCATGGTGTATATTGACTGAGATGGATCAAAAAGAAAAATTTTATTTTTTAAGCTTCATACAAAATTTTATTCTGAGATTCTGTTTGTCTAAGGAGCAAGCAAAAGCCCTACATGGCTCGATTATATGCATATATTTAATCACAAATAAAAGCTACTGGTTTCATAAAAAATCGTTTATTGCAATGAATTTGGGTTTGGGAAATGGAACTGCATCAAAGATTAGTTACGATTAACTGCAAACAAGGAGGACCCCATACATAAACGGGACCAATGCAATCTAATTTTTATGTGTGAATACACCGACATCAGATAAACAGGACGCAAAATAAAAACTAGAATTTGTGAACGTATGAATATTTGCAACTACTTATCCCGACAAAATATTTCAATGAAACTTCACACTTTCTTGTTTAAATCTGGTCACAATCACATTTTTTTGCTAACACTTAGACAGAGACCCCCGAAAAAAGAAATTTGAACCTCCTTTGCTGATAATTTGAATTAAGAAACTAGGACAAAGAAAGAATGTAAAGAAGTAATCATTTTATAACTTAGAAGGTTAGAAGATCAGAGTAATAAATTAAATAGCTAGACATCTCGTTGGGAATGCAGAAAAATAGTCTCACTATCACATCGCCAAAATGAACAGGAACCAAAAGCCCAAGGACACTTGTAAGGATACCTGCCATCCATCTAACTCACATCACTTGCTCGAAATCATACATCACCGTGTCGATGTCACTAGCTTGTTCGATGGCGTTAACTATGGGACCTGACATCATCGGAAAACATTTTTCGCCTTTGGGGATTTAGTCCACTAAGTCCACAAAAATAACAAGGATGATTATAATTTACAAAAAAAATCTCAAAAATATAGTCTGCCAATCCTTACAAAGGCTTAAATTTGTTGGTTTGAGTAGCTTATGTCGCCACAGTACTCCCTCCTAAGTACTAGTAGTAGTAGTACTTTATTGAGACTTTTCTTTTGACATATGTTACTTAACCTACTTTTAATGTTACGATTCATTTGACAGTGACACTTTTGTCAAATGTCCTAAGCATTTTTATACGACCTGAGCCTATACTTTACAGTTTTTAAAGTGCTAGTGAAATTTTTCTATACCGTTTGCTCTTACGGTTATTGACTTTAAGTTGTTTATTTCCATATTAAAACCTAAACTAACCTAACTTATTCTATTCTTAGCCTAATTACATTGTCTTTTTAGTTTTGGTTGGTCGTGTGTTCTCTTCAAGCGTTACATCCAAAAATCGCGTTTCAGAAGAGGCACAGTTCCTACCGACCTGATCTTAAGGGTCTACGGTTATTTTTTATTTCTTTAGTAAGTTACTTGATTTTTGTATGTTTGGTTCTTATTTTCTTCCCCGATGGAAGTTCGAGTTGGTTTAGCCCCTGTAGGTGTTGGGGGACGATATATAGTAGAAGATGGGTTTTGGGGAGTTTGGTTGGGGATCGGTTTTAATCTGGAAGTCTTGGAGGATTCTTATGAGAGAGAGATAATATGGGGTTTCAGAGGTGGGGGTACTATTGAAGAAGTCCCGGATTAAATTTGACTCGTGTGTATGCCATTTAGCTATTCGCTTTTTGCTTGTTTCGAGCATGTATTGCAGGATGGGGGTCACTTTAGTTTCTTCATAAAGAACGCTGTTTTTGTAGTATTTTTTATTGGGGCGTCGGTATTTCGATATACATTTTCTGAGTATCCTCCTCTCAAGTATTTGCAATTCTTCGGCTACTGTTGGTGAAACTGTCAGCCAGGCTGGGAAGGAGTATGTGATGATGGGGCGGATTAGGGTTTTATACATGAGAAGTTTCACATTTGGGAAGACGGATTTGGAGGATAGGAGGAGTGAGATTAGTGCAGCAGCTCCTTTGGCTTTATTTATTGCCTTTCTTGCATGTGGGTTCATTTTGAACCTGTTGTTGAGGTTCACTCCCAAATACCTGATGTTGTCTTTTGGGTTCACCGTGTCCCCTTCGATAACCGCCCTTATTAGTTTGCTTTGCTGCACTGCTAGTTTGTGCCCTTTACCACTCGCGTTACGGAAGCAAATTATTTTCGATTTAGCAGCGTTGATGTGGAGCCCCCAATCCTTTAAATAGCGTGCTATAATGTCGACTTCTCTTTGCGCCATTTCCATGGCGGAAATGGGAAGAGTGTGACTGGCTAGGATTAGGATATCATCCGCGTACATGATCATGTTCAGGTTACTGGAGATGTTTTGGGCTCTGATTGTGGGGGCGGAATGTGGGATGTCGTGTAGGAAGAAATTGAAAAGGTTTGGTCCCAATATGGATCCTTGTGGGACTCCAGGCAGGATAGGTATAGGTGTTGAAGTTCTGTGGGATATTTCAGTAGTTAAGTATCTATTTTGTAGGAAGCTATCAAGGATACGGGTGAGGGCCAGGGGACAGTTGGAGTGTAGGAGGTTGAATTTTAGCCCATCAGTCCAAACGCAGTCAAACGCTTTTTGTAGATCTAGCGCGCATGCGACTGTGCATTGTTTTTTGCGCAAGTTTTTTACGACGGTGTCGTGCACAATCATAATGGCGCGTTCTGTGGATTTTTTGGGTCGGAATCCGAACTGAAACTCGGGGATTAGCTTCGTTGAGAATGCTCTATATCTCCGTAGAATGATTCTTTCCAGAATCTTACCGATGTTAGAAAGTAAGGAGATTGGCCTAAAGTTTTTTACTTCTCCGTCGCAGTTTGGTTTAGGAATAAGGATAAGGTTGCCTCGTTTCCATCTTTCTGGAAAGTAACCATTGTTTATGCAATTGTTGAAGATGACTGCTAAACTTCTCGCGACAATTGCGCCGGATTTCCTCATTACTTTATTGCGGATACCGTCTAGGCCTGAAGAGGTTTTATTATTAAGACCGGCTGTTGTATCTTCTACTTCTGACACGTAGGTGAAAAATTCCCGAATGTTTCGTGTTGCGGAGATACTGCCTTGTTGGTATCAGAGAATATTATAAGGTATGACCGTTGGTAACCAATGTTTCTCTCTCTTACAGCCGATATCATTTCCTGTGCTCTTTCGTTCTCTGAGGCTCTCTCTCAGTGCAGGTTTCCGTAGAATGAAGAGATCACTTGCAGCTTTTCTTCAGGTGTGGAGAAGGGTAGCCCTCTGTGCTTGATAGGGTCCCTGTCGATGTTAAAATTATTGACCATCGGCCCGTTAGTTTATTAATTTCTCTAAAGACGTCTGAGGATGGTTGGGGTAAACTCAATCTTCTTTTATAGTCTTCGTTCATCTCACATCTTATCTGCCACCTTATGCGGTTGTTTAGTTCAGTGATTTCCGCTTTAAGAGTGAGGTATTCCTGGTTTATACGGTTGTTGTGCCGGTGGAAGATCCGTTTAAGCCTTTGAATTTTCCGTTTTTGTTCCCTCATCTGTGATTTGGTGTCTTGCGTAAGGCATCTGTATAGCCCTTGTTTCAGTTTTTCTTCCGGCGCATGTGCGTCCATTCGTCTGATATAGCCTCGGTTAGGTTCTGGATGTGGTTATAGATTTCCTAGTTAGATAGGATTCGGTTGACAGGGGGGGGGGGGTAAATCGTCTTCGAGGTCTTTTCTGAACTCTGCCCACTCCACAGAGGCAAAAGATCGGAATTTTTTCGGTGTGTCTTCAATAGTGGTTAGGTTGATTTGGTGGAGGGTTGGTTTTAGACAATAGTGATCGGATATCGATGGAAGGGTTGCACATTGGTAGGGAGTTGTGTTCCCAGTTAATAGGTCTTGTGACACCAGAAAGTTGTCTAAAAAGGAGCTGCTTCTCGGGTATGAGGGGACACCTGCGTTGACAATGGCGCATGTTAGAAATGCGCTTGTCAGGAACCATTTATATATTCTTTGGCCGTTTGGGTTCCGAGTGGAATCACCCCAGTACTCATGTCTCGCGTTGAAGTCTCCACCGAGGAGGATAGAATCGTGGTTAGCAGCTATTGCTAGTATTCTATTGAGAGTCGGTTCTATTGCAGGTCCCAGGTTTCCTAGGATGTGGATGGACCCAATTAATATTTTCCCATGACCACCATTGCGTCTTCGCATATTTAAGGTTGCTAGTGTGCAGGAAATGTCGGGATGCTTAAAGTTTATTTGGTCAACTGATAGGTTGTCTCGATATAGAATGGTGGTGCCTTTGCCAGCGTCGTTTCTGAGTACCTGGTAGTTTTCTATTCGGACCTTGTGTATCGGGTTTAAGACTGTTACATTAACGAAAACTATGTCTGGTTGGATGGATTTGGTAAGGCTAGTCACGAATATTCTTTTGTCATGGAAAACTAGAGAGTTTATGTTGAGGCAGATAGTAGTCAGGTTATTTACCCCCATACAGGTTGAGGTATAGCTCAATTAGCACGACTGGTTTGTCCTGTATTGGCATGTCATCGTATTTCGGCCAGGATTGGGCAACCTTTTTTAGGAGTTCACCAGGAGGCACTCCTAAAACTTGGACTGTTTCGTAGTGGAGTCTTTGAAGGGGGTTCCCTTATGATTCTAGGTTCCGGGGCATGGTTGAGTTTCTTCCACTTGTAACTTCCGAGTACAGGGGTACTGAATGTGCTGGTGTGGCTATTGCTGATAGTGTTTGGATATATTCGTACGATGAGGTTGAAATGGGGGTTGTTCTTTTGTTTTTCAGACACGCTATCTTATCTATAAACCTACTCCTTTCCGGGCATCCGGAGAAGTTTGATGGGTGGCCTTTCTCTTTGCAGAGAACAAAGAAAGGTGGGGTGTTTGTTCTATGAATGTAATTTCTTGGACATTCTTTGGGGTTGTGGTCCTCTCCGCAGGCTACACATCTTGCCTGGAAGGCAAATTTGCCGAGACATGGCCGAAGCGCTGACACCTATAGCACTGGCGTAGGTCGCTCTTTCTTGGCTTTTCCCATGTCGCTTTTTGGTGAAAGATGAAACGAAGCTTAATGAGGCGGTCTTGATCTTCTTTTTGATGGAGGATTATTTTAAATAGGTCTAGGTTTACGCCGTTTGCTTTAGACCAGCCAGTGGTTAACGGTAAGACATTTTCTATTTTGATGTCCGGACATTGTATTATAATGTCTTCTCTGACCTGTGTGGCTCCGAATGCCGAGTCTACCCCTCTAAGAACGACTGTGTATTTTTTGCGCTCCGTCGGAGTGAAGGAGTAATCTCCTGCTTTGGATCTGCGGATCAAATCCAGTAGTTCGTCATAGATGGCGACTTCGTCGACTGTAATTTTTAATTTGCTCGTGCTTAGGCGAGTAATTCTGTATTTCGTCGTGGGGCTCCTTTCTATGATATTTTTGACCGTCATAGCCGTGATACTTTCTACGAATATAGGCGGACACTATGACTTTTTATTTTCGGGGCACACTTGTTTTGATTTGAGGTTGGTTTTTCTTCTCCCGAGAGAGGCGCGTATTTATTTGGATTATGGAGGGTTGGTGCTTGGATAAGAGTGGGTGACTTTCGTTTTATTGCCAATTTACCTTGAGCCATTCTGAATCCTTCCGATTCCATGTTTATCCGGTCGATAATTACACTGTTTGGAGCGTTTGTTGCAGCTTGCTCCACTTCCATAGTTGCTAGCGGTAGTACTTCTTTCCTGACCGCTTTCGTTTTTGGTAGGTGCGCCTTCTCGTCATTGTCGGACCATCTTTGAATGGTTGGGGACTCACTTTGCACCTCTGTTGTTGCCAGTTTTCCAGGCTTTGATTCCTTTTTTCTGGTATACTCGTATTTCGTTTTCTTTTTCTTTATAACCTTGATTTTTAACACCTTAATGTTTTCGCTTGCGATGTGTTCGGTTTGACGTCTCACCATCAAATCCCCTCCTAAGTACTATGTTCGACAGGTTGACATTTCATCGACAGTCAAACATTCATATGTTACATTGTCGCAGCTTTTGCTTTAGATCCCAAATAAGTACGACGACGTCGTTGATCCGGCATCGTTGATTGTGATGTGAGCTCGGCAGTATACTCATAATAAGCTGGTTTCATAATAAGCTGGTTTCTACAGATAGGCTAACTTATTTCCGGTTTATTTCCAATTTGGTGCTTGACTATCCTGTATGGGCCTTCGTATGAACGTACCAACGGTTTCTTAACGTGACCGACGCGTAGAAAAACATGCCAACAAAGTTTCAATATCTTTGTGGATAAAAACTTTCGCTTGCCGTAGCGTGACACCGGAGTTGTTCGAATATCCCTCATGTGTTCACGAAACCTTTGCATGAAGTGACTTGGATCGGGTGGCATTTCTTCGTCGAAGAAAAACTCTCCTGGTATACGTATGGTTGTTCCATATACGAGTTCCGCAGATGTAGCGCCAATGTCATCCTTAACACTTGTGCGCAATCCAAGCAAAACAGTTGGGACAACATCACTCCACTCCTGGGTATTATGGCAAAATATAGCTGCTTTTAATGACCGGTGCCATCGCTCGATCATCCCATTCGCTGCCGGATGATATGCAGATTTTCTGATTCGCTTGCAACGTACTAAGCGTACTAACGATTGGAATAAGAAAGATTCGAACTGCAAATCCTGGTCTGAATTTCAGTGCTCCAAACCGTGAAATTTAGCAACTGTAGAATGCGGTAGCAACCTCGTCCGCTGTTATGCTTTTAATAGGAATCGCCTCCGGGCATCTTGTATATCGATCGATCATCGTGCAAATGTAAAAAAATCCTTTGGAAAGTTTCAATGGTCCAACGGTGTCAATGTGGACATGGCTGAATCTTGAGTCCGAGATTTCTATTTGTCCAACTGGAGGTCTGGCATGTCTTCTTATTTTGCTGCGCTGACATGTGAGGCACGTACGAGCCTATTCGAATATGTCTGTAGACATGCTAGGCCACACATACTTCTTCACTATAATTTTCCTCGTCGAACGTCCGCTGTGATATGAAATTTGGCGGGTTAAATCGAATACTTGTCTCCGCAATGCTTTTGGAACGTATGGTCAAATTTCTTGTGTAGAGAAATCACAGCAAACTAAAGTGTCGTAGTCGTCCAATTGAAGTTTCTGCAATTGGAGGCTTGAATCAGCTTGAAGTTAATGTTTTAATTGTTCATCTCCTCTTGAGCTTTCGCTGAATCCTTCGATGCAACCAAAACTCTCATCGCGATATTATCGAGATAGAGCCGCTGTTTCATTCTCTTTTCTAGCAATATGGGCGATATACGTTGTGAGTTGCCCAATAAAGTCCAAGCTTAATTGTCGTCGAGATGCTTTGTCCTACTTTTGATTAAACGCATATGTGAGCGGCTTGTGGTCAGTTTTTATCGCGCTGTAAATTGCTTGCAGTTCATGCTCGTATGTGCTGTATTTGCGGTGGGTTTCATTAATTTTTTTAGAAAAGAATCCTTCTTCTTCTTTTTAGCACTACAGCCTCTCTCGGGCCTACGCTAAGAGATAGTTAGAGTATCTCATTTTCATGACCATATTGATTTTTTCGGAATTTGGTTTGGCCAGTACCATGCTCTCGTGTATCTGCTCAGCTATGATATGATCCCCTGAACTAAATCACGTTGTTCACCAAAGAGATTTGAACCTGGAACCTTCGGCTTATGCGTCTCATGCTCTAACCACTAGACCACACAGACTACCTAGGAGGGGGGGGGGGTTCCCAAGTGCTGTTATTCAACTGCTCCAGGACTGTTTCCATTGCTGCATCTGATGCATCGCAAGTGTTGCGTTCTCAATTGGACGTCTCAGCAATGCTGCATCAGCAATTGATTTTTGCAGTCTTCGAATGCTTTTTCTGCGCGTACATTCCATGTGATTTATCTTTTGTCGTTCTTCTTCGCACCGATCAATAATACATGCAGTAGAGCTTGAATAGCTGCAGCATCTTTCAATGGTCCCCGATAAAAATTAACAACACCCAGAAATCTGCGTAATTCCATTATAGTTGTCGGTTTTTTGAATTTGAGAATTGTCTCAACTATTCCTAGACGGGATCTGATTCCAGTTTTCTCAATATGCTAGCCTAAATACTCTATCGTGGATTTTTCAAATTTGCATTTTGCTATATTGATTGAAAGTTCGAAATTCCGTAATCGCTCAAACATGAGTTTTAGATGTGCGTGATGTTCTTCGTGTGTCTTTGGAGCGATGAGGACATCATCGATGTATGCATAGCAAAATTTAAGTCCACGAAAGGCATGATCGATGTATCGTTGTAAGGTTTGCGCCGCATTGCAAAGACCAAACGTCATAACATTGAATTCAAACAATCCAAAATGTGTTACGACTGCTGTTTTTTGGACGTCTTTGGGGCCACGCGAATTTGGTTATATGCTCGCATTAAATCCCGCGTCGTTAATACGGTACATTCATTCAGTTGGTGAGAAAAGTCACTAAGGTGAGCAATGGGGTATTTGTCTGGAACAGTGATTACATTTAAGCGCCGATAGTCACCACAAGGCCTCCATTGGCCGGGTTTTTTAAGGTACGAGATGCAAGGGACTTGCCCATGGGCTACTTGAAGGCTTACAGATTCTCTGTTGTAGCATATACTCGCATTCAGCTTTTGCTTCACGCAAGCTCTCGGGAATCAGACGGCATGCATTTTCAGTGACTGGTAGTCCTTTGGTCAAAATATGATAGTAAACACCGTGGTTCATGACTGTTTTGATGTTATTAGGCAGCGTTATATCTTGACACTGTTCCAGCAGGTCATGGTAAGCCCCAACTGATAAAATGGTGGACAGCTTAGTATCGAAAGATTTTTTTTTGAAGATTTGTTTTTCTGTCCACAATTAGATTTCTGCGTAGATCAACCAAAAGTCCAAAATGGCGTTACCAATTCGCTCCGATCATTGGTTGTTGAACATCAGCGATGGTGAAATTCCAAGGAATTGTCGTCGCAAACCCAAATCAAGTGTTAAAAACTTTTCAACGTATGTTGCGATTGGTGTATTGTTTGCAGCGTACAATTTGAATTTCGAGGGAACAATGTGATGGTTTGTTTTTGCAGTACTTACACATCAGTAGCTGTATACACTAAGAACCGCAAGCCAGATTTTTATCCACTATTAGCTGCCGAAATTTGGGACGACAGATTTAGTTTCCCGGCGCCGTCTCAGTATTTCTCCATTGACAGGGTGCTTTGCAATTTCTTGTCTGTTTTCCGAAACGTGCAACATTTTTCTCTCAATCTTGACCGCTTATTTGGTCTGCTGCGAAGTTTGGAATTTGATCGATTTCGCGATCGAAGTTCCAATCTTTCAAGTCGTCCTAAAATTTGTGATTATTGGCTGTTGTCCGGCTGCTGCTGCACTGATATAACTCCAGGTGGGTTTTGTAGTTCCAACATTAAATCTTCCATCTTGGCTTATTTCATGACGTCAGGCTCGCTTGATATGACTAATACTACATGTATGTTTTCGTGGAGTTGCTCCAACAGCAGTGACCTTAGCATGGTTTCACTTACCTGCTCTCCTTCTGTGCTACGAAGTTCCTGCAGATAATGCGATGGTTTCTTGCGTCCCAGATTTTGGCCTTTGAAGAAGCGCCTTAGTTTTGACTCCGTGGATTCCACAAATGCTGTTAAAATTCGCCCTTAGCTGCTTCATACCTATTTTCTGTTGGTGGATCCCTTGCCAGGGAAATGACGAGTGGTAGTATCTTGGGCTCAGCATACTGGATGATGTACCGAAATTTCGTTCCGTCCTGATAAATTTGATGAGTATAGATAACAGCTTCGACCTGGTTGAACCAGAATTACCGAGTTCGGTCTATAAAACGCAGGGAATTTAGTGATTTGCGACGCTTAAACAAATAAATTCGCAGATGACGAAGGTTTTGGTGCAATTGGCAGTGCATTTTTGGGCATTTGACGCGTTGGCAATTTAGAAAAAAAGTTTGGCGTCACTTTAGCCCTTTCACGAAAACAGAGTTTTTTAATGAGGTTTCCTTGTAGTCACTTTTAATATGGGAATCACGTCGGGGCCACCACTATGGGAATTTAGTCCACTAAGTCCACAAAAACAATAATAAGAATGATTATAATTAGCAAATATTTTAATCAACAAAAATATCAACACAACACAATATGGCGGTTAGATGAGAAGAGAGCCAGAATATAGAAAAATTTCAAATATATAGTCTGTCGATCCTTACAAAGGTTTGAATTCATTGGTTTGAGTAGCTTATATCGCTACACGCCGTTTACTTATCAGCCATCTTGTGGCGGTAAATGTTCTGGTTTTTGCTGAAAAATATTGTATATTGTATCCACTGCAGAAGAACGGACGAAAAATATTAGGAGCAAATCAAGATGCGGTAATTTACAAACGTTGTGCGGTTATTAGTGCAGTAAAGCTTGCTTGTAATATCGTGATCGATTTGTGGTGAGCGGTAGCTCGGACAATTCAATCAGATTATGGTTCATAAAATGCAGAGCCTAGCTATGAGCCCTGGAAAGACATGAAGAACTAGTTCGAAGTGGTTGAGAAAGTGAAATGTTCTTGTTATCAGTATATAAAACTACCCATTGACACCAATGATAGTAGAACCACAGCAGCGCCAGGGTTTCACGGATTAAGCAGCTTCCGAAGACTTCACGAAGGCGTCACTTGTAATGCATGGTGGCGATGATGAGCTCGAATAATGTGATGCCATTCAGACAACATGCAGTAGCAGGGCTTATGCACGATTTATGGTGTCGTACAATAAACAGTCCAATCAGATCGTTACATCATCACAACATTAATCACGAAATACGAAAGTCTAAAAACTGGGAATTACGACACACTAAATCAAAAGCAGTGACGTGTCAAAACTGGTCAATTTTTCTTACTGCGAAACATATTGCTAAGTCTTCGCGATCGACCACAGAATCTTTTTGCTCGGCGTAAATAAGTTTGCGAGAAGCAAAGGCAATAGGCTCCTCGCTTTGCACACCAGTTTTATGAAATAAGACAGCTCCTACTCCCATTTCAGATGCGTCATATGCTACGTATAGTTGGCCGTTAAGGTCGTGCGGCACGATAATATTAACTTTAACCACCTTTGGCTTAATGTGCTTGAATGTCTGTAATTTCGAAGGACCCCACCTCCATTGTTGTCGTGTTCCTGTTAATAAGTGAAAATTTGCACACGTACCGTGCAAGTTAGGTATAAATCATTCATAAAAATTTATTTAACTTTAAAAAGATCTGAGCTCCTTTACGTTGGTTGGTGTTGAAGCATTTGCAATCGCTGTCAATTTGGATTGTGACGTTCGTATACCTTCTTTACTGATTGGGTGTCCCAAATATTCGATTGAGGGCTGTTTTAAAGTGCAATTGCTCAGTTTTACTTGCAAGCCTGCTGCGCGTAGTTGTCGTAAAACCTCTTTTATGTTTACCAAATGCGTGTGATTGTCATTGCCTGTGATGGCGATATCGTCAAAATATACCGCCACGTTGGGTATCTCTTCTTATAAGTTTCCCAAATACCTTTGAAAACTAGCCCGAGGTATTTGCGATGCCAAAAGGAAGGCAGTTGTACTAATAGTAACCTCCTCGAGCCAAAATAACTACAAATTTCTTTGAGTCGGGATGTACGAGGTGTGTTCAAAAAGTATCACGAATTTTGAATTTTCGCGGGTTACGTATATTCGAATTTCGATTTTTTTGTGGCGTTATGTTGGTACTCATGTCTGTCACTTATGCCGATAAGCTCGGCCATTTTGAATGTTCACTTAATTGGTGATAGCTGCTTTACTTGCACGTGTTTTCAATCGTCTTCGATTTTTACTTATTCAAAAAAATGGATCAAAGAACGTGTATCAAATTTTGTGTGAAAAACGAAATTAAGTGCGCGGATGCATTCCGAATGTTGACTGTGGCATACGGAGAAGCTACCTTGGACCGAAGTAACGTTTATCGGTGGTACAAAATGTTTTTAGAAGGCCGAGAAGATGTGAACGATGAAGAGCGTGCCGGACGCCCGAGCACTTCAACAACAGACGAAAAAATCAATGAAGTGGAGAAAATGGTATTGGCCAATCGTCGAATCACCGTTAGAGAAGTTGCTGAGGACCTAAACATATCGATTGGCTCGTGCCATTCGATTTTTATCAACGATTTGGGCATGAGACGGGTCGCCGCGAAATTCGTACCAAAATTGCTCAATTGCGACCAAAAACAGCAACGCATGAACATTGCTAATGAGATGTTAAACTCTGTCCGCGACGAACCAAATTTGCTCCAGAGGGTCATAACTGGTGACGAATCGTGGGTTTCTGGTTATGACGTGAAAACCAAAGCTCAATCATCTCAATGGAAGCTGCCGCATGAACCAAGACCGAAAAAAGCGCGCCAAGTTCGGTCGAATGTGAAAGTTTTGCTGACAGTTTTCTTCGATTGCAGGGGCGTGGTGCATCAAGAGTTCTTGCCACAGGGAAGAACGGTCAATAAGGAATATTACATGCAAGTTATGCGCAATTTGCGCGAAGCAATCCGCCAGAAACGCCCGGATTTGTGGGAGAACAAAAATTGGCTTTTGCACCACGATAACGCCCCTGCTCACACATCGTTGCTTGTGCGCGACTTTTTGGCCAAAAACAACACACTAATGATGCCGCAGCCACCGTATTCCCCAGATCTGGCCCCCTGTGACTTTTTCTTGTTTCCTAAACTGAAGAGGCCCATGAAAGGACGACGTTACGCTACGCTTGACGAGATAAAGACGGCATCGAAGGAGGAGCTGAACAAGATTAAAAAAAATGATTTTTTGAAGTGCTTCGAAGATTGGAAAAACCGTTGGCACAAGTGTATTATATCTCATGGGGATTACTTTGAAGGGGACAAAATAGATATTCATGAATAAATAAATAATTTTTGAAAAAAAACTAAATTCGTGATACTTTTTGAACACACCTCGTATTTCAAATTGCAGATATGCATCCTTTAAGTCAATCGTTGTATACGTTTCTCATCATTTGTGTGCCAGCTGATCAAAAAGTGGAACTGGATGCCATTCTGTTTCTAACCCGGGATTAAGTGTTGTTTGAAAGTCACCACGAATTCTAATTGTACCATCTTTCTTTAAGACATTTACTGTGGGTGTTGCCCACTCTGGCAGTGTATTGTTAGGATCCACGTGTAAAATCACCCCTTATTTTAATTAGTCTGTCAAGTTCAGCTTCGATATTTTTTGTAAACCCAATTTTATTGGACGCGCCGGTGCATGTACATGCTTCGCGTTAGTTTTTAAATGAATTTTATAATTTTTAATCTTACCGAGTGAGCTCTCAAAAAGGATTTTATTATCCTGAATTATTTTGGATAATTCTCGATCAAGGTTATCGTTGTTGTATCTCATTTGATACTTGGATTCCTTCAGTGAGTACAGCGCAGACAGAAATTGCATGCCAAACGCTTCACTGCACGTTGAACCAAATAGCAAAGGTTCTGCGTTATTCAATACAGCTACCGGAAGAGTAGCTGTCGTATTTTCGTAGTTTCACGGTCACAAACGTTTTACTCATAGGTCGCAATTTGAAGTTTCCGTATGCTTTCAGTGCGGGGCCCTTTGATAGTGGTGGTGATCCGATTCTCCTCCACAAAGCTGTGCTTGCAATCGAGTGTGATGCCCCTGGATCCCAATCCATCGTACATTTAATGTCGTTGATAATGACGTTTATTCTTTTTCCCTTATTAACGTGGAGCATTGAGTCGGATTCCCATTCGTCATCGGAGCTGTGTGTCTCACTCAATTTAAAAATTTTTCTCTTCAGGAAGGTTTCGATTTCTTGTATACTTGTTGCTCTCAGTAATTGTCTTGTTCTCGCTTTCATTTGTATTGGCATGTGTGTGAGCACTTGTGTATCTTAATTGAGCTCAACCACGTTTTATACAGTATGATCCAAAATATCCCCAGATACCGCACTCTTCGCAAATGTTATTTTCTGCACGGCATTGTTTATGCATTTCTGGCTAACCGCACCGTCGACACTGGTAACTTTGAAGTTTCCTAACTTTTTTAAGGTTTTGCCGAGTCTTGAACGCGTTTCACCAATTCACAACCACTACTGTCATAATCTTTTTCTACTGCCTCTCGCACTTGAGTCACAGTGAACACTTCTGCGAATGTTATTTCCACATCTAAAGCTTCACTGTTTTTAGGGTTTTGTAAAATAATTTTACAAAACCCTACTAAAATCGCGTCCTGTCTGTCCGTCTGTCTGTCCGTCCGTGTGTCACAGCACTTTTTCTCGCAAACTACTTAAGCTAGAAACATCAAATTTTGTATGTAGGTGTAAAGTGGTGTTTTCTTCAAAATTCAACTACAAACAAATTTTATAAGGTATTTAAGGGGGGTCTCCCCGTATAGGGGAGTGACCCCCCGAAAAAAATTTCATTGAAAGTAGCCGATATGGGTATCAAATGAAAAGTCTTGATGAGAACTTCTCAAAACAGGTCTTAGTTTGGCAAAGTTGGCTTCGAGGGGCGCACAGGGAGGGGAAATACACGAAAAATTTGTGTCCCCCCCTCGCGATTGGACACCTGTGATCCGGAAAATCTGAACAAAATCAGGAATGTAGGCCTTGGTGAGTACAACAACAACAAATACGTGAGAAGTCGCAATTCACTCAACTTTGTTAGTAATAGTATGATTTATCGATTTTATGTTTTCTTGAATAAAATCTTAACGGTTCCCTTAAATTCAATGAAATTCAGTAAACAGATAACTATTTATAAGATTGATCTACATAAAGATTGAATCATATCGAGCGAAGTTATAGCGGTTTGAATTTTCCTGTATTACTATGCAACAATATGCGCTGCATTTATTACTATGGCAACATATGGCTATAGAACAACATGCGCTTTTTACCGACTCAGACACTACAGTTTTGCTAGGATTTGCATGAAAATTTCAGGAATGATAGGTCTCATGAATAACTTTGAGAATCAGTTCAGCTAGTGGTATCAGTAATCGTAAAACAAAATAGTGGCTGTTTTAAATGCGAAGATTGAATAATTTTGAGTTAGTTTTTCCCAACTTCAACGTTTAAGGTGCATGCTTTGAACACTTGATTCAATTTAATGAATGACTGAAGATGAGTACCTACAATCAATACTCATAAGTGAAACAAGTCAAGGAGGCGGGAGAGAGCTCCTAGCAAAAGGGCTTTGTAACTATTCTAGGATTCGAAAAAATTGGCCATGAATCGATGATAACAGTAGAGGAGAATAGTCCCTGAAAAAAAATTCATCAAACGTAGCCGATATGAGTATGAAATGAACGTTTTCATGGGAGCATTTCAAAACAGTTGTTAAACTGTCTGTTTTTGCTTCAGTGGGGGCACAGGGGGGAAATACATGAAAAATGTGTTCCCTCCCTTGCGAATGGACATCTGAAATAATTATCAAGGAAGATATTTATGAGTATAACAATAACAAAAACCTCTGAAGTCGAAATTCGTTCCTTTATTAATAATAGTCTGATCTTCGTATTTCATATTTTCTCCAATAAAATCGTCTTTGACATGTATCTTGATTTGATTCAATCTGGTGACTGCATTTTGTAAATTGAATACAAAACCCTTCTGATATGAGCGTAGGTCTGTTTATCCAATTTGTTTGATTTAGGGTCCGGCCAACGTTGTTTTGATTCTATTTTGAGTCGTTTATGATGCAATCCCGTTGCAAAGCGGTCACGTCGTATCATCGTATATCTGTCTCTCAGGTTTTGTATCCTTATATCAAGCCTGACCTTCATCATCCTCCATTGTCTCTAGAACTAGCTATCGAACCCTTCCAACCTCCGAGAAATGCTACTGCTCTTCGGTTCAACTTTTTTAGAGCAAACTATCAGGAAATTAAAGCTGATATGGACTCTGTTGACTGGTATGCCTTTTTCTGCGGCCTTGACTGCGATAGTGCCTTGAGCAAATTCTACGGCTACTTGAATAATTTGATTGCTAAATTTACTCCACAGCGGGCACCTCGTAAGGCAAATATGAAGCCATGGATCACCCACAGAGTACTCTGTGCCTTAAAATCCAATGATAGAGCGCAGCGGCTCTTCAAACGCACTGGATCTGAACAAGCCAGATCAGATTTCTGTAGGCTGAGATGTATTGCTAAAGGCGAAATAAGGATAGCCATGTCAAATTACTTCAGCAGTCTCAAGAGCTCCCTCATAGCAAACAATGTCAAACCGTTTTGGTCCTACATCCGTTCCTTGAAATCATCCTCTACTATTCCCTGTAATGTTTTATGGAACAACACTGTAGCGTCTACTCCACAGGATGTTTCAGACCTATTTGCCCAGTTCTTCTCCTCTGCATTTTTACCTCATAACATAAGGTATTCATCCACCGATACATTCGAAGCAAGTCCAGTCTTAATTACCTCCTTTTCCACCAACTCTTCTGAGGTTGAAGCTCTAATCAATTCGCTAGATCCTAACGTCAGTCCCGGTCCAGATGGATTACCGAATATATTTGTTAAGTCACTCAGTTCCTCACTGTGTTTTCCTTTATCTCTCATTTTCAACCTTAGCCTTTGTTCTGGTATCTTTCCCACTTATTAGAAAGATGCCAATGTTGTCCCCATCTTTAAAAATGGTGATCCCTCAATTGTTTCTAATTATCGTCCAATATCTTTGCTCTCCTGTTTCCCTAAGCTGCTTGAACGCATTGTTAGACTTTCTGAGTCAATGAGTTCAGTTATGAAACCGCAACAGCATGGGTTCCTGAAGGGCCGTTCCACTTCATCAAACTTAGCTGAATTTACAGACTACATTGCAAAAGCTCTGGATAAACAATGTCAAGTAGATGCCATCTTTACTGATTTCTCCAAAGCCTTTGATTCTGTGAATCATTATATTCTTGGACAAAAGCTATCCATGCTTGGTATATCTGGTTCTCTACCTTCCTGGATCACGTCCTATCTTTTCAATCGCTCGTGTTGTGTTAGTCTTTATGGAACACTGTCATCTCCTTTTTGCCCGTCTTCTGGTGTCCCTCAAGGGTCTATCCTTGGGCCTCTTCTTTTCTTCCCTCTGTAATATCCTCTCCCTGCCTCCTTTATGCTGACGATTTCAAAGTGTTTCGAGTAATTAGGACTCTTGACGACTGTCAGCTTCTTCAAAATGACCTACTTAATCTCAGTAGATGGTGCACGACAAATGCTCTTCCTTTAAACGTATCCAAATGCTTTAAGATGAGTTTTACTCTTAAAGCGGTTACTTTAATGTACAACTATACTTTGTGTAATGTTGTTCTTTCTTCTGCGGACTCATGCAAGGACCCTGGTGTTATTTTCGACCCCAAGCTAAATTCGATGTCCATATTCTATGTATAATTACTAGAGCATCGAAGGCTGCTGGGTTCGTTCTGCGACATCTCCAGAAATTTGAAAACATTGCTACTGCTGTCCGCTTATTTACCTGCCTTGTTCGCCCACTTCTTGAATACTGTTCAGTTGTGTGGTCTCCTCGACATCAGTATTTAGTAACTTCACTAGAAAATGTCCAGCGAAAATTCACACGGTTTGTGTTCTACAAATTTAATTTGCCCTACGAATCCTATGAGCGTCGATTATCTGTTCTTTCCATTCCTTCCTTGTCTTCTCGTAGAACATTGTTAGATCAATGTTTTATATATAAACTATACAACCATCATATTTTATCCACTCTTAGAGAAGACCTGTACTTCAGACAGATTGCACGTCCTACGTGATCTAGTAGTCTTCTTAAGGTTCCATATGCCCGGACTGAGTTATACTTTCATTCAATAATGCCACGTATCATTAGAAAATATAATGATCTTGAGCTTGGTTCTTTCTCCTATCTTACTTTGTTTTTAAGAATAGACTTGAGGCTTTAATAATTATGAATTCCGTTTAATTTTTTAATTATACTTATTTCTAACTTAGTACATACGCTTGAGATTTAAGTCGGCTTATTTTTTAATCTATTTTGTAATAGGACTTCTTAGTCTGTGAAATGGATCTAAATAAATATAAATATAAATATAAAGGCAACTTTCAGCTCGTGAAAAGTTTCTAACTTAAGACACGACAAAAATAATTCGAGGCAATGTAGGCGCTATTTGTTGAATAATCGAGGTCCGACATTCGACATTGTGCCTCAAAATAGTCTATAAACGTGGCGGCTTGTATGTGGGTGTCCATTGTTTTGCACTTAAGTTCCCTCATGATGCTCTGCTCTGTATGCTGGATTGATTCCCGGAGTGCTGTCGTCTTTAGGTGTTTTCAATCGTCAATCCCTTTATCAAAGATTAAAAGGCTCCCATAATCGTATTAATGTGGCAATGTGACACGACCAAACAAGTCCGGCTTCTGATTGCAACTGATTTATTCTCCTCAAATATAATACAAGTACATAACATTTACATGACACGAATTGCCTTCCGTTTGGAAAATTCATGTATAAAAAAAAACTCTGGCAAGTCATTTACCCACTTAGTGGGTAAAAAATGGCCTGGGCAAAGAGCACGCTCGTCCCCACGCCCATCGCAGCGAGTGAAATCGGAACCCACAGAGCCTTAGTTAGAGTATCCCCATTTTTCGGGGTAATACGCTTCTGAAGCCCTACACAGGACTACCGGTCACTGAAACCGTCATTCTAAATGATGCAGATGAAAAGCGCATACCAATACCATTGACGATGCAATATTGATCCTCAAGAAGAATACAGCACCCAGTATTGAAGACGAGAGACAACTCTTCGTATATGCAAATATGAACTTGTCGCCCTGAAATCAGGGCTAAGTCCAGCTGAAGCTCCGGTGAATCAGCTTGCTTTATTGGTAAAAAGCATGTGCGTCTCGTATCCACCTACAAAACTTATTTCAACTTTTGAGGTGAGCTTAGCTCAAGACGGAGTCTGGAACTATCTATTTACTCATACAATTTCACAAGGAAAAGGTGAAAAACTTCTACACTTCCTTAAAAAAGTAGAATAGAGACAAGTCTACTGAGTCAATTGTTCTTCTAGCAACACTCGTTTTCACACTAATAGCAACTACAACAACACTCAATATTTAAATATTTCTCACTCAAATTGAATAATATTTTTACCATACATAAATCATACAGAATGCAATTGAGTCACATGGGGTCCAGTTTTTTTTAAGGGAAGATAGGGTGACGTGTTGCTCAATGCTAGCACATTGGACTTGTAATCTTTGGCGCCTGTTGGCGTAAGTACGAATTGAATCGATAAATTCTTCAAAAAATTGAGTCGGTAGTAAAATATGGTACTCCTCTTGGGTAGTAAAATCAATAATGTGGCTTATAGGTCTTTATTTCGCGACCTGTCTGTCCGTCCATCCATCCGTCTGTCCGTGCGTCACAGCTAGTTTCCTCAGAAACTATGGAAACTAGAATGCTCAAACTTTGTTAAAAGGTCAGAATGGATGGTCTCTCAAAAGTTAAGGCCTTACCAAAAATTTTAAATTTTTTTAATGGAAGACCCCCGTAATAACGAGTTGGCCTTTAAAAAAATTTTTTTTTTACCAAAGGTAGTCGAGTGGGGTATCAAATGACAGGTCTTGGTTAGAACTTTTAGAATCTGAAATAATCATTTTATGAATTAGGAGGTCCAGGGGAAATCAAAACGTACCAAAAATGTGTGTCCCCCCCGCAATTGGATACTTTCGAGCCAAAAAATCTAAAAATTATAAGAATATGCACTTTTATGAGTATAAGGGCAACAAATACCTCAGAAATCGAAATTTACTCAACTTTGTTTAAAATAGTATGATTTCTAGATTTTACATTTTCGTCTTTAAAATCAAAACGGTACCTTTAAACTTCTTAAAGTTTTGCAATTATAAAGATTGATATAAGATATTTACGTTTACAAAATTTAATTAAGATCGAATCATAATGAAGTAAGTTACAGCCATTTCAATTGTATGGAATTATAACAACAATAACACGTGTTAATGGTTGGTACATATAGGGTTATCCATTTTACGCTTGGAAAAGTAAAGTTAACAAAAACACATAAAATATTCAAACAGAAAAAAATTTTTTTATTCAATATAAAGATTGAACCTTGCCATTATACACGAAACACAACATTATTCAAATGTTTTCCACGGGATCTCTTACAAGCCTCAATCCTTTTGAGGTAATTTTCAATGACTTTTCGGCACATTCCCGGCAATATCTCGGCCATAACTTCACGAATATTGGTTTTCGATTGCTCAAGATTTTGAAGATTGTTTGTGTTAACACGATCTTTCGCAAAGCCTCATAAAACGAAATCCAAAGGTGTTAGGTCACAGGATCTTGCGGGCCAATTGACATCACTCAATCTCGAAATTACGCGTCCTGGAAATTTCTCTTGCAAAAGTGCTTGATTAGCCTGTGTTGTGTGGCTTGTGGCTCCATCCTGTTGGGACCACATGTTCCCCAGATCATAACTTTCAATTTGTTTCCAAAAATAGTCAGTTAACGTCCGTCCATAGCGGTCAGAATTGATTGTAATGGCTCTTCCTTGATCGTTTTCAAAAAAATTCGGGCCAATAACACCACCAGACCATAATGCACAACAACCAAACGGCCACTTTTACCGGATGCAAAGGCCTTTCTGTGATTACCTGAGGATTTTGAGACCCCCATATGTGGCAACCCTGTTTATTTACGTAACCACTGAGCGAAAAATGAGCCTCATCACTACAGAAAATTTTGTTCGAAAAATCGTTATCAATGGCTTGTTGTTCAATCACCCAATTCGCATTGATTCTGCGTTGTGTATGGTCTTAAGGCTTAAGTTCTTGAGTGAGTTGGATTTTGTATGGATGGAGATGCAAATCCAAATGCAAAATCCGCCACAATGAGCCGTAAGACAAGCCCAAATGTTGAGCACGTCGAGGAATCGACGAATTCGGGTCTTCCTCCGCACTTTGAGCAACGATAGCGATATTTTCAGCAGAACGAATGTTGCGATGATGCACAGACCTTGCAATATCAATAATTGATCCAGTTTCTTCAAATTTTCTCACTGTGTTCGAAATTGTTTGCTGTGTAGGTCGATTATGTCGACCGTAATCGGCTCATAAAGCCCTGAATGTTGATACAGCACAATCACCATTTTTATAATAAAATTTAAAAATTTTAACGCATTCTTCGACTGTTAAACGATCCATATTTCAAAATGGCAAACCTTCAACTAAATAAAAAACACGCTTTGGATGACATTTAATTTTGACAAATGTCAAATGGCAGGGTTATACTTTCCTACCACGAAATGGATATTCCTGTATTTCAAATCGACCAAGGCATTTTTATTTTCTTTCAGTTTTCATGAAAAATTAAGGAATAGTGTTTAACTTGAATATGTTCAATCGGCTGAGCATTCAGAAAAACCGCTTAAGCTAGATCAAAATGGTGGCTGCACTGTGCAAATGAAAGAAACTATGGATATTCTGGATAAACTCGAACGATTTCATATCCAAGTATCGGATGAATAATTCAAGTTATCGATTCAAGCTATTAGAAAACTTGTTTCTAACCCTAGGATGTTTACAAAGACGTTCTGGTAGGGACACTCTCCTGCTTACTCAACTTGTTGGAATTTATAAGGTGTGATCTGAATTGACTATCTGGAGAAGGGAAAAATAGTCACAGGTCCTACCATGCCGAATTATTGGGCCGATTTGACGCCAAATTGCAAAAAGGCCCCATTTGGCGAAAAAAGTGCACTTCCACCACGACGACGCATCGGCTCACACCCCCGCCATCGTCACGGCCAAATTGGTTAAATTGTTCTACGAACTGGTTAAATTGTTCCACCATATTTTCTAGATTTGGCCCCGTGCAACTTCTGTGTTTCCAATGAATTTGAGTCAAATGAAGAGGTCATCGCCTCCACTGAAGCCTACTTTGCAAACCTCAAGAAAACGTATTTAACCGACGGGTTAAAGAAGTTTGAGCATTGTTGCGTCCAGTGTATCGAGCAAAGAGTAGATAATGTCGAGAAGTAGCCACTTTTTCAAAAATTTCTTTTTTCTTTTTAGATTAAGTTCTTATCGGACCGCCTCTATTGATAGCAGCTTAATAACGTTCATATACATGACAGCACTGAAAAATTGCATCAATATATCCCTACATGCAATAAGAAGTAGTGATGACATGAAAATTATTTTGAAGAAAGTAAAGTAGGCTATAAAACAAACAACTGAAGATGAAAAAACAGAATGAATGAAAAGTATGATAAAGAATGCAAGCAAGCATTTGGAAAAAGAAAATAAGACTACCAAAAATGCATCCAGTAACCAACACGGATCAAAAAAGAACACAATGATTCTCTATAACAACAAGCTGAAAAAGTGTCCCGGAGAAAAAACTAGCTTGCCAAGAGATAAATGAAAACATGAAGTCATATCGGTGCATTCCTCTATTTTAAAAAATCTAAAAGAAAAGTAGTCCACGTGGCTTAGTAGTTAGAGCACTAAGCCCGTAAGCCGAAGGTCTCTGGTTCAAATCTCGTTGGCGTCAACGAGATTTAGTTCGTGTGGTTCTTCGGAAGGACTATAAGCCTGTTCAGTTATGATACGTGCTGGTTTAAAATCAGAACGTATCGCAGCTGGGTGGACGGATACACGGCCAATGCGTGATAATGATCATATCATCTTGTGGAGTGCCGATACATTCGATCATGATAATGAGATACTCTAACTATCTCTAAGCGAAGGCCCGAAAGGGGCTGTAGGGCTACAAAGAAGAAGAAGAAAAGAAATCACAGAAGCAGTTAGATTAACATATGCCTCTATTAAGTAACTAAGAGAGATCCACAAATAAGTCTTTGCAAAAACGTACAAGGATCAATAATAGGTAACTCAGTTGAAATCAAAAACAGATGGCTGCAATATTTGCAGTGTGAACATAATAGAGCAATCGCTTTACTATATACACCATATAAAATGTTATCCGAGTCCATAGAAAGAAAATTAAAGCCATACTGTGAACGTATTATAAGCTAGTATCAAGGAGGCTTTTGAAGTGGAGGTCCTACAACTGACCAAATATTCTCATTAAAGCAGGTACTCAAAAAGTGCTGAGAATATAATATCTTTCTAGACGTTTGGTAACGAGTTTCAAAAGAAATGCGCTGTATGAAATAATGCCTGACTCTAGCGTCCCAGCAATGCTAGTCCACATGGTTGAAATCACGATGCCTAGCAAAGAGCAGGTTAGTTCAAAACTGTTAACCAGAAACAACATTAAAAGTTAGAGCACAAGGTAGACGTCCAGTGTAAAGATCAAGAACTCGCTGAGGAGACCACATTGAAGGAGATCCTTGCTGGGAGAGATCAAACGGCAAACGAGGTCGCAGAATTGTGATAATTGGAGGAAATTAATACTGGAGGCTATGACCCGGCTTGGGCTGTCATGCCGTAGATGATGTTGAAGATGTCCTTGGACATAAGCAAAGTTGACTACATTGTGAAATCACTTAAAGTAGGAGAAGAGTTGAAACTGGATTTTTGTAAAGTTGGTGGCATGAAAATAAGACTAACTCTTGAAGACCGTTGAAGTGGAATTATTGAAATAATAGGGATGAAGGCAGCTCTAGGTTACTTAAGGGCACAGCGGATGTTAGTTAGTTAATGTACAGAATATAACAAAGAGTAGAGACTACGCTATTATATTCAGGTGTCTTGATAAGACTCACATTGCAGCAAGCTGTACGAAACTCATCCGAAATATACTCTGTTTTCATTGTCGACCACCTAACAAAATGCCATGGATACTACAGCTTAGCGAACAATATCTGAATCCTGATATTTTCCTTCTAATCGTTTTCCTAAAATCTATAAAATTAAAGCTATCAAATTAATAACCAGCCTATTTAATCAAATTTTGTGCCGATAAATCATGAAAATAGTGCAATCAAACCGTGAAATTTAGAGTCAAACCGATGTAGTAATTATTTGAATTTCCCTTGCCAGAAATGAGAGATGCTCTGAATATCATTAATCAATTTCATGGGCAGTAATGTCCATAATAAATGCTTGGTTGATGCATTGAATTGTTTGGGTTTGTGTAATAAACCAATTGAAGAAAGCTGCTAAGCACACTTCTCACTAGCAATATGGCTTCTAAAACTTTGACTTGTATCTTTGTATTACTAACACTCCACAAAGTCTTGACCCAGGATTATTACAGTTCATATAAAGGTCCATGGCCCAACCCTTACGATCCAGACAGTTTCAAGATCAGCAGTTCCGATGAAGAGGAAACGTCACCATCCGACTACGAAGTAGAATCGTCATCATCATCATCATGGGATTTAAACTAAAGTGACTATGAAGCCTCTCCAATAGATTACTGGAGAAGCCAAGATAAGTCGGACACCAGATAAATCAGCTTTAGATTTATCAGTTTAAAAAGCGGAAGAATCAAGGAATACAACCTTTGATTATTTGGCAAATGTTTTGGCTAATGTCAAATTAGTTACTATCATATTTTAGAATTAAAAGGAAAAGGTAGAAAAACAGGTCTTTCGTGGTTTTTCTTAAGTTTTGGCACTTAAATCGTGATTGTGTGTTGAATTTTCTCCCAAAATCTTTAACGCTGTACTATAAATTTGGAGTGAAAGGCCGCCAGTGAAGAGAGTAAAAGTTAGTTTTTTGTTTTTATAAATGGAGCCATAATACGAGTATAATGGGTTTTCAAAAATCCTCGAAAGGTTTGATGACTGTGTCACTCCTGGATTGTAATTATGCTTACAAAAAAAATTATGCCGCTTTGGAGGAGCATAAATGGTGACTATCTGTTGCGCAGAGAACAGTATCTGGACCAAACTTAACCTTCAATGTACCCTACTAAATTAAATAACTGCACCCTATGGACTCAAAACAGTGCTTATTTTTTATTTCAGAGCCATGGCCGAAGAGACAGTTTCGTACAGAATCGGCGTTAAGAAATTTAATTTTAAATATTGCGTACTGTCTTTTAAATTAAGTTAAAAGAGTATATTTTCTTAAAAAATGCACAACCATTAATTTACTATTTCACCAATTTTATGGTGTACAACTTAATTACCGAATTTGACGCTATATGTCCATACTAACAAATATCGTGAAAGCTCGAACTTTATATATATGTCATTTTGAAGGTACATTTCACAGCTATCAAAATCAGTCAACAAAACAATTTTATCTTGTGTGCATCATTATTATTTTTCACTATGAATAATGTCAAAAATTGGAGAAAAAGACAGCATTTGCGGGAGGTTCTGTTGGGCCATTTTTTTGCAAAGAAAACTGCTGCAGAAAATAATCGTTTGCTTGTAGACGATGCGACGATGCTTTGGTGAAAACACAGTGTTTTGAATGGTTTCAACGCTTCGAAAGTGGCGATTTTGACATCAAAGACAAAGAACGCCCAGTACAGCCAATAAAATTTGAAGACGAAGAATTGGAGACGCTACTCGATGAGGATTCATGTCAAACCCAAGACAAACTTGTCAAATCGTTGAAAATGACTCAGCAAGCCATTTCAAAACGTTTAAAAGCCGCCAGATACATTCAAAAGCAAGGTAATTGGGTCCCCTATGAGTTGAAGCCGAGAGACGTTGAACGGGGCTTCTGTATGTCTGAAATGCTGCTTGAGCGCCATAAAAAGAAATCATTTTTGCATCGGATCGTGACTGGGGATAAAAAATGGATCCATTATGACAATCCCAAGCGCAAAAAGTCATACGTGAAGCCCAGCCAACCAGCCAAATCAACGGCGAAGCCAAATATCCGTGGCGCCAAGGTTATGCTGTGTATTTGGTGGGATCAGAAGGGGCCGTTATATTATGAGTTATTGAAACCAGGCCAGACAATCAATCACAGGTGACCTGTACCAAACACAATTAATACGTTTGAAGCGTGCCATCATCGAAAAACGCCCGGAATATGCGATCAGACACGAGGCTATAATTTTTCATCATGACAACGCTCAGCCGCATGTTGCAAGACCCGTGAAAAACTGTTTGGAAAATAGTGGATGGGAAGTTTTGGCCCACCCGCCTTGTAGTCCGGACTTTGCTCCGTCTGACTTTTATTTATTTCGCTCGATGCAAAACGCCCTCACCAAAATACGCTTCACTTCAGAGCAAGGCATCCGAAATTCGATAGATTCGTTTTTGGCCGCCAAGCCGGCGCAATTTTTGGGATGGAATTCATAAATTGCCTGAAAGATGGATAAATGTTGTAGCTTTTGATGGACAATACTTCGATTAAAATATATTGTAAGATTTTTCCACAAAAAATCATAAAATTTCGCTTAAAAAAATTCCAGTTATTAAGTTATACACCTAATAAGATTGACCTGTCCTGAAAGTTTTACAAAGATCGAATGGTATTCAACGAAGTTACAGCGATTTGAATTTTCCTTTATTACTATGGAACAATATGTGCTGTATTACTAGGGAACCATATGGCTATGGAACAATATGCAGTTTTTACCAACTCAGACACTACAGCTTTGCTAGAATTTGCAAAAAAGTATCAGGAATGATAGGTACTATGAAGATCTTTGGAGATTGCTTCAGCTCGTGGTATCAGTAATCGTAAAACAAAATGTTGACTGTTTTAAATGCGAAGATTGAATATTTTGAGTTATTTTTCCACAACTTCAACGTTTAAGGTGCGTGCTTTGAACACTTGATTCAATTTAATGAATGACTGAAGATGAGTACCTACAATTAATACTCATAGGTGAAACAAGTTAAAGAGGCAGGAGAAAGCTCCTAGCAAAGGGGCTTTGTACCCATTTTAGCATTCGAAAAAACTGGTCATGAATCGATGATTACAGTACAGGGGAGTGGCCCCTGAAAAAAAAAATTTCATCAAAGGTTGCCGATATGAGTATCGAATGAAAGTTCTTCATACGAGCTTTTCAAAACAGTTCTTAAACTGACAGTTTTGCTTCAATGGGGGCACAGGGGGGAAGTAAAGGGTGGTCCATAACAAGTGACCACAGTTTTGTTGGAAAAAAACATAGTTTTTGTGAAGATTGAGCAGTGATATTTATTTATTTTAAAAATTTAGTCCCTTACAATTAAATATGAAACATTACTTTGGGCATATGTGCACCTCGCGCTACTTTACAGTCTATCAAACGGTGATTATAATTTTCGATAACATGTTCACGCATTTCCGGCGTTATTAGGCGTATTTTGGCTCGAATATTGTTTTTTAATGCTTCAGTAGTCTAGGGAGCATCAGTGTAAATACTATTCTTCAGAAATCTCCAAAGGAAGAAGTCACAAGGAGTCAAATCACACGATCGCGCCGGCCAATTTATGGGTCCATTTCGTGAAATTAAAAAATTCACGTAGAACGCGAAATGTTTGCACTGGCGATTCATTATTTGTGTAAAAAGTTTTAACAATAATAAAACGTTTGGCTGATGTGTATGATGCCATGATTATAATTGTAAAAGACCAAATTGTCAGAATCTGTCAATATGTGGGCCTGAAATTGTTGATAAATAAGAGTTGAGGCCCATTCACATGTGTACACTTGTTATGAATCACCCTATACAAGAAGAATGTGTTCCCTCCTTCGCGAATGGACACCTGTGATCTAAAAAATCTGAAAAAATTATTAAGGGAGATATTTATGAGTATAACAATAACGAATACCTCAGAAGTCAAAATTTTGTTCAACTTTGTTAATAATATTATGGTCCTCGAATTTCATATTTTCTCCAATAAAATCGTTTTTGACATGTTCCTTGATTTTATTTGTTGCTGGTTCCTGTATTTTGTAAGTTGAGTACAAAACCCTTCTGACATGAGCGTAGATCTGTCTACTCAACTTGTTTATATTGCACTGCAACACGTCATCAGCATTCTGATAGCTGAAACCTCGGGTACACTAATGTCCTAGTCTAGATAATCGGTAGCATACGCTCAAGATGTCAATATTACGGCACGATCAATCTCAGATGCCTTAGGATTGATTTTGAGCCAAGGATCTGGAGCAAACCAAATTGGCCTGCGAGTTGATGAAACACAAATTAATTTCATGACTCAAACGAGGCAGGAATCTCTTGTCTGACAAAACTTGACCGTACGAGGCTATAATCTTGCGGTTATCTTGAAGCTAACCAGAATAGGAGAGGTGCCGAAAAAGATAATATTAGACACCACATACGAGTAAGTGCCGTTAAAAAGCCTTTTGCTCTGAGCTTCCGATTCTTTGTTCCAGAGTTTTGCACAGGAGAATTGACCATCATGTTTACAAATCACTAGCTTAACCTGTGTTGCTATCTGAAAGTCAAAAATGGACACTGACGAAAGAGCCCGAAATGGTAGTGGACATATTTGAACGAAAAGTGCTCGGGAGAATCTACGGCCCAGTGAAACAAGGAACAGAGTGACGACTACGTTACATGGACGAGCTGTATGAAATATTTTATGAACCACGTATATTTGGCTGTGTAAAGTTACATATGTTAATTAAAATGGATGGTCCATGTACAAGGAATGGAAGAAAAATGCTAACCAAAAACAACACTAAAGGTTAGAGAACCAGGTAGATGTCCAGTGTGAAGGTCAAGAACTCGCTGAGAGAGATCAAACGGCAAACGAGGTCGCAGAGTTGTGATGATTGGAGGAAATTAATACTGAAGGCCAAGACCCGGTTTAATTTAAATTTTGATATCAAAACTGAGTTTTCTTCAAAAAAATTGCTTAAACATATATGTGTATTCAGTATTTTCAATATTTCAGTTGACAATCATTTACATAGGGCTGAAAATTTGTACAGGTTTTAATACAACATTATAAGTCAAATATCAAAAGTTTTCACCCATTCTACATGAACAAAACAAAATTTTCAAGGTTAAATGTCAAAATATAGCTTTTTTCCATTTTTTTGATTCTATTTGTACTATTTTTCTTTATTATTGTTGAAATATGAAACCCACCTCAATGTTCTAATAAACTAATGTACCAAAATTGTTTGACACGAGAATAAACTTGCTTAGTTTTTCTTCTTCTACAGTCCGTCGCCACAACCAGACGTGTTTTATTCATCGCTCCTTGTAATAGCCTATTTAAATTCCACTTGCTGCGAACCAGAACAACAGGTTATGGGCCCAGGTTTGCGGAATAAATAGAGTAAGGTGCGGCGTTCATTTTAAAAGATAAAATTTCCGTGGCCCAGAAAAAGTGCAATAAACCGACATTTGTTGTCGTCGTAAATTACGAGTTTTTCGGTCATCATTATGGAAAGCGAAAAAGGTGATTTCACGAAAGTGGCGAAGCTGACAGGCTCAGATAATTATTTATCGTGGCGTTGGAACGCCAGGCTTGTTTTGGAGTGGCACGATCTCGATGAGTTCCTGGAAGAAAACGCGACGGACAGTAAATTAACGGCACCCGCTGCAACGGCGGCGGTGGATGTTGCAGTGGCCGCATTGGCGGCTGATTTGGACAATGCCACACTGCAAGCAGCGGTTAAAAGTGCGCGATATGCAGAAAATGAGGCAATCATTCGTGATGCGATTTCAGTAAGTGACCGTGTGAAGAAATCCAAACAAGCTAAAGCAAGATTAATGATGCTAATAGATCCAAAACTACACGATGAAATTGATGAACATAATACGGCAGCGGATCTGTGGAAAAAGTGTTCGGAATTGTACCGTAATAACAATTGGCTTAACAAAGCAAACGTTCTCGGAGACTTCACATCGTTGCGGTTATCAAACTTTGACTCAATGGAGACATTTCTGCGTGAACATACAGCCGCGATGTGCCGTTTACAAGAAGCCGGTTTTGTGATCGATGACGAAATAATGTGCGGGCTTATAATTTATGGTCTAACGCCTGAATATGAAGCATTCATCGGTGGACTTGATGGTAGCAATGTTCTTACAAGTGACGGTTCAAGTGGACATCGATTAACATCAGCAACGCTAAAGAGAAGTCTGTTGGAGCCTGCGAATTCGAAAGGCGTGTTGAACAGCGAAGGGAATGCCACAGGCGCATTCAAAGCTGCATCCAAACCAGCTACGAGTGAGTCGAAAAGCAAGAAGAAGAAGAAGGGAAGCGGCTCGATCAAGTGCTTCATATGTGGTAAGAAAGGGCACAAGAGCCTCCAGTGCAAAACCAAGACACAAAATGATGAAGGCAAAGGCGGAAGCGCCAAACCAGCCTTCTATGCTATGACGGCAACTGGTTCAACGGACGCGTGGTTCATTGACTCGGGTGCGAGTTCTCATCTCACATCGGACAAGAAGATGTTCAAGCAATTCACCAGTAGCAATGAATTTGCTGACATAACAACGGCTGACAACACCCACTTGAAAGTTGTTGGCACCGGTTCCATCGAGCTAAATGTTGGGGAGCACATAATTTCAGTGAATAACGTATTGCTAGTCCCTGGAATAGCGGCAAATTTGTTGTCAGTATCGAGCATTGTGAAAGCTGGGAACAGTGTGCATTTCGACAGCAGTGGTTGTGTCATTCGAAGCGGTGCGGGTGATGTGTTACTGAATACACCATCCAAAAACGGTACATACAAGATCACGAATTCGTCGAAGGCCAGTGGGCTGTTAGCAGGCAAAGACGAAGACAATCTGATGACGTGGCATCGGAGATTGGGTCATTTGTCGCATGGTGAGCTGATCAAACTGAGTGGAATTGTGAATGGAATCAAAGTTGACGGCGATAAACAAGCGTTGGCGAAATGTATTCCGTGTTCGCAAGGCAAACAAAGCCGACGTCCATTCAAGAAAGAAGGTGCCAAAATCAAGACAAGTCAAATACTGGAATTAGTTCACAGCCACGTTTGCGGCCCGATGGATACGCCTTCAGTTGGGGGCGCAAAATACTTCGTAACATTTATCGATGATTTTTCGCGAAAGGTCTTCGTGTATTTTGCCAAACAGAAGAGTCAGATCGGGAGGATTTTCGTTGAGTTCAAGATGCTTGTGGAGAGGCAAACCGGACTACAAATTAAAATGTTCCGTTCCGATAATGGCAGAGAGTATCTCGGCGAGTTCGAAACCGAATGCAAGCGCAGTGGAATCGTGCATCAGACCAGTTGTGTGTACACACCACAAGAAAACGGCGTGGCCGAGCGTATGAACAGAACGCTCATAGAACGTGCAAAGTGCATGCTGTTCGATGCGGGCTTGAAGAAGCCGCTTTGGGCTGAAGCGGTTAATATGGCTGCGTACGTTACAAATTGCACGCTCACACGCTCGGGAACAAGGTCCCGGAGCAATTCTGGAGAGAAGGAGCCATCGATCTTTCGTCGATGCAATTATTCGGATCGCTGGTGATGGTGCATGTCACAAAAGAGAAGCGGCAAAAGTTGGATGCGAAATCGAAAAGGATGTTTTTCGTTGGATACACCGATACGCAAAAAGGTTTGCGTTGTTTTGATCCTGAGACTCGAATAGTTCATACGAGTCGGGATGTCGTCTTCAAAAGTGCACCAGAACTGAAGGTAAATGATGACGTTCAAATTAATCTTCTCGATGATTTCATTCTAGGGGAAGTCGAAGAGCAAAAGTCGACCGGAGGGCTTGAAAATCATGAAGTCGAGTCTCCCATGACAGAGTCAGCTGTCGATGGTGCATCAATAATTCGCTCACCAACTTCCCGAAATGAGTCTATTGTGGGCGATGGCGATGAATCAACAACGAATGTCAGAAGTGATTTGTCCTACAGGTTCGACGAAACACTAGCTGAATCGCAGTCTGAATATGGGTCGGACGAGGACTATGTCCCACCCAGTACACTACAAGTTCCAGTTGGGGATGCAAGGCGTTCAACGCATCCCCCGAAATCAAGGAATGTGGAGGCGAATTTCGTTTTTGTAGCGGAAATCGATGAGCCCGAATCATATCATGAAGCTGTCAAAGGCAACAGGAGTCAACATTGGGAGAAGGCGATGGCGGAAGAATTGGCGTCACACGAAGAGAACCGAACATGGACTTTGGTTGAGCTACCAGTCAACCGAAAAACAATCAAGACCAAATGGGTCTTCAAGTTGAAGCGTAACCAAGCTGGTGAAGTTGTTCGCCATAAAGCGAGGTTGGTGGCAAAGGGTTGCTCCCAAAAGGCCGGCATAGATTATGAAGAAACTTTCTCGCCCGTTGTACGCTATGGGTCAATTCGCTATCTGCTGGCCATGGCCGCTCAAGAGGGTTACAATGTTGACCAAATGGATGCGGTGACCGCATTCCTTCAAGGGGATCTCGACGAGGAGATCTTCACCGACCAACCCGAGGGATTCAATGACGGGACCGGACGGGTCTGCAGGTTGAATCGTGCGATGTATGGCTTGAAGCAAGCGGGCCGTCAATGGCACCTAAAGTTAGATGTAGCTCTCATCGGGATTGGGCTAACCAAATCAAAGCTTAATCCGTGTATCTACCTCTTGCCATCGCTGGAAGTGATTCGGGCAGTGTATGTGGATGATGTTGTGATTATTCAGAAGCAACGCGACAAGATGGAGGCACTGAAGAAGGCTCTTAGTACCGGGTTTGGCATTTCCATCGAGTACGTCAAGAATGGAATCGCTATACATCAGCGTCATTATATCGAAACCATTCTCGAGCGTTTTGGAATGAGTGACTGCAAGCCAGCGGTTACTCCAAGTGATCCAAGTCAAAGATTGTTAACAGATATGAAGAAGGAAGACGAATCAGGGGATAACATTCCATATCAACAAGCGGTCGGTTCGTTGTTATATTTGGTTCAAGGAACGAGACCAGATTCAACTCATGCTGTGGGCGGATTCATTGGACCGCCGTGAAGCGCATAATGCGGTACTTGAAGGGTACTATGCATTATCGTATTGTGTATCGTGCGGGTAACCAACCACTTCATGGTGACTCAGATGCTGATTGGGGTGTCGACATCGATAAGCGACGTTCCTGCTCTGGATACGTGTTTATGTTGGCTGGAGGAGCAATCTCATGGGCCAGTAAGCTTCAGAATACCGTGGCTCTTTCAACAGCTGAATCTGAGTATATGGCCTTATCGTTCGCTACTTGTGAGGCCATATGGTTGCAAATGTTTCGCAATGAATTCAAGAGAACGGAAGATCCTGTGGTGATCAGATGTGACAACATGAGTGCAATAACGATTGCCGAGGTCGATGCGTTCCGAAAGCGTAGCAAACACATCAATGTAAGATTCCATCATGTCCGTGAGAAGGTGAAGGCTGGAATCATCGATGTAAAATACGTACCATCAAAGAACGACATTGGAGATTGTTTGACGAAGGCCGTCGTCGGACCGATTTTGAACGTGGGTGTTCATGGAATGGGCATCCAGACAAAACAAGAGATGAAATGATGAAGAATGAACTATTGTAAAATCAATGTTGATTATCGTTTGAAGTAATTTGTCAATTTGATCATTTGAGATAACGTAGAATGGAGTTGATTACTTAAATTAACGTAGAATCAGTTTGCATTTATTTTTATCTATTGAATCAAATTTTCTTTTGTCCGAATGAGTTGGGGTGTTGAAATATGAAACCCATCTCAATGTACTAATAAACTAATGTACCAAAATTGTTCTAAAACTTTTGACACGAGAATAAACTTGCTTAGTTTTTCTTCTTCTACAGTCCGTCGCCACAACCAGACGTGTTTTATTCATCGCTGCTTGTAATAGCCTATTTAAATTCCACTTGCTGCGAACCAGAACAACAATTATTTAAGAGAAGAAGCTTGGAACAACGTTTAGATTATGCGACTACCCACAAAAGTTGTTGAAATATTTTTAACCCTAGATACGTGTATATATATGTACATACATTACTGAGGCGAGTCCAAAAATGTTGTTGTGTTTATGCAATTTTTTCCATGAAGGACAGCAGTTATGGAAAGCTGTCTGAGCAAGCTGTAGCAACCAAGGCCGCCATAACTGAAAGGGAGTTTGCCAAAAATATTCTATACTCTTGTTTCTATGCCAAGCGAGGTAAAGACAGACTCCATCAAGGACTCGAAGTTGTGGGTCACAGAAAAACTAGAGCACTTGGATGGAATTGACATCCCCTGCATCCGTCTCAACATGCAATGACTCCTCATTCCAGCACAAGCCACTGGATCATAAAAAAGGGCAACAGCCCAATAGATGGCTTTATTAAGGATGAGCCTACCATCGTTGTGGGCCTCAAATCTTGTGAACGTCGCAAATGATGAATATCGGTAGATTCAATGTGCCAATTCATTTTTTTTTTTCAGTTTGTTTTTAAATATTATCACATTTATGCTTTCTTTACAGTTTGAGCTCTGACTCTAAAAATCTATCAACTGAATAGTATTTAAAGATACGAGAGTGGTTTGGTAAGTACTTTTTTCTTGAGGTCTGCAAAGTACGAAAGTCATTCAACAAGTACTTAGCCTCACCACCCGATGGCGCTGCTATTACAAAAGAGTTTTACAATCACGCAGTATATTCTTTTAAAAGCCTACTCAGTCAATTCCTTTCATTTGCTTTGTTTTGATAGCCTTTGAAAGCGAGCGTGTCGGTCGGTTGTACAAAAATGGAAAAAGAACAATAGCGTTCAGTGATTAGATTCTTGTTTTTGGAAGATCGCTTGGATGCTGTGTAAGGTGACTCTTCTCCTTCGATGACGACCGTCAAGAATTAGTTCAACGTATTCGTTCATTGCCGCACGTCAATTTTTGATGAGCCACGGACAGGTGCCCCTAAAACGGCTGCTACGGAGGAAAACGGTTAAAAAATCCACGATCTCGTGTTAGCAGACCGTCGATTGAAGGTTCGCGAGATAGCTGAGACTGTGAGCATTGCAGGAGAAATGGTGCATTATATTCTACACGAAGAACTGGGCATTAGAAAGTTGTCGGCGCGATGGATGCCGCGTTTGCTCACATCGGAAAACAAGCGCAACCGTGAGACCACATCGGCGACGTGTTTCGCGCTGTTTCAGCGCAGTCTGCCGGAACTCTTGCGTCGTTTCGTGACCGTCGACAAAACAAGGATTCACTGGTACACACCAGAGACCAAGCAACAGTCGAAACAGTAGACTTCACCCGGCGAACGTGCTCCGAAAAAGGCGAAGACTGTTCGATCGACCGGAAAGGTGGTGGCCACCGTTTTCTGGGATTCACAAGGTGTGGTCCACATCGATTACCTCGAGAAGGGTGAAACAATCACGAGGCGCTACTATGCAGACTTACTGGGCCGATTTGACGTCAAATTGAAGAAAAAGCGGCCCCGCTTGGCGAAGAAAAAAATGTTGTTCCACCACGACAACGCGCCAGCTCACACCTCCGCCGTCGCCATGGCCAAATTGGTGAATACTTTTTGTTTCCAAACCTGAAAAAATCACCCACTGGGAATAGATTTTGATCAAATGAGGAGGTCGTCACCGCCACGGAGACCTTTTTTGCAGCCCTCGAGAAAATGTATTTTTTTGACGGGTTGAAAAAGTTAGAGCATCGCTGGGCCAAGTGTTCCAAGCTTGAAGGAGATTATGTGGAAAAATAAATTGCCATCTTTCCAAAATTTTCGTTTTTCTTCTGTAGGCTAGTACTTGTTGAATGACCCTTGTAGGCTGGCAGCAATCAACTCCTCATTCAACTCAAATTTTTACCCGGCAAGTGACTTTTTCAAGTTTGGAAAAAAAAGTTGCACTGGGTCAATTAGGTGGAAGAGCACTTTTTTCGCCAAATGAAACCTTTTTTTCGGTATTTCGGCCGCAAATCGGCCCAATAATTCTTCACAGTAGAGCCTTGTGACCGTTATGCCCTTCTCCAGGCAGTCGATGCAGATTACACCTAATGAATTCCAGAAAACAGTGGCCATTATCTTTCCGGCTGAAAGTACATCCTTCACCTTCTTCGGAGCACATTTACCAGATGAAGACCACTGCTTTGACTGCTCCTTGGTCTCTGCTTTGTACCAGTGGAGCCATGTATCGTCAACGGTCACGAAGCAGAAACTTCTTCGGATTGCGATTAAATAGCATCAAACACAGCTCTGAAGTGGTCTCACGGCTAGTTTTCCTGTCCGGAGTGAGCAAACGCAGCACTAAATGCACAGAAGACTTTTGCATGCCCAAATTTTCATACAAAATATAACCCACGAGGTCTTCTGAGACGCCTACTGTCTCAATTTTTCGCGCATCTTCAATCAGCGGTCTCCCAAGACGAGCCTTCGTAATAGTCGATTTTGGGGCATCTGGGCGTGGTTCATAAAAAATCAAAGTGTAACCATGTTGAAACTCGTTAAACTAATTTTTTACGGTCATCATCGCAGGAACAGAGTCACCGTTCACAGTATCTAAGCGTTTTTTGATTTCGCTGTGCGATTTTTCTTCCAATAACAAGAATCGGATCACCGATCGATATTGCTCTTTCTCCGCGGACACGCTCACTTTCACACGCAGTCAAAAGAAAACTAAGAGTCTGATTCAGCTGAACATATGAAAGTATAAGAATTCACTAAACGGTGTAGTAATCGAGCACTCTGCTTAGGCAAACTTCTCAAGGGACCTTCACGAAAAGAATCCAGCAAGATGTTCTAGCATTAACAGGCTGGGTGGAACAATCCAAAGGAATGGGTTTACAAAACCAAAGCTTGTAAATCACATGTGATATTTAAAATAATACAAATTTCAAGCTCCATGAATCAAATAAAGTTTCTAAATCCTCCAGACAAATATTTAATTTGAATCAATCCATATTTATCAAATTGATCTGCAAAAATCAATAGAACTAGTTCAATCTCAGGTTAATTCTAGCGAAAACGACAACATCTTTGCATACAAAATTAAAAATTCCAAAAATTCGACCATCATTTTAAGATGCTGTTCAGATGTCAAAGGATAACATTCATTAAAATCCCAACTTAAAAAATACCCAATAAATTTGTGCTAAAAGTAAATTTAAGAACAAATGTCACGAAACCGGTTTTGATTTGGCAACATCAATGATCCAAGCAAAAACAAAAACAAACAAACAGCCACATCATTTGATAAACAATTATAAAGTAAAACATGCGTAATAAGTATCAACGCTTTTGCAAATATTTTAAAAAGATTACTTCTTCCTTAAAATATTTTTTTACGTGCATAAACGAAAAAATTCAGTCTTTTCATATTGAATCCCGATCATCTACGGGACCCACCACGTTGACTGGCCCCTCCGCTTATGATTTCGCCATCGGGTGAGTTCTCATCGTTTACCCGCTTTCACGGGTGCTCTCGCAGCGATATTTGGCCTTCCACACCCGATATGGGCCCAGGCATCAGTTTTTGAATTTCGATCGGGTTGGGAGGGTTGCGTGGGCGCATCGCCACCACATTGATATCCCACTCTTATTTGTGGGCTGTGACCATCCTCTACAAAGACAAAGTCACCTTACGTATCACACGTGGCTAACCGGTTACTTATCGTCAAATTTTTCCTTGTAATCCCTATCGGATTTGGTTGTGACAGTGGTCACCTAAAAAAGTCGTATGTGCGAAAATTTTTTTGTAATGGGCCCCTGTGGGAAAGAACGCACCCCACGACACCGTAAAGCTAGCATGCCAGCACACTTACGCATCCTCAAACAAGGCCATTTCCAGCGTAGTACTAATTCCGTTCGCTGAGGTAGTCCTTTTCGGATCCTTTCTGCAGTCCTTTTCGGATCTACAACATCCTCTTTGTTCTATAGCCATTAGATGCAATTTTTCCCCACAAGGTATGCTTTCCATTGAAATCACCTCTCATGGCATAGAAATCGTTTTTTTTGCACAGAGTAAGCACTGTTTCCAAGTCGTCAATGAGTTCTCTCATCGGATATTCATGTCGTACATAGATCCCCATGAACGCAAAGGTGTACCCTCCTAGCATGGAGCTTATATATCTGCTTCAATACATTTCAGACTTGGAAGGCAGTGCTTTTGGGCTTTCCGATGATCTTTGTGAGCCATAGTAACTTCAAATATTTCCTCTACATCATCACGCCTGGTGATCTCATGAATTTCCAGATGTACCCTATGTCTTTCTTTAAGTCTTGTTTGAAGTCTGGTCTATAGGCGTTCAAGTGTTCTTGATCAAAATTCCTTTGATATCGTCGAGCAAGTGAACATACAAGTATGTTGAGAATGGAGAGTTTAACGGAACTCATCACGATAATAAACTTTAAATTTAAATTCTAAGTACGTAGCTTGTTTTTCACTAGGGTTAGTGAGTTTTTTATAGTGGGGGATGAAAGATTCCATTTTTGGGATGAATGTGAACAAGTAACACCAGAATATTTCTTGGTATTCAGTGCTCAAAACCTTATTTCGATCATTCGTGACTACTGTAGTTGTTGCATTGGTTAATGTTTGGGTTACAATATAGGCTGAGGTGCAGACTGCTTCTTTGTACCTTGCCAAAGGCTAGAGTACGAAAGCCCTTCTTGTACAGTATTTTTTATAGAGGTGGTGATGAAATCCCTCTTTTCTTCTTTTTTCTTTTGAAGGTTCTTACTCCTTTCTTCAACTTTTTTGCTTTAGGAAAACCTTTGAAACTCACAGGATGTTCTTTAACATTGCAGTTCACTCAGAAGATCTCGTCCTTCGGGATCGGACATTCAATGGACTTGTGTTGCTTATCGCATTTTACGCATCTAGCGTCAAGTCAACAGTTAGAAGCGACGTGGCCAAATCTTTGGCAATTGAAGCACTGGAAAGTGCAATTTTTCTGTAGACGTTTCCATTGTACCTTTGGATACAGGAGGAGTTTTATAGCTACCGCTTTCTTCACTTCAAAGTCTAGTTTGAACTAGACTAACTAAACGCTTACCTTCCTTTTTCCCTCTTAAAGGTTGTGCTGCAGAACCTTTTTGCTGATGAGATATCTTCTATGATATGTTCCTTCAGCTCAGCCATTTTCATCGAATGAACTGTGTACACTCTTTGAGAAGGTAAGTAATTTTTTTTCTCCTGGAAGGGTGTAGGTATAGCAAGCCACTTTTGCGCACTTCAGAAAATTAAGTAGCTTGGTATAATCCCCAGACATTTGAAGGTGGAGTGGAGTTTATGAGGAGCTGTTCACCGTCACGTTGAACTCTGGCTTCTTTGCTGAGTCTGGTTTACATGCCTTTTTAACGCAATCCCTGTAAGTCTTAAGGTCAAGCCTCTGGCAAACTATAGGAGGTACCCTCTCTGTTTGGTAGCGGCAACGCTTGGTTGCTGGGGCTTCGATTTCCATTTGCTACCCTTAAGGTTCGGCCTTCAAATCGGCTCGGATATGGTCCCCCTAGAAACTGGCGGAAGCTACTTTTACTACATTTTTCAGATGCAGAAAATCCCGCTAACCTACTTCAATGATCTTCGATACTTTTGAAGTAGGCTCCCGAATTAAAGACCCTATTGGTCTCTTTCTGGTTTCCTTTTTTGACTTCACGATCACTGCTCATAAAACTCCCTCCGTTGTCCATCCCCATGTCACTGGAAAACTCTGGCACCTGCAGTTGCATCTTGCAACTAGCAAGCAAGTCCAAAATAAATTCTTCCTTTATATCTCCCCCAAATTTTTCACTGACACGGTGTAAACTTTTACTCGCCTTCCGCGTTAAGCTTGATTTTGCCACGGTAAGCTCATAATTTTCCCCCCTGGCCACACATTCTAAGACAGAACTTGGAACACCGTCGCGGAAAATGAAAGAAACTAAAAAACTACAATCCTTATTCTTCTTCTTCGTAGCACTACAACCTCTCTCGGGCCTTTGCTCCCAGCAAACAGCGTCTCCAACTGTCACTTAAAGTAGGAAAAGAGTTGAAACTGGAGTTTTGTAAAGTTGGTGGCATGAAAATAAGACTAACTCTTAAAGACCGTAGAAGACAGAAAGTGGAATTATTGAAATAATAGGAATGAAGGCGGCTCAGTATTATAAAAGGGCACAGTGAATGTTAATTAGTTAATGACCAGACTATAAGAAAGAGCAAAGACTACGCTATTATATTCAGGTGGCTTGATAAGGCTCACATTACAGCAAGCTGTATGAAACTCATCCGAAATACACTCTGTTTTCAGTGTCAATCACATAAAAAAAAGCTATGGATACCACAGCTCGGTGAACAATTTCTGGATAATATCTGCTCTCCGGTTTTTTTCCTTTTAATCGTTTTCTTAAAGTGTATGAAAAAAAACATTATAAAACTAATGACTAGCGTATTTAATCAAATTTTATTCCGATAAATCATGAAAATCGTGCAATTATACCATGAAACTAAGAATCAAACCGATGCGGTAGTTATTCCACCTGCCCTTGCCAGCCATAAGAAATGCTCTGAACATCATTAATCAATTTCATGGGCAGTCATGTTCATGATAAATGCATGGTTATCATATATATATGAAATGTATTAAATCGTTTGGGTTTGTGTAGAAAATAAATTCAAGAAAGCTGCTAAGCACACTTTTCACTGACAATATGGTTTCTAAAATGTTGACTTGTATCTTTGTATTACTAACACTCCACAAGGTCTTGACCCAGGATCATTACAATTTGTATGTTGTTGTTGGTCCATGGCTCAAGCTTTTCGTTCCAGACAGTGCCAAGATCAGCAGTTCCGATGACGAGACAACATCACCATCAGTTGAATTTCGACCCTCCGACTACGAAGTAGAATCGTCATCATCATCATCATGGGATTCAAACTGGAGTGACTTTGAAGCCTCTTCAACAGATTACTGGAGAAACAAAGATGAGTGGGACCCCAGTGACATGTTGTGGCTATTGGGTGATCGGAAATCAGCGTTAGATTCGTCAGTTGAAAAAGCGGGAGAATCAAGGAGAAAAACGTTTGATTAATTATTTTGTAAATGTTTTGGCTGGTGTTAAATAAATGACTAAGATATTGTTAAATTAACAAGAAATTATAAAAAATTATGTTTTGCATAGTTTTCTTCTAAATCTTGGCACTTGAATAAAATGTGGTATTGGTGATTGCGCGTTAACTTTTTCTCAAAATCAATAACATTCTACTGAAATGTTGGCCGAAAGAGATACTAGCAAAGAAGAGCCACATAAGAAAAGTCATATCTCTTTAATAAAGCGAAAGTTGGCCTTTGGAAAAAGAGCTGTTTGTGCAGTTTTTGAGGGGCATACTAATTGACTATCAGTTGTGCAGAGAACAATATCTGGACCAAACTTAGCCTTCATTACAGCTTCTTGAATTATGCCGGAAACACACTATTCTGTCGTGTTGTGTCGCGTCAGAAGCATATCGCTTTCATAGATTTAGTATGGTTGGAAACATATTTGTGTGTTGTGTTGTGGCGTATTCTGCTCTGGCGCGACTGCTTGCAAGCGATTGCTCCACAGCGCCACAAGACAGCACAATAGGACAGAATAATGTGTTTCTGGTTATATCGCATAGTTAAACAACGCGTTTCCTTCATAGTGTGTTCGTTTAATGATGGCTGATATATTAATTGAACTTGTTCAGGAAAGAAAAGTGTTGTAAGACACAAAGTGCAAAGAATACAAGGACCAAACGATGAAGATTGCAACTTGGGAGGGAATAGCGAAAGTATTAAGTGAACCAGGTGAGTAAATGAAATAGTATTATACATTTCTTCTGAAAATGTAAATATCGTTGTGGTACATGTAATAGATCGAATGTCAAATGTAATAACTAACAGGTAGGACAATTTGCAGGACTCAAAACTTTTGGTCATATTGATCATATTGTGTGCTTTCTCACCTTTTGCCTGTACCACGGCGATGGTTTAGATGACCAGTGCTAATTTTATGATTCAAACGTTAAAAATAGCTTATAAATTTTCACTCTTAAAAAATTACATTTGGATCAATTATTTTAGTAAATTATATAACATATAAACTTACATTCCAAAATGTTTTGTGCTTGAATGCGAATCAATGTTAGTATGTTGAATATTTTTTTTAAGTATCTGTAAGAATTTGATAACTTACCAAATGCATAAATGATTTTCGCCACATCATCATTTTCCACAGTTCGGATAGGAAAAATAATATGCATAATATGCATTCACATGTATTCAGACTATTTGTAATTCCCATGGTCCAACGCAGTAAGACTACACCGCAAGACAAAACAATAAAGTTCTATGCGGTGTGATTCCACGATCTAGCATAATGCGGTAAGACTACACCGCCAGACAAAACAATAAAGTTCTATGCGGTGCGATCCCACGATCTAACATAGAACATGAAACGGCGAAAATTTAAACATGCTTAGAAGCAAATTCCATCGACGCGTTGAACCATGGGAAGATTTAATTTGTGTATAATTAAAAATGTATATAAGGTAAAGTGCAATAATAAAAGATGACTTTTGTCTCTCAATCACTCGAAGTAATCATTTCAAGCCCAAACATTGGCGACCGTGACAGGACTTTCGACAAACCAGGATGCTGGACCTTACTACAAAGCAGCTATCATTAGGAGACGATATAGAGTGGCTGGTGCGGAACTTCGCCAAGGATTCTTCATCCAGGAAGAGTCAGGAATATCTGCAACAGCGACAACACCAGCTCAGCCAACTATGGCGGGAATTCAAACGTAACCACGGACTCATCGAGACAGCCATAGAAAGCTACAAGGAGTCAGCGTATCTACGCAACAATGACTACGACCAAATCGAGAAGCTGGCGATTCGCCTGTTGGAGAAGTTAGAGGACCTGTTGGCAACATCATCAAAGGGCAAAGCCACTCAAAGGAATCAACCAGAGGAACTCTTTGCGACATCGTTGAAGGGAGAAGCCACTCATGACCAGCTGCCGGTGGAGGTGTTATCCATGGTCAACACCTTAAAAAGTAATGGACCGTCTTAATAGCAGATTGACATCGCCACAACCAATGCAGTTTTTGGAAATGCAGCGAGTTACCGTGCAGAAACATTGGGAAGCCATTCAAGACAAGCACTTCAGCCTTTTAAGATCAGCTGTCGTTCCTAGTGATTACGATGCCGAGGCATACACGAAGATGGAAGAAGAGGTCGAAGTTCTGCAAATGAGGATGATGGAAGCTGGTTCTTCAACCATAACGTCTTCAAGTGCCAAAACGTCGTCATCTCCAACCGTAAAGCTTCCACGGATCCAGTTCCCCAAGTTTGACGGAAACTACTTGCGGAGGCAAGAGTTCCACGACTTGTTTTGCCAGCTAATTGACCAGAGCAACTTAGTACCCGCATAAAAATTGTTTTATTAAAAGGCAAACGTGGAAGGTGAAGTCGAAGCGCTAATTAAGCACCTTACAGTATGTGACAAAAATTATAGTCCAGCGTGGGAGCTCATAAAGGAGCGCTATCAGAATAAACGCTTATTAGTCACCTCCATTATGCAGAAGCTCATTTCGCAGCCAAATATTAGCCAGGAAATGGCCAATAACTTAAAAGGGCTCCATGACGTTACGCAGAAATGCATTCGGGGGCTCCAAATGTTGGAGGTGAACGTAGATCAATGGAATCCAATTTTGATATTCCTGTTGCTAAAAAAACTGAACAGCACTACACATGTAGCATTCGAGCGTTTACTTTCTTTGCCAAGAGAGTCGCCATCCATGAACCAACTCTTGCAATTCCTAGAGTTTCGGTTTCAAGCTATGGAAGCAATAGGCGTGACACCTCCCAAACCAAAGGTCTCCAAAATTGCCCTAACAGCAGCGGATAGTGGTTGCAAGACGTGTAGAGGAGTACATCACCTATACCAATGCAGCGTTTTTGCAAACCTGAATCAAACTGACCGGAAAAACCTCGCAAACAAGTGGCAGCTGTGCCTCAATTGTTTGAAAGCAGGTCATGCAGTAAACGTGTGCACCTTATGAAGCTGTACGAAATGTGGGAAGCGGCATCACACACTGCTTCACAATGACACAAGGGGCATCGACGCCATCCAAAAGAAATCTATCACAGAAAGCAAATCACTGGCGGTCAAAGGCGAAGTTGACAACTCATCCTACGTTTTGTTGGCCACAGCAGAAGTTTTCATCATCAATCGCTACGGTGAACCTATTCATGCGCGAGTCTTATTGGGATCAGGTTCACAGATGCACTTAATCACGAAAAGGTTTTGCACCAAACTTAGTCTCAAAGGAAAAAGAAGGACAACCATGAGATTGTTGGGATCGGCAACACTACACAGCAACCTAGACATCGTGTGTTTTTACGTCTGAAGTCTAAGCTATCCAGCTACGAGGCACCACTAGAAGCCCTTGTTATCAGCGAGATAACAACCAAACACCCAACACAAAACTTAGACACATCAAATTGGCCGATTCCTAAGAATATTTCGCTTGCTGATTCGCACTTCAATCGGCCCAAGAACATTGATGTTTTGTTCTCTGTTATGCAGTGAAAAAATAACCATGGGCCCTTCACTACCAGTTCTGCAAAACACTATGCTAGGATGGGTGGCAATCAGAAGGGTTGATAGTAGCATCGATGCAACGAAAAACATGTTTCGCGGCACTTTGACGCTTTTGGACTATGGTGGAAGCCGAGGAAACAAAAAAGAGAATATCAGAAGAGGATCGCCAGTGCGAGGAATTCTTCGAATCTACAGTAACAAGAAACAATGCGGGAAGATTTTCGTCCACCTTCAAGTCTAGGAGAGTCGAGAAACCTAACAGAACTGAGGCTTAAGAGTTTGCTGAGGAAGTTGGACAGAAACGATGAACTGCGGTCAATGTACACAGATTTCATAAACGAATATTTGGCTTTGGGGCATTTGGAACCCGATCGTGACTCTTCACATCTTGACGCAGCACTGGATACACACCAGTACTACCTACCTCATCATAGTGTACTGCACCCAGACAATACAACCACTAAATTGCGAGTAGTATTCGATGGATCCGCAAAGACGTCGACCAATTTGTCTCTGAATGACATACTGCATACGGGACCTGCTCTGCAGAATGAACTGTTTGGTATTTTGATCATGTTTCGCACATTTAAGAACGCAATGACAGCGGACATACAAAAAATGTTCCGCCAAATACTTATTAACCGAGAAGATCAAGAGTACCAAAAGATTCTATGGCGAGAGAGTCCAAATGGAGAGCTGAAAACATATCGTCTAAAGACGGTGATATACGGAACCAGATGTGCACCATACTTAGCATCGGAATGTCTCCTAAATTTAGCAGAGACTGAGGAAAAAAGATTTCCAATGGCCACTCAAATCACACGACGGGACTTCTATGTTGACGACTTGCTTTCCGGTACGGATGCCATTAATCTTCAGCAGCAACTCATTGAAATGTTACAACGTGGTGGGTTCCACTTGCATAAATGATGTTCTAATAACATAACACTGCTGAAACGCATTCTAGCCAAAAATCGAGCTACAGAATATAATGTCACTGACTCCGATGAAACTGGCATTGTTAAGGCTCTAGGATTAATATGGCATCCTGCATCGGATCAATTTAACATCAATACAAACGTTTTGGACTCAACGCAGTCAATCACAAAACGAGTTGTTCTTGCACAGATGTCACAACTCTTTGATCCCCTCGGACTAGTTAACCCAGTTGTCGTACTTGCAAAGATATTCATGCAAAAACCCTGGGAATCCAAAATTGACTGAGATACACCTCTATCGGAAAAGCTCCAACAAAGCTGGAAGGATTATAGAGCTCAACTATTAACATTGAAGAGATTAGCGATACCACGCTACATAATAAATACCACCAAACGAAAGAGTGCGCAACTCCATGGGTTTGCCGATGCTAGCAGGCTAGCTTACGGTGCTTGTATCTATATGCGTACTGAAGACATCTATGGAAATATCGAATTTTCCCTAGTTTGTGCGAAGAGTAGAGTTGCACATACTAAGCAAACAACAATAGCGCGGTTAGAACTATGCGATGCCAAGCTACTTGCTCAGCTCATGAGAAAGGTCCAAAACTCTATATCAACTGAGATTGAAAGAGTTTTTTATTGGAGTGATTCTCAAACTGTTCGCCAATGGATAGCCTCACCGTCATCTAAATTTACCACGTTTGTCGGCAATCGGGTTGCTTATATTCAAACTTTGACCGAACCGAACATCTGGCAACACATTGATTCAGCCAGCAACCCAGCGGGTTTTGTTTCCCGAGGAATGCTTCCCAGCGAACTATGTTCAAATAAACTCTGGTTTGAAGATTCCGAGTTTTTAAAACAACAGCTGCCAGCATCGAACGCGATACAGGCAATAACCACAGAAGAACTTCCGGAATTACAAAAGCGAAACATGGTTTTGATTGGCTCAAGTGATTTGCAAACCCAAATCATACGACGCATAAACCAACATAATAATTTCAAACGCTTACAAGAAACAACCGCATTTATATTACGTTTCATTCGAAATTGTAAATCGCCCAAGGAGAAAAGAAAGCTATGGAGAAGACCCAGTCCATTGGAAATGAAAGACACTCTCAAGATAAGTATTGCCGTGATACAGGCCGAAAGCTTTGAAGAGGATCTTAAGCATCTACAAACCGAAGGAGCAGTACATCAAAACAGCAAACTTCGATTCTTAACACCATTCATAGATCCAGACGGACTTATACGCGTTGCCGGGCGAATTAAAAATAGTGATATTCTAACGAACGCTCAGCACTCGTGGCTGATATCACCAAATTATGAGTTTACTCCGCTTATTTTCAATCATCTCTATCAAGAATACTTGCACTCTGGATCACTAGCGCTTCACGTGAAACATTCTTGTGCGTTAATGGCAGAAGGGTGGCATCCAAAACAGTTTGGCAATGCATGCTGTGTGTACGACTTCAACCAAAAACTCTAACTCAATGGATGGGAGACTTACCAGCGGACAGAGTACGAAGATCGAGGCCATTTCTCCATGTTTGAGTCGACTTTTGTGGTCCAATCCAGGTGCACCATAAAATTCGCGGGAAACGTCCAGACAAGGCCTACATAGCGCTCTTTGTATGCTTTTCAACAAAGGCCATTCACTTGGAGCTAGTTTGTCACCTTTCATCAGCGGCCTTCATTGGATGTCTTAAGCGGTTCATCGCAAAGCGAGGACGTCCTGTGAAAATCTTTAGCGATATCGCTACAAATTTTGTTGGAGCAAACACGGAGCTCCAGGAACTCACTTTACTATTTAAGCAGCAGTTTGCACATAATGAGGATAGCTGTGCCGATGAAGGTATAGAATGGTTGCGCATACCGCCACGCTCCCCCTGCTTTGGTGGATTATGGGAAGCCGGAATTAAGTCCGCTAAACATCATTTGAAACGAATGGTAGGATGCGCTTCCCAGACGCATGAGGAACTAAGTACGGCAATCTGCCAAATAGAGGCCGTACTGAATTCTTGGCCAATCAGCCAGATGTCACCAGATCCAACTGATGTACAGGCCCTAACACCAGGCCACTTCTTGATATGAGAGCCTTTAACAACAATTCCTGAGCCTCAACTTGACCCTGGATCCATGCCTCTGTTAAGTCGATGGAAATTGGTGAGAGGTCTTCACGAAGCCTTCTGGCGCCGATGGTCTAAAGAATACCTTCAATATTTGCAACAGAGGCAGAAATGGCAAGAAATCAAGCACAATGTTGAGCCAGGATTATTAGTCATGCTAAAGGAGGAGAACTTGCCGCCTCTCAAATGGCGCTTAGGAAGAATAATCAATGTAAAAAAGGGATCTGATGGCAGAGTAAGAGTGGTTGAGATAAAAACCGCTACTGAAATCAACTCAAGAGCAATAAATATTATCAGTCCGCTACCAAACGTCGGACAGCCTTCCACAACAGAGAACAACACTACCAACGACCTTCACTGGAAATATATCTCCCCAGTCAACACTGATATCATTGACGCAGTCAAAGACCAATCCAGGAAAAGTGTAGAGAAAGTATCTAATGACTCAGCACCGAAACGAGTACGAAAGTTTCCTCTACAAACCTTACTTTGCCTGCTGCTAGTCCTTCCGGTATTGGTAGTTGGAGAAACGGAAACGACTTCAGCCGAAGGAATAGTGGAGCTAATACCATTCAAAGAAATCCCTGGTATATATTTCGAGAAAGTCAATAGAATAAAATTAACGGATGGCAGCTGGAAAATAATCACATTTCACGACTTGACAACCTACTAGATGGAATACGATGGTATCAGAAGATATATTCCTAGACTGATCGATATATGTTCTCAAGAGGATCAGCTACTCCACATCGGCCAATATTGCAAGACCCTAATATCGCAGTTCGAATATTTGCTCCGCGAAATCGAGTAAAAAAACGAGCTTTTGCATCCAAATAAACTACGCACACGAAGATCACCTCTGAATATAATAGGCTCAGCTACTCACCTTTAATTCGGAGTATTAGATGAAGAGTTTGCCACTCAGTGCGAAAACGACATCGGTCAAATAAAACCAAACGAAGGCTACGTATTGGAACTTATAAAAAATCAAACAATGATACTTGATTGTACTTCAAACATACTAGCCAAAGAATCAGAACAAATTAACCAACAATTTCGTTTCATGAAAACACAGTTTGAACACTTCGCAAAAGCAAAATTTCAACTTGAGACTCTTAGCAATATTTTTAATTCGTTAGCGCTGCAAACAACAATTCTTCTATCAAACTTCAAAGGCGTGCAGGATGTTCTATTGCAAGTTGTAACCAACACCTATCAAGGCAAAATAAATCCATAGCTAATTAAGCCTTCACAACTTCGCAGACAACTGCAAATCATCAGGGAAAATCTGCCCGAAAATCAAATGCATTGCTACCGTGCGTACGAGCACAACTATGAAGCGAATCATATTTGACATGCGGATACCACTTACGTCTGTGAAAGAATTTCAGTGGCTCAAACTTTACGCTGTTCCAACAATTTTGAACAACATTTCAGTATGTATAAACCCTTCCACTGAGTATCTAGCGACCAACATGAAAAGAGACAAATTCTTTACATTGTCAACACAAGAACGCAGTAAATGCCTCCAACTGTCGGACGTCGAACTGCGGAACCAACCTATTTACACCACACATTCACATATGTACAAAAGCGAGACAGCCCTTCTTGCTCACAGGGTTAATTCTTCCGCATACTACAAATTGGTCCAATGGCCAATACATGGATACCACTAGCTGCTTCCAATACTTGGATATACGTTTTGAAGGAGCGAACATCATTCGATGCTATATGCCAAGGAAGCGTTCGAACTCTTCAGCTGAATGGTACTGGGGTTCTAAAACTAAGCCCAACTTGTGAACTAAACCATCCAGCAATCATTATGACTGGCCACTCGCAATACCTTGATGGCATGAATTTTTACTTTTACCCGATGAGCAATCTGTCCGACTACATCAGCCAAAATATGTTAAGGTACTGCGAGGCCTAGATAGCGTATTTGTTTATCGTTACGACATCCTGGTCTTCTCGCCTGACCATCTAGCACATCTGGAGCCCGTGAAGCAAGTGTTCGACTGACTAACCAAATTTGATCTGATCATCAACACCCCGAAGTGCCAGTTTGGAAAATCGAACGGCAAGTTCCAGAGACACGTCATCAGCAAGCACCAATTGAAACTCTTGCCTAAAAATTTGAGGAAATTTCTGCAATACCGAGGAGACTGCATACCAACTGATGTCTTTCCTGATGATAGTGGAGTTCTACCACCACTTCCTTCCGCATGCACCCCAACATCAGTACGTCCTACTGCAGCTGATCATGAAAAACTGCAAACGCAATCAAACACCACTCAATTGGACTCAGGGAAAGCACTGACTCCTACTCAACCCGTCAACAATGCCGTATGGTTTCTCTGCGTTGATGTCTCGGACAGCAAGATGCAATCGATATGACCATTCATTCATGGCCTTGTCCATCCAGGCACTCGAGGAACCAGAAAGATGATCACCAATCGTTACTTCTGTCCTTTGATATACTCCTATATTAATAAGTTTGTCTAAGCCTACCTGTCACGCTAGTGAACCAAAATTACTCAGCACACGACATCACTACTGCAACAATACAGCCTACCCAATACGAGATTTGACCACATCAATATCGATCTCATCAGACCACCTACGCCAAATGATGGATCCCGGTATTACCTCAAAATCATAGACAGCTACTCCCGATGGCCCGAAGCAATACTGATTGAGGTGATCATGGCTGTGATATCACAGAGACGCTAATCAACGCATGTGTCAGCCATTTTGGGGTCCCTGCACACATCGCGGGCTACCTTGGTAGACAGTTTGAGAGCTACATATTTAAGGAGCTGACAATTCTGTTAGAAATCACGACGATGTCCTACTATAAAGCTTCCAATGGTATAGTGGAACGATGTTATTGCATGGTCAAAACCGTGATTCACTACCACGACTTGCCACAATGGACCGAAATTCTACTGGTAATATTACTGGTACTACGATCGACGTTACAGGAATTGACCCCAGCTTACGTGGTCTGCGGTACAATGTTTCGGCTATCTAGGGAATTTTCCAACACTTCCAAGCATTTGTGCTCGAGCATGGCGTTGGTAACCCTGCATAGTAAGGCACACCGCAGCACCAAGGACATCTTCGCGAACAAAGACCTGGCAAACCGTATGCACGTCTTGGTCCAAAACGATGTAGTTAAGGTCCACTCACACCCCCTTATGATGGCTCGCAACTGGTAGTGCCACGAAAGGATAAATACTGTAAAGTTGAAGTGAATGGACGATTATCTATCGACAGGCTGAAACCCGCATTTTTCGCATCTGACGAGCAGTCCACCGCTTCGGATGTGCAAACAACACGATCGGGACGATGGATCCCTGTACCGATTTGGTTTGCAACAAAGCCTTCGATACTTCCGGGGAAGTAATGTGGCAAATCCACTACCCAAGCCGTATTAACAACATCACCATGCACACGTTGTTGTTGTCGACATATCGTGCTACGATATTCCGCATACAAGGTGCTGGAACGATTACCGATTGCGTATAGCAGCTGTTCACACAGCCACCGTACACGCTTGTGCACCACAAGATAGTCAATCCTTAGGTGACGATATTCATCTACCACCTACACCGGACATCATGTGACTACACGAGCAGTTGACCGCTGTTGGCGAAGTATCGGATATGCGTCAGCATGTTGGAAGTATTTAACGAGCAGTAATCAACAAGTTGCTCGTTAAATACTTCGAACATGCTGACGCATATCCAATGCAGTAATCAACACGTTGAGTAGCCTGTGTGGCATAGTGGTTAAACATGAACCCATAAGCCGACGGTCCCAGGTTCAAATTTCGTTGGGAGCAACGTGATTTAGTTCAGGGGATTTTTCGGACAGACTATGAGTGTTCACTGAGTGCTGATATGTACTGATTTAATCAGATCATATCATAGCTGAGCAGCCACACAGGAGCATGATACTGACCAAACAAACTTCCGAAAAAATCAATACGGTCATGAAGATGAGATACTCTCACTATCTCTAAGCGAAGGCCTGAGAGGGGCTGTAGTGCTATAAAAAAGAAGAAAGAATCAACACGTTGCCTGGATGGGACGACTTTGATATTGTGTTTCTATATACTAATTAAATAAATATATTTATTTTTTCGGATACAAAGCCTCCTAGTTTCACTTATTCTTTGACCTAATATTTGTCCATCTCATTCAGTAGTGGTGAAATACATTAAATGTATATAGGGATATCACATTTCATATCTAAAGAGAGAAATCTGTTTTCCATGAGCGCATCAAAGCCACTTATCTACTGTAATTCAATAATACTTATATGGTTTCACGGTATGACAATGAAAAGTTAAGCACTGTCAGTGCTTCGATTACATCGATTTATATCCACGTTTTTTAAAGGGTGGTCCAACCAAAACAAGTGTTGTTAATTGTAAATGAAACAAAAAGTTTCAAAGAATTATATCAAAATTTTTTATTATAATGAAAGGATCTATGACAATTATGTGTGAAATAAAATACCGCCTAAATGCCTGCCACAGCTACGGTGGCATACTTCTGTACGATAGTCCATATTTTCAATGACTCTGAGACATAATTGAGGTTCAATGTCGTTAATGTGTTGAATTATCTCATCCTTTAGCTCTTGAGTTGTTCTTTGCTTATTGACGTACACTTTTTCTTTTGAATACCTCCAGAGGAAAAATTCCGATGGCGTCAAATCACATGATCTTGGCGGCCAATTAACATCACCACAACATGAGATAACACGGCCATTGAATTTTTTGCGCAAAAGAGCCATTGTTTCGTTGGCTGTGTGGCAAGTGGCACCAATCTATTGGAAGCATATATCGTCCAGGTCCATAAACTCAACTCCTGGCCACAAGAAGTCCGTTATCATCTCGCAATAGCGAACATCATTCACGGTTACTGCTTAGCCGTCCTCATTTTCGTAGAAGTACGGCCCGATGACGCCGCCTGCCCATAAACCGCACAAAACAGTCATTGTTTGTGGATGCATTGGCTTTTAAATAATTACTCGTGGATTCTCATTTACCCAAATATGGCTGTGTTGCTTGTTAACGAATCCACTGAGGTGAAAATGCGCCTCGTTGCTGAGGATGATTTTTTTTTGTAAAATCACCATTCCCTTCTGTCTGGTCAACCATAAATTCAGCGAATTGCGGACTCTTGAAATGGTCAGTAAGCTTCAGCTCTTGAGTTAATTGAATCTTATAAGCGTGTAAATTCAAATTTTGATTCAAAATTTGCATCAGTGATGTTTGTGAGATGTTCAATCGTTGGACGCGATGACGAGTCAAGAATGACGGCACTTCTGCCACACTATCGCGAACAATAGCAATGTCTTCCGCAGAGCCAACTGGGCGAGCATGCACAGATGATTTCACATTTTCTACAGAGCCAGTTTGCTGAAATTTGCGCACAATTCTCCCGATGGTAGACACATTTGTTCGATTATGCTGACCAAAAAACTCACGAAGTGTACGAAATGCATTTTGATTTGAATGTCCATTTTCGTAAAAGGCTTCAAAAACTTTAAGGCACTGCTCAATTGTCTGCCTCTCCCCGGTTGAATTGGTCAAAAACTGAAAAAAATGTCAAATTAAGTTTGGCGAAAAACTTGACGTTTAAGTGTGACTCACAATTAACATCCTAACTACCCTTGATTACTCACCTACACACCGGCTAGCTGCTTTAGTGGTCTTCTATTTACTACCCTTTGATGGAGGACCGAAGACACCACACATTTTCAGCTCGTAGAATCCTGCTTTGTGAATAATAGACATTTATACCGCAGATTTGTAGTGATGCAAATTTGAGTTCGAAATTGAGGGAACTAATGGAGATCATGACGCAATCTAAGGTGAGAACTTATTAATCGACAAATGTTTATGATTTCATAGCTAAACTGATTTTTGAAATCGACGAGGCCATTAAAAAAAATAATATTTTTTTGCTTTATTCAACCATATTTTTAATGCTACTTTTATTTATTTTCAATCCATAGTTTCACGAAAATCATAATAATTCTGTATCAAAAATGGGTTGACATTGTTTGCTATAATTGTAGGCAGCATGCTCAGGACTCTCTCCTCGTTCCTCTGTGATATAGAAAATGCACGCTTCGGTAGGGTAGTTGTAATGGAGCCTCCATTCGAGTTTACGCTTGGTTATACACATAATTCGTTGAGGGTTTATGTCACTGTAAATAAAAAAAAATTATTGGCATTAATTTCCTATACAATATGGCTTATAAACCCGGTGGAACTAAGGACCCTTTGCACTGCATGCGGTATTGGATTTTTCCGAACTGGGAGATATCCACCCATGTAATAATCCACTTTCAAAAGACAGGATTTCTGAAAAGAATCAGAGAAACAATTTTAGTAATCATAGGACAGTTTTGAGTTATTTTTAAAGTATCGTATTTACTGAACATTCGCGAACCATTGAACTTTAATCCCTACTCCTTTTAAATGGTTTCATATTTCTTTGTTGTTGAACACTCAAAATTTAAAGTTTTCATGTAATTCACCAAATTCTTCATCAGAGTTCCTGACCGATATATTCAAATCATTTCGCCACTGTTATCAGAAAATTTATCATTACGTGGGCATAAAATCTGTTCAGAATATATGCCAGTTCATTGTAACAATGAACTTTTTGTACACTCAATGAACGATTTCATCAAAATATTTTGGATAATGATGTTGCGTTCATCAACCTAATGAACGGCCGTTTAATAAAATATTGACTAATTCAATTCTGTAATATGAATGCACAAATACATGTTCAAATCTTGACGACTGTCAAGATTGACCTACATTTTCATTATTTTCATAAACATTTTCATTATAATAATAAGTATTATTCGCTGCCGTAATGATTTTAATTTATGATTTTTCCGTGAAGAAAATGTTCTTACTGTCAATGCATACGTCCATCAAATTAAGGAAGTAAAAAATTATATTGATGTACGGGAATTTCAATTGCTAAACTTATATATTTTTCTGATTCAGTAATCAGAAAAAGAGTCAAAGCATATTGTTCAGTTTAATCAATTAAATGTTATCGATTTTGATCTGAAAAGTGTATTTAGTAGTGCCACAATTTAGTGTTGAAAATTTTGTAAATATGTAAGGTGTAAGTGCGGATATAGTATTTTGTGTGAATTTTCATTTTAACTTTCCGGATACTTTTGGATTAATTGAATCAATACAAGAAGAACATCGAAACAATTTTCGTATTCAGGAAAGGTGTCTAAAAAAGTATTCCAAAAAAAGCTAGCTTAAAAGACATGTCTACATGAGCCAGATTATGAAACAAGGAATGAAGAGTCTTATGGAAGAAGAATTTTTTCTTTATTATAGTTCATAGTAGTTTTTTATCATATGAGTAGCAATGATCCTTGTCGGTGGTTAGCATTTGTATGTAAATGCGCGGTTGGTGGTGATTCGATGAGGTGAGCCATAACATGCAATCCAATTTCCCCAGAATGCTCGTGCCACTGTCATTGCCTCTTGGTCTTTTATAGAAATTATTTTGAGCCATTGTGAATATCGGTTGGCGCATGTGAGACAAAAGCGTTTTCCTTCTGAGCGCGGCGTGGTGATGATGTCTATGTCCACAGACAGAGTCATGCACATATCGAAAATTTTTCAATTGCTTGCCTCGTAAACAGGCTCGTGCCCAGACTTCACAATTCTTTTTGATAGAAGACCAGATGTATCGTTGCACTACCGGTTTTCATATTGCTCCAGGGCTGAAATAAAAGCAGCTTTACTGAAGGAAAGTGTCATATATGGCCAAGTTTTCCCCGTCAAGGTATGGCACATGAATGTGGGTATTTGCCCGGAATATAAACTGTAAACTTGTCCCCGAATTCAACAGTGCTTTCAACTTTTGGACGCTTTCCTGTGCTGCAGCTTATTTGTCGTTGTGGATTGTCGACTCATTTACATTTATGTGCAAGAGTACGTCGGTGATAATGTTGTCCTTACTTAAGATGTGCTGAATGTCATTCGTAAACTCGCCGATGATCTTGAGGTAGCGAGCTTGACGTGGCAAAGCTTTTTTGGGTTTTTGGTGGAAAGCGAATGTTAACGGCTTGTGATCGGTATATACTGTGAACATTCGTACTTCCAGCAAATGTCGGAAGTGCTTAATTGTGAGGCAGATCACCAGTAGCTCTCAATTGAAGGCACTGTAGTGCGTCTCAACCGGAGCGAGCTTCTTGGAGTCAAAAGCTAGTGGCTCCCAGACTTGGTTCATTTGTTGCTGTAAGGCTGCTCCGGCCAAAAAATTGGATATGTCACACATGATTGCGAGCTGTGTATCGATTAGAGGAAACTGCAGCATTGTAGCTTGCGAGAGGTAATTTTTCGATTTATAGAGAGCTTCTTTGGCTACAAGTATTCCTTCAAGCGGCACGCTAGCCTTGATGCTTCCCTGTAATATGTCGTGCAGCGAAGCTTTAGTACGGGCTACATAAGGCATGGCAATCCTATAAAAATTGCACATACCGGTGGAACGGCGTAGCTGCTTGGCTGTCTCTGGTTTCGGGAAATCAACAATGTCTTTAACATTTTCCACTGGTGGTTCAGTGCCGTTGCTGGTGACGGTGTAATCAAAAAATATCACTTCTTCAACGCCGAACTCGCCACACGGGCGCCTATTTCTATCCATATGAAATGGCGATGAACAGTCCATACCTAATGGCGATGACCATCTTGCTGAATGAAGCTCGCGCTGTGCCGTGCTTGACCATTGTATCGAATTCCTCACGGGCAACGTTGTACTTATCAGTCGGGATTCGCCATGATTTGGCCACCACGGGAGCTTCTGGCGTTATTGAAATGTGGTGTTTGGCTGTGTGTCGGAACACTGTGGCTCTTTGCTTGGGTCACGGGATATCTGGCAATTCTGCGAGAAACGCTGAGTTTCCGGAGATCACCTTGATGCTGTAAGCGCTGCCTTCGAAAACCCGTCCACGGGACGTGAGTTTTGTCTGCCGATGAGTCAGTTGTTTTAGAGGTCGACTAATAATCTAAAATGTGTTATGAAGCCGGCTACAATGATCGGTTTGCCACATTGGCAATCATGCGAAACCGCACCGCAGCACGAGCGTGAGTGCTGAGATTTCATTTGTGGTGATGAGTGTTCTCTTCTGAGGCTGCCAGTTCATATAAGGTCCTTTCGAGCGGGCTACGTATGAACAAATGCGGAATCATGCATAAATCAGCTCCAATATCGACGGGAACCATTTTTTTAGCTTCAATCGAGGATAAATAAGCAGCAAAATTTTTGGGCGTTATCGCTGGCCAACATCAGTGACTGTCGTTCATTTTTCCCAAGAATGAGTTCTTTGCACTTTTTAGCGTTTGCACCGGAACATTGTGCTCGCTGTTTCGCGGTTTGGAGTTTGAGCAGCTAGAAGGGATCGAGTGTGGGCTACGACTGCGTGAACGATGTTAGACTTGCAAGGCATAAATCTCGTATTAAATGATCTCCATCATCTCCTTTTGAAAATTGAACACATTTGTGCCATTGTTAAACCGTATGTGGTTTCAAACGAGGATGCACCATGCGAAGATTTGTGGATTTGCGCATTGCTTCGCGATTGTATCCACGAGATTGCGTCACCAGTATGGCTTCTATGTTCACCGACGACCAGTTGGTCCAAATTACGCAATACTAAGGGACACCCTGCTGGTTTCAGAGGTTGTCCTAAAGCAAAAGAAGTTGAAGAGAGGAGGAAGAATCTCCAGAAGAAAAAAGAGTAATGGAGGGAAGGGGTCTCGTACTCTAGCCTGCAAAGAAGCAGCCTGCACCTCAGCCTATACGGCAACGAAGTAACCACAGCAGCCACAGAATGACCGAAATACGGTTTTGAGCACTGACTGCCAACAATATTTTGAGTGTGACTTATTCACACTCATTTGAAAAGTGGAGTTTTTCATTGCTTACTGTGAAAACTCACTGATACCAGTGAGAAAAAAACTGCGTACTCAGAATTTGCCTTCAATCTACATTGTCGTAATGAGTTCAATTAAACTCTCCATCCTAAATATAGTATGTTCACTAGCTCCACGCTATAAAAGGAATTATGTTCAAAAATACTTGAACGCCCACAGAGCAAACTTCTTGTTTATGTAGAAAAGAGACTCAGATAAAGACACAGAGTGCATCTGGGAGGAAACAAGATCATCAGGTGTGATGACCCAGAGGGAATTCTGGGAATTGCTTTGGGCCACAAAGATTATGAAAGTCCAAAAGCAGTGCCTTCCAAGTCTGAAATGTATTGAAAAAGATGTAGTAAGGTCCATGCTGAGAAGGTATACCTTTACCTATGTGGGGATTCTTGCTCAACTTAGATATTCAGTGAGAAAACTCATTGAGGACTTACTCTGTGCAAAAAATTCGATTTCTATGCCATGGGAGGTAGTTTCAGTGCGAAGCGACCCTCATGGAGAAATATTGCACCTAATGGCTATGAAATAGCTTTCTTTAATTAGGTTCAATCAAATATGGATCTCATATTGATTGCCCCGAAAGAGCCTACCTTCCGCCGAAGCTCGTCTTTTGTTGACTTCTTCATTGTGTCTGCCATTCTGGTAAATCTCTCCCACAGTTGGAGGAACCTCGAGTGTGGAGTTCTTGACGCCGAGTTTGAAATTTTTTTTGGTTGAGCTGACCTTAAAACTGAAAAAGAATGTGAAACTTGAGGTTGCAGATCCTCAACTTTTTATTCTATACAAGCAAATCGATTGAGCAGCAGTTGGTGCTGATCTTGATGGAAAATTGCAGAGAATTTCAATCAATCGATAAAAAAATCTTTCTATTCCTGAAATCGATGAACAGGTTGCATGTACAAATTCAACCCTGGATGCAGTCATCTCAAAGATTTCTATTAAGAAATCCTTGACAATTAACCTTTGAGGGGATTTACCAGAACACATCTTGGAACTTCATCATAGACATAGCCGGCATAGAAAGGATCTACCACCACAATTCAAATATGGTCAACTGGGAGTATGAAGGTTTTCATTCAGTAATTGTGTCCATAAACTGAGTGATCTTGAGGAGAACGACTGCTTTTGCTAATGAGCAATTTGAACAGGCCCTAGAAAGTATCAATAGGACAACTGGCAGAAAAAGGCTGCCCTGGGTCCTCACTCATGATAGGTCCATGCTCTTGGATGACAAAGCTATTGGTGAATCTATTGTAAAACATTTTGCGAAAGTTCTTCAAGGAGAGAAAGTAAGTGAAGACTCTTCCATTACTTCGTTAGTAAGCAGAACCACAACGAATTTCTTCAGGGACCATGAGCAATAGTGCTTGACCAGTTTCTTTGCTTCAAATCTCTCTGACGACCATAGTCTGTTTGTCAGTTCTAAGAGACTCACTTTCTTGGCACAAGAGCAGAATTCCAAAAAATTAGCAGGGGCAGATGGAATCTCCAATCACTATATACTTAAAACGTTTCCCCGCGTTTTTTTTTTTGTTCTCCTCGCGATCATTCTAAATAATTGCATTCACATTTGCTACTTCCCTCGGCAATGAAAATGCGCAATAATATCTGCAATACCCAAGAAGTTGGACAGTACTGACTTAGTCGATACTCATCCGATTTTGTTGTTTCCAAATATGGGTAAGCTTTGAAGGCATCATACAATTTTCTATGGGGGCCAGAATTGTACCGGAAAGACAATTTGGCTTCAAAAAAGCCCACTCTACGGTAAATGCGATGGCCGTGATCCAAGCCAATACAAAGAGAAAGTGGTGCAACAACAAGCTCGTTGCAGCTTGCCTTACCGATGAGGACAAAGCCTTTGACTCTGTATGGATCAATGGACTTCCCTATAAAATCATAAATTTTGGCTTCTCGGCCTATATTTTAAAAACTATAGGCAGCTTCATCAGGCGACGAACTACCTTTGTGGTGGCTGGTAGAGCTAGGTCAGACCCATATTGTATTGATTTAGGGGCCCACAGGGTTCTATATTAGGCCCATTTCTTTTCTACATATTCACCTCTAACGTTCTGGGCATAAGAGATGAATATAAGCCTGGAATCCAAGTGAACCTCTTTGCTGCCGACTTGTTAGTGTGGTCATCATTTGCACTTTGCTAACATGAGGCTCCAAAAATATTTAGAATCCTTACTGCATATTACTGGGAATGAGTAATCAGGATTCACGCAAGAAAAGTGAGTTAATTATATTCAAGGACCCCCGCAGAAGCTTTGGTTGCCGTGCAAGAGGCATCTTTGACTCCAGGATAAGGTTGAATGGGCAGATGGTGCACTGCTCCAGGCCACCGAAGTACTTGGGGGTAGTTTTCGATAAGAACGCTGTCTAACACGGTTATCCTGAGTTGCACATTCAACGCTTGTCTACGAGACGGGGTTTTCCCAGTGCGATGGAAAGTGGCCAGGCTCCTGCTGATCAGCAAGGGAAAGAAAATTCTCGGATCGCTGTTTGCATACCGCCAATTATGCATGCTCGACAGAGCTGGTTAAGTGCTATAGAAACTCATCAAAGGAAGACGCACACGATTCGAGCTGCTGGGGCCCTATCTTATTGGCAGTACGGCTTTAGCGCAGGACGTTCCACTATTTATGCGATTGCAGAGATAATGAGCGTGGGCCAAAAGGTAAACACATATAGCCACACGAGGCAATGAATCGTCTTGTTGGTGACAATCGACGTCAGGAACGCCTTCAATTCCGCTAGATGGGTGGATAGTCTGAATACCCTGAAACTTTCCCTCTTTGCGAGAGACAACCATACATGTTACTTGCGTCGATGCAAGGATGCAAGAGAGACGGTTGGTTGCAAGGAGAGACAGTGCTCACTCAAGGATGGGCAGCAGTTCTGGGTGAATTGCATGAAGGGAATGTGGACTGTGCGCCTCATTTTGAATGTTGCTAAATTGCAGTTATGGTGAGACTGACTTCTATCTGACCCAGCTTTTGAGCGGACATGGGTGTTCGCAGTCTTACAAGCACAAGATTGATAAGTCACGGCCCTCTAATTGTCAGTTTTGCCCAGGGAGATTAAAACGATGCCTGCCACATATTTTTTGCGTGCACAAAATGGAACAGGCTGCGAAAAGACCTCTGAGTGAAGTGGGAGATAGTATAGTATGTTCGGGTGTTCTTAAAACATAAAAGGAACTCACAATAGCCACGAACGTTGGGGTGGGGTGATCGCTTGTCTGGCAATTCCTCTTCCTCTCTCCCCTCTCACTGGAGGAGAGGTTCCCTAGCTTGAAAGCGCCTAACAGCGTACCAAAGCGAGGCGTAGCCTGAAGGAATTTGTCAAACGGTTCCATATTGGGTTTTTGGGTTGACAGGAAAGGTGTTTAGTGGGAAGTCTAGTCGCTTGTGATAACGGGAGTCTCATAATCTGTGCGTAAAAGTCATTCACGTCCCAACCACAAAAAAGGGTCAAGCGTCGTGCACAGGCAATATAAGCTCCGTATTTGCAAATCACAAGTCAAACTTATGCTGTTCTTTGGGAATGAAACATGGATATTGATAAGCGAGTCCATTAAGGCAGTGGATAAATTTGGACGCAATGTGTTTCGCAAAGTTTACGGCTGTAGAAGCAAGAAACAAAATGGAGACTACGTTATTTGATGAACCACCTGTATCTGCTAACGTAAAATTACGCAAATCGCAATGGACAAGCCACGTGGAAAGACTCGGAGCAAGTTGGCTGCCGAAAAGGATACTGTAGGATAAAGCACAAGGTAGACATTTAGCAGGAAAATCAAGAACTCGATGAGAAAACATGATGAAAGCTGGCAATGGATCCTTGTTAGGGTTGATAAAGGTCACAGGACCGTGAGATTGGAGGAGATTAACTCTGAAGTGGAAGGAACAGCTTAGACTGCAAGAGTTCAAAACTGGTGCAATGTTGCTGGGAGAATTGCTGAAGAATAGAAGACTAACGAGATGAACCCATTTATGATCAGCATAACGCCTGCATGTATAGGTAGGTCTCTTACTCCTTAACAGACTAATCAGAATTTTCTTTGGCAGATTTATCAGCGCTAATGCGGCTTACCGTGAACATTGAGTAGAAAAGACGAATAAGATAATGTGGTAACTTTCCATAAATATACTATCCACGGAGCTGCTGTCCATGATGAGGAAGTAGTGGAATGTCTGCTTTTTTGATAATGGGACAGGACAAGGTAATCTTGGTAATGATAGTAGAGGCGTTCTAGAACCAAATGGTGTTCCAACAGAAGTATTGCAGCTGGTCTATCACTTAAAAATCTTAAATCATCTATTATGGATGCTAGGCATGGCTGGAAGAGTGTTCAAGAAACTCAATAGGGGAAGACTCACTCACATGAGCCCTACTAGAGTGGACTTAGCTTCTCAATAGTATTTATAGTAGTGTAGCGTGCCATGGATACAATTGCGGAAGTGGTAATCAAGGTTCAAGTATACCATCGTACTACCCGGTAGTTAGTCTTGATGACAATTCTTGATTCTACAATTTGCTTTAAATTTACTAGATAAATGAATATCCTTGAAGGGCAAAAGACCTTTTATTTATACCTGATATAGATCCTGAAAGACTGGCTAAGGATTGGAGACTACTCAATGCCATCCTACAGAACCTGCAAAGTATGCAACATAGAGTAGTGATCAAAAACTCATCGTAGTCCCAATTGTTTCAATATTCTCTCACTCCTACCAAAAATCTTATAACCAATGAAGCGGTTATCCTCTAACAATTTTATTTTCGCAATTCAAGCTGGAAGTGAAGATAATACTTGTAGTAAAGTTGGACAAGTGATAAGACTCGACTAGTCTTGAGAACATCCTACTCGTTCAAGACATGAATAGAAGGAGGATAAAGAAATCCCAAATATGAGCGATAATTGATGTGCTAAGTGTCCAAATAATTTCTGGTCATGGTTACGTCAACATGATGGTTACTTTAACTTTCCGAGAAGCATGAGGATATAGTAGTTTAGATCATTAGCTCTGCAGCTTCAAGGGAAGACTAAAAGCACCATTGGGATATAAAATAACTTTTGGTAATAGCGTTTATCTGACTTTGAAGGCCACACAGGATCTAATCTGAGCCAGTGAAATAATAGCCTAACTTGGAGGCTGGGTAGATTTTGCAAACAAAGATCGAAAATTCTAGAACAGAATTGAGGAAACGGTAATTTAGAAATTGTTAGCAAACAAGCACAATAAATAAGACTAAGGAGCAACTGTCCTGAACAAAAAAGCCAAATTATGAACCAATGACTACAGAAGAGTTGTCTGATGAAGACAATAGAAAGTATTGTAAATAGCGGAAGATACCCTGAAAAAAGAGTTTTCTTACGTTATGTGCTTGCAGTAACTGATGGCAGCCCAGTAGAATACCTTCCCTACAAGAATTCTGGAAAAACATGTTAAGTACGTGAAGGCAAACCTAGACAAAACTTTGCCAACATTTGATAATTTTCAAAGCATAGAATTTTCAGCTGCACGGTAAGTTTAGATAGCACTGATATAAAAGTAAACTCGAAGCTCTAAGTATAAAAGAATGCAGAAGGTATTTTTTGAGCCTACTGCAGTAGTAGAATATGTCGTTTAATAACTGAGAGGCATCGGAAGTAAATAAAGAGGAGAATTTTGGCAGAGAAACTGAGATTATTCTTAAGATAAATACAATGTTGTCAGACATGCTCCGTATTCAATTTAGTAAGCTGTATTTATTACTTATTGATGTAAACCAAAAGGATGGAGGCTATACAAATCAACATCCAACAGAGAAAAGCAGCTTTGCTGCAATACTAACTCACACTCAAACAGCGAAGATAAAGATGTAGCGCAAGTTAAAAAATATTGATTCTCTAGTAAATTTATCAAAAGTCTGGTGCCTTTTTGACAATATCTACAATTTTGGCCAAAAAGAACATTAACATACTTCTAAATCAAATTGCAATACAAACAAGTTGGGTAGACAGACCCACGCTCATGCCAGAAGGGTTTTGTAGTAATAATAAGCCAAGTAGCTGGAAGAACATTTGCCGCCAAATGAAAAACGTATTTGCAGCTTCCACACTGAGGAAGGATCGACCATACCTACTGAAGGCTACAAGTGGCTCCTGGGCTAATAGCAGCGAAACATTAAAGGTGGCACATAATACTCAATTTATCAATTTATCATCTACGGCACGATTATCAAAGCTGGGTCTTGGTCTCCAGAATTAATCTCCTTCAATCATCACAATTCTGCGACCATTTTTGCCACTAGATTACTCCAGGCAAGGACTGCTGTCAGCTTCTATCATGTTTTTTCATCCAGTTTTCGGTTTTCCCGCTGGATATCTACCTTGTGGTCTACCTATTAGTGGTCTTTTAAATAGTTAGCTTAGTTCCAATTTTTTTATATGGTCTGTCCATTGCAACTTGCATAAATTTACGAAAGTAAATGCAGTTGGTTTGTCAAACAGCTCATACAACTCATCGTTGTAGTCTTCACTCTGTTCCTTGTTTCACAGGGCTGTAGATTTCCTGGATTATGTCCACTGCCTTTTTGAATTCGCTTGTAATGGTTCATATTTCATGTCAGCCACACCAAGTTTTTGTGGAAGATATTAAAGAAGCTAATAGAACTGATTTTGATCTTATAAAACAGAAATGAAATTTACTTACCAATGATCTGTTGCCTGGTCTGTAAGGGAACTTGGGAATTCTAGCCTTGGCGGTAATGTCCTGAAAGAGTAAAAGAAATCGAAAGTGTTAGAAAGATTATACAAAAGACACGTTTTATGAGAAAATAAGTAGTAAGTTGCCAACTAATTACTTCGCAGAGAATAATCACGAAAAGTTATCTCACGTATTGGCAACAATCCCAATGAAAATGAGGGAAAAATAATATAAACACACACTGATTGATGAACAAAACGTTGAAAGGCTACAATTGATCAAGAAAATCAAACGAAAAAACAAAACAAGTTGGGTAAACAGACCTACGCTCATGCCAGAAGGGTTTTGTATCCAATTTACAAAATGCAGTCACCAGATCGAATCAACTCAAGAAACATGTCAAAGACTATTTTATTGGAGAAAGTATGAAAAACGAGGATCATACTATTATTAACAAAGTTGAACGAATTTCGACTTCAGAGGTTTTTGTTATTGTTACGCTCATAAATATCTCCCTTAATAATTATTTCAAATGTCCATTCGCGAGGGAGGAAACACATTTTTCATGTATTGCCCCCCTGTGCCCCCACTGAAGAAAAAACTGACAGTTTGAGAACTGTTTTGAAAAGCTCCTATGAAAACTTTCATTTCATACTCATATCGGCTACGTTTGATGAATTTTTTTTTTTTCAGGGCCACTCTCCTGTACTGTTACCGATTAATTGCCAATTTTTTCGAATCCTAGAATGGTTACAAAACCCTTTTGCTAGGAGCTCTCTCCCGCCTTCTTGACTTGTTTCACTTATGAGGATAAATTGTAGGTACTCATCTTCAGTCATTCATTAAATTGAATCAAGTGTTCAAAGCATGCACCTTAAACGCTGAAGTTGGGAAAAAATGACTAAAAATAATTCAATCTTCGCATTTAAAACAGCCACTATTTTGTTTTACGATTACTGATTCCACTAGCTGAACCGATTCTCAAAGATCTACATAACACCTATCATTCCTGAAATTTTCATGCAAATCCTAGCAAAACTGTAGTGGCTGAGTCGGTAAAAAGCGCATATTGTTCCATAGCCACATGTTGCCATAGTAATAATTGCAGCGCATATTGTTCCATAGTAATACAGGAAAATTCAAACCGCTATAACTTCGCTAAATATGATACAATCTTTATGAAACTTTCAGAATAGATCAATTCTAAAAATAGTCAATAGTGTACTGAATTTCATTGAATTTAAGGGTACCGTTAAGATTTTATTCAAGAAATCATAAAATCGATAAATCATACTATTACTAACAAAGTTGAGTGAATTACGACTTCTCACGTATTTGTTGTTGTTGTGCTCGCCAAGGCCTACATTCCTGATTTTTTTCAGATTTTTCGGATCACAGGTGTCCAATCGCGAGGGGGGGGATACAAATTTTTCGTGTATTTCCCCTCCCTGTGCGCCCCTCGAAGCGAACTTTGCCAAACTAAGACCTGTTTTGAAAAGTTCTCATCAAGACCTTTCATTTGATACCCATATCGGCTACATTCAATGAAATTTTTTTTTCGGGGGGTCACTCCCCTATATGGGGAGACCCCCCTTAAATACCTCATAAAATTTTTTTGTAGTTGAACTTTGAAGAGAACACCACTACACCTACATACAAAATTTGATGCTTCTAGCTTAAGTAGTTTCCGAGAAAAACTGCAGTGACACACGGACGGACGGACGGACAGACAGACGGACAGACAGGACGCGATTTTAGAAGGGTTTTGTAAAATTATTTTGCAAAACCCTAAAAAAAGAAAACCGCCTTAAAAATGCCCTAAAAAGGATGAAATAAATTTTATGAAAGCGGTGCCATATGTGCACATACTGAAAGTCTTAATGTTGAAATGAGGAGATTGATTTAGAACCGCTTCCATAAAATTAATTTCATCCTTTTGAGGGCATTTTTTTATTACATCCTTTTTGATGAAAAAATTTTGTTTCATTTCAAAACTTTTAAAACTCAGTTTCTTGAATACTGTTACATATCCACTCAATTCTGCGAACTACTGTCGCAATCGTTGTCGCAACTATTAATAACATCATGATCAACATTGATTGTAAGGGAACAACCAAGAAAATTAAACGAATGACGTCAAAAGCATATACTTGAAAGCACAAGACTGGGCCACGTAGACCCATGATCAATATTTGAAAGTAAACAAGTGTCGTCACTGCGGGTGTTCAGAATTTCTCGAGTATCCCAGGTAGTTCTCGTCAGAACATTCGCCAATATACGAGAAATGGATTGAATGACTAGAGACCCTATATAAAGCCGAGCTGAACGAATGAGGGATAGAGTAGTAGTAAAAACTGCGATAGCAAAACTGATATAAGAGTGGAGCGCGAATTGAAGGCAATATTGATTGATGGTGGATGAAGTGAAAGATTTCCGTGATTTATTTGAAGACGGTTTAAACATAAATTGATAGACAAGTGATAATTAAATTCAAATGTGATTTGTAGAATAGGGAAATTAATTATTGTTAATTATTAGAAAATAAAATCTTTTAACTTAATTTAGAAGACAGCGCGCTTTCACTTTCCCGGAACATTAAATTTATCGGCGGCGAACAATAACGCGTGACAATACGTTTTAGCATGTTTATTAAAATATCATTTTTTGACTGCAATGCGAAACTCACAACAACGCGAATCTGCAGCGTTCATAAGAATCAAATTAAGTTCTGATACATTTTAGCAAAACATCTCATCAACGTCTTTCTTGATTTTAGGTCTCATAAAAATCCAATTTAAATTGTATCTGTAAGAGATTTACGAATTTCGCACTTTGCCTAGCTGCCATTTTGACATTCTGACCTGACCCTGAAGATTTTTTATTCTTCACCTTTTCGACTTTCGAGCGGCCGTCATTTTCTTTTAGGTGGTTTGACTTAGGGTTTTGTAAGGTGAGCTTCATTACACCCTTGAATGGAACTTTGCACCAATTTTGGTACAAATCCGAGCTACACTTTGGTCTGAATAGAAATCACGGGTTTTCATCTAAAACAGCCCTTATTTTGTATTCGGTGAACCAATTTGAATGATCAACACAACTAGTCAAAATATTTAATTTCTTGAAACTTGGCGAAAATCAAAGGACAATTGCAACCTCTAGGCACAGATTCCGTTACATTCTACATGTAGAGTTTTCCGTAACAAGTTTGTATCTTTATATGAATGCATTCTTAAACTGTTTTAATAACCTGTTAATGATAAAATATTAGGGAAAGTCCGCATTTTTATCATGGTAAAGTTCAAGACTCAGCAACGTTTGGAAGTTATTAAAAATTAAGACCGAAACTCTGAGTCGGTGGTTGGAACTTTAACAGGGCTTACTCCAATTTTGGGCCGTAATAATCGTTCCACCCAATGGGCTATTCGTGCTTTAGTGGATAAGTTCGAGTTCAAATTTTCATTATTAGACGTTCTAGTGCCAAAAAAGACGTCGTACCGCTCGAAATGAAGGAAATATTGGAGCCGTAAGTGCATCGATATAAAATGAGCCAAATCAGTCGACTTCACGCCATTCTCAAGAATTGGGCATCACTCAAACGGCACTGTGGCGTATTTTGCAAAAATTTCTCGGCCTACACGGTAATAAGATCAAATAAAATCAAGAATTTAAGCCACTTGATCATTCAAAACGGCGAAACTTCTTCGATTGGGCTCTGGCAAAGCTTGAAGAAAATGAAGAATTTCATTGAAAAGCCATCTTCAGCGATGAATCTCATTTCTGTCTGAAAGGCTTTATTAACAAGCAAAATATGCATTAGTGTTCAGCAACAAACCCATGTTTGCTTCTTGAGACACCATTACATTTGCAAAAAATTACTTTTTGGTGCGGTTCTTATGCCCGATGTGTGATTGGGCCGTATTTTTTCGTGGATGAAAACGACTGTCATGTAACCGTCAATGGAGACGCTATCGTGTTATATTGGAAGATTATTTGTGGCAAAAATTGGATGAATATGAAAATTTGGTTTTAGATAGATGGTGCCACTAGCCACACAGTACGCCTCACAATCGATTTATTGAAAGGAAAATTTTATGAAGGTGTTATCTCGAGAAATACTCTGAGTTCATGCGATCTGACGGAATTAGATTTCTTTTTGGGGGCTATTTAAAGTTACTGGTATATGCTAATAAGCCAGTAACTTAAGATGAGCTCAAAGACAACATCAAATTCGAAATTAACAACTTTCCGGCCAAAATGTGTGCCAGAGTGGTGAGAAAACGGGTGCGAAAACGAAATGCTGTCAACAGGTTTGTGGTGGTCATATGACCGACATCCGCAATAAATTTGAACGCAATATTTCAAATATTTCTGTTTTATGAGTAGATAGAAATGTGAGGTAAAATCAGATAGAAGCGGTTGCAATGGGATGCCAGTAAAAAAGGACTCTCTAAGTCTACAAGGTGAGCCGATTTGCAGTCGATGGGGTGGTGATGAAAGGCAGCAGCTAATCAAAGATTAAAAACCAAAAAACTAGTATAGAACGTAGCACACTGATCCTGGAGGCTTTACATCATACACTCGTATACTCGACAACTACTTAGACTATTTCGAGTTGCAACTAGAATCGTCACCAACGATTTACAATATATCAACGGAGAATGTAAAATGAAACTTATTATTTTGAGGCTAAAAGCAATATCCAAAAGGAAGGATTTTGTAACTTCAAAGGGTTTGGACAATGTTTTTTGAATAGTATGAATCGTTGAGTAGAATTACTCATCCAATATTTGTATTAACAGTTGTTCAAATTTATCCAAAAGATGCAGAGATGCTTTCATAAGCATATAATAGCAGCCATTTTGTTCTGGCTTAGAAAATTTTTCTGAATGCTTTACCAATTGAATTCCACACAATTGAAATGGCTATAACTCTCTTGGTTATAGTTTAATTTCCATGAAATTTTGCGAGCATAAGGAACTTACGTTAAGTTCAAAAGTTCAAGGGTACCTTCTTGATATTGTGAAAGGAAACGCAAAATAAATCATACTTTCAATAACAAAGTTGATTGAAATTTGATTTCTTAGATATTTGTTGCCCTCGTGTTTATAAAGATCTATCTTTGTGATTTTTTTCAGATTTTTTGGTTCAAGGGACTCCTGCCCATTTCACAAAGTTTAAGCTTTGTAGCTTGATTTATTCCATCTAACAGGCTGAATGAAATTCAGTCACAAAATAGAAGGCAAAGAACAAATACAGCAAAATTAAATGAAAATGATAAAAAGACGATAATTTTAAGTAAAATTAGTAGGAAAACTCTTAGTTTTTACTTTAATGCCATACAAGAAGAGAGATAAGGATCAACTTCAAGAATTTTATGATTTCTTACGATTTTTAAAATTGGTGAATGGAAATGTATGTCAATTCTAGCATGAGGGATAAAAAATAAAAACTCACCCGAAATGAATGAGATGTTTGTCGGAAACGCAGCTCAGAAAAAATATTTGCGGGACTTGATGGTAGCGTAGTTTATACAAAAAACATTGATTTAAATAAGTTCGACGGAGTATTAGAGATGGAGGAGATAGAAAGGATAAACGACTTACATAAGACTGATACGGCAAATTAAAAATGCGTAAATTTTCGTTGAACAGTTTCTAGAGAAGACACGAGATAGGAATATCGGTGGGACCAGATAACAGAACAGTATTCTAGCAAAGAGCAGAACAGTATTTCAGCAAATATAAACAAATAGGCGGAAACAAGAAGAGATGATATTAAATTTATATACATGCCTAAGGATAAACCCGGAAACTCTAGATTACTCAGTAATTACATTTAAAATACACGCATCAAATTTGAGTTTTGTATCAAAAGTTACTTCAATGTCTTTGTGACTGGATACTTCAGAGAGCAAAGCATCACTTAATATACAATTAAAATTAAAAAGAGAGCCGTTGAGAGAAAAAGTCATTTTATGACATAAATAGTTTGAAGTACACCATTTATTTATAGCATTCAGATCAATTTGTAGGAGCTGAAAGTCTAAATGGAATTTGATTGCTGGAAATATTTGAAATCAGCAGCACACAAAAGGGCAATGGAAATTAATTACGAAGGGGAGATCATTTATGAAAAACGGAATGAGGAGACGCCCAAGAAATGAACCTTATAGAACCCCAGGTGAAAGGTAAAAAGACTAGACGTAGTACCAGAGAGACTTACTCAACAGGGACGATATGATAGATAAGATGATATCCAAGATAGAAGAGCAGCCGAGATGCCCAGAGCTTCAAGCTTAAGACAAAGAAGAAGATGATTCACAATGTCAAAGACCTTGCAGAAATCTGTGAAGAACACATCAACTTGCAGTTGGTGCTCTTGCACTAGAATTCGTGAACTCCATTAAATTAGAGGTAGTTGAATATCCATTGAGAAAGCCATGCTGCACTGGGGCAATAATAGCGGTTAATAAGTTTGACAGTCGATTATGAACCAATCGTTCAGATAACTTTTGAAAGCAGGAAATTAAGGAAATAGGTCTGTAATTGGAAAATGGCGTAGGATCACTACTTAAAAAAAGGCACAATATTGGCTGTTTTTCTAGTTAGTGAAATAACATTACTTAAATCTAAATTGAAGAGGAGAGACAAAGAAAAACTTACTGATGAGGCTAATGACTTCAAAAATATGTTTGGCCATCCAACTGGTCTAGGACTAATATTTAAATCAAGTGCATTGATGAAAGATTTGACTTCAGATACATCTGTCAAATATAAGAAATTGCGAAAGGAAGGCAAGGAGGTAAGGCGACAGGACGCAACAGAAGGAGAAGAAGTCAAAGATGAAAACTGGGCAAATAAGTCAGTCATTTCTTGAGGAGCAGAAACTTCTGCACCATTCCAATGAACCTTACTAGAACCGAAAAAATAAAATAATAAAGCTCAAAGATAAATGCTTCCGAAATTACTATTTTTATGATTTTTCTGTAAATCCTTACCGATGTCTTTGCTTCCGTTTCTTAGCATAGCTAGGGAATCGTTGATAAGGTAATAGCTTTAGCCTTCAGAGATATGGCTCACAAGCCGCCAACCAGAACACAATGCTAAATATCCACTGAAGAGCCATATTTTGTTTAAGCTAGTGAAAACAATCTAATGCATAATGATCGATAATCTTACTCGATTGGGCTTCTTCTAAAAGGAAACCAAAGTTTTCTTCTATACAAAGTACTGTACAGGATTTATATTAATTTTTTTGGGCCACAAAATAAAAAACTGAATTCTTTCTCTCTCACCCATCCTTTCTCGTTCTACTTTTCTCCCTCTTTCTGTATGATTCCAGCTTAATAATGCCTATGTTGTTCCTGTGTTCAATGTCTCTGACTATCATTCAAGGGCTTGGTAAGGATAACGCTGAATGGCCTAACAGATAAAATCTTGCTTTGGTGACATGGCTATTATTTTATTAAATTTGAATTGGTTTCCTTATAAAACTGTCAAGCTTTCTCTATAAGAAGCATGTGCCTCCAGATAACAACATATATCACAGTTTACTTTGGGAATAAGGAGTCGTACTATGAAGACCCCATGAAGCTAATTTATTTGGAATAGAATAGTCTCCATCTATGTAAACTATTCTTTGGCAAATTTTCTTGCTTAGATTCGTCTAGTTGATCTAACTACACACTTCACTAGAATGTTACTTTTATGAAGGGTAACAAACAAAGATGTTATAAATTTTTTTTTTTAAATATGAAATAACGTTCTAGGCTGGTCGACATAGTATTTTGGACGTACTTAGTATGGTCTTATTGTGGTGATAATCAAGCATACATGGCTTTAATATAACCATTGAGCGCCTTCCCAGTAAATTTATGGCAGGCCGTGGCGGACGCTTGAAGTTTGCATATTTGATATGCCCCCATCTTGCCCTGAGCAGCTATCTCCAAATTGCTGTTAATATAGGGTTATCCATTTTATGCTTGGGAAAGTCAAGCTAAAGAAAACACAGAAAATGTTCAGATAGAAACAAAATTTTTTTTTTCAATATAAAGATGCCATTATACGTGAATTACAACAATATTCAAATGTCGTCCACGGGATCTCTTACAGGCCTCAATCCTTTTGAGGTTATTTTCAATGACTTTTCGGCACATTTCCGGCAATATCTCGGCCATAACTTCACGAATATTGAGTTTCAATTGCTCAAGATTTCGAGGATTGTTCGCGTAAACATGATCTCTCGCATAGCCCCATAAAAAGAAATGCAAAGGTGTCAGGTCACAGGATATTGCGGGCCAATTGACATCACTCAATCTCGAAACTATGCGTCCTGGAAATTTCCCTTGCAAAAGTGCTCAATTAGCCTGTGTTGTATGGATTTTGGCTCCATCCTGTTCAACCACATGTTCTCCAGATCATAATCTTCAATTTCTCTCCAAAAATAATCGGTTAACATCCGTCCATAGCGGTCAGAATTGACTGTAATGGCTCTTCCTTGATCGTTTTCAAAAAATACGGGCCAATAACACCACCAGACCATAATGCACAACAAACGGTCACTTTTCCAGATGCAAAGGCCTTTCTGCGATCACCTGAGGATTTTGAGAGCCCCATATGCGGCAATCCTATTTATTTACGTAACTAATGAGCGAAAAATCAGCCTTATCACAAAAAAAATTTTTGTTCGAAAAATCGTTATCAATGGCTTGTTGTTCAATCATCCAATTCGCATACATTCTGCGTTGTGCATGGTCTTGAGGCTTAAGTTCTTGAGTGAGTGAGATTTTGCACGGATGGAGATGCAAATCCAAATGCAAAATCCGCCACAATGAGCCGTAAGACAAGCCCAAATGTTGAGCACGTCGAGGAATCGACAAATTCGGGTCTTCCTCCACACTTTGAGCAACGACAGCGATATTTTCAGCAGAACGAATGTTGCAATGATGCACAGGCCTTGCAATTTTAATAACCGATTCAGTCTCTTCAAATTTTCTCACTGTGTTCGAAATTGTTTGCTGTGTGGGTCGATTATGTCGACCGTAATCGGCTCATAAAGCCCTAAATATTAATACAGCAGAATCACCATTTTCATAATAAAGTTTAATAATTTTAACGCGTTTTTCGACTGTTAAATGATCCATATTTCCAAATGGCAAACCTTCAACTAAAAAAACACGCTTCGGATGCCATTTAATTTTGACAGATGTCAAATGGCAGGGTTATACTTTCCTACCACGAACTGGATAACCCTGTATGTTAGTCATCACATAAACTTCTTCTATATAAATAACTATGAGACCAATAGGGGGACCACACATACAAACGCTGATAAAAGCTCCAGCGGAGCACCAACTAATATCACATCCTTCCTAACAACAACACCTATAGTGACAATATAAGTGACTATTATATCAGAGACATATGACAGATATACTCGTATACGTGAGAATAGAGAACTGGAAGTCATTATCAACTAGAGACTCTGATAGCATTCGGCTGCTGCAAAAACGACATGCACACCAGAGCGTCTTACACGGTAGGGATAGACTCTAAATAAGCCTAGTTTGAAACAATAACCATTGTGCAGAGCAACGATATGCTATTGTTTAATGACGCCACTATTACCATCAAAGCTAGAGTTGATAGTTATAAAGGCCGAGAATGTCAATTTTTAGATGAGCCTCGAATGCACAATCACAATGAACTGTTTCCAGGGAGCAGATACAGTCTATTAGAAAGGGTGTACAAAATGGGGCACTGTAGCAAGAATGCCAGGTAGAACTAAACATTTCAAATGCAGTCCGTTGACAGCTGAAAAAGAACTCGTTAGTAATTTGGATAGTGAACCGAAAACAGGTTCAATGTTAGCCAGGAGTGAAAAAAATTTCGTAAATTTCCCCCGCCCCTACACCCCTCAAAGTAAAATTTGTCGTTTTAAGATATATTTTGAAAAGGTCTCATCTAAACCTTTCAAATGATATCCATATTGCCTACATGCGATGAAATTTTTTTTCAGGGGCCACTCCCCTGTATGGGGAGATCCCCCCCCAAACGTCTTATAAATTTCTTATTGTGATGAAACTTTGAAGAGGACGTCACTTTGCATCTATCTACAAAACCTTATGTTTCCAGCTTATGTAGTTTGCGAGAAAAAGTGGTGTGACACACGGACGGACGAACAGACGGACAGACAGGACGCGATTTAAGTAAGGTTTTGTAAAATGATTCTACAAAACCTGAAAAAGGAGAAAGGATTAAACTTTCAACGAAAATGCTAGGATTGAAGATGGGTTCCAGAAATTGATACCCAAGAAAATAAAGTGCTAATAAACCAAATCACAAGATGTAAGCAAGCACCCAGAAGAAAATACTATGGAAGTGTCTAATGTGGCCGCAAAGGCGGAAAATGATTGTGAACTCAACGGATGGTACTCGTTGATTGATTCTACGTTTAGCATTTGCTACATACAGATATGTTTTTGAATCGAATCTGTCAAACGTTTTCAAAAACTAAACTCATATTTTTAAAAGTCAGACCGATGTTTTTTTAATGGAAAAGGCTTATATTGTCGAGACAATCGATTCAAAGAATTTACATCGAATATTATTACACTTCACCGCATAAAGAAAAGCGGAGAATTCAAAGACAACTTTGGCACCGCTGGTATAGAAGCTGAGGAATGCAAATACAAAACTGGTGACAATCAATAAAAATATGATCAAGTAAACTCGGTAAATTGTGAATGCGAGCACGAAAGGATAGCAGGCGATGAACAAATAATCAAACTAAAAAAAGAAAGTTGTGAATTAAGCCTACAGATATAGTCCCTGTTGCGAATTCCGGCAGACCGACTTTCTCCCATTCGCAACTTCCCATTGCCGCCGTAACATTTCCACCTTCCTTTGGGCATTCCTACCTTGTTCCTCTGTAAATTTATTTATTTAATCAACATTTTTCCATCTTCCCTTTAATTTTTACTTCCCCATCATCACAATCCTACCCTTTTCCCTTATTTCCAACTACAAAAAATAATACATACTAATAATTTCAATTTTCCCACTAACAACATTCCATTGTTTAATTCCCACTAACAAATTTTATTCAATACCTTTTCCCTAACAAAACCTAATTCCTTCCTTCATACTAACTAATTCTATTCCATTAACAAATTTTATTTTTTTATACTAACAAAAATTAATTCACGTTCCCCTACTAACTAAATTCAATCTCATGCCCAAATGCATCGTTGAAGTTGCTTATGAGATGAATGAGAGATCGACAATCCATGGCACCATTAGCTGCGTCATGAGTTCTCGATCGAGGGTCTGCTGGAACCCTGAGTTCAAGTTCCCCCGGGCGCAAGGAAGCACTCTTTTTGGGGTATCGGCAAAACCAATAGCTTCCGTAATTTATATGTGACACTTTAAATTCAACCAAGCGCTTCTTGGATTGTGCAAATTGCCATATGTAAAACAATGGATGCTATTGAGTTTGTCGATATGAAACAAAAGATGTGTGGGTAGCGGAATCGAAGTGTAATGAACTTCGATTACGTTACCCAGATGCGGCAGCGGTAATTGGAGAGGAGTTTGGATTGCGGAATCGATTGGATGGAGGTGGAAAATGCGGGATTAAGTTGTGAGGATTGAGGCAGCCAGATTTTGATCTGGAAAAGACGAGGAAGTTTTCGGAGTGGAATAAAATTGATTTTTGGTAGTGGATATTTGACTGTTAAGATAAAAATGAATTGTGTTTTGCGGTGTGGAATGGTGAATTCGTAAAAAAAACGAGATTCCGGATTTGGTTTTGTGAAGACGAGGAAGTTTTTTTTTGGGATAGAGTTTGATTTTGGAGTGGATAAATGATTGGTTTCGCAATAGTGACAGTGAAAAGGGATTAATCTGTTTGAGGCGGAGGTGAAAAGAAACAAGTTGGGTAAACAGACCTACGCTCATGTCAGAAGGGTTTTGTATTCAATTTACAAAATGCAGTCACCACATCGAATCAAATCAAGAAACATTTCAAAGACGATTTTATTGGAGAAAATATGAAATACGAAATCATACTATTATTAACAAAATTGAACGAATTACGACTTCTAAGGTTTTTGGTATTGTTATACTCATAAATATCTCCCTTGATAATTATTTCTAGTCCACCCGCGACGGAGGAAACACATTTTTCATGTATTTCCCCCCTATGCCCCACTGAAGTAAAAACTGACAGTTTAACAACTGTTTTGAAAAGCTCCCATGAAAACTTTCATTTCTTACTCATATCGGCTACGTTTGATGATTTTTTTTTCAGGAGCCAGTCTCCTTTACTGTTATCATCGATTAATGGCCAATTTTTCGAATCCTAGAATGGTTACAAAACCCTTTTCCTAGGAGCTCTCTCCCACCTCCTTGACTTTAATCACTTATGAGCATTAATTGTAGATACTCATCTTCAGTCATTCATCAAATTGAATCAAGTGTTCAAAACATGCACCTTAAACGTTGAAGTTGGGAAAAAATAACTCAAAATTGTTCAATCTTCGCATTTAAAACAGCCACTATTTTGTTTTACGATTACTGATACCACTAGCTGAACCGATTCTCAAAGATATACATAACACCTATCATTCCTGAAATTTTCATGCAAATCCTAGCAAAACTGTAGTGCCTGAGTCGGTAAAAAGTGCATGTTGTTCCATAGCCATATGTTGCCATAGTAATAAATGCAGCACATATTGTTCCATAGTAATACAGGAAAATTCAAACCGCTATAACTTCGCTAAATATGATTCAATCTTTATGATACTTTCAGGGTAGATCAATCTTATAAATAAACATCTACGTACGTTGCGTTAAGATTTTATTCAAGAAAACATAAAATCGATAAATCATACTATTACTAACAAAGTTGAGTGAATTGCGACTTCTAACGTATTTGTTGTTGTTGTACTCACCAAGGCCTACATTCCTGATTTTTTTCAGATTTTTCGGATCACAGGTGTCCAATCGCGAGGGTGGGGGGGGGTACACAAATTTTTCGTGTATTTCCCCTCCCTGTGCGCCCCTTGAAGCAAATTTTGCCAAACTAAGACCTGTTTTAAAAAGTTCTCATCAAGACCTTTCATTTGATACCCATATCGGCTACCTTCAATGAAATTTTTTTTTCGGGGGGTCACTCTCCTATATGGGGAGACTCCCCTTAAATACCTTATAAAATTTTTTTGTAAGTGAACTTTGAAGAGATCACCACTTTACACCTACACACAAAATTTGATGTTTCTGGCTCAAGTAGTTTCCGAGAAAAACTGCTGTGACACACGGACGGACGGACGGACGGACGGACGGACGGACGGACGGACGGACGGACGGACGGACGGACGGACGGACGGACGGACGGACGGACAGACGGACAGACGGACAGACTGGTCGCGAAACTAGTAGGGTTTTGTAAAATTATTTTACAAAACCCTAAAAAAAGACATACGTGCACTAAAAATCACGAATTAATGAAAAGAAAAAGAAGAGTTCACAGGTTTATAGTTTGTCGTGAATAATATTATTGAATATTTTCGAAATGGAATATTAAAACAAGTGTATAGAGGGAGAGTAGGAATTATAGTTGAAGTAATAGTGCAGCTAATGAAGTTCTTAGCAAAAGGTAGTCCGAGTGGATACAGTGATTGGATTAAGAAAAAATAACGGTTAAAGAAAAATTAAGTGGCAAGTTCTAGCCTTAATAACAGCTGAATAATCAAGTGCCGGTACTCTTAAACTATAAAAAAAGAAAAGAAACGCAAGAATAATATCTGTGGGCGGATTCCTTCTGGTAAATGGATTGAATTTGAAGGAATAATTGAAAATATACATGAAGTAATTATTTCAACTTAATGGGGATAAACTGCCGTACAGCGGATTAGTGGCTGCGTAAATTATAAAATTTAAAGTAAAGTTTATATTGTTGTTTTGTGGTTTTATGCTAACGTAAAAGAAAAGAAAACATAACGTAAAGCTCGTGAATTTAATCTGTTTCAGTGATTTTTTTTTCAGTGCCCCTCCCTTCAGTTGCCGAGCGCTCAGCAGCACCAATAGGGGTGAGTAATGCACATATTTTAGTTTTCTATAATAATTTTTTCCGATTTCTCTCCATAATAATTTTTGCCGAATTCTCTCAACACTTTACAATTCAAAGGCTAGTTTTGTTTTACAATATTATTTTTTTCTCACAAATTGTTGTTGTGTATTTTCTTAAATTTAAATAAAAATGGCCACAATGTTTTAAGATAGCAATTATTTTTCATTTCTCAATGTGACCTCCCCTTTCCCATCCTTTTCCCTTTGTGCTAGTTTTTATGTAAGGTGGCTCAGCACGAGCAGAGGGTGTCCCGGAAGACCCACGACACGACTGAGCGCTAGCCGGCCTCAGTATGCCACCCCGGGCTACACACCTCTCTGCTAATTACTTAATGTCTGCAACTGCGGTGACTTCCATGGTTGCTACATCCCCCGGAAATTTATGCAAGTAAGAGATGACAACTCAAAAGCCGCAGCAGGAAAAGCAAATCCAAAAGAAAAAATAGGTGAAAAAAGCACCAAACAAACGATCCTTAAAAATAAAATACAAGTGCTGCTGATACTTATGATAGTCAAACCGATTTTACAGCGCTGGACGAATTGACAGGAGAAATGAAAGTTAAAAAAAAGTGTCATTGCTAAGCAAAAACCTGACATCAAGCTTCTTACTGAAATCCACCTCAATTCATGGCACTCCATGACATTCAAGGATTTAGAATTCATAAGAAACGATAGGGTAAACGGTGATGGGAAAGGTGGCACCAGCATATTGGTTAGAAGAAAAAGTCGAATTCAAAAACATTGAGTTTCTTGAAGTGTCCGTTATCAAATTTGACTAACAGATGGGCATAACCTCGTCGTTATATCTGCCTATGCAACTGATCGAAACGTTCTCAAGTACAAGGAAGAGCTAAATTCCTTGTTTCAAATACTCGAATTGACCAGTTTGCATAGCTATTAGATTCTTGCCGATGACTTGAATGCTTGACGTACATTATGGCTGAACCCTACTAATAATTCAAGAGGTGTATCACTGAAATCATGGATAACAGAGAATCAAATTGAATACAAGTGCAATCTATACGCATTGAAGTTTCCAACATGACAAAGGACAAACTCATGTTTGGACCTCTGCATTGCTGACACAAGACTTGAATTCAGCTTTAATAGTCTCAACGAAAACTGCAGGTGCTTCCTTTTGACAGCGCCCATAACGAAATCGTAATCGACTCGACATGAATCATCAAAGTAATGATATCGTCCACATTACAGTTCAACATGAAAATCATCGGTTAAATTAAAACAAGTTGGGTAAACAGACCTACGCTCATGTCAGAAGGGTTTTGTATTCAATTTACAAAATGCAGTCACCAGATCGAATCAAATCAAGAAACATTTCAAAGACGATTTTATTGGAGAAAATATGAAATACGAAGATCATACTATTATTAACAAAGTTGAACGAATTTCGACTTCTAAGGTTTTTGGTATTGTTATACTCATAAATATCTCCCTTGATAATTATTTCAGATGTCCATCCGCGAGGGAGGAAACACATTTTTCATGTATTTCCCCCCTGTGCCCCACTGGAGTAAAAACTGACAGTTTAACAACTGTTTTGAAAAGCTCCCATGAAAACTTTCATTTCATACTCATATCGGCTACGTTTGATGAATTTTTTTTTCAGGAGCCAGTCTCCTGTACTGTTATCATCGATTAATGGCCAATTTTTCGAATCCTAGAGTTGTTACAATACCATTTTGGTAGGAGCTCTCTCCCACCTCCTTGACTTGTATCACTTATGGGCATTAATTGTAGGTACTCATCTTCAGTCAATCATCAAATTGAATCAAGTGTTCAAAACATGCACCTTAAACGTTGAAGTTGGGAAAAAATAACTCAAAATTATTCAATCTTCGCATTTAAAACAGCCACTATTTTGTTTTACGATTACTGATACCACTAGCTGTCCCGATTCTCAAAGATATACATGACACCTATCATTCCTGAAATTTTCATGCAAATCCTAGCAAAACTGTAGTGTCTGAGTCGGTAAAAAGCGCATGTTGTTCCATAGCCATATGTTGCCATAGTAATACATGCAGCGCATATTGTTCCATAGTAATACAGGAAAATTCAAACCGCTATAACTTCGCTAAATATGATGCAATATTTATGAAACTTGCAGGGTTAGTCAATCTTATAAATAGTCATCTGTGTACTGAATTTCATTGAATTTGAGGGTAGCGTTAAGATTTTATTCAAGAAAACATAAAATCGATATATCATACTATTACTAACAAAGTTGAGTGAATTGCGACTTCTTACGTATTTGTTGTTGTTGTACTCATCAAGGCCTACATGCTTGATTTTTTTTCAGATTTTTCGGATCACAGGTACCCAATCGCGAGGGGGGGACACAAATTTTTCGTGTATTTCCCCTCCCTGTGCGCCCCTCGAAGCAAACTTTGCCAAATTAAGACCTGTTTTGAAAAGCTCTCATCAAGACCTTTCATTTGATACTCATATCGGCTACCTTCAATGAAATTTTTTTTTTTTTGGGGTTACTCCCCTACATGGGGAGACCCCCCTTAAATACCTTATAAAATTTTTTTGTAGTTGAACTTTGAAGAGAGCACCACTTAACACATACTTACAAAATTTGATGCTTCTAGCTTAAGTAGTTTCCGAGAAAAACTGCTATGACACACGGACGGACGGACAGACAGACGGACAGACAGACGGACAGACGGACGGACGGACAGACGGACAGACAGGACGCGATTTTAGAAGGTTTTTGTAAAATTATTTTACAAAACCCTAAAAAACGGATTGTGCAATGATGGCTACCAGAAGCATTGCCCTCCTTCTGATAATGGCAATGCTTACTCAATGATTCCAAATGACAGGAATCTAACTAGCGACGAAATAAATTTCTATTTGTTGAAGTTAGGGATTCAGAAAGTAGTTCCCAGAATCAAGCATCAAAACAATATGGAAGGATATGAAACACCAATTATAGTCAGGTTTAAAAGATTATGAAGCCTCCTCTTCACCCACATTAACAATATTTATTGGCAATTTTTGGACTCCATCCATCCTTCGTTGGCTTTGTTGAAATTACACCTGGAGAATATCTGGAACTTAATCAGTTTATACTTCAGGAGTGAGGTCAGGAACCAATAGATGAAAAAGGCTGAAGGGTATTAACCCACTAGAACCAGATGCCATTTTCACAAAAGTGAATAACTTATTCCGTTAGAAGTCTTGAGAGCAAGTATCGAATCTTGAAGTTGCTAGTTATAAGATAAATCTTCCCGAAAGGGTTGGTATCAAAATTAATAGTACAACTCCAGATAAAAATGGAACCAGAATTATATGTGATGGACTGCAGAAGCTTCCTCTGATTGGAATTATTTTGCATTCGTCCATCAACTGAACCCTGAGAAAAGGGATCAACTACTTTCAGAAGTCGTTGAAGCCAAAGTTTCCGATCTCAAATCAAGGCTAAACGGTGAATCAATTTTTGTTTTCCATGAAACATTGACATCTGATCTCATACCGAGCTTCAATTTCATGGATCATTTTGTCAGCTGTGAAGAGCTGTGTTTCATATTCAGCAAAATAAACAACGAGAAATCATGTGGTATTGACGAGATTTCGAATATACGTCTCCGATATTTGCCTGGTGCTGCTACCAGGAATTCTTGCATATTGTTCAACAACATGTTGAGCAATTCCTATTTCCCAAATGAGTGGAAAAAGTGTAGGAATCGAACAGTCTACCTAGGCAAATTCCTCAAAGGACTTTCACAGCAAGCACCACGAGGAGTTGAAATGTCTTTCTGATAGAGTTTTAAATCCGCTTATAGTGCCATCACCGCACAATCAAATGTTGGCCAATTTCAATTTCATCAAGCATTTGCAAAAAATATGAATAGCTTGAATAATCTGAATAATCAATCATTTATTGCTTTCGATGATAAACAGCTCATTAATTGGCACAATAACGAGTATTTGATTTAGAATGACTGTATAGAAAGCAAATTAATAGAAGGGTACCACCACCACCTGGATGCTCCGCTCTTATTTGCGGGTCATGACCTTCTCGGCAAAGGTGAACTTGCCTTACATTGCACGGTTAACCGGGTATTCGTCGTCACGTTTAATATGTAATGCCGTTCAGTTTGTTACCTACTCCTTATCGCCTATGGAGTAAATGGGTTTTTTGCGTTTTCCCTTGACTCTATTTCCTAGGTGTGAAATTTGATAGTGGAACCTTGCGCTGGTGGAAAAAAACCCACCCCATGACACCGCAACACTAGCTACTAGCATGCTTACGCATCGCGAGGCATGGCCAGTTCCAGCATAGCACTTATTCTTTGCTGAAGCAGCAGACCACCACTGCAATCCTTTAGGAACACTATTAAGACCCCTGTAAACGCTACAAAAGGTTAAGGTATTTCCGATCGTGAAGTTATACTAAACTAAGCATCAAACCCCCACATTGAGAAATATGAATTGATGTGGAATTGCCTATTTAGTTTTCGTGCCAAGCATTCGACTATATATGTGATAGCGAAAGTAATCTCAGGCATCTGTTGGAAACTTCTATCAGGAAATGTGGTGGAGCATGTCTCCTGGATATGAACATAGCCTTCGACACGTTGTGGTTAGATGGACTAATTTTAAAATCCTTCAAGACAAGTTCCCGAGACACCTTGTCGCTACCATGCGCAATACGTTGTATGGGAAATCACTTTTTGCAACTGACGAAAATCTGCCGAAGATACGCAACTTCAAGGGCTTGAATGGTCTACAGCAGGAAACAGTTGATGCGCCTCGTCTTTTTCAATATTTATTTGCAAACTATGGAACAGCTTTGATTTTAACATCTCGTCAACGTGATCATTAGTAGCGTTTGCTGATGCTCTGATCATTTATACAGCAGATCGAAAAGCTAAAATAGTACAGAGCAATGTGCCGAAAATGTTTTATGATGTGGAGCTCTACAGCGACAATTGGCGAATGAAAGTCAATGCGCAGAAGTGCGAAACAATTTTGTTTTGGACAACGCTACAGGGGCTAGTCAAGACATGAAATGTAATTGGAAAGACTTCCACATCATGGCTGGCGAGGGTAGTTCAACATGGGTTTTACATGAATCCTGTACTTGATACCTCGATGTTCATTTTGATCAGCATCAGTACTATACTGAAAAGGTCAAAATCATGCTCAGTAAAGCGCAAAAAGTAGTCATGGTACTTTGACGACTCTTTCATTTCAAATATTTACATTGATCAAAAGGTGAAACTTATCTGCTAGAAGACCCTGGTTGGACTAGTTTCGACATATGGATGTCAGATCTACTACAGCCAGAGTACTAGCACTATGGAAAGATTAAGAGTTTTCAAAAGAAAATATCTTCGTGCATGTACTTGTTTGCACAGGAATCCTGAGACGGATTAGAAACACGATATATCGAATAGAAAAATTTATCAAACTGCTAAAGTGACAAAAGTCGATTTTTTCATATTGAAACTTCTTCAAAATCCAATCGCAAGATCTGTAACCCTAAGATATAACCCCTGAATTTCTCAGCCGTTCCACCCTGCAGATAAGTACATTGAAAATGGCTTCCTTGCCTCTGAAGCATTTATGTGTTTGGACATATATCGATATGTTTTTGATTCTGATGGTGTCCTGATTATATTTTCCTCGTCTTCGTTGTGCTACAACCCCTTTAGACCTTCGTTTCCTGCTCTAACTTTCCTGGTCTATTGACTGCGTCCTCCAATTTAAAAATTAGAGCAATAATGAACTGTCTTCATTGACTGAGTCAGAACAGCGTTTCCCCACTGGTCTCCACCCTTAAGTTAAATAACTTTTTGGGTATCCGTTGTTAGTCTATACAATTCATGTGGCCAGCGCATTGCATCTTCCATAGTCATAATTGTTAAGACCTTCGGTTCGTCAATAGTTTCATACAGATCACGGTTGTATCGAATTCGCTATTGGCTCCCGTCTAGTTTCACTCCAATAACTCATCTCAGGATCGCCTTTCGAATGCGTTCAATATGTTTGCGGATACTTGGGTTAGGGTCCATGTTTCACACGTATAGCATAGTCCAGGTCTTGCCACAGATTTGTATACGTAAAGCTTTGTTTTTATGTGTATGCAGCTGGTCTTCAAGATCAAGAATAACATATTTTGTTTGCTAGCTGTATTCTTCTGCGTATTTTGTCTCCTTCATTAGCGGTTCTCGTTATTTTGGCACCTGAGTACAAAAGTCCACCACTTTTTTCGATATTATATTCCCCAGCTGTCATATTTTGGATATTTGAGGTATAAATCCTCGACTGCGTTATCAATTCTCATTGATTTGTAGCCCTACTAATTTTGCTTAATAGTCGAGTTTTCGGAAAATTTCTTTGGTGGTTATTAACGTCTGTGACAAAATGTTGATGTCATCCGCCTAAGCTACCAATTAAGTGGAGTCGCAATTGTATATCACAATGGTTTTTTTTTTCCAATTGACTCATAAAATATGTATTGTATTAATTTTAATCAAATTGAATTTAATATTGCTTGTTGATTAAATATTTTTGATTGACAATGCATAAATTTAGGAAACCATTTGGGCTATAAAGTTTTTGGCGCTTTTGTTGTTTGGAATTAGCTTTATGTTTTTAAAAATTTGTTACGATTAATATTGAATAAAGCGCTTTTGAATTGCCTTGTTGTCAATTTAGGAGTCATAAAAATACAATGTAAGACTATAATGAATTTTTTGGTCTGTGTAAAGAATTTTTTTTTACAAAGACCTACTAGTTTCGTGACCTGTCCATCCAACGGTCCGTCCATCCATCCATCTGTCCGTGCATCACAGCAAGTTACCTTAAAGTCTATAAGAGCTAGAATGCTCAAGCTTTGTGAAAAGGTCAAAAATGATGGTCGCTCAAAAGTTTAGGTCTCACCAAAAATTCAAAAATTTCTTAAAAGAGGTCCCTCCTTATAACAAAGTAGCCTCTTAAAAAATTTTTTAATTAAAGGTAGATCAGTTGGGTATAAAATGAAAGGTCTTAATTAGAACTATAAGAATCAAAAAGATTAAGGTCATTTTATGCATCAGTGGGCCCAGGGCGTGGCAAAATGTACCAAAATTTTTTGCCAAAAAATTCTGAAAAGAATCACGGTTGTGGGCCTTAATAAGTACAAGGGCAACAAATACCTCGGAAATCAAAATTCGCTCGACTTTGTTAATATTAGTATGACTTGTAGATTTTCGCCCATAAAATCAAAACGGTCATATAAACTAATGAAAGATGTTAATGCTCATAAAATTTCATGCAAATCGAATCATAATTGAGTGAATTGCAGCCATTTTAATTGAATAGAATTACAACAACAATAACACGTGTTTATGGTTGAAACATATTTCAAATTGACCTACGCACTTTTATTTTCTTCCAATTTTCATGAAAATTTAATCAATAGTGTCTAATTTAAATATGTTCAATCGGCTGAGCATTCAGAAAAATTATTTAAGCTCCATCAAAATGCCGGCTGCAATGTGCTTATGAAAGAACCTCTGCATCTTTTGCATCAATTGGAACGATTTAATATCCAATTATTGGATGAATAATTCAAATTATTCACATTATTTACCCTACTAGAAAATTTTTTCGAGCTCTAGCGTGGTTACAAAGACCATCTGGTAGGATAACTCTCCTGCTTACTCAATTTGTTTTTCTCTGGAAATCCGTGCAGGATATGGGTTCCGATTATCTGGCACAAGTGTCAGCAATCTATAAATAATACCGAGCTCAGCTGACTCGCTTCGCTAACGACCGCGTACGCGTGCTTGCCAACTGGCTATTTGCGGGATCAGATAAGGTGGGTTCTTGTCGAGCCACGAAGCTTCACCACAAAATATTTATCAATTGTGTTCTACTCTACGTGACGTACCGATCAATTTTTATTATCTTTAGAAATGTTTTATTATGTGTCAATTTTTGTCTCGGTAAAATTAGCGGACACTGAGGCTTGAGATAAACGCAAACATTGTACAAAAAGTAACCGTTACCTTCTCTGAGGAAGGTCGTTGCTTTACAAGAGGAAAGTCAAAACTAAATACGCAAAAGTGGCTGAAGTGAACCACTCATTACTGCCTAAAGGATGGAAACTTGACAGATGTAATTAACTTTAATCTAGTAAAACAACAAACTAAGCAGTTTCGACGGGGTGAGCACCTTCTCTCTTCAGGAACAGCCACTCCTGATCACCACGGGGCTGCTCAAGTGCTTATGTTTATTACAAGATACAGGTGGCAAATCATGAATCAGTGTCATTAGCTAGAGTATCTAAATAATTGAAAAAAGTTATTACCATTGTCGGTGTTCATTTTGATTTGGCAATAGTATATTAGTATTGATACATACGCATCTAACTTTCGTTCGACCGCGATGTGATATTATGGTTTATACCACCGATACTGTGCAGAGGCTCATTAATGTTGCTGTAAATACATATGTAATGCAGCAGCTGATTTTTGTGTGGCTTTATGTTTTACATTATTTGGATGCTCTTCATATCTGGCTGCGATATTGCGTTTTGGATGGCCAATTTACTTAGTGTCACTTGTATTGCAACTTATTACATAAATTCTACTATACTGATCTGCTTTTCTCGAATTTTTTAATCAAAGTGTCAACAGTGGATTTTTTAAATCCATTTATATTAGCTAGCCTTTGAATGGCTTGGTATTCCTTCAAATAGAACACAGCGGTGACAAATTACATTTTTTATGCATCATGGAATGTAATGCCAATAGTTTGTAGTTATAGTGAAGAAAATGACTCACTTACTATATATTGATCCTATCTTGTTGGTTACCGATACACTAAAGAAAAAAGATATTTTCTACGTTGATTTGGCTGAGTATTAAACTGGGAAATTGACAAAACTTGGTATTGGATTTCCCATTTCATATGTGTGTTTGATTGTCTCATATTAGCTACTTAATTTCTTGGTAATTGTTTTAAATAGCTATAGAAGAGGAATTTTGTAGGATCTTAGAAGTTTTAAAAAGCCAATTTGAGAGGTATACTTGGTTCCACTAAAGGCAAAATACCAACAGAGGCGAAGTATGGAATTTATGAAATTAGTTGCAATACATTGACGCCGAATACATAGGCCAACCAAAATGAGATATCGCCACCAGGTTTAAAGAATATCTGGAAAATAAAGCCACACATAAATCATCGGTTGTATTACGCGCATACAACATCAACGAACCTCCGCACAGTATCGAATATATCGATCTGAAATATCACACCACGGATGAATGCTAATTAGATGCATATGAATCAATAAAAACATACTATTAAAGAACAAAATGAACACCGACAATGAAAGCATCCTTTCTGATTTATTTAGATACTCAAACACATTAATGATTTGTCAATTGTTTCACTGTTTGTATTTTTATCACTCTTCGGTTGACAACTTGCTGCCGATGATGATGCGTAAATCGTATTCAAATGCATTCATTACAATATTTTTGATCTAATAAAGAAAGAAATTTGTAAATTCAACACCAAAAATTATAATTGTTTAGCTTAATCAGAAGTATAAGATTTTTGATATCAATAAGGACCTATTTTGCAAAGCAAATTGCATCATTTTATTGTTAGTAACTTATACATTTAGTAGCTAGTGACTTGTTCAAATTTCTTATTGCAATTTCAGTACGATGTGAACCTTGTTGTTTGTGAAAATTTTTTCGCCTTTCTAGCTGGTGGTGATAACAGAATTTTTTAAACTCTTTGAGAGATCTGAGATCGTGGTTAAATTGAAGGCATGGTGACTCTTACTAATATCTGAACCAGTTTTTAGCGGGCCTGGCTGTTCTCAGTCTTACCTGCACCAGATTTATAAGTCACAGTACCCTGATTGTCGGTTTTGCCCAGGAGGGGAACACAATGCCTGCCACATATTTTCTTGTGTGCAAAAAATGGAACAGGCAGTGAAGAAACATCTACAGATAGAGGAGTTCACCCCGAATAGTATAGCCGCAGTGATACTTGGTTCGGTTGACAAATGGAAACAGTGGCACATTATGCTCGGGCAGTCCTAAAATATAAAAGGGACTCACAGCAGCCGGGGACGTCAGGGCTGGGGGATCACTTGTCTGGCAATTTCTCTTTTTCTCTCCTCTCTCGCTAGAGGAGGGATCCCCCAGCTTGGAGGTTCCTCACGGCGCAGCAAAATAAAACTTAACCCGAAGTACTGGGTCACACGGTTCCAGGCTGGGCTCTCAGGTTGACAGCAAATGTGTTTAGTAAGTTGTCCAGTCACTCGTGAGCATGGGCGCTCGAATTGACCGTGTGTAAAATTCATTAAATTTTGATTAAATGTACGAAAGTGGGTAGTGGGCATAATCCGCAATACTTAAAAAAGTACTTACTGGAAGCCCGTACGTTGTTTTTTTTTTGTACTCAGAACTTTCAAATAGCTATTACTTCGGTGAATGCGATTTAGCTTTACTGAAACTTCAAGAACATTTCCTTGGACTACTTAAATTTAAAGGTACCCATATGAATTCACAAGGAAAAATGTTATATCTACAAATCCTACCTATATTAACAAAGTAAAGTGAATTTCAACTTCTATGGTATATGCTATTGTTGTACTCATAAGAATTTACCCCCATAATTTGTTACCCTCTACTTTACCCTCAGCGTGAGAGTTCTTCTGGCTGAGGACCTTGGACCCGGCTTGCCGTTGGAGACAGTTGTAGGAGGCGTTACTTGCTTATCCACTGGTCCTAAATAGCCGCCAAGTGAGAACGTGGCCGCCAAACACCCCTCACACAGCTCGAAATACCACACACTATTTTCCTCTAATAGGGGAGGATGAGTCTCACCAGGCTACCCCATGCTCAACTTTGCCGGGCTCAGATTACCCGACGTAACTCGCGCCGAGCAAAAATCAATTCGCACTGAAAATTTATTCCCAAACACACCCGAGCCAAGTGTACAATTTATCTTCGCGGCAATCTTTTTTAATGACCACACATATGTTCACTTATTTTATTATTTATTCAATGGTAAAGTGCAATAAATTTTAAAAATATAACTTTAATTAATCAATATGCAAAACTTGACTTACGTCTACCTAGTTGGGGCCCCCGAAGTAATTTGCGTTGTGAAGCTCTACTGCCAGCGCGCTTCTTGTTGAGTTGATTTCGCCAATCTCCCTTAATTATATCGTTGTCGCTGTTATAACTTTCTCTGTTGTAAATTTCTGCCCTCCATGAATTCCAGGAAATATTTCGTATCACTCACCACACTTGGTCCTCTGTTGTTGATCCTTTTCCGCCAGAAAAGAGAAGAGACCCTATCTTTGTTCCCAGGTTTTTCATCAGCTTGGTTTCAACTGACGAGCCTTTAACGTTTTCCCTGGGCAATGCAACGTTCAATTGCGATCCTCAAACTGGTGCGCATCGAGCAATTGAAATCCAAATTTCCCTTCTTTTAGTGCATTTGCCCATCAAGTGTAAATGTTAGAGTGACTGACATTCTGTCAGTGTTGTGTTTTGTTTGTTTTGGGCAAAATGTATGAAAATTATTATGGTTTACAAAATAAAAATCGTGGCCGCGAATTGTTTCAAATGCCAATCAATTCGTCGGTAGTGAAGACACGTCTCGCATATAGTTTAATGTAATCTGGTTTAATGCCATAACGATTGAAGGACTCTGACAGTTGTACTTTCGGCGTGTATAAAAGATTATTAAATGTTACTTTGCGTTCCACAATAAAGTGCGTATGCATCAATAGTTCGAATGTGTCCTTAGTCAAACTTTTGTAGAATTTAGTGTACTCATTCTCTGTAACATCACCTGGTTTCCAAGTCCAAATCGGTTTGCTATCGTTCATTATCACCCAGCCTCAAATGGTTTTTGGCTTATTATCATCATTATCCTCTTCTACCTTGGCATCTTCTTCTGCATCTTCAGCAGCTTCGTCCTCCTTTAGTTTCTTTTCATCTTCAACGGGCACTTCTTCCTCAATCGCTGTACTTTTCCACATACAAATGGGAAAGTTGATGAATTGTGAATATTTCCTAATCAGTTGTTTGACTGTATCTTCTTCCAAAAAGTCCAAAGCTTCTTCTTCGTGCAAGGAAATTTGTGAGCCACATTTCAAAGTATCACCACGAGGATCATCGACAATGCTAAAGTTATTGGCGTCGCTTTCCCAAATGTATTGTTTGTCGGTACTGTGTTTTGTAGTGACAACGACACTATCTGCAACCAAAAAGGTAGAATAAAATCTAACACCGAATTGGCCCATCATATCATTTAAATCTTGAATTCCAGTCGCTTTTGTTGAATCTTGTATTGTAGCCAAAAAGTTGGCTGTTCCGGATTTTGTAATTGTACCTGAATTGTTCACCAGATCATTTCGGGTCATGCCTTTACCACTGTCGATAATGTGAAGGGCTTTGTTTTCTTTATCCGCCTTTATTCGGATTAATAATTCAGGATCTATTTCCTGCTCTGCTTTGCTCGTAAGTGATAGTAATTGGATTTTATCGTGTGCATCGGAAGCATTTGATATCAATTCACGAAGGAAAATTTCTTTATTGCAATATAGTCAGTTGATGATAAGTTTCATCATACGGTTGACTTATGTTTGGAATGTGAACTTTTCCGCCTTTTTGCGGAGTCCATTCATTTGTGCCACGTTCAACCTATCAAGCTTTATGGCTTCGGCCTCCCTTTAAACCGCATCGGCATCTGTTCTAGAACCGTCCCGGCTTGCTCCCAAATCAATATCAACTTTATTAACTTCGGCACTATCATCGTCTTCACTAGCGGTAACTTGAGTCACGCCCGTAAATAGAAAAATGCCAATTATGAATGGCAGTAGGTACTTCATTCTGTTGCAAATCACTTACAAACACCCCCAATTAAGATTTACGTGGATGTTGGACTAGGCTGTGATGGGCTTAATCGAAAAAAGAAGCGGTTTAAATCCTTTACACATAGTGCGTTTCAAGATGATTGACAATTCTCATAGGTGCAATATTCACAGATCCATTTTCAGGTGTCGAGTGGCGATGGTTGTTCGCACATTATCTCCCGGTTGCTGCTGCTGTAGAGCTATTTTCTTTTTGTGCTTAATATAATCATTTTTATTTTCTTTTTGTTTTGTTTATTTTTTACTTTAGCATTTTTAATTTTAACCTTTTAACATTTTTATTTTATTATTTTAACCTTTAAACATTTTTATTTTTAACCTTAACTAGGGCGGTATTTCAACGACCACAGAAAAAAAGGTGCACATGGTTTCCGTGACAGATTTTGTCACCTTTAAAATAAAGGTTGGTCCAACCATAATGCACGATACTAATGTCACTAATGTCACAAATTAACGTCAAGTTTTTCGCCCAACTTAATTTGGCGTTTCTTTGTTTCAGGGATTGATAAATTCAACAATCGAGGAGTGCGTTAAGGTTGTTGAAGGCTTTTATAAAAATGGGCGTTCAAATCAAAATGTACTTCGTGCGCTTCATAATTTTTTTGGTCAGCATAATCGACTAAATGTGTCCATAATCAGGAGAATCGTAAGCAAATTTCAGCAAACCGGGTCTGTGGAAAATGTGGAATCACCTGTCCATGCTCCCTCAGTTTGTTTTGCGGAAAACATTGCTGTTGTTTGAAATGGTGTGGCAGAAGAACCGTCGACCTTGACTCGTTGTCGTGCCCAACATCTCACGAACATCAATGATATGAATTTTGAATAAAGATATGAATTTAACACGCTCACAAGTTTCAATTGACTCAAGAGCTGAAGCCTACTGACCATTTCAAATGTCGGCAATATGCCGAATGGTTTGTTAAACAGACAGAAGGAAATGGTGACTTTACAAAAAAAAAAATCATCTTAAGCGACGACGCACACTTTCACCTCATTGGATCCGTTGACAAGCAGAATTGCTGCATTTGGGCAAATAAAAACCTACAAGTACTGATGTATCCACAAAAAGTGACTGTTTGGTGCGGTTTATGGGCTGGTGGCGTCATCGGGCCGTATTTCTTCGAAAATGAGGACGGCCAAGCTGTTCCCATGAATGGTGTTGGCTATTGCGAGATGATAACGAACTTCGTGTGGCCACAAATTGAGGTTATGGTCCTGAACAATATGTGGTTTCAACAAGGTTATGCCACTTGCCACACAGCTAACGAAACAATGGTTTTTTGCGCGAGACATTCAATGGCCGTGTTATCTCACGTTGTGGCGATGTTAATTGGCCGCCACAATCATGTGATTTAACACCGTTGGACTTCCTTATCTGGGGATATTTAAAAGACCAGGTGTACGTTAATAAGCCAAAAACAATTCAAGAGCTAAAGGATGAGATAATTCAGCGCATTAACGACATTGAACCCCAATTATGAACCATCGGATAGACGTACGCCGCCATAGCCGTGGCGAACATTTGGGCAATATTTTGTTTTACACATAATTGTCATAGACCCTTCTATTATAATAAGTAGTATTAACCTAATTCTCTGAAAACTTTTTGTTTTATTTACAATTGACATCGTGCGTTTTGGTTGGACCACCCTTTGTATGTTATCATCAAGAGTCCCTGTGCTTTCAATACTGAAGTTGGTAAAAAATTACTCAAATTTACTCTCATTCTTGTTTAAAACTGTCAGGGTTGATTAATCTTATAAAAAGCCATGTAGATATAAAATTTCATCGGATGTAAGGGTACCTTAATGATTTTATACACAGAATTGTAAAATTGATACATCATACTAAAGGGTTGCCAATAAGAGGTGTTATTTTGAATAGTCCGCTATTTCGGTAGATATCACTTTGAAGCTGTCATTTTTTAAGATTTGTCAAGTAAAAACTACGTCATTTTGAAAAATGAACTATAAATGCTTCAACAATGCACTAAAATTATTAAAATTCACTATCAATGTGGTAAAAATTTGGCAGAGATGGTTCGTAAAACTCGAACATTTTTGGGTCGTCGTGAAGCGCCTTGTCGGACCGCAATACAGAAATTGGTGGAAAAATTCGAGCTGTTGGGACAACTTAGTGATGTGAAGAATAAAAGCCCGTACACGTCACTCAAGAACAGCCGAGAATATCGCTGCTGTAGCCAAAAGTGTTGAAGGAAACCCAGGTTTGTCCATTTGTCGCCATTTTTTGGAATTAGGCATTCCACTAACGTCATTACACCGTATTTTGGCCAAAAGATTTGGGTTTTAATGCTTGTAAAGTTCAGTTTACACAAGAATTCATGCTGATTGGGTCCTTGAAATGCATGAAATGAAAATTCCATCAAAAAATCGTCTTGAGTGATGAGGCCCATTTCCACCTCGGTGGCTTGGTCAACAAGCCAAATTGTCGCATCTGGGGCTCGGAGAACCCTAGGACTATTGTTAAAAAGCTTCTTTTTCCTCAACGTGTGACTGTTTGGTACGGTTTATGGTCCGGCGGCGTCATTGGACCTTACTTGTTCCAAAATGAGGCTGGAGCACCAGTTACGGTGAATGGATTTCGCTATCGAGAGATGATGGACTCAATTTTTTTTGTTCCTCCACTTTCCCTGCCTTTCTCATCATTTACATTGCAATTTTAAACCTTTCGTTTGATATCCTATTGGGCGGTCTTTTGTGGAAAAAATTATTTAATGGCTCACATCCTTATATGGGGAGACGTCCTTAATAGGGTATTGTAAAAAAAAGTTATAAAACCTTAAAAAGTGGTCGGGTGTATGGTAAGTAAACTATATTAATCTTTAGATCAAAAAGTTTAAGCAAGATTATTTTCAAACGCGGGAAGGTAAAAGCAAACAGTTGGATACTGGGCAAACCTAAAAAGGCTAAGTATCACGGATTGTTTTAACATAAACTTTTACAGATGTAAGGAATTTCCGGGATGATTGGCAAACTTCACAGGCTCTATTTAAAGAAGAGTACTGATATACTTTGTTGGATCTGGGAGATGGTGAGTCCCTAAGCTCTTGCGATCTGAATTTGATATATTTCGTGATACCCAAAGTTTAGGGTGGATGATTGGAAAAACCTTCGAAGTTTAAATAAGGATATTTGCAATAATGGGGAGATCAAAGTGATCAAAGTACAGATACTGGGCGAATCCTATAAGGCTTATGATGATAAATCGTTTTGGACTTTCTGATATCTAAGATATCGAGTGAATTCTGGGCGAAACCTATAAGGCTTAAGCACAAGTTGTTTTAAATTTCCAAGAGATCTGGTAGACGGAGGACAAAGCTTTAAAGGCAAACCTTCACAAACATTATGGCAGTTTACTGTGCGAACATACTTAGTTATAAGGTCATGTGTATACTTCTTAAACATTGAAGGAAAAGGAAAATAATCTACAGCTTCAATCCTAACTACTGTTTTGAGGCCAGCATTTATTTTACTGATTACTAGCTAATAGTCTGCAATCTGAAAATTTTTTTGCTACTTATCTTTTGAAGTGATAAATAAGACTGTAAAGCTATGAACTTTTTTCACCAGGGCAAGAAACTTATGTACTATATATCTTCTGCAGCTATGCATGATATATATGCATCTGGCGCTTCCTAAAAGAACAGGTGAAAGACGGGTAAAGCCCTAAAGACCTAATTAGCTAAAATATGGCAATCTTATTAAATAAACTGTAAGTATCTACTAGACAAGACTGATCATATATTCAAAGGTGAATGCATTATTCCCATGTCCCATGTTTATCAATATTTAAAAATAGTTCATATTAAAAAAAAAAGTTACTTTCTTCAAATAATTACCTCTTCTTCGGCTCCGCCAGCATTTGCTACCTCATGGGTACTAGTTTCACTTTCTTCATCGCTAACATTTTCTTCAGCTTGATCTTTAGGGCTAATTAGTTTTTCAGCGCCAACATTGGACTGCTCTTCTTTTTCTGGCTGATCTTTAGGACTAATTAGTTTCCAATCTTTTCCAGCACTAACATTAGACTTCTCTTCTTCTTCAGGTTGATCTTTAGGACTTATTAGTTTCAAATCGGTTCCATTACCATCATCAACCTTCTCTTCTTCTTCTAGCTGATCAGCTTCTCTAGCTACTTCAAGAGATTCAACATGGACAGGTTCATCAATTACTTCTTTTGTAATATCTTCCTTAGGTTGAGATTCAACTGGGATAGCTGTATCAACTACTTCTTTTGTGATATCTTCCCTAGGTTGAGATTCAACTTGGACGGGTTCATCAACTACTTCTTTTGTGATATCTTCCTTATGTTGAGAAATTACTTCTGAAGAAACAATCTTCTGGGGTTGATCATCTTCTCCTATGTCCTCAGGCAAATGTATAGAATGAGCCGGATTAGATAAATCAGACACCTCATGTGAAACAACTTTCTCTTGAGAATTTACTTTTTCTTCTCCATCACTCAATTCAGCAACGTCCACTGAAGCAACGGCTTCATCAGATGCTTTTGCTACATGATGAGGCGAAGCAACTTTGTCTGATTTGTACACTTCTTCAGAATCCTCTCTTTCATAGCTCTCATTTGATTCATAAGGGTAACTTGCAGCCTGACTCAAGACAACAATAAAACACAAAATTTTCAGACTTTTCGAAGCCATCACTAAAAATTTCGAAAACTACCGAATGTAGAACTATTTCACTTATAATTAAACGTTGTTTCTGGCAACGTCTTAAATGTAAAAATAAAACTGGTTGATGCTACTTGTAAAGTTTCGAATTTTATACCATTTGGTTCAATTAAGTGGTCATAAAAGTGCAATGTTAATATGGTTGAATTGAGTTCTTAATGGAGCTGAAAGGAGCTTGAAATTACATGGAACAGTTAATTTTCAATGATTTCAATCATTGTTTATTGTGGATGCTACATGTTGTCTTGATAACAAACTCATTAAATTGATTGTGATGCTGATAAGCTTTGATCTGCAACATGACTGCCAATTTGCATGCTTTCTGCTTTGGGGAAAATTGTGAATATATCTCTATTTTTGGTAGGAGACCTTCTCTGTTCAGTGATAATTACTCGAATCAATATTTTGTATTATTTCACCTCATCTCTCTTCACGACGCATTTCAAGGATCAAATTTAAAAAAAAATTCATTACGGGAATCTCAATTGTCTTGCAGATGGCTTTGCAAAAAATCCATTCATTCAAGAAAATAATTCATTTTACGACAGGAGAAACTCATTTCCAAGCTTTAACGGTGTTAAGGAAATTGAATTAAGAATACTTCTCGAGAAATCTACTGATAATGATGGACACATTAACATAATATTTTTTGTAAAATTTATTAATTTTTCACTATCCTTAATTTTAGTTACAGACTAGTAAATACTTTTTGCATGATAGCCCGAAAATCTCTTCCATACATGTATCTAACTTATTTCTATAAAAAGCTTGGTAAGAAGTTCTTTTGTTTCGAACTTGTGGAGAGAAAAAGAAACATTCCTTAAGATAAGTGCCAGCACCACCGAACAATTATTTTGTTTAGTTGATATGATTGCTTTGTTGTGTGAGCAGACGCATTTCGACTCCTTTGAGTCATTTTCAGTGTCTAAAGGATGTGTGGAAGGGATTGACTTTATGTAGTCGTAGGGTGACTTAAGCAGGTAAGTGCTAAATTAGGTCGGGTAGAAGATGGTGGTCCAAACAAAACGCACGATGTTAATTGTAATTAAAACAAAAAATTTTCAGAGAGTTGTGTTAATATTTTTTATTATAATACAAGAATCTATGGCAATTGTATCTGAAACAAAATGTCACCAAATGCTCACCACGGCTACAGTGGCATACTCCTATCCGATGGTCCATATTTTCAATGACTCTGAGACATAATTGAGGTTCAATTTCGTTAATGTGCTGAATTATCTCATTCTTTAGCTCTTGAATTGTTCTTGGCTTATTGACGTACACTTTTTCTTTTGAATATCCCCAGAAAAAAAGTCCAATAGTGTCAAATCACATGATAGTGGCGGCCAATTAACATCGCCCCAACGTGAGATAACACGGCCATCGAATTTCTCGAGCAAACGAGTCATTGTTTCGTTGGCTGTCTGGCAAGTGGCACCATCCTGTTGGAACCACATATCGTCCAGGTCGATAGCCTCAATTTCTGGCCACAAGAAGTCTTGATTGCTTAGAAGTATCGCACTCTTTGTAGATGCATCGGCTTTTCAGCAACCGCTCGTGGATTCTTATACACTCAAATGCGCCAATTCTGCTTGTTAACGAATCCACTGAGGTGGAAGTGTACATCGTTGCTGAAGATGATTTTCTTTGTAAAGTCACCATTCCGTTCTGTCTGTTCAACTAACCATTCGGCGTATTGCCGACGCTTGAAATGGTCAGTAGGTTTTAGCTCTTCAGTCAATTGAACCTTGCAAGCGTGTAAATTCAAATTTTTATTTAAAATTCGTATCAGTGATGTTCGTGAGATGTTCAATTGTTGGGCATGACGGCTCTTCTGCCACACTATCACGAACAACAGCAATGTTTTCCTCAGAACGAACTGGGCGAGCATACACAGGTGATTTCAGATTTCCTAGCGACCTGGCCTGCACGATTCTCCCGATTGTGGACATATTTGGTCGATTAAGCTGACCGAAAAAATCACGAAGTGCAAAATGCATTTTGATCTGAACGCACATTTCCGTAATAGGCTGCAACAACCTTAACACACTGCTTATTTGTGTATCTCTCCGTGGTTGAATTTGTCAAACACTGTAACAAAGGAATATCAAATTAAAATTGGCGAATCCATACTAAACCGAAGGATATAATTGTTCATTTTTCTTTTCTCGCTACAATCACTGAACCTTTTTAGGATTTTGTACTAAAAAACAAAACCCTATTGCAATCACGACCTGTGTCCGTCGGGCCGTCCGTTCGTCCGTCTGTCTGTCACAGCACTTTTTCTCCGAAACTATATACGAGAAAGCGAAGAAACTTTGTGGAAAGGTCAGAAGTGGTGACTTCTTGAAAGTTCAAGGCTGAAAAAAAATTTCAAAGGGGTTTATGGGGGGCCTCCCCATATAGGGAGGTGAACCTTATAAAAAAATTTTTCAGTCGAGTTGGGTTGTCGCTGGAAAGATCTTGATGAGATCTTTTCAAAACGAGTCTCAACATTGCCTTATCAGTACCAAGGGGGGCAGGGCAAGGGGAAATGTGCGAGCTTTTCACGTACCCCCCTCGCGATTGGATACCTTTCATCCGAAAAATCTGAAAAAAATCATGAATATAGGCCTTTATGAGTACAATAACAGCAAATACGTGAGAAGTCGCAATTCACTCAACTTTGTTAGTAATAGTATGATTTATGGATTTTATGTTTTCTTGAATAAAATCTTAACAGTGCCCTTAAATTCAACAACATTCAGTATAAAGATGAAGTTGTAGCGATTTGAATTTTCCTGTATTACTATGGAGCACTATGCGCCATATTACTATGGAAACATATGGCTATGGAACCAAATGCGCTTTTTACCGGCTCAGACACTACAGCTTCGCTAGGATTTGCATGAAAATTTCAGGAGTGATAGGTTTCATGGATATCTTTGAGAATCGGGTCAGCTCGTGGTATCAGTAATCGTAAAACAAAATAGTGGCTGTTTTAAATGCGAAGATTGAATACTTTTGAGTTATTTCTCCCCAACTTCAATGTTTAAGGTGCATGCTTTTAACACTTGGTTCAATTTAATGAATGAATGAAGATGAGTACCTACAATTAAAAATTATAAGTGAAACAAGTTGAGGAGGCAGGAGAGAGCTCCTTCCAAAAGGGATTTGTAACCATTCTAGAATTCGAAAAAATGGCCATGAATCGATGATTTCAGTACAGGGGAATGGCCCCTGAAAAAAAAATTCATCAAAGGTAGCCGATATGAGTATCAAATGAAAGTTCTCTATGGGCGCTTTTCAAAACAGTTCTTAAACTGACAATTGTTGCTTCTTTAGGGGTACTGGGGAAGAGGGAGGGTGGTTGGAAATACACGAAAAATGTGTTTCCTCCCTCGCAAATGGACACCTATGATCTAAAAAGTCTGAAAACATCATCAAGGGAAATATTTATGAGTATAACAATAAAAAATATCTCAGAAGTCATAATTCGTTCAACTTTGTCGATAATAGTATGATCTTTGAATTTCATATTTTCTCCAATAAAATCGTCTTACACATGTTTTTTGATTTTATTCATTGCCGCTGGCTGCATTTTGTAAGTTGAGTATAACACCCTTCGGACATGAGCGTAGGTCTGTTTACCCAACTTGTTTTCAGCTGTAAAAAGTGTGGCTGGGGAAATCTTCTCCCGGGGCGTTGACCAGGCCGGAAGACCTGGAGAATTTAATATAAGTGAAAGTGATTAATGCAAGTGGTAGTGTTGGTGGGTGGAACTTAGTGGCGATCTGGGGAGTTTTGGTTCCCCTGGTGTAGCAAAGCCCGAATTTGTGTGGTGGTGGAACACCTTAGCTCGTTCCGCGGGGTAGTTTTCCTTTGTAGGCGATTCTCGCGGCTAAGTGGCGATGAGCCCCAAAACTGTCTAGTTATAATTCCGCTCCGGACGGTCGACTTCTCGTTCGGACCTCTTCAGAGGCCCGGAGAAATGAACGAGTGGCGTTCACGCCCGTCTTCGGGTGAGTTAGACTGTGTCGGTAGAGCCTCCGCCGGAATAGCCGCAATAAAGTGGTGGCAGTTAGGGAATTTGAGAAATTTTCGGTAATATTTCGCGCCCAACGTGTAGGGATTGTAAAGTGAGTGGAGTAGTGAAGTGCTAGAAAAGTGAAATAAGTGAATGCAAGTGAAGTCCGAGTGGGGACGGATTGCTTGGTGCGACGCATAACTTGCGGGAGTCAATTGAAGTGATTTGAATTTTGTGGAAGTTTGTTTTTATCGCTGTTGGTGAAGGTTTTAGATGCAACGGGGGGAATTGTGATCTGTAATTTTATTAATTTAAACTGACTTGATAAGATTTTTTGAGTTTTTTATTTAGCATTAAGTTGTTGTGCAATTATTATTAAGCATTTAGTAGTCTCGTGCAATTTCTCCGACGGCTGGGTGAAGTACCTCCAGATGAAGCGGATTTAGTGAAGGAAGTGAGCAAGTTGAGGTCCGCCTTGAGAATGTCAATGGGCGAATTAATGCTTAAGGCTGAAGGAGATGAGGATGAGGCAGAGGTGATTGCACCAGTTTTGGGGGATTGTATGATACCAGGAGATGCTTTGGGAAGGGCTATGGGACCGATATGCTCTACCCCCCGAGTTGAGGAGCCCATGGCAAAACACCAAGATGAAAGTAAGTGGAGTATTCGTTGAACGGGAGATTCGAATTCGGTAAGCTCCTTTTTGTTAAAGGTAGAAGAATGGCAAGGGGCGAAGGGGGTACCTAAATACCATCTATTAAGGTCAGCGGTGGTCTTGTTCGAGGGTAATGGTTCCGGGTGATAAAAAACAGGTGTAAATATCGGGACGATGTAAAGAAGGAGTTTTGGGCAAAGTTTTTACCACCGGACTATGAAGACAGACGTTTGGAAGAAATTCAGCACCAGACACAGGGGAAGGATGAGTCCATTGAAGTGTACGTGGCTGCGATGGAAGGTCTTTTTCGTCGATTTACAGTACCGTGTACGGAACAGGAGGAGCTGCGCTGGATAAGGCAGAATATCGCACCCTTCTACCTTCTACCCTACGGACCTCTTCAGAGGCCCGGAGAAATGAACGAGTGGCGTTCACGCCCGTCTTCGGGTGAGTTAGACTGTGTCGGTAGAGCCTCCGCCGGAATAGCCGCAATAAAGTGGTGGCAGTTAGGGAATTTGAGAAATTTTCGGTAATATTTCGCGCCCAACGTGTAGGGATTGTAAAGTGAGTGGAGTAGTGAAGTGCTAGAAAAGTGAAATAAGTGAATGCAAGTGAAGTCCGAGTGGGGACGGATTGCTTGGTGCGACGCATAACTTGCGGGAGTCAATTGAAGTGATTTGAATTTTGTGGAAGTTTGTTTTTATCGCTGTTGGTGAAGGTTTTAGATGCAACGGGGGGAATTGTGATCTGTAATTTTATTAATTTAAACTGACTTGATAAGATTTTTTGAGTTTTTTATTTAGCATTAAGTTGTTGTGCAATTATTATTAAGCATTTAGTAGTCTCGTGCAATTTCTCCGACGGCTGGGTGAAGTACCTCCAGATGAAGCGGATTTAGTGAAGGAAGTGAGCAAGTTGAGGTCCGCCTTGAGAATGTCAATGGGCGAATTAATGCTTAAGGCTGAAGGAGATGAGGATGAGGCAGAGGTGATTGCACCAGTTTTGGGGGATTGTATGATACCAGGAGATGCTTTGGGAAGGGCTATGGGACCGATATGCTCTACCCCCCGAGTTGAGGAGCCCATGGCAAAACACCAAGATGAAAGTAAGTGGAGTATTCGTTGAACGGGAGATTCGAATTCGGTAAGCTCCTTTTTGTTAAAGGTAGAAGAATGGCAAGGGGCGAAGGGGGTACCTAAATACCATCTATTAAGGTCAGCGGTGGTCTTGTTCGAGGGTAATGGTTCCGGGTGATAAAAAACAGGTGTAAATATCGGGACGATGTAAAGAAGGAGTTTTGGGCAAAGTTTTTACCACCGGACTATGAAGACAGACGTTTGGAAGAAATTCAGCACCAGACACAGGGGAAGGATGAGTCCATTGAAGTGTACGTGGCTGCGATGGAAGGTCTTTTTCGTCGATTTACAGTACCGTGTACGGAACAGGAGGAGCTGCGCTGGATAAGGCAGAATATCGCACCCTTCTACCAGACTCAGCTCAGTCTGGTGCCGATCTCCTCAATAGTGGACCCGGTACAACTAGGTAGAACGTTGGCAACCACAAGAGTGGAGTCGTTTGTTCCTCCACCAAATCCCCGGACGCATCGTTTATAGTAACCAGATTTTGCTTATTGTGTGGCCACAGAGGAAGGAATGATTGCCGCATTGCAAGAGGGGCATAGATGTATTCGCTGCTGGGATTGTAAACGCGAAGGACACACCTCCAGGACTTGCAGTGAGCCTCAAAGATGTTTCGTTTGTGGGAGAATAGAAACACGGAAAGTGGCATGTCCAATGGCATGCCCAACGTGTTCACCGAGGCTGTACAACGTTTAAAAGGATCATGTGAGAGGAAGCCAATCAAATCAAGAATCGAATGCGGAACCCTCGGGAAACGGGAGCCGTACTCACTAAGCGACAACGAGGGTACCAGCGATCCAAGTAGGTCAGTCGCAGAGGAGACGAGGGTGATTTTGCACTGGAGGAAACGGTTGCGGATAATCGTCCATATAGAAGTATATGATCGAGCCATAGTAGGACTGCTGGATTCCGGAGCAACGCATACCATCCTCGGGAAACCCGGTTGGGAATTGCTGCGCATGCAGGGGTTGGAACTTCAGGAGATGAGACAATCAGCAATTAAGTTAGTGGATAGTAGATGTGTCCCAACTGAGGGCATAGCCTGGGTGCCAGTGACGGTGAAGAGGGCGACGCGGTGGATGGGAATTTCAGTAGTGCCTGCAGTTCCACACAGACTGATTCTTGGGGTGGACTTCCTGCGTTCATTTTGGATCATTCTAAATCCCAGCAGGGAAGCTTTGGAGCTTGCGGTGGTGGACTCCCCAGGATGAGGCACGCTTGGAATCACTGGTAGCGGAGTAGTTCGCGTTAATGGAAGATGGCCTAGGGTGTGCTAGAGGGGTGGAGCATGTGATTACGACATCGGCTAAGCTAACAAACAGCGGTACTACCCCGTTTCTCCGGCGGTACAGGCACATATCAGCGAAGAGCTGGATGAAATGTTGCGGCTGGGAATGGTAGAACCTTACGGAAGTCCATCATCATCACCCACCCTCTTGGCAAAGAAGAAGGATGGGAAGTTTCGTTTTTGCGTGGACTTCTAAGCTAAACAGCGTATCCCAGTGAGACGCCTATCCCCTCCCATACATCTCCTCCACGTTAGACAAACTGCGCGCAGCCCGATATCTCTCTTTGTAAGATATTAAGCCCACTTATTGGCAAATTCCTGTGGCGGAGGCAACGTGGCAGCGCTTTGTGGATAGGGATTTGGGGTCGGAACTCGAGCCGTTCGTCTTTGTATACCTAGACGACGTTATTGTAGTTACTGGGGATTTTGAGAAACACTTGGAAATCCTTCGGGTAGTGTTAACACGTCTTCGAGAGGCGGGTTTACGAGTATCACGCGAGAAGTGTGAGTTTTGCTGGCCACAGTTGAAGTACTTGGGATACGTGATAGACAAAAGTGGACTGCACGTCGAGCCAGAAAAGGTAGAGTGTATTATGCGTATTCCACAGCCAACCAGTGTGAAGAAAGTGCGACAATTCCTAGGAACGGTGTCGTGGTATTGGCGCTTCATTCCGGATCACGCTACGCTCACAGAACCTCTCACAAACTTACTCCGCAAAAATAAGAAGTTTGTATGGACGGAGCAGTGTGAGTTGGCCTTCAAGCGTTGCAAGGCGATGCTATCATCAGTGCTGATTCTCACGTGTCCAGATTTCACCTTACCGTGTAACGTCCAGACGGATGCACCTGATCATGGGTTGGGTACAGTGTTAAGCCAGAGCCACACAGAGGGAGAGAAGGTAGTATGTTACCTTAGTCGTGATCTTTCAAAGACTCCACTACCGAAAAGGAGTGCTTAACGGTGTTGTGGGCAGTGGAAAAACTAAGACCTTTTTTGAAGGGTTACACTTTACGGTGATAACCGATCACCACCCCCTGATATGGCTTAACAACTTGCGGGAGCCGAATGGGCTTCTATGATGTCATGCAACGTAAAGGCAAGGAGCATCTGGTTCCAGACGCGCTGTCTTGGGCATTTCCAGAAGTAACTGTGGTGGTAGAAGCTGACACCTGGGAGAAGTGGGTAGGTGACATGCGATCCAGGATTCTAGAGAACCCTGCGAAGTTTCCTGACTGGCGAAATGAAGGGGAGACATTATGGCGGAACATACCCGGATGGCATCCAGAGTTGAGTGGGAATTCCTGGAAGCAAGTAGTCCCCAAGGTCAAACAGCAAACGATCCTCTTAAAATGCCATGACGATGCAACGGCGGGGCATATGGGTATTAGCAGAACCTACGATCACAATGCCCAACGATTCTATTGGCCCAAAATGAAAGCAGGTATTCGGCAGTACGTGACAAAGTGGAAAACTTGTCAAGGAACAAAGGTGAGAGGAAACCCCCATATGGGCCTATGACCTATTGGGCCGGCCAAGCCGAACAACCGCGGGAAATTATATGTGTGAATTCAGTTGGACCGTGGCCGCGTTTGACTCGTGGCAACGTCTATACTTTGCCTGTGGTCGATTACTTCACCAAGATGCCTTTTATTTCTCCCTGAGAAAAGCGACTGCAGTCAAGGTAGCTAAGCTTCTAGAGGAAAGAGTGTTTATGCTTTTTGGGGTGCCAGCAATGGTGGTGTGTGAAAATGGCGTCCAATTCAGGTCAAAGGAACTGCATGGCTTGGTGACTAGATATGGGGGCAGTATCCAGTTCACGCCATTAAATATACCATCCGCAAGCAAACCCAGCGAAATGGATCAACCAAACAATCAAACGGATGCTGAGAGCGTACGTAGGGAATAACCGCCGGAAATGGGACGAGTACCTTTCAAAAATTGGTTGCGCCTTGCGCACCTACACGCATGAGGCAACGGCAACATACCCTATTTTATCAATTTCGGTCAGGAGTTGGCGGTAACGCAGAAGGGACCGAGACCGCCTGATGATGGTGGTATCCTGAGCAATCCGCTAAAACAGGCGGAGAAGCTCCGAGAAGTGAGAGAGGAGATAAGGAGATGCTTGAAGGAGGTGGTGGAGAAGGGTAATCAGCGGTTATAGCCTGCGGAGGAGACATCCTTCATTTCAACCCAACGACCTTGTGTGGAGGCGGAATTTTGCACTGTCGGACGCGGCTCAATACTATTCCGCTAAGCTGGCTCCGGAATACCTGGGACCCTTTAAGGTGGATAAACGCGAGTCCTCATCTTGGTTCAAGTTGCTCGGTATGGATGGCAAAAACGCAGGTACATGGCACGCGAAAGATCTTAAATACCATGTGCAATGAGTTGTGGGGTAAGCTTTAAGACGGCACAAACCAGCAACAGTGAATTAAAATGTAAATGAATACCTTTCTTTCGTCGGCTGGTGTCCTGTGATTACCTATCAGGGAGTAATTTTCAAGTTTTTTATTATTTCTCCATTTTGAGGGTTTTGTGAAATAATTTTACAAAACCCTACTAGTTTCGCGACCAGTCTGTCCGTCTGTCCGTCCGTCCGTCCGTTTGTCACAGCAGTTTTTCTCGGAAACTACTTCAGCTAGAAACATCAAATTTTGTGTGTAGGTGTAAAGTGGTGATCTCTTCAAAGTTCAATTACAAAAAAATTTTATAAGGTATTTAAGGGGGGTCTCCCCATATAGGAGAGTGACCCCCCGAAAAAAAAATGTCATTGAAGATAGCCGATATGGGTATCAAATGAAAGGTCTTGATGAGAACTTTTCAAAACAGGTCTTTTTTGGCAAAATTTGCTTCGAGGGGCGCACAGGGAGGGGAAATACACGAAAAATTTGTCCCCCCCTCGTGATTGGACACCTGTGATCTGAAAAATCTGAAAAAAATCAGGAATGTAGGCCTTGGTGAGTCCAACAACAACAAATACGTGAGAAGTCGCAATTCACTCAACTTTGTTAGTAATAGTATGATTTATCGATTTTATGTTTTCTTGAATAAAATCTTAACGGTACCCTTAAATTCAATGAAATTCAGATGGTAATTTATAAGATTAATCTATCCTGAAAGTTTCATAAAGATTGAATCATATTTAGTGAAGTTATAGCGGTTTGAATTTTCCTGTATTACTATGGAACAATATGCGCTGCATTCATTACTATAGCAACATATGGCTATGGAACAACATGCGCTTTTTATCGACTCAGACACTACAGTTTTGCTAGGATTTGCATGAAAAAATCAGGAATGATAGGTGTCGTGTATATCTTTGAGAATCGATTCAGCTAGTGGTATCAGTAATCGTAAAACAAAATAGTGGCTGTTTTAAATGCGAAGATTGAATGATTTTGAGTTATTTTTTCCCAACTTCAACGTAGTTAGCATGCTTTGAACACTTGATTCAATTTAATCAATGACTGAAGATGAGTACCTACAATTAATGCTCATAAGTGAAACAAGTCAAGGAGGTGGGAGAGAGTTCCTTGCAAAAGGGCTTTGTAACCATTCTAGGATTCGAAAAAATTGGCCATTAATCGATGATAACAGTACAGGAGAGTGGCCCCTGAAAAAAAGAATTCATCAAACGTACCCGATATGAGTATAAAATAAAAGTTTTCATGGGAGCTTTTCAAAACAGTTGTTAAACTATCAGTTTTTGCTTCAGTGGGGGCACAGGGGGGAAATACATGAAAAATGTGTTTCCTCCGTCGCGGATGGACATCTGAAATAATTATCAAGGGAGATATTTATGAGTATAACAATACCAAAAATGTCAGAGTTCGAAATTCATTCAACTTTGTTTATAATAGTATGATCTTCGTATTTCATATTTTCTCCAATAAAATCGTCTTTGACATGTTTCTTGATTTGATTCGATCTGGTGACTGCATTTTGTAAATTGAATATAAAACCCTTCTGACATGAGCGTAGGTCTGTTTACCCAACTTGTTTTTTCTTCAACCCCGGGTTTTTATTCTTTGAGTAAGGTTTTTCTCCCTTTTTTCCCCCTTTCTTTTACTCCTTATTTTAACTTCCCAGGTAATGCAAGCAGGCCTAGAAGAAAATTTATAGGAAGGATTAGTTCTCATACAGTAATTGGGGAGCATAGGTTAGTGCGTCTACTTCCATGTGAGGCATGGCTAATATGATCAAATGGGGGAAAAATAGGAAGTATAGAATGAAGTTTGGATGTAAGTCGTAGGGTAAGTAGCGATATGTAGAAGATATTAGCTCGTAGATAGTATTTGCGACAAGATGTGAATTAGAAGAAGGGCAGAATACTAGAACAACTTGCGTTGCCTCGAGATTAACATAAATATATATAAGTACGTGCGCAAAATAATATCGAATCAAGTAAACACGAGTATTAACAAACGAAATTACCCTTTGTCATGCCAGTTGTTCCTTCCTTATTCCTTCTGGCCTAACAGGGCTTCCGGTACCTTTTCTTTTCCATTCTTTTTCTTTTTTCATGTTCTCTTCCCTATACCTGTGTGGGCCTGTGGAACGGTTTCTCGTTTCCTTTCTCTCTGGGCTTGCGTCCTCAGCAGTATCAGCCAAAATAGATTGAGTGGCGTAATCATTAGTTTAGTTCAATACAAGTAGGGATAATGAGTGAGAATCAATCAAGGAGAGGCACGTTTTAGGAAGAGAAAGGTGTATTAGTGAAGGGTCGGTGTAAAGGTTATTTGGCTTTAGCCACTAAGGTTAATATTGGTGTGCAAGGGGGAAGAACAGACATAAGGCAAAAGAAAATTATATATAATAGTATGCAATAATATAAAGCAAAAAAAAATTGGTGGTGGGTCCAAAATTTTGTGTAGGCTAAGTTGGTATGGTATAGGAGACAGTATCCGGCATAGGAATTATTTTAAGTAGGAGTTGGGTAAGTTTAGCGGTCTAAGATGGTGGTGGGTTTCTGATTAAGCAACATAGTTCTAAACGTAGGGAAAAGCAGCAGTCAGAATAGGTTTGTAGATCATTGGAATAGTTGTTCCATATAAGTTGGCGTTTGAAATAGGGGTATCACTGGCGTTTTTTGTACAGACTTCAGACGCACTAAGAGAGGATAGGTTCAAGGATTTTTCTGAACATAGCGGTAGGGAAAAAAATGGAACTAGGAATTTGTATTGAGGATTTACTAAAGGAACAGATATCGTTCCTGGCCCTCCATCGTTGTAGGACTGTGAAGTCGAGGCAGTTATTCTTGACCGCAGGAATGTAGTGAATTTCAGGGAAATCCACTAGAAGCAGGGGAGGAAATGTTACGGGTGAACATTGAGACTCCATTGCGTTGCTCACCCGGAACACTATCATACGCGATTTCGTAAGAGTTTAACCTACGCAATACCGACCCGCACTTTATTATTTTTTTTTGGTAATCCGATAAATTTTCATTCACAAAAGGACTACTTGTTAAATCACGGAACGAAAACCACATAATATTTTTAAATTTAATAATTGGTTAAATTACGAGCAGGAAGCCACATAATAATTTGTGCTTTGTAAAATTATGCAAGTAAACTCAAGTAGCTAGGTCGCTTCCGATTTAAACGCCACAATTATAGACAATGCAACCAGCAGCAAGCGTTGAAGGTATCAAGAACCAACGCGAGCTCGAAACAAAATGCAAAATACACACGGTAGCGGAAACTTTCGTCATCCAATCAACATATGCGGCAACACAAAACATATAACCCCTCAAAACAATCGGAATTGCATCGCAAACAAGATAACATGCAACGCTGGGAGGAAATCCGAAGTTGAATCGTTCCTCCCGTCACACGACAAGAGGTGTTTGTGGTATGCGCGATAATCTGCGAGCATTTACTTCACTACCTCGAATCAAGGTTTCATACTGCCTATGGTTTCAGCGACTCTACGTTCCAGCATAGACTCCCAATGAATTTCGATGCAGTATATAATTCGACTAAGTCAAATTATATACTGCATCGAAATTTATCGGGAGTCTATGCTTGAACGTAGAGTCGATGAAACCACAGGCAGTATGAAACTGGTTTTTGTTGGGGATGTTTCTTGTGGATCTTTTTCTGTTGGACTCACAGCACGGTCCAAAAGAAGCGGAAAATGAATTAAGTAAAGTAAAATAAAATCGATGTATTAGATGTCGATTTGATGTTTTTTAGACATTTGAATCGGTGACTAATAAACTGGTATTCGGACATAGTCTGCTCGCTGAAGACCTGTGACTGGAACTCCTCTCTGAACTAGCTGGCCTGCTAGCAGCCACCTTGGAGGAGACTAAACGTGTCCGGATTGGCTGCTTGATGCGTACTGTCTATTGACACATTTCAAGACTTTGCGTTCATAACAGATGAGAGGTCGGTTTAGATTTCCTTCGGAAAACCCTGAAAGCAGGCGAACGATGATGAATTTGTACATAAAGGGACATTAAAGGGAAAACCACAATGTAGAAGTCCAGGGAAAAGACTGAGAAGTTGATAGGAAGACACGATAGAAGCTGACAGCAGATTCTTGCGGGGAGTGCTCAACTCTCGGACGAGGTCACTAAACTGTGATTATTGGAGGAGATTAATCTTTGAAGTGATAGCGCTCCCTGGCTTTTGCACCTTAGATAATGGTTTTAATAATTAACAGAAGAAAATATGTGGGAAGTAGCCAAAGCTCCTATTTGAGCGCAGAAAATTAGGAAATAAACCTGCTCCACGGTCAAACTCCACTCTAATATCGTGAGCTGTATTATTTTGGATCTTATATTGACATTTGGTATGCAACGCCATCACCAATATGTATCTTTTCTATAATAGCAGCGGTCTTAGATATAATTGTATTGTAACGTAAAAATAAATTTAAACTTTTAGCAGTAAACTGAAACAACATACTGACGTGCCGATTGTAGATTTTCACTCAACCGTGAGTCGCAGGCAACTTTGTTTTGATTTGAAAGTTGATTTAATTTTTCACTTTCTCAATCAGCCCTATGCAACTAATCGGCTTATTTTATAAAGATTTCTTTATTTATCATATAGCCTTTTTTAATCACAATGACTTGATACACCATGAACACCATCTGGTCCTAGTTGGACATCCCCATAGCACATTTTATGCTGAAGCTCGTACCGAAACTGAACTGTATACTTTTCTATATCACCTTCAACGTAAATTGCACAAATAACACTTTTGTCCTGAAATTCTCTGCAAGGATAGGCAAAAATTCATAAAAAACTACAAATTTTATCGATGCTATCTTACGACACTGATTGGGATAAAGCGTCGACAACGGGTCTAGGAATAGAAGATACGTAGATACGATGAACGTTTCCGGAGCTTTCAGGAAGTGTGCAATCAGACTGAAATAATAAACTTTACTTTCATATTTAAAATAAAATTGATATTTTGTTCACATTATCTGAAACCACTGAAATTATTAACAAACTGGAAAAAATTAATGAAGCGAATATGAACCACTTTCCAAACATTTTTGTGCTGCTTGTCGAAATTTGCTGATAAACACATAAGTAAACTTCAGCTTTTAACTAAGTTTTCTCTGAAACGGTTCAATTTGGAGTAAAATTTAATTTTCTACAGCTTATCTGTTGCAAATTTAATTAGAAGTCGTATCGGTGTGTATCTGATATTGTCAAAGTAAATTTAATGGTTGATCATGGTAAAACATAGAGCTTAAAAATTTTTTTGGTATTTGTTTTAAGAAAAACTTGGCAATTTGTGAATGCATTCATGCGTTTTTGCTATGTATCCATTAGGACAAGTTATAATACTTTCTTAGCATTGCATATACTAACGAATCCTTCAAAGCTCTTTCAATAATTTTTTTTCGTGCAGGCAGTGCCGCCGACTATTTTGGTTCATCAACCATTTCCTCTGATTTGGATGTCCTCTTCAACAGACCAGTGGTTCATTGGTTTTCCCATTGGTCTCCACTCTTGAGTTTACCAACGAATACCTTTTCGAGTGCCCATATGAACGAGCATATGATTCACGCAGCTTTCCTATTGCACCATCCACAGTCTTAAGATCGTTGAGACCTTCGACTCGTCAAACATTTTATACAACTTGTGGTTGAATCGAATCCAACCCATGATCGAAGATAGTTGATTGAAAAATATTTGCTTACTACCACGTTTAATCAACTATACAAAGCAAAAAAGTTAAATAAATGGGGAAAAGCCAAGTGTAAACTCCTTTTTAAATCAAAAGCAAAAAAGACAAAATGGTAAGTTTACTCAAAAACTTTGCTACGGGTTCGATAATATTTTGAAATAAACACTCTTCCAATCATAGTCATTAACCAATAAAGGTAATACTTAAACCGATTGAGCGACGATTGATAAAATTAAAATTAGTTATGACTGGTGATTTGAATCAGTTCGAAAATTTGCAAATAATTGAAATTAGTAGAAGTCAAGAACTGCTTCTTATTCGTAACACTACATCATATCTCGGCCCTTTGCTTCTTGCAACAAACCCCTCTGACTGTCCCGGTCTATTGAACACGTCCTCCAATTTCGAAATTCGAGCAGCGGTGAACCGTCATAGACGGCCGAGTCAGACCAGCATTTTCTTGATGTCCACACCGCTTTTCACCCTTCACTTCTTCCTACCTTTTTGGGTATCCGTTGTTCATCCATTTGATTCACATGGTCAGCAAATTGATGTTTCCGCAGTCTTATAATTGTTGAAAATTTTTGTCAAAAACTCCATGTAGCTCATGCTTGCATTGAATTTACCATTGGCTCCTGTCTAGCGTCGCTCCATTTGTTCGCCTCATCACCCATCTCTCAAAGGCGTCTATATATTTGCAGATGCTTGAGTTAGGGTCCATGTTTAACACCCATAGCATCGTATTGGTCTTATTACAGATTTGTATACTTTGAGCTTTGTTTTGCTGTGTATGCAGCTGGTCTTCAAGATCGTCAATACTGAATAAAATATTTTATTTGCGAGCTGTATTCTTCGGCGTATTTCGTCTCTTTAATCACCCGTTTACGTTATGTTGGCACCTAAATACATAAATTCGCTAACATTTTCGATGCTGTATTCGCCAAGTGGAATATTTTGTGTACTTGAGGTATCTTTCCTCGACTGCATCATGTGCTTTGTTTTATTTTCATTGATTTGTAGCCTTACTAGTTTTGCTTCGCTGTCGAGTTTCAGGAAGAGTTCTTTGGCAGTTGTTAATGGCCGTGACAAAATGTTTTTGTTGTCCAAATAGGCTACTACTTGGCTCGACTTGAATAGTAATGTACCTTGCGTATCGACAGGTAGCTTCCTTATGACGTACTCAAGAGCCAAATTAAATAGCAATGGGACCAGCCCATCTGCCTGTTTTAGTCCGATATTTGTGTCAAAGGCATCGGTGAGTTGGTTATTGATGCGGACTTGGGAGGTCGTCGACGTCATTGTCATTTTGGTAAGATGGACTAATTTGGCTGGGATGCCAAGGCAAAGCATTATTTGGTACAGTACGTTACGATCAATACTGTCGTATGCTTGCTTGAAGTCAACGAAAAATTGGTGAACGTCTATGTTGACCTCCCAGCACTTTTCAAGTACCTGCTTGACTGTAAAGTCTATCGTTGATTTGCCTGCTCTAAAACCACCTTGATACTCCAATCCGATTTTATTTTCTAAGATCTTTGAAAATATTTTGTACGCCGTACAAAGTGGTGATATACCTCTATAAGTTTCGCACTGAAGCTTGTCACATTTCTTTGTTGATAGGGAATATGATTGGTTGGCTCCACTCTTTTGGCATATGCTCTTGTTTTCAAATGTGCTGGATGACTTTGTGAATAGCTTTTTGAATACTGCTGCTACCATATTTAATGAGCTCCGCTGGAATTCCATCGAAAATCGGCGCTTCATTATTCTTTTGGACCTTGATGATGAAAGAAATTTCATCTAGAGTTGGTCTGGCCAATGGAAGGTCTCCAGCAGCATTTGTAGGCTCCGATGTTCTGGAGCTGTGCGGAGAATTAAGGAATTTCCTGAAATATGCTGCCCACCTTTCTTAATCCTGAGTTCATCAGCGATTACACTGCCGAAATCATCGCGACAGAGTGTGGTTTTCGGCTGATAACCAAGTTCCAGGCTTTTCACTACATTTAATTCTTCTTTGTAGCACTACAACCCTTCTCTGGCCTTCACTTAAAGGCAGCTTTGTTCGGACGTCGGTTTGATCAGTACCATGCTCCCGTGTGCGTGCTCAGCTATAATATGATCTGATTAAATCAGTACATATCACCACTGAGTGAACACTCATAGTCTGTCCGGAAAATCCCCTGAACTAAATCACATTGCTCCCAACGAGATTTGAGCCTGGGACCTTCGGCTTATGGGTTCGTGCTCTAACCACTAGACCACACAGACTACATTTCATGCTTGACTTGTAGTGTTACCCGCTAGATCTTTATTGAGCTTTCTCATTTGGTTGTCATAATATTTTCTTTTTTTAATTCTAATCAACTAATTTGCTTTTCTTCTGAAATCTCCAAAGTACTCTTTTCATTCAAATTTTCCTACCAACGCATTCTTTGTATGCCTGATTCTTTCTGTCAATGCATTTTGGCACTCATCATCGAACCAATAATTTCTCATGCGCAGAGATCGATGTCTAATTGTCTGTTCTGTCATGGCCTTGATTGTCGCTTTAACATTCATCAAGAGCTGATAAGATGGGAGCCATCTGGTTGTTGAGGGTCTTCGTGAAATTTTTAGCCACAGACGCCGTGTAGTACTTGAGGAGTATGGCTCTAAAAGCCAGCGCTGCCACAGGCACACAGCACAAACTCAATTTAACAAGGAGGGACGATTCAGTCACCTTCCCCATCGCAACCCTCACTCTTTTTCTTTTCGCGTGAAAAATAAAGCAAGAAAATTTCTTTTGTACTTAACTCCCGGGAAACAAAATTCTAAAACTGTTTAAAAATTTTAATGTGTGGTGATTTTATTACAATATCTTTTGAATATAATTTAACGAATTGCGGTGTAACGCGGTATACAAATGCTTAGAACGAAACGGTTAACCCCTTTAATTATATGAACGATAAAATCATTGTATCATTTAAACCCCTTAAAATTAGTCAAATTTTACCCATTCCCACCATAATATTAATTAAAAATTTTTGGTTGTCGGTGATTAACGTGTGCCTGTCTAATTCTTCCGATTTTTCTTCCACTTAATTACGCCTAATTCAACCCTGCACGAAGACAATTATGCGCCAATAAATCAACGATCCCAACATTATCAACTAAACGCGGCAAATTTTAACTCAACAGCCACTCTTCCAACAACCACATCAACAACAGCAGCATTTACAGCAACAACAGCATCATGTTCAGACAACTGAATTCGTACCGAAACAATCAACTTCCACCTCAAATACATGTTGTTTCGGCAAAATTTCAGTGGGTGGATGCTGAAGCAAGCTCCTCGAAAGAAGACAGTTGCCGGCGGAGCGTATTGCAAGTCATTTGGGGGGAGTTGGTACGTTCTCGGTGAAACGCGCGGGTGTCATCTTGTAATTTACGGAGACAATAGTTTTTTCTCTGCCTACTAAAACGATTTTGTTTGTTGCTTTTTTGTGTTTACTTCACTGATTTTGCGCCGTTTTGTTTGGGTTGCATTCATAATAGTTACACCAAGTGTTTCTTAATATGGATATTTGCGAGCCTTAATTTTAATTTGCAAAACGCGAAGTGACCTGTGCCGTTTTGCTCTGCCGAAACGTAATTTTTGGGCGCGCTACTTTGTGAATTTGTGCTTTTTGGTGAACGCTATGAAACGATGTAATGGGAAGGATGAGAGAAAGAGAATACGTAAACAGACCAAATGAAGGAGAAGGTTCGAAGCAAGCTAGGAGCTTCTATTTTTAAAGTAGAATGTTTAGCACGACACTTTAAACTCAATTAATTAACACGAAGTGTAGGATAGGGAATGAAAGAAGTTCATTTTATGAGAAGTGTAGCGAGAAAAAATACAAATGGTTGTTTCCGTGAATTAGTTTTGTTGAGATTCATATATTATTTTTAAATCGGATTTGAAAGACGAAAGTACATGAATTGATTGAAACTAGTAATCGTGAAATATCGGTATTATTTACAATTTGAATTTCGTCCGCTAGTAATGGGCCCGATTTCATGCCGAGTTTGTCGTTTTTTTTTTGTCGCGATCAGTGTTTCCGAGCGTAGTTTACATCGAAACCAGTGAAATTCGTAGCACTGACAAAGTCACAGTTCGCAGATACAATAGAATTCTGAAATCTCAAGTGACGGAAAAGTTGGATCGCAAATTATATTCTGCAAGTGTCGAGAAACCGGAAAAGAAAGTATTTCCCACACAGGGCACGTATCGCGTATCATCGGACGTGAAGGAGCAAAAACATAAGTCAGAAGAGAACAGTCGTTTAGAGTATTGGTCAACTTTAATGTCGTGTAACTCGAGACAATTGCATGGGATCTGTATTCGAACCTCCTTTACTTTCGCTGCATGAACTTGTAAATTTTGTTTTTAAACAAAACATTTCTAGGACTTACACCCCGGCTTCGTCAACGAGCGCTCGTTATTCCGATTTATTCCGGTTGGGTGGGCATGAAGGGGCTCCACCACCACCCGGTTGCCCCTCTTTCATTTGTGGGCCCTGAATGTATTTGGGTAAAGACGAGGTCAACCCCAAATTAGTCTTTCTTGTCAGGTTGCACTTGTTCTCGCAACAAGTCGTAATTCCTTCGTGGAGGTTATCTACTGATTTGCGACTTCGGTCGTCCTCTCGAACTCTGCAAGCAATTCGTGAATGCGAAATGTTTTGTAGTGAGTCCTCGTGCCGGGGAAACGAACCCGCCCCACGACACCGCAATGCTAGCCTGCCAGCGCATTCACGCGTCTCCGGACGAGGGCATTCTCGGCAGGAATCAACACCTTCCTCTGCCGAGGCAGCAGAACATCGCTGCGGTCCTTTACGGACATTATGGAAAACTTATTATTCACTACAGCCGTTTGAGCCTTTCGATGTCAAATTATTGTAGCGGGCTGGTTTTTGACAAATACGCCTCCGGCATATGACATCAATCTGTTATTTTGATCAAACAATGACCTGAGTAACGATTGACTCCTTGCTATGTACGGACGTCAAGTGTACTCGAAGACCAACGTTGTCGGATCAGAATACCCAGGTCATTTTATGTATACTTTGATACTGTATACGCCAAGTATAATATTTCTTGTGTCTGAGGTATTTTTCTTCGACTGCGTTATTAGCTTTGTTTTATTTCGGTTGATTTGTATCCCTACCAGTTTTGCTTCGATATCGAGTTTCAGGAAAATCCTTTAGCGGTTGTTAATGATCGTGACATTGTTGACGTTGTCCGCATAGGGTACCACTAGGGTTGACTTGTATAATAATGTACTTGTTGTATCGACATGTAGCTTCCTTATGACATATTCCATACCCAATAGTTTTGCTTCACTGTTGAGTGGTAGGAAAAGTTCTTTGGCCGCTGTAAACAACAGAGACAAAATATTGATGTCATCCGCATAGGCTACCATTTGGCTTGACATTTTTGATAGTATACCTCTTCTATCGACAGATGGCTTCCTCATAACAAATTCCAAAACCAATTGAATAGCCATTCGGCCAGCCCAACTCCTTTATAAGTAAAACACGTTATTGCAGGGTAACGACTAACTATTTATTGAGAAAAAGAATAAAAGGGCACTTGACATTGCCAGTTAGTTTACATAATAATCAACAGATGTCTCTTTCTACTATTTTAATATCATTCTTTGCAACACTACCACTCTACCAAAATAACAAATATACTAAATAGGGGTACCGGTTAATTCATACGGTTTTCTAAGAGATGGCGTAACTTGATTTTTATTCCAGTGATCCACCTTTCCAAATATGTGTTGGAAAGCTACTATCATATAGTTTCAGAATCTGTATGTGTTATTTAGCTGAAGCGTAAACGACAATACTTTTTTTTACTCTAAAAATGTTGAATTTTGTGCCGAATAAAGTGTTTTTGCGGGGAGTACTTCTTCATTCAAGAATAAGGCTGCCGAAAGTCACCGTATTTTGATGGAAGTGTATTGTGTGCATGCTCTAGCAGAGCGTATGTGCCAGAACTGGTTTGCGCGGTTTAAAAGTGGCAATTTTGACTTGGAGGACGATGAACGGCCCGGACAGCCAAAAAAGTTTAAAGATCACGAATCGGAGGCATTGCTCGACCAAAATCCATCCCAAACTTGAAAAATCACTTGGCGTCGCTCAACAAACTATTTCCAATCGTCTGAAATCATTTTTTCACAATAAAGCTTGAATTTTCGAAAAACCGCACGAATTAGCCGGTACCCCTATTATAATTTTTAAATAATAATCAATTTACTTTTGAATAATACCAAGTATTTGCATGAGCTCATAATGTCTTATTCCTCACAATCATTAAGTGAACAGATTTGCAGACATACCAGAAGTTGGCAGATACTTCATTTTAATTCTATTACTGTCAATTACATTTCTGATCACATTCTATCTAACCTCAATATGTTTGGAATGTTTATGAGTATAATGGTTGCTTGCCATCTATTGCACTCTGATTATCATTATATAAAACAATTTTATTGCAACAACCTATCAACTCACATTCTAAATTCTATAAATATAAACCAGCTCTGCACGGTTTTGACAAAACCATGTACTCTGCCTCACAACTACTGAGAGCTGAAGGTTTTTGCTTTTAACTTTCCCAAGAAATTGCAAATCCAAATTTCATGAAACAAAATCCTGTATATGAACGTCTATCAATGGCATCACTGTCCCAATCTGCATCCACAAAACCTACCAGTTCTGCTCCTTCTTTGGAATATCTTAACCAATAGTTCTTTGTTTTCAACAAATACTTTAAAATTCTCTTGGCATAGTTCCAATCCAATTGTGAGTAACAATTATTAAATTGACTAAGATAACTTACTGCGTATGCAATATCTGGTCGTGTCAAGACCGCTAAATACATCAAGCTACCTATAAGGCTCTAAAAAGGTAAGTTATTATCACACATATTAAATTTCTCCACATTTAATTTACTTTCAATTGGTAGTTTTGCTAACTTACAATCAGTCATATCAAACTTATTTGCCAACTGCTCAATATGATTCTCCTGCTCTATTGTAACGGCATTTTTATTTATATTAATTTTCATGCCCAGTTTAACTTGACCCAAATTTTTAACTAAAAGCTTTGGCTCAATGCTTCTATTAGAAATTTGGTTTTTTTTCTTTCTTCGAAAAATCTATTAAATCAACGACATAAATACCAACAATAGTTTGGTATTGTTATTATGACATTTTATAAAATCGCAAGGTTCAAGCTTACATCTACTGTACCCTAAATTACATAATATCTCATCTACTCTTTGGTAACAAGCTAGTGATGATTGTTTGAGACTATAAACAGCATATTTTAATTTTAGTATTTTATTAGAATCTTTAACAGGAAATCCTTCTGGCAAATGTATAACGACGTTTTCTTTTAAAATAACCATTAAAAAAGGCTGTTGTGACGTCTAGGTGAGTAATATCCATACCTAATTGCACACCCAAAATAAACAGTAACCGCAAAGTTGAGTGCCTAATCACCGGTGTAAAAGTTTCCTGATAGGCCACACCAGCCTTCTGCGAGAAGCCTTTTGTAACCAGTCTAGCACGATGTCGCACTTTATTATCACAACCAATTTTCCCTGCTAAGCCCCACTTGCACTGCACCACACTAACACTATCTGGAGCATAGACAATCTCCCACGCTTGTTTGTCGTTGAATGACTGTAGCTCTTCTGCAATCGCCTGTAACCACTATTGTTTCTCAGGATCACTGATAGCTTCTGCATAAGTCAGTTTATCTTCTCCTATAGGTGTCGTACTTAAATTTGCAAATCCACATCTTTCTGGATTTTTTCTTTGCCTTTTTTTTGGTTCTTCATAGTTTATCTGAGAAACATTACTTGTTTTATCTACTTTTAACTTGATCATAAATTCTGCAACCTTTGATGCTTTCACTAAATTCAACAAGTATATGCATCTTTGATTTTTATCCTACTTGGTTCTTTTTTCTTAAGGTATGTGCACCATTACAGGACTTCCAAATATACGTATATGCTGTAAATCTGGCTTTGGTCCACGTGTATGGTGTCTTTTCAGAACCAGAAACTACTGATCTATTTTTCAAATAGACAGCTGTGTTAGCAGCTTCTGCCAAAATTTTTTTCAAAATCTGCTTTGAAAAGTAAGCATCTCGGTTTCTTCACTATCGTTCAGTTTGACCTTTCACTCAATCCGTTCTGTTCAGGTATTTAAGGATTTGTTTTTTGATGTATGACTTCCCCTATCTTTAAGAAGTTTTCAAAATCATTGCTGCATTACTCACAGCCGTTATCTGTGCGCAAGATTTCTATTTTCTTATTCTGAAAATTTTCTGTGATCGAATTGAATTCCTTAAATTGATTTAATACTTCGCTCTTAGTCTGAAGCGACTAAATAAAATCATCCTGGTGTGTATGAATTTTAAGAAATATCGTGCACCGCCTATTGACACACTCTCCATGGGTCCGCAGAGTCACTGTGGCACGTGATCCGTGATTGCTGAATGGAAATCTTGATTGTTTTCCGTCACTATGCTGAGAAACCATCAGCATAATCAAGTCCTTCTTTCAATCTACACTTCTTACAAGCTAGCCAAGCGTGTCCAAGCCGTCTGTGCCATGTTTCACCACTGACTGCCAACAAACAATTCTATGTTAGTGTTTTTAACTTACATATATACTCGATCAACCAGGTCAACTGTTGCAACTAACTCATCCGATTTGTTTCTTATGAGGCACTTATTGTGTTCAAATACGACGCTGTTTCCATTTTTGATTAAATCGCTCACTGACAAGAGGTTAGTCGTGAGACTTGGTACACACATCGCATTCTGCACAGTGATGTCGTTGTTGTATGTTAGCTTGTCGTTATTTTAATTTCTCCTGAACACAAAACGGGAACTTTCGTCTTCACCCGAGTCGATGTAAAAGTCACTTTTACTGAATCCGCCACTGAGAAAAGCAACGTTGAAAGCGTTGCTTTGATTCTTATTTTCTGTTTTCTCCTTCAAAAGTGGGCGCTGGTCATGGTAGTGACCAATTTCCTTACAACGATAACAAGTTATTGTTTTTGTGTTGTTGACACTTGATGATGTTGATTTTGACGTATTTGAAATCTGTCCGCCATGTGTACTAGTGTTGCCTCCTTTAGTTGATTTTCCATTCCATTTTGCTACTAGTACTAAACTTTGCTTCTATTCACTGGTATCTGCCAATTCCTTAGCAAACAATTTTGACTTGATCGAATCTGCGGTTATTTGAGTCTCGGAATGATCTATAGCCAGTAATAGGCCTAAATCACTCTGGTAATACGGCAATAAACAATGAACCAACCCATTCATCATTTATAGCGAAGCCTGTTCCGCTCAAACTTTGAGACGTTTCAACAATTTGTATCACATGATTCGTCATACTTTCACAGTTTTCTAGCCTTATAGAAATTAGATGACGAAGCAACGTAGCCCTTCGAGAAAATCCTGAATTGCCGAACCAAGAACGTAGTTTTGTCCACAATTCCTTCGCGGTCGTTGTGTCCTTTATGTGCTCGAAGAGCGATGAATCAATCATCAAAATCATTTTTGCGCGTGCCTTTGCATCTGCCGCTGCTGCACTTTCATTCGTTCCTTCTTGCTTCAGGTACTTGTCTGTGCCCTCGAAAATTAGCGAGTTCTCAACTTAAATAGGTCTGGGCCCATAATCTATAAGTAAACCTGGTTGTGGCATGCTAACGACTAACAATTTATTGAGGAAAAGAACTAAAGGGCACTTGATATTGACAGTTTAGTTTAAATAATTATCAACAGATATTTCTATGTACTATTTTGATATCGTTCTTTGCAACATCCCTGCTTTAGACCGATATTTGTGTCAAAGGAATTGGTTGGTTGGTTAGTGATGTGGGCTTAGGAGGTTGTCGATGTCATTGTCTTTTGGGTGTGATGAACTAATTTGGCTGGAATACAAAAGCAAAAAATTATTTAGTACGTTCCAATCAATATTGCCGTATGCTTTCTTAAAGTTAATGAGCGTTTGGTGGACGTCCATCTTGAACTCCCAGCATTTCTCAAGTCCCTGCTTGACTATAAGCAATTGGTCTATCATTGATCTACCTGCTCTAAAGCCACATTGAGACTCACCGATTATACTGTTGGCATATGATCTGATTTGAATTTCTCTGATCTTTGAAAAAGTGATGTGCCTTTGTAGCTTCCGCGCTCTAGCTTGTTTCTTTTTTGTGGATAGGTAATATGATTGACTGACTCTCGTTGTTCAGCATATGTTTGTTACGTTTAAATACCTATGAAATACTATGAAGGACCCCGCATTGGGCACAAAATGTCTAATACACTGAAGATGACTCGAATTAGTCGAAACGCGTCTGCTCACACAACAAAGTAAGGCCCGACGGCTTTTAAAGAAAAAAGAGGATTGGCCTGCGGATACCAAATAAACTAAATTATTGACTATGATATATAAACTTAACCTGGTGCCCTTTTTAAAGGGAGTGGCCCTAAATTTAAAAAAAAATCATCGGAGGTAGCTGATATGGATATCAAATGAAATGCTTCGATAAGGACTTTTCAAAACAGGTCTTAAACTGAAATTGTTGCTTAGAGCGGCGTGCAGGGAACGAAAACACACGAAAAATTGGTATTCCCCTCGCGATTGGATACCTGTGATCAGAAAAATCTTAAAAAATTATGGAGGTAGGTGCTTATGAGTCCAATAACAACAAATATGTCAAAAGTCGAAATTCATTTAACTTTTTTAATAATAGTATGATCTCCAAATTTTATATTTTTCCCCACTAAAATCGTATGGATACCCTTAAACTAACGAAATTCGAAATCAGAGTTGTCTTACAAGGGGGCATAATACTAGTTTAATGAAAATCGAATAACACACAATTTTGGTACTTTATGGAGTTACCATCGAATCAGACACTGCAGTTTTGATTTTATCTTCTGAACATTTTCAGATAAGATCAATAACATAAATATTTTCGAAAATTCATTATATGAGTGATATTTGTGAAGGGAAGGAAGAAGTAAGTTGGGTCAGATCGAAGCCAGTCTCATCATGCCTTCAATTTAGCCATGGTGTTACATCTGGGATGAGCCGCAAGAGTACTGCCTATTGTGCAAGAGTACTGCCTTCCCTTCGTGCAAGAGTACTGCCAATCGTTAAGTGAGCGCTGTCTCTCTTCGTGGAAAACCATCTCTCTTGCGTCCTTGTTTAAACGCCAGTAAATATTGCGGCGCTCTTAATCAAGTAAGATAACAGTTATCACGCCTGCAATAACTCTCACCGCTGAATTAGAGACTGTTGGATATGAAGATGTAAGCCTCAGTGCTCCTCTTCTCTGTATCTGTGCCAAGCACTTTCGAGTTTACTCCATATTGGGAGCGTCGACCCATATTTCTGCTACGTACAATAGCACTGACCCTGCAGCACTCATCAAGAGACATCTTCTTGATAGGTTGGGTATCCCTACGTTGGCCATAGGTCTACTCTGAGCTGATACTCCCGAAGCAGCCTCCTCAATTGTCACTCTGATTTGCTTAGGGAAACTCATCTTTGAGTCGATCAGTAGCCCCAGGTACTTTCCCACTGGCTTTGATTCGATTAGTATGTATCCAATACTGATCGGCATAACATAACGGATTCTCTTTTTTGTCAAGATAGCCACTTTGTTTTTCTCCAGTCTAGACTGGACCCAAGAGCAGTCATCCAGTCTTTCACTTGGCGCATTAGCGTATTTAGTTTAAACTGTACTTGTTCAACGGTGCTTTCAGTGACCAAAGCCGCAACATCATCCGCATCGCCGATCAAGCGTGAATCATCTGGGATCTTCAGTCTTAGCAGTCCTTTGTAAAATGCGTTCCACCAGTCTGGACCATGGGTAGATCTCTAGGCAACACCCGATGTAACTTCAATCCTTCATTGAACCTATGTTGTGTCATAAAGCAGGCTTCGGTTTTTCAGGTAGTCCCTTAAAAGCCGCATTAGATATTCTGGAATTTGAAAAGGGGTTTCTAACGTATCCAGAATAGCCACCCACCTAGCAGAGTTGAAGGCATTCCTGATGTTACGTGTCACCAACAGGATGATTTGCTACTTAATGTGGCTGTATGCTTTTGTCTTTTGGGCCATTTTGCTACCTCTGCAATCGCATCAATGATGAAACGCTCTGCTCTAAGACCGCATCGCCGAGGAGATAGGTCCCCAGCAGAATGACTTGCGTCAGTGTGTCTTCTTTTGATGAGTTTCTCCAGCATGTTCCTAGCAGTGTTTACCATATATAACGGGTGGTATGCAGAAGGTGATCTGGGATTCCCCTTTCCCTTGCTGATCAACACGAGCCTTACCACCTTCCAGTACACCGGAAAAACTCCAACCCCGTAGGCAAGCGTTGAATGTGCTGAACAGCAAACCATAACAATGGTGGTAGACAAATTGCGATACCTCAGCTGGATCACCATCTGGCCTCGGAGCCTCCCTCGCATTCAGTGAGAGGACTGCCTCTTCCATACCCGACTTGGTAAAGGAGTGGACACTGGATTGCTGTTTGACCTTAGACACCGTCAACATGAATGGAATGGATGGGGAAGAGTGCCCGCATTATCTCGTCCATCTTTTCCGCATTATGTATGCTAGGTTTCCGTAGGGCAGCAAGCTTCCGCATAACTAGCTTGTAGCCAAGGCACTATTGATTATTGTTTATACTGTCCACTATATCTTCTCGATTAGTTTGCGAGGGATATAAAAGCCAACTTATTGCTACTGAGGGACCAACACCATGATAAAAGTTCAGCATCATGGTATCCTGCTCAAACTGGTTCTATTACCATCTGGGTTCGGAACAGTGATTTCCAGGTGGAGAGCTATGGACGGGAGGATGGTAATGTGGGTTTGGTTCTCAGGGATCACTTTCTTTAGAGTATACCTAACGTCGAACGAATCGATATCATCTTTTCAAGCCAAGCTAAATCCACTGGAGCGCGCTTTCTTGAACGCAGATGGCAAGGGGGAGACTTCAACGCGAAAGCAATCGAATGGGGCATGTCACAAATAGATCCGTGGGGAAAACGAGTCCTAGCCACCAGCCAGGATATGACTTGCCGTACAAAGCATCAAAAGCACGCCGACTTTCTGCCGCAATTACTAAGGAACCATACCAGACTTAGAATCCACCTAAAAGTCCTTAGTATGAAGGATCGAAGAGTATAAGAGGACTACTCAGGCAATGGTCATCAGTGCATTCTGCTTGATATCAGTGATGTTGTCTCTCGACGTACGTGCTCTCGGCTTTTACAATAGGGCGGAGCATCGGAGAGGTGGAGGTCAAGACATTCATCCTGGTGTTCATACCAGGTGCCCTACTGCAGAGAGATTCGCAGAGGATGATAGAATTGGCAGCTCAAGTCGTGCTTAACGTGATTATGAGCATTATCATGACCGTTTGCAACGCTTCTATCTTCTTGTTCGTAGCACTACAGCCCCTTTCGGGCCTTCACTCCTTGCAAATAGCATCTCCAACTATCTTGGTCTATTGACCGCGTCCTCCAATTTCAAAATCCAAGCAGCAATGACCTGCCAAGCCAGACCAACGTTTCCTTGGTTTCTCCACTAGTCTCCAGCCTTCAGTTCTCCCAACGAATAACTTTCATGTGGACAGCCCATTGCAGTCAAAAATTGCGTTTAACTTATGGTTGTATTGAATTTGCCATTCGTCCCCGTCTAGCTTCTGCTTCTACGCCCCGTCAAAATCCCCGGCCCCAGTGTATTGGTGGTTGACTGATATCGCTGAAAAGCAAAAAAAGTGTCACGAAATTCGGGATGAGGTTCAACGAGGATGGAACTGTACGAAACATGCAAGCGAGTAGCAGCATAAAAGTCGGCCAGGAAATGCCTTTGTAAATTGCTTAACAACAGCAAGGCTCACTGCTGGCAAGATCTAGTGGACAATGTGAGCAAGGATCCGTGGGGCCTTGACAATAAGCTAGTTATGCTGATACCCCATGGAAACCTTGCACAAATGATGCGGAAAAGATAGGCAAGATAGTACGGACACTCTTCCCCACCCATCCCGTCTATGTCAACGCTATCCATGGTTAAACAGCAGTCGAGTGTCCATTCTTTACACAGCCGGAACTGGAAGAGGCAATCCTTACACTGAAAGCGAGGAAGGCTCCATGTCTAGATGATGTTCCAGCTGAGGTGCTGCAACTTGCTGCTCCGCACATTTAACGCTTGCCTATGTTTAGTAAATTGGGTGGTTGCATCTGGCTCAATTTCGGCCGGTATACTGTAGCCGTTAGGTTCATTGACGAGCTCGGTAGGTTTTGGTTGGGCTCGAGTTTCGGACCCACCAGAAAATACCAAGGGTGTATGTCCGAGTCCCACTGCGCAGGCGTTTTGGCATGTGCATGAGGAGGGCTCTCATTTTTGTTGTCAAGAACGGCTACCCGGGTGGTCCAGCCCTCCAGTTGTGACATCTTGTCCTACAGGACTGTCACATCCATGGATACGTTCCGCCTCTGCTGTTCAGCAGGCGCTACTACTCCAGCTCCTTCCATGTCGTCAGGATCGCCAAGTAGTGATGAACCTAGGTCTCAGCGGTCCTTAGGTTTGGGCGTTTTTCTAAAAGTTTTGCTATTTCAAAGAAATGCTATTCTAAAATGTGTAATGTGGCCGCCAGTGGCAAACTTTATAACAACTCCTGACAAAAAAAACTAAACCTATTCCTAAATGGTATGTTTAACGCAAAAAAGCTTAGTGATTATTAATATCAATTTCGGTCTTTCCATTCATTTTACCCCCTTCGCAGGCAGGGGCAGCAATAGTGAGCTCTTCCCTTACGTCACAGGTACTACTCTCTTGAGGCACCGTAAATATCATAGTTTGGAAATGCTGTCTTGTTTACTTGCTTTAACCAGGTACAGTTTTTCGGCCCAGGGTTAATTCTGACCCGCAAGCAGCACGTGTCTTATCATGGATAGTTACGGACTAGCTTAGCAGCCAATCATGTGAAACCAAGAATTTATGTACTGGAAGACACTAAGGCTCCATTTGGCTTGGAATGCAGATCAGAATCCACCGCAAAATTATGTAAGCTAACAATTTCCAAGTACACAAAAGAATCCTAATATAATTTGGCCCTGCTAGTCCTACAATGGTGGTAAACCACTAATGTATACCTGTAAATCAAAAGCAGTTCCAAACGATATTGATGTCTAAGGACAACACCAAGCTCAGAAGTTGTTAAGGATGCTGGGACACGTTTAGTGCGAAATCCTTCAGTAGTTAACTACCCACAACAAATTTGAACACCTGGTAGGGTAATCTAGAGACGACAGCCTGTCTCATGCTTTCGACTGTTGATACAGCCGGCTTTTTCGGGCACCATGTTGTAGTGCAATGGGTGCATATGAAATGTCCGTAAAGGACTGCAGCGAAGGTCTGCTACTTCGGCGAGCGAGAATGTAGGTGCTCGCCGGAATTGGCCTTGTTTGAGGACGCGTAAATGCGCTGGCAGGCTAGCATTGCGGTATCATGGGGCGAGTTCTTTTCCCCAGCATTAAGGCCTACTACAAAAAAATTGCATTCATGAATTTCATGTGGTATAATTCGATTCCACAGGTGTCGAGGCCGAGGTAAATTACGAAAAGGTAGAAATTGCCAAAGCAAACAACTAACTGGGCCTGGCGAAAATGAGGGAGTTTTGAGAAGGTTTCATTCTTATTGGAGATACTTATGGCACTCTAATAAGAGTGGGGGATCAAGGTGTAAGCAGTGCCCCCTCGCATTCCCATCCAGATCGAGATCCATTGTAGACGTGGCCAGTTGTTGCCCATTAGAATGAAAAACTCATACAAACATAATTCGCATGAATTTTTCCCTCAAATGAAAAACATCAACATTTCAGATTTATGTTATGGTCTTATATAATGGAATCACCTAATACTATACTATAAATGAGCACGAGTTACGAGCCCCATTCCACGTGCCGACCAATAAATCAAATCCCCTTCCACGTGCCATTTACTTGGACGAATTCCGCGACGGTTATTGGACTCCCAAACGTACATTCGACCCGCAGACAGACATTGGACCTGCACTCATTTCGAAATGCCTTTCCCACGGAAATTATGCTGCACCATCATAATTGCAAACAATAGACTTTTCCATAAATGTTAAAACCAGTTCAGTGGTATTTGAACAAAAATATAATAAAGACGTACAAGCGGAACTTACCTGTTTAATTTAATTTGAGTGAATATATATTTTTTTGGATAACTTCGGGCCGAGAAACATAACTGGCGCAGTCGTGCGGATTTCTTTTCGGTGCTTTCACGACTTTTTAAATAAAAGTAAATCGACGGTTTATCGGTTTTACTGAAATTGCAGTTCTGAATTCCGAAATCATCGACGGTTTATCGGCGATTATTAAAAGTGTATAGTGAGACATTGACGGTTTATCGGTGGTCCATTCATACAGGACAATTAGCCATTTCACATCGACGGCTTATCGATTGTGTAAAGTGGAAAAAGAGAGACATACATCGATGGTTTATCGATGTTGAACAAAAACTTAGAAGTGCTGTATAGTTAATTATCAGTTACAAAACAAATAAAATTCAGTTCTGTGAAAGGAGTGAAAGTGCCGAAAGAAAAGAAAGAACCGAAAGAAAAGAAAAGTTCAAGTGAAAGACATTATAAAGAAACAAAGATATGGAAATGTTACTGATTTCGTTGGCAGCAATCCTCATGTAAGTCGAATTTGTTGATGTATCTCCTTTATAACCTTTCCTTTATCCACTTTTCTCCATATTTAACAAAATCAATGAAATAAAAATTATATTTTGGTGAAACAAAAACAAATATCTGGATAATAATCCTAGTTTACGCAAACTAATTAGGATTGATTTAAGAATCTTTAACCGAATTATATTCTGGTGAAGTACCTGTATAAGACTTAATAAAATATTTATTCGAAAGTTCTGATTAGTGTCCATTAAAAAGATATACTTAATCTGTTTTAAACCGATGTTTTAAACCGATGTTGTGTGTTACAGTTGTAATGGCAGACGTTGAAGAAAATGTCATTCCCATTAACGTGGTGGACATTGCAAATACACTTAGAGTTCCAGACGCAATCAAGGATTTACTTCAATTTGAAGGAAATCCTAGATTATTGTTTGAATTTATAATAATGTCGAGGAAATCCGTTCTCTTGTTTCTTGTACGAATGGGACGCCCTTTGGGAAACTACTACTTAGAGCCATTCGTAACAAAAATGTTGGACCGGCCAACGCTGTCCTGAACATGTATGGGACTCCTTTGGAATGGCCTAATATTAAACAAAATTTAATTCTTCATTACTCTGACAAGCGGAATGAAACATCTCTCAGCCGGGACCTACACGACTTAAAACAAAAGGAGAAAAGCATCGAAAAATTCTACAACGAAATAATTGAAATACTGGTAACCATGACCAACCATATACGAATTCACGAAGTTGATGGAAATGTCATTAAAGCAAAACGTGAACTTTATACTGAAATGTGTTTAAATACATTCCTATCAGGACTCAAAGAGCCTCTTGGCTCCACAATTAGAGCAATGAAGCCAAATTTCCTTCCAACTGCATTCTCTTTCTGTATTAAGGAACAAAATATTGCATACATGAAAAGTGAGCCTAATAGTTCCAAGATGCTAAACACTGCAAGGTTACCCCCATTGAAAGTAGTTCCACAACAAAATTTCAGATATAACCCACAACAACTTCCTTCTACCCTAAACAAAAAATTTACAGGAACTAGGGAGGAATATAAACAGAATCAACCTTCAAATTACTATCGGTCAGCAAATTTTCCTGGCCAATTTCCTCCACGTAAATATACTACATTTCCTCCCAGACAAAATACAAATTTTTCAAGACACACTACACCAAATATATCAAGATCTCAACATTTTGATAATAGAACAGCGTTTTCTGCACAAAATCAACGAAATAATTGACCACAAATGAATAATTTCCGTTCTATGTAATCAACCCCAAAAAACTGATGGCAAAGAGCTATTCAACTTTTGTTATTCTAACAATTATTCAAATCCCTTTTATCAAAGTGATAGCTCACGCCTCGAAGAAAATCACTCACCACTACCTCAAGGGCAATACCAACAATTAGATAATTATTACAACGATCAATATCAAAGCAACAACTACATTCACGAGATCGATGATACAAATTTTCCAGCAAAAGCCTCAATGAACCCATCGGATACTTAGATATTAACTTTCATGGTAACAAACTCCCATATATATCTATATCTTCTTCTTTTGGCCGCCCTTTAAGGTTTTGAATTGATACAGGAGCTTCAGCATTTTTGCTCAGCCCTGAATTTGTAAAGAAATGTGATATTGACCATATTGAACCGATTCCTATTAAAACCATTCTCAGTGAACACAAAATTGATCAACAGATAACATTAAACAATTTCATCGAATTTAATCAACCTGGCGAAATCACGTTTCTAATTTTTAAATTCCATGGATATTTTGATGGAATCCTAGGCCTCGATATTCTATCATTTTTGGGTGCTGCGGTTGACCTGCAGAAAAATACTTTAACTACAAACAACTCCATTATTCGGCTGCAGTATAAACCAAATTTCAGTTCTGAAAAATTTAAAATTGGCGCAAACAGCTAACAAATAGTTAAAATCCCCATGCAAGTTACAGAAGGAGACATCCATGTCGGAAAAACCCAACTGAATAAGGATGTGTACATACCAAAAGGAATTTACTGTTGCCAAGCTAACTACAGCTACGTAGAATTGATTAACACTTCTAATTTTAAGCAAATCGCGTTTCTCGAGCAACCACTGGATGCTCAGATGTTTTCAGATACCAACTATATTGAAGTTAATAACTTCATTATCGACACCCCAACTTGCAAGCAAGAACTTAAGGAAATATCTCATCTGCTCCGTACTTCTCATATGAATGAAGAGGAAAGGAAAATTATATTGCACACTTGCAAGGAATACGGGGATTTGTTCTTTCAAGAAGGACAAAACTTGAGTTTCACAAACCAGATTAAACACAGAATCAGAACCACCGATGAGATACCAATTTACACCAAATCCTATAGGTATCCATTCATTCATAAAGAAGAGGTATGGAGGCAGATAAGCGATATGCTCGATCAGGGAATAGTCCACCCTAGTTATTCCCCATGGAGCTTCCCTGTTTGGATTGTTCCAACGAAACAGGATGCTTCAGGAAAACAAAAGTGGAGGTTAGTCATAGACTACCGTAAACTTAACGAGAAGACGATCGGCGATCGGTACCCATTACCCAACATAGCGGAGCTTCTTGACAAATAAGGAAAATCTTTATACTACACCACCCTTGATCTTGCAAGCGGGTTCCATCAAATAGAGATGGATACCAGAGACATAAAGAAGACCGCTTTTACAGTGAAAGAAGGTCACTACGAATACGTGAAAATGCCATTTGGCCTGAAAAATGCTCCATCCACATTTCAGCAAGTGATGGACAACGTACTTGGTGACAATTCAAGGGAAAGTTTGCCTAGTTTACCTTGATGATATCATCATCTTTTCCACTTCACTTGAGGAACACGAAATCAATTTGCGACGAGTTTTCCAAAGGTTGCGAGAAGCAAACTTCAAAATACAACTCGATTAATGCGAATTTCTTCATAAAGAGATATCCTTCTTGGGTCGTGTGATCACACCCGAAGGAGTAAAACTCAACCCTGATAAAATCAGGGCGATCAAAGATTTCCCTATTCCCAAAACTACTAAAGAAATTAAAGTATTTCTTGGCCTCCTTGGATATTATCGAAAATTCATACAAAATTTTGCTCGTCTCACTAAACCTTTAACAGAATGCTTAAAAAAGGGTAGAAAATAGAGTTTAATGATCGTTTTTTAACAGCGTTCAATACGTGCAAAAATATCTAGATCAACGAGCCCATACTGCAATACCCCGACTTTACTAAGCCGTTTATCCAGACCACGGATGCTGGCAACTTTGCGATAGGAGCCGTACTATCGCAAGGCATAATTGGCAGTGATTTACCAGTATGTGATGCTAGCCGTACTTTAACAGATTCAGAGGTTAACCATTCTACGGTAGAAAAGGAACTACTGGCGATTGTATGGGGAACGAAGCATTTCAGACCATATTTATTTGTGCGAAAATTCCAGATTGTGACTGATCACAAACCTCTAACATGGCTCATGAGTTTAAAAGATCCAAACTCAAAACTATTCCGTTGGCGATTAAAATTAGAAGAATTTGATTACGAAATCGTTTATAAAAAGGGTACCCTAAATTCTAATGTAGACGCTCTCAGCCGAATCAAACTTCCTGACGAATCCTCCCCAAAAATCGAGATAAACTACAACGTTACGAATAACGTTAATTTAAGTTCCAATTCAACAGCCCATTCAGCCACTGAAAACCTAGAAGATGGCATTCCGATTTCCGAGCGACCTCTAAACGAATTCAATATACAAATAATCTTTGAAAAGACAGACAGACGACTTCCAGTATCCCTAAACACAATTTTCCGTAAAAAACAACGACGTATGTTCCGACTACCAATATTTACCGAGGAGAACATTACCAAAATCTTCAAGGAGTATTTAGCCCCAAATAAAACTTCAACAACAATGACCGACGACAACACTTTCAAATTAGTCCAACATGTTTTCAAATTACTTAGATGTACACATATACTTACAGACGTAACAGAAGAGGACGAACAAGACAGATTAATTAACGAATACCACATGAACAACAACCGTAGAGGTATAAACGAGACTGTACTGCTCTTAAAACGAAAATACTATTTCCCGTTTTTGAAGAATAAAATCATAAGAACAATAAATAATTGTGATACTTGTCAGATCCAAAAATATCATAGGATCTCACCTAAAATAAAATACCAAATAACAGAAAGCCCTTTTAAACCGCTATACGTAATTCATATCGATGTCTATACAATCAACGGTCACCCCGTTATGACACTTATTGACCGGTTTTCTAGATTTGCTTGCGCTTACACACTTGAAAAAAAAAACACCTTGAACCTTGTGAAATCCATGAGAGACTTCATCAGCCATCATGGTATCCCAAAGAAAGTAATCGCTGATCAAAGTTCTGAAATGACAGCAAACATTTTCAAAGACTTTTGTAAACAATACAATATTAACCTCCATTTCACAACCTTCCAGCAAACAAGCAGTAAATCGTTTGTAGAAAGATTACACTCCACACTAACAGAAACATACAGAATTATCCTTCAAAAGAGGAAGGAAAATCACTTCGATCTAGACCATACCGACATCCTTAACGAAACTATAGCCACATATAACAATGCAATTCATTCTGCAACCAAACTCACCCCTCACGAACTTTTTACTGGTAGGATACATATTTTCGATAGAGAAATTACTTTCAATGATGAACATGATTATCTCAGGAAGTTAAACGAGTTTAGGTCCGAGCTATACCCCAAGGTTAAGGAGCTGGTTGACGAAATGGCAAAGAAAAACCTAGACAAATTAAATACAAACCGTGAAGAACCCCCTGAAACAGCAGAAAATAAAATAGTATTTGGGAAAGAATGTAGGAGAAACAAAATTACCCCCAGATTTAGTAGGTGCAAAATTATTAAAAACAATAGAGTCACAGTTATCACAACTAGAAATCAAAAACTGCACAAATCTAAATTAAAACGGAAACGGACAGAGGCTGGAAATACAAGACCTGAGAAACAACCAAGGACTCCTACCGATTCGACTGGGACCAGCACGATTAATCACGACGCACAGCAATCCGACTTAACGCATACTATAATAGCTTGGACGAGATACAGGACTCATTGACACACTTCGCCAAAGTTCAGGAACTTAACGGCATGGTTCAAACAACCAAATTTAAACTCCAAGAAACTCAACAAAAACTCAACGGGCTATCCCCTACAAGAAGAAATAAGAGAGTGTTGGTAAACGGGTTTGGTACTATCATTAAATTCATTACCGGCAACATGGATGCTAACGACGCAGATCACTTAAATAAGGAAATTCAAAATATCCTTACTAATGAATCCAAATTTAAAGGCCAAATTGATTCCCAGATATCACTTAACCACAGAATGATACAAAGTTTCGAAAACATTACAAAGCACATAAACACACAACAAGCAGTCATAAAGCAATACATGGAAAAAACCATACGTTCCGTGAAAAATCAAATTAATAGGGACGAACACTTGTTCCAACCATTACAGTATCTGAATCAAATTAACTATAATATCGAAATTTTTAACAATCATATAACTAACATCGCAGAATCAATAATTCTAACAAAACTAAATGTCATACTAAAACTGATACTAAATGGTAACGAACTTAATGAAATCCACAAAATATTAGCAAAACAAAGATTCCAAACTAATAATCAGGAAACAATTTATGCACTTTTAGACATGCAAGCATATTACAATAATTCAAACATTATTTTCAACATAAAAGTCCCCATATTATCCAGCGAAGAGTACTCTCTATTTCATATCATACCACTTCCAATTGAAAAAACCAAAATAATACCTACCAAACCATATCTGATCCTTAATCCAAATGATATACAACAATTCGACGAGATATTCCAACAAGCCGAAAATACATTTTTCTGCCTTAAACCTTCCCATCGAAGTAATAAAAATGCCGAATGCATCCGAAACATTATTAACAACAAACCTTCAAATTGCGAATTAACCCTGAGCAACGAATATTCGGATATATTTCAACCAGAGGAAAACCATATCCTCCTGATAAACGTTCCGAGCACCCCCATGAACTCCACGTGTGGAGTCGGAACACAAAACATCACAGGGACAAGCCTTATAAAATTTGAAAATTGCGAGGTTCAAATAAATTGGATTACCGACGATGATACCCCAAAACTCTTTGGGGACGAGATCCAAATTTACCCAGTCCTCTATAACAATATTAACTTTACCGCCTCGAAAGAGCCTTTTCCAGTACACTTTCAGAAACTCGAAGGCTAAAACTTTGATGCGAAGGAAGACGTCAAACTTCTTTGGTCAAGCCTAGAAACAAGGACGCAATCAATAACAGCTATACTCACCATCCTTGGTATCATCATCTGCATTCTCGCCCTACGACCTGTTTTCCGGGGAAAACTACGCATAAATCAGGAAGTTACCATAACAGGATCCTCAGCCAATCCTACTAAAGTTCCCTCAGCCACTCCTACACCAGGATCTGCAAAATTTCAGTTCCTGCTTCCGTCGCTTCTTTCTGAGGGGGGAGGAGTTACGAGCTCCATCCCACGTGCCGACCAATAAATCAAATCCCATTCCACGTGCCATTTACCTGGACAAATTCCGCGACGGTTATTGGACTCCCGAACGTACATTCGACCCGCAGACAGACATTGGACCTGCACTCATTTCGAAATGCCTTTCCCACGGAAATTATGCTGCACCATCATAATTGAAAACAATAGACTTTTCCATAAATGTTAAAACCAGTTCAGTGGTATTTGAACAAAAATATAATAAAGACGTACAAGTGGAACTTACCTGTTTAATTTAATTTGAGTGAATATATATATTTTTTTGGATAACTTCGGGCCGAGAAACATAACTCACGCGAGCGGAAGGCCACTCTACCTTGCGAGAGCACCTGTAATGTCAAAATAATGGGCGAGCTCACTCGACGGCTAGGTCATGAGTGGCGGGGCCAGCCAACGTGGTGGCTCCCATGCCCAAAATAAAAAGAAAGTCCAAATGCTGTGTTAAATTTATCCATTCAATTCACTTCATATGGAACGGGGCTTTCCCGGTACGCTGGTGGCAAGACTCGTGCTGGTCATCAAGGGGAAGGGTAATCCTGGATTGCCGTCTGAGTACCGCCCATTATGCATGATAGACACTCCTGGAAAAGTGCTAGAAAAACTCATCAAGGGAAGACTCACTGACGTGATTCATGCTGCTGGGGACCTATCTCCTCGGCAGTACGGCCTTAGAGCAGGATGCTCCCCCATTGATACGATTGCAGAGGTGTTCAGCGTGGTCCAATAAGCAGAGGCGTAAAGTCGCGTCAAGCGACGGATCGTCCTGTTGGTGACACTCGACGTCAGGAACGCCTTCAATTCCGCTAGATGGGTGGACATTCTGGATACGCTGGAAAACTCTTCCTAAGCTCCAGAATTATCTAATGCGGCTTTTGAGGAACTACCTGAAGCACCGAAGCCTGCTCTACGACACGATACAGGGTCAACAAATGGACCCAGGTGGCACATTTTGCTCGGGCTATCCTAAAAAATAAAAGGGACTCACAGTGGCTGTGGGCATTTGTGCCTTTACCGCTGGAAGAGTGATCCCCCAGCTTTAAGGCACCTCATGGCGTAACAAAACGAGGTCTGGCCTGAACTAATGTGTTAAACGGCTCCAAGCTGGGTTTTTGGGCTGACAAGGAAGGTGTTTGGTGGGCGTTCCAGTCGCTTGCAAGCATGGAAGCCCCACACTCTGTGCGCAAATGACATTTACCCTCCAACCATAAAAAAGGGAGTCACGGGTTAGTTTAATATAGTACACTGTGTCAACGATTCCTTCCAAATCTGATAGGCAAACTACGTGGTGGTCGTTTTGGTAGTATTCTTCGTGCATAAATGCGCAATTCAACCTTGCCGGCTTCCTCCAGATGAGTTAAATGCATACCGAGCCTGTGTTGGCCCCTGGTACCTTCGGCACTTGTTACTGCTAACGGTATCCATAATGTTGCATATGAATCAGAACCGAGCTAGCTACTTAACTTTAGTTATATGACATGGAAGGGCAAAAAATGTTATGCGGCTTGCTTCCAGTGATATTTCAATTAGTCGTCTCATGAAGAAAAGTTGAAATTCCTTGCCTTAGCTGCAATATAATATTATCCCAAAAATTTAGTCTACAGAGGATCAGTATTAAATAAGTTTAAATTTAACAAGAACGGGTGTGATTTCGTTTGGAGTGAGCAAAACTAAGATACCTCAATGTCCAGCCGCAATTAAGCTTTGGATAGAAGAGTTATCCAGTGTGATAGATGGATCAGTTTGGAAACCATTTCATATCGGCCACACTAAAGAACTGCTGGGACTAGGTAGAAAATCCCTAGACATTACGATTACAGTCTTGGTCAAAGAGTGCTGAAACGAGAAATAATTCTACATCTTGTGTGTGTATGAGCAATTTTTAATGCTGTCCAAAGGGAAGAAAATGGGACTGTTTTTTTTTAATTTCTGGCCTTGCTAAACCTGCAGTAGAGTTCAGGAGAATTATCAGTTTGTTAAAAGTTTAGCATGATTTCTCATTTGATTATAATGCTTCTTCGTTGCGCTACAGCCCCTCTTGGGCCTTCACTTCTTACAAATAGCGCCTCCCACTCGGTCCATCGGCCGCGTCCGCCAATTTCAAAGTCCGAGCAGTGATGGGTAGCCTTTGTCGATTGAGTTAGACCAGCGTTTCTTCGTTTTCCTTTGATCTCCACCCTTCAGTTCTCCTAACGAATACCTTTTTGGTTATTTATTGTTCATTCATACGATTCATATGGCCAGTCCATTGCAGCTTTTGCGGTTTCATAATCGCTCGTCCAAAATTTCATACAGCTCATGGTTGAATTGAATTACTCATTACTCCCCATCTAGCTTCGCTCAGATTATTCGGCTCAACACCTGTCTTTTGAAGGCATCCAGTTTAATTATAATGCTGCTCAATATGATTGCAAACTTTAAAAGTTTATTCTTTGATTTCATTGTGTCATAACTAGGTATGGCAAAGAGAGAAGGGAGGCCTACATTACTGGTAAACAGGCGAGAGATGATCAGTGAACCAGCGACCGATATTATGGCTGTAGCTGCTATTCTAGCGTGGAAAAAGAGGAGAAAAACTTGGCCCTTTGGCAAACAGAACAACCTGCTCCAATTTTATGATTTGCCCATCATCAATGTGAGTTAATTTCCTACTAACAACGGTCATAGACAGAATTGTCCTGTATCACGTTTTGAGTGCAGATTTTTATTCAATGGGCAGTTGTTTTTGAGATAAGTTATTTTATCTGCTTCCCAAATGCGGGCTGATTCGTTTTAATTTAAGTCCGCCTGATAGCATCTAATGAATTAGTATATTTTCTTTGTTTCTTATAATAGCGTGATTTGGATTAATCACAATAACTTGATACACCATGAACATCATCTGGTCCTAATAGGACATCTCCATAGCACATTCTTCCCTGAAGCTCGTACCAAAACTGAATTGTATACTTTTCAACGTTTCCTTCAATGTAGACAGCACAGATAACACTTTCTTCTTGAAATCCTCTGTTCGAAAAGAGACAAAATTATTAAAAAACTATTATATTCATCAATAATTGAGCAACTTACGACACTGACTGGTACAAAGCGCGTATAACGGGTCTGGGGATTGATGATACGTAGATGCGATGAACATATCCGTTGCTTTGAGGGAGTGTGCAACTAGACTGAAATAACAAAATTTAATTCATTCATAAATGCTAGGATGACATTTTATTTACTTGAAGTGAAACATCCAAAATTATTAGCAAGCTGAAGAAAATAAATGAAGTGAATACGAATAAATTTGCAAACATTTTTGTGCTTCTTGCTGAAATTTCCTGGCACTGCTTACAACTAAACGTTCCCTTTTCAGTAACTTTTCAATTTAGAGTAAAATTGAATTTTCTACAGTTTACCTGTTACGAATTTCATTAGAAGTGGTATCGGCATCTACCTGATAGTACCAGATCAGTTGTAATAGTTGGTCATTTGTTGTTTTCAATCAGCTTCAAGAAATAAATATCAATTTGTGAATGCAATTAATTTTACTTTAATATGTTTCCACTAGGCCAAGCCATAATATTTGCAGTTACTTGGCATTTTATATGTTAACGTACTCATCATCACTGTTTCAATAATCTTGTTTCTTGCAGATAGCGCCTCCAACTGATTCGATCCATCAACCATATTCTTCAATTTTGAAGTCCAAGCAACAATGAACTATCTGCTTCAATAGAGTCGGACAAGCATTTACTGGTTTCTCCATTGGTCTTCACCCTTCAGTTTTCCTACGAATACCTTTTTACGTACCCGTTGCACGTCCTCCGTATTCACGTGGCCAATTTATTTTTGCACGCGTAGTCTTAAAATCGTTGATACCTCCGGCTTGCCATAAATTTCACACAGCGCTTTCTCTCTTGGAATGTCTGACCTTATAACTGTTTAATACAAAGACATATAAATAAATGGACGAGCAACAAGAATCTGTGTACTCGTCCATGTGGGAAGCGAATTTACCACATAAATAAGTTATAAATAACTTACGCTATCGAAACTTTATAATTCCCTCTGCTTCTCCTTCCCCTTTATTTCCAGATAGGTTTTTCTTTCCTCTCTTCAGAACAATCGCTTCTCCTATTGACAACCGCTTACACCGACAAAATTTCATTTCACGTGCACATGATCGCGCCTACGTTATCATTCGTAAAACAGTTTGAGTACAACAGAACAAACGACTCTCACAGAAAACTCGAACGTCAAAGCAAAAGAAATTCGTAGAGGCGCGAAGACGGCGAGAAAACTTATGTGTCAAAGCCGATTGAAAATTCGTAACCTTTTTATAAAAACAATGAACTAAAGTGCCGATTCTCTATACGCGATCTTCAAAGTTAAAACATTTTGAATCGTGAACGTGTTTCCGAGTAAATTAAGTGCAAAAACAAAATCATATCACTTCAAACCTCAACTTCACCCAACTTTAGCGAAGGTTGCTGATTGCTTCGGCTCTCCCGACCGCGGATCTGGTACTCTATATATCTATGTCTGAAGTAAATAAATTCTATAGGACCGATGAGAAAGGTGAGCCCTGAGGATATCCAGCATCAATTGGTCTCACGCTAGAGAGTTGTTTGTCAATCTGACACGGGCTGTTCTGCCTTCCCAGAAGGAGCCAATAATTTGAGTGTGCTGCAGTGGCATAACGAATTGATGCATTTCGAAGATTAGTCCTGCACGCCAAACTTTATCAAAGGCCTAAGGTATTTCAAACATGACTAAGCAATAATAACCCGCTAATTTCCATGCTTAGCGACACTTTCGCAAATACAATATTATCTGGTAGCCGACAAATCATTGTGTTTGTAATGGTGTTATATCCAGGTGATCTATTTCCTTATTGTTTTTGAATACAATGAAAAACACAGTTATTTAAATCTACACTTTTATTTAAATATATACAGAGTGACCAGATGGAAATGTTCTTACGCAGGACAATTTGCTGAGAAAAGGTGAACATTTGATGAAAAAGAGGACAAAATAAAAAATGTGCCTAAATATGTTTTAAATCTTTTTAAATATGTTTATTTCAGTTTATTAGTAATTTTAACATTTTAGTCATCCAGAGATTGTATGCAAAAATGCTTTTTTTTTAGATAATCATAAAATTGCTCACATGACATTCCCTCGCCAATTTAGTTCATTGCAGTAAAAAAATCACAAATTTTCAAAAGCTCCGTGTACTGCTCGGTGTTGCTGTATTGAAAAATTTAATCCATTTTTGATGTATTACTAGCTGCTTGAACTTGGATATTCAGGAAGCTTTTCAAAGCCTGGAATTGACCGAATAAAATATTATCGTCAATTACCAAGGCACTTTTTTGGATAAAGGAAACACTGGGAAAAATATCATTGGATGTCAATTCCAAAGTACGCTCATTAAGGTCTATCCATTCAAAACATTGGAATTCGGGTAAAGAAAGAGTCCATTTCCTGATATACTCTACACAAGAAGAGTAGAGTAGCAAGGCCTCGTTTAAAAAGAATTTGCATCGTTCGGTTAATCCTCTAATCTTAAGAGGCTGCACTAAACTTTTAACTTTAAATGGAACAAATTTTTCTCACCTCTATAAGAGTAATGCCTTCGTTTTGAATTTCCTCCACTTTTGGTTGAAAAATAGAGATCACTGAGTGCAACAGCCAGAGATATGCCTAAGAAAGTTCGTCGTTAAAGAAATCGACTATCTTTTTAGGAGCCTTTTCTTGTTCAAAAAAATATGACTTCAAAGCCGGATACAATTTGAGGAGTCTTTCGATGGCAGGAAATAAACTTAGCCAGCGAGTTTTGCAATGCCTTAAAAGCTGCTGATGGATTTCAGCAGCATCACAAAATTCCTTCAATGCTTCTGTTCTCACCGCATAAATTGAAAAATAATTGTATATTTTCATTACTATTGAAAATATATCCTTGCTTAATTGCTCACAGCCATAATGAGGAGAATTGTAAAGAATATGAGATGAACATCGGAGAGCAACAAGTTCTGTCCATAAGCCATTTCTTTTTAATAAAGTAAATATATTTAATCCTGCATATCTGTTGATTCCTCCAAACATAACGTTAGTGTTGTCACCACTAAATGCCAGAAATTTTGTGAGAAGGTCGTATTTTTTCAAAGTCTCTATAATATACGAAGATATCGTCTCAAAACTGCGATCGAATAGAAATTGTTTTATTGCACCGATACGCAGTCGCAAGGAATTCGCATTCCACGCCAAAATTGGCAAATAGCTCATTAAACTCATTAGTGTTTAGTGTCAATGACTTTTTGAGATGCAGCGAACAGGGTTTCAGTCACGTTTGCCATCATATCTTGCACAATATTTGGAAATTGTGTTTTTATTTTGGCAAACATTTGGCTCGTGTTATGAATTTGATTTTGTGTGCATGAAGATGGCTGTGTCAGCATGTTTATTTTTGTGTCGTAGGTTAGGTTGTAGCAACCTGCGCGAACGATCTTCTCATGTTCTTTGGATTTCTGCGATAACTTCCGTAGCTTGTCTGATACTCTTGGCTCTGACTGACATATTTTGGCTAACCCTCAATTTTTCAATCCGAAAAATAATGAAGCGAGTCACATTTAAGGCATTGGGGCTGCGCATGACAATTTCTATAAGAGCGGCTGATTTGTTGACGATTGTGGCATATAATCTACCTTGTACACGGACACTATGCCTTCACGGTCCACATAAGTTGGCAAACAGATTTAGTATTATATGTGCTTTTCTCTGGTTTGGGCAAGAAAACCTTGACTACTCTAGAAGAACCTTCTGTAATAATCGAGTAGTCGCCTAAGCGAACTGCTCAAAATGGAATATATGCTGATCCAAGTTTCAATGGTAAATTTAAAATAATATTCATCATTTTTAATTTCCAATTGAAATCTGGACACGGCAACCCCCTTTCCAACGGAGCTCTTCCACGATTGCACTTTCGCAATGCAATGGAAAGTGGATGGGAGACTTGTAGACTGGTTTTTGAGTTGTCCCGTAAGGCAACGACGAGCAACAAACGAGGAGTCTGTTATTCACCTTGACGATAGTTACGTCGCGACGCTCAAGAGAGGGGTCGAATAGAAAAGTTCCCGTGGCTGTGGTCGTCGTATCTGCATAAAATTGTCACTTTGAACGTCTTAAAAACCACAATAAACAAATCTCGTGAAATGTTATAACTGCGTATATTTTTCGATAAAAAGCGTGGCTGTGCGGTTTAGTAGGTGGCAGTATTATATACGTTGTTCGACATTCGTAACTTAATTTCCATGTATTTTTCTCGTATAACAGACTACGAACGTCCTACCAACGCATATCAAAAAATCAACAGGATTTCAGTTTACTCTTAAATATCAATTACACATTGTGTTGTGTTCCTTTATCGGAATAACGATTTGATTTGCTGTTGGAATGGGTAAATCATCACTCTCGAATACAAAAGTGAATTCATGGCGATTCGAGGCGAGAATTTTGAAACGCTGAGAGTGTAATAAATATCGAAAGGCGGAGTGTTTGTCCATTTATAATATGAGTATAGGGGTGCTCCGTTAAAACTTTTCTTACACCTCCTACAGTATTCCTTTCATTTGTGAATTTGTCCCTTTTCAAATTCACAAATTACACCGTACCTGTCAATAAAGCAGCCTGGAATGAAGACCTTTATGTTCTTAATATTATGGATGTTTTTTTCTGTCAGATACTAAGAAAAATGCCACTTCAAAAAAACAAGTTGGGTAAACAGACCTACGCTCATGTCAGAAGGGTTTTGTATTCAATTTACGAAATGCAGTCACCAGATCAAGAAACTTGTCAAAAACGATTTAATTGGAGAAAATATGAAATACGAAGATCATACTATTATTAACGAAGTTGAACGAGTTTCGACTTCTGAGGTTTTTGGTATTGTTACACTTATAAGTATCTCCCTTGATAATTATTTCAGATGTCCATCCGCGACAGAGGAAACACATTTTTCATGTATTTCCCCCCTGTGCCCCCACTGAACCAAAAACTGACAGTTTAAGAACTGTTTTGAAAAGCTCCCATGTAAACTTTTATTTCATACTCATATCGGCTACGTTTGATGAATTTTCTTTCAGGGGCCACTCTCCTGTACTATCATCAACTAATGGCCAATTTTTTCGAATCCTAGAATGGTTACAAAACACTTTTGTTAGGAGCTCTCTCCCACCTCCTTGACTTGTTTCACTTATGAGCATTAATTGTAGGTACTCATCTTCAGTCATTCATTAAATTGAATCAAGTGTTCAAAGCATGCACATTAAACGTTGAAGTTGGGAAAAATAACTCAAAATTATTCAATCTTCACATTTAAAGCAGCCACTACTTTGTTTTACGATTACTGATACCACTAGCTGAACCGATTCTCAAAGATATACATGACACCTATCATTCCTGAAATTTTAATAAAATCCTAGCAAAACTGTAGTGTCTGAGTCGGTAAAAAGCGCATGTTGTTCCATAGCCATATGTTGCCATAGTAATAAATGCAGCGCATATTGTTCCATAGTAATACAGGAAAATTCAACCCGCTATGACTTCGCTAAATATGACTCAATCTTCATGAAACTTACAGGATAGATCAACCTTATAAATAAACATCTACGTACTGAATTTCATTGAATTTAAGGGTACCGTTAAGATTTTATTCAAGGAAACATAAAATCGATAAATCATACTATTACTAACAAAGTTGAGTGAATTGCGACTTCTAACGTATTTGTTGTTGTAATCACCAAGGCCTACATTCCTGATTTTTTTCAGATTTTTCGGATCACAGGTGTCCGATCGTGAAGGGGGGGGGGGACACAAATTTGTCGTGTATTTCCCCTCCCTGTGCACCCATCGAAGCAAATGTTGCCAAACTAAGACCTGTTTTGAAAAGCTCTCATTGAGACCTTTCATTTGATTTCCATATCGGCTACCTTCAATGAAGTTTTTTTTTCGGGGGGTCACTCTCCTATATGGGGAGACCCCCCTTAAATACCTTATAAAAATTGTTTGTAGTTGAACTTTGAAGAGATCTCCACTTTACACCTACACACAAAATTTGATGTTTCTAGCTTAAGTAGTTTCCGAGAAAAACTGCTGTGACACACGGACGGACGGACAGACTGGTCGCGAAGCTAGTAGGGTTTTGTAAAATTATTTTACAAAACCCTAAAAAGAATTCCAATTTTGAGATGGAAATACTAATGTAATAACCAATTTTGGATCCCGCTGGAAGTACAAGTGTGGTTACGAAAACGGTGTCGCACAGTTATAAAAAAAATCAGGTTATAGTCCTCTGCAGATTTTTTTGTTTTGTTTTTTTTTTTTGTTGAAAAACCCCGATTACCATTTTTGGCTTTCGTATCCTTCAAATAGGACCTCAAAGAAAGTTATTCGTGTAATTTGCTCAAAGCGGAACTCTTCTAAAGGCTGCCGTTCATAAGTTGTATAAACAAACTTAAAGAGACATTGAAGGAGACGCGAAGGAGTCGGAACGCATCTGCTTACCTAACAAAGCAAAGCCTGACGGCATTTCAAGAAAACAAAACATAAACAAGTTGGCCACACTGACCTACGATCCTGTCGGAGGTTTTGTATTCAACTTACGATTACCATCACCAGCAATGAATAAGGTCAATAATAACGAATTGGATCGTAGTAGTCTTTGCGTATAGACGTCTTTTAAATCGCTCCTGTCAAAAGTTTTCAAAAATTAAATTAATTTTTTTAAAAACGTTAGTCCGAAGTTAATTTTTATCGGAAAAAATCTTATATTGTCGAAGTAATCGACTCAGGAAATTTCTATCGAATATTTTTACTTCGATTGGTAACGAAAAACAAATTCACAAAGAAAATTTCGCCGCTGGTATGGAGGAGCCCAACGGCTTCCCACCGTTGGGGCAACCTGGGGGAAACGACGAATACGAAACTGGCGACAATCACTAAAAGAAAACATAACGAAGAAAACTCTGTAGATGGAGGGTGCAAGCTGCAAATAATAGCGGATAATCAACAAATGGCCAAATTGCAGAAAGAAAATGATGAACTAAGGCAAGAGATACAGTCTCTCAAGGATCTTTTCAAGCAAGGGATGAAGCCTCAAAAGACGCAGCCACAAAATCAATGGCAACAGGTTACAAAGCCGAAGAAAAGTGCAAAGCAAGTAAATCCAGAGGAAGTTCTAAGTGCTGGTGGCACCAACGAGAGCCGAAATTATTTTGCAGCGCTGGAGGGATTAACCGAAGATATGGAAATCGAAGAAAATATCAGAGGTAATTTTAATCAAGAAAATGACGTTAATTTCATTCAATATTTAAAGAACAAAAATAAGGAGAAAAAACCAGCCCGCAGTTCTGCTGGTTCCTCTGAAAAAGCTTCCAACAAGACAGAAAAAGTTCCGCCAATCAACGTGTTCGGACAAACCGGGAAAGATATGGTTCGGCTATTGGCAGCCGAAAATAAACTGGCTGATTTCGAAATCAAAAGAGTTAATGCCGAAAAATTAACTATAAGGACGAAATCACTGGTTGATTTCAAGTCAGCCAAAGATGCGCTGATTTCTGGGGAGGTTCCACACTTCACCTATACCCCAAAAAGTGAAAAGAATCAGACCTTCTTGTTGAAGGGTTTGGACAGCGGAGAGGATACGGTCGATCTTCTTCAGGTGCTCAAGGAGGCTGCACCAGATATTGATTTTGTTTCAGTCAAAGCCTTTGTGACAAGAAGGTCGACCATAGAAAGGAAGAATTTACCACTTTACCTGGTACAAATTGCAAATAAGAGCAGTCCAAGTGCCCTTCAACAAATAAGGTACTTAAATTTCAGAGTGGTGAGGTGGGCACGCCTCCAGAAAAGAGAAGTCAACCAGTGTTACCGGTGTCAAAGATTTGGACATTCGGTTGCCAATTGTGCCATGCACTATCGTTGCGTTAAATGCAAAGACGTTCATGCTCCCGGTGAGTGCAAATTGGCTCAGACGGAGCCTAAAGAAAAATTATACTGCGTTAACTGCGGTGTTTTTGGTCACCCAGCATCATATCGAGGATGCTCCCGATATCAAGATGCAAAAGTTAAATTTGCTCCAAAGCAAACAGAAGTACACCGTAATATCATACCTTCCAGCTTCGTCAAGCCCGGAGTATCATTTGCACTCGCCGCTAGAGGACCAGCAGAAAATGCTGGAAATAATGTAAATAATGTAAGTGGCAATAATGAGCTGCTTCTCAAAATTTACCAGCAACTTAATTCTTTATCGGAGAAAATCGACAAACAAGACTCAAAAATGAACTTTGCTTTTCAGCGTTTAGGTCTTTCAAATGCCTAATAATAACTTGTCATCCAGTCATATTCCCATGGATAGGCTTCGCCTCATATCGATCAACGTCAACTCTATCGTTGCTATACATCGACGTGATTATCTCCTTGAATTTGTTGTTAAGCAAAAGCCTGACATCATACTTCTCACTGAAACCCACCTCAATTCATGGCATTCCATGGAATTCAGAGATTTTGCATTCGTAAGAAACGATAGGGTAATAGGTGATGGGGGAGGAGGCACCGGGATATTGGTGAGAAGACCCTATTGTTTCCAAAATATTGAAAAAGTCGAATTCAAAAACTTTGAATTTCTTGAAGTGTCCGTCATCAAAATTTCACTGCCAGGTGGGGATAACCTCTTCGTTATCTCTGCCTATGCAACTGGTCAAAATGTTCTCAAGTTCAAGGAGGAACTTAATTCCTTGTTTGAAATACTCGAATTGAACAGGCTGCATAGTTATTATATTTTTGCCGGTGACCTGAATGCCAAGCATACATCATGGCTAAACGCCACCAATAATCCAAGAGGTGTATTCCTGAAATCATGGATAACAGAGACCCAAATTGAATACAGGTGCAACCTATATGGGTCGGAGCTCCCAACATACCCTCGGACAAATTCATATTTGGACCTCTGCATTGCTGACGCAAGACTTGAATTCAGCTTGAATAGTCCTCAACGGAAACTGCAGGTGCTTCCTTACGATAGCGACCATAACGCAATCGTAATGGAAATCAATCATCAAAGGGATGATTTCTTCCTCATTCCAGTTCAACATGAAAACTATCGGTTGAATTTCAAAAAAACAGACTGGGGAAAGTTTCAAAAGAAGTTTAATCGGGAGTACCAGAAGCAATGTCCTCCTTCTGATGATGGCAACGCTTGCTCGATGGTTCCTAATAACAGAAACCTAACTGACGATGAAATAGATCTCTATTTGTAGAAGTTAGAAAAGCTGACGTTGGAAACGATTGAGAAAGTAGTTCCCAAGATAAAACATCGAAACAATATGGAAGGATATGAAACACCAACCATCGCAAGGTTGAAAAGATTGAAAAGCCTTCTTCTCACACGCGTCAACAATATTTATCGACGATTTTTGGACTACAACCGTCCCTCGTTGGCTTTGTTGAAATTACACCTGAAGAATGTCCGAAACTTAATCCGTTCATACTTCAGGAGTGAGGTCAGCAATCAATGGGCGGAAAAACTGAGGGGTATTAGCCCACAGGACCCAGATGGCGTTTTCGCGAAAGTGAATAGCTTATTCCGCAGGAAGTCTCGAGTGAAGGTATCGAATCTTGAAGTCCCTAGTGATGAGATAAATCTTCTCGATAGAGCTGGTATCGAAATTGATAGTACGACTCCGGATAGAAATGGAAACAGGATTATATGTGATGGATTGCAGAAACTTGCCCTGATTGGAACACATTTTGAATTGGTTCATCTGCCAAACCCAGAGAGAAGGAATGAATTATTTTCGGAGGTCGTTGAAGCAAAAGTTTCCGACTTCAAATCAAGCCTGAACGGCCAATCAATTCTTCATTTAGATGAAACATTCACATCTGACCTCATACCGAGCTTGAATCTTATTGATTATTTTGTCAGCTATGAAGACTTGTGTTTCATATTTCGCAGAATAAACAACAAAAAATCATGTGGTACTGACGGTATTCCAAATATAGTTCTCCGACATTTGACTGAGGTTGCTATTAGGAATTATTGCATATTGTTCAACAACATGTTGAACAATTCATATTTCCCAAATGAGTGGAAAAAGGCTAAGGTATTTCCGATCTTGAAGAAAGGAAAAGAATCTTCATGCCCTAAAAGCTATCGCCCAATCAGCTTGCTGCCTAACATCAGCAAGGTGTTTGAAGTGATACTCAACAGAGCATTAAGCGCCCACATTGAGAAATATGAGTTGATGCCGAATTGCCAATTTGGTTTTCATGCCAGGCATTCGACCATACATGCAATAACGAAAGTAACCTCAGGCATCTGTTGGAAACTAAACAACAAAGAATGTGTTGGAGCATGTCTCATTGATATGGAGAAAGCTTTCGATACGGTATGGTTAGATGGACTAGTTTTCAAACTTCTTCAGGACAGGTTCCCCAGACACCTTGTCGCCATGATGTGTAATATGTTATACGGGAAATCGTTTGTTGTAACTGATGGAAATCTGACAACAATGCACGAATTCAAGGTCTTGAATGGTCTACAGCAGGGAACAGTTACTGCGCCCCTGCTTTTCTCAATATTCATTCGCAAGTTATTGAACAGCTCTGATTTTAATGTCTCGCCAACGCGATCATTGGTAGCGTTTGCTGATGATCTGATCATCTATACGGCAGACCGAAAAGCTACAATAGTTCAGAGTAATCTTCAAAAAATGTTTAATGATGTGCAGCTCTACACCGACAATTGGCGAATGAAAATCAATGCGCAGAAGTGCGAAGCAATCTTATTTCGGACAACGCTGCAGGGGGCCAGTCAAGACCTGAAACGTAATTGGAAGGATTTCCACATTATGGCTGGTGAGGGTAGTTCAGAACGGGTTCCACATAAATCCTGTGTTCGATACCTCGGTGTTCATCTCGATCAGTATCTGTACTGTACTGAACATGTCAAAATCATGCTCAGTAAGGCGCTAAAAGTAGTCATGGCCCCTCGGCGACTCTTTCATTCCAGATACATTGATCAAAAAGTCAAAGTTTTTTGTTACAAGACCCTGGTTAGGCCAGTTTTGACATACGGATGCCAGATCTGATACAACCAGAGTGCTAGTACAATGGAAAGATTAAGAGTGTTCGAAAGGAAATGTCTTCGTGCATGTACTGGTTTGTAAAGAAAGTCTGAGACGGATTGGAAGCACTATATATCGAATAGAAAAATTTATCAAACCGCTCAAGTGACAAGAGTCGATATCTTCATATTGAAACTTCTTCGGAATCATATCGCAAGATCTGTAACTGTGAGTAAAAACCCTTGGATTTCACAGGCGTTCCACCCTACAGACGGGTATATTGTGACTTGCCTCACTACTGGCTTCGTTCCTCCAGAAGCATTCGTGTATTTCGACATGAATCGATATATTTTTGATTCTGATGGCGCCCCAATCATATATCACATATACCGACGGGCCACCGATAAGAAGATAAAATATCCTCCGAATCTGAGTTCACGAGACCAACAATTCCAATGGAGATACTCATTTGCTAGATTCGTTGAGGCTGGTCGAGCTGAGATGGAACAATCTAGGTATTGGTGGCTGAATGACAATGTCTAAATTATTCGTGTTTATTTTCTGTTTTTGTGCTTTTTCTCGTTACTTAGTTTTTTAAGATTCATCTCATTACTGCTACATCTAGTGTTGTTGTTTATTTTTATTATAATTTAGGTATAGGTTTCAATATAAGGTAACGTTTTTTTTTTGTTTTTTTTTTTTGATTGAACTTATTTAGAATTAGGGTGTAACATATTAGGTATAGGATATAAGTTCATTTTTGTGTTAGTAGTATAAGTAATTTTTGAATAATGCTGGTTGGTTTTTTCTCCTTTTTCCAATTGAATCAAAAAATATGAAATAATCTTAATTAATTTAAATTTGCAAGTGTATTTTTTTCATTAAATGTGTTTAACTGATAACGTATAAATTTAGAGAGCCATTCGGGCCATTAAGTTTTAGAGTTTTGTACTAAAATACAAAACCCTATTGCAATCACGACCTGTGTCCGTCTGTCCGTCTGTCCGTCCGTCCGTCCGTCCGTCCGTCCGTCCGTCTGTATGTCACAGCACTTTTTCTCCGAAACTATAGAGGCTACAGCCATGAAACTTTGTAGAAAGGTCAGAAGTGGTGACCTCTTGAAAATTCAAGGGTGGAAAAATTTTTCCAAGGCGTTTAAGGGGGGTCTCCCCATATAATGGGGTGACCCCTCAAAAAAAAATTTTCACCATTGGTAGTCGAGTAGGATGTCATTGGAAAGGTCTCAATGAGATCTTTTCAAAACAAGCCTTAAATTTGTCTTATAAGTACCGAGGGGGGCAGGGGAAGGGGAAATGTACGAACTTTTCGCGTACTCCCCCCCTCGCGATTGGACACCTTCCATCCGAAAAATCTGAAAAAAATCATGAATGTAGGCCTTAATGAGTACAATAACAACAAATACATGAGAACTCGAAATTCACTCAACTTTGTTAGTAATAGTATGATTTATCGATTTTGTGTTTTCTTGAATAAAATCTCAACGGTACCCTTAAACTCAGATTTATAAGATTGATTTTTTCTGAAAGTTTCATAAAGATCGAATAGTATTTACCGAAGTTATAGCGGTTTGAATTTTCGTGTCTTACTATGGAGCAATATGCCCTGTATTACTATGGAAACATATTGCTATGGAGCCATATGCGCTTTTTACCGACTTAGACACTACAGCTTTGCTAGAATTTGCATGAAAATTTCAGGAGTGATAGGTATCATGAAGATGAGTACATACAATTGAAACAAGTCGAAGAGGCAGGAGAGAGCTCCTAGCAAAAGGGCTTTGTAACCATTCTAGGATTCGAAAAAATAGGCCATGAATCGATGATTACAGTACAGAGGAGTGGCCCCTGAAAAAAGTTTCATGAAAGGTAGCCGATATGAGTATCAACTGAAAGTTCTCTATGAGAGCTTTTCAAAACAGTTCTTAAACTGACAGTTTTTGCTTCAGTGGGAGCACAGGGGGGGAAATACATGAAAAATGTGTTTCCTCCCTCGCGAATGGACACCAGTGATCTAAAAAATCTGAAAAAAATATCAAAGGAGATATTTATGGGTATAACTATAACAAATACCTCAGAAGTCAAAATTCGTTCAACTTTGTTAATAATAGTATGATCCTCGAATTTCACATTTTCTCCAATTAAATCGTCTTTGGCATGTTTCTTGATTTTATTCGTTGCTGGTTACTGCATTTTGTAAGTTGAGTACAAAACACTTCTGACATGAGCATAGGTCTGTCTACCCAACTTGTTTATAGTTTTATTGTTTGGAATTTGCTTTATGTTCTTTTAAAAATTTATAACGATTAGTATTAAATAAAGCGCTTTTGAGTTTGACTTTGAGGTCAATAATAACTTCAAAGAGATACATATGTTTAAAATAAAATTCATTGCTGCTCCATTTTCAACGGTCCTCATATTTTTACAACATAACAAAAATCACTCACATCAAGGATTCCCAAAAATATTTATTTTATTCATCTTATCTGAAAATTTTATGAAGATCAAACCAAAACTGCAGTTTTTGATTCCATGAAAACTCTTGAAATACCTTTTTTGCTGTTGTTATTAGAGAAATTTCAAACGAGCATATGTAGCTTCCGTGAATATGATTCGATATTGAATTTCGATTTGTTTAAGTATACTCATACGATTTTATTTGCGAAAATATGAATTCTGTAGATCATACCATTTTTAAGAAAGTTCAGCGAATTTCAACTTCTAAGGTATTTGTTGTACTCATAAAGACCTAACTCCACGATTTTTTTTTAAGTTTTTTTTTGGATTATAGGGGAGAGGGCACTAATTTTTCATAAAGTTCTCCTCATTCTGCAATCCACAGTTGATAAGACTGTTTTAAGACCTATTTTGGAAATTCATTATCAATACCTTTCATTTGAGACACCCCACATCGTTACCGTCAATAAAAAAAATTGCTGCGACTCTCCCTTCCGATATTGGGACCCCCCTTCCCCCCTGTAACACCGTTAAAAAATTTTACTGATACTTAAATTTTCAAAGGGTTATCCCTTGTGATCCACTTACAAAGTTTGATGTCTGTAGCAGCTACAGTTTCGGAGAAAAACTGCTGTGACACACAGATGGACAGACAGACCGACACGCAAAACCCATTTCAATAGGGTTTTTTAAATAGTAGAAAACTCTAAAAGTAACAAGATAACAACAAAAATATATGGGTCAAACGGACAACCTTCCCTCATTTGGAAGTCGATTAAAATAATCGATTTATTTTACATCATAAACATTGATTTTCTTCTTAATCTGATGCATGACAATCACAATGACTCCTTGTTTCTTCAACACTATCATCATCATCTAAATAAACAGATGCATAGCAATTTCTTCGCCCAGCCTCGTACCAATACTGAACGGAATACTTTACTCTGTCATCGAAAGTTGCGCATGTAATAGGACTATCTACCTGAAATTCTCTGCCAGAATACACAGAACCAGTAAAAATTTGCTATAATTATCAATAATTGTATCAACTTACGGCACCATTCGGGCCATCTTGCGAATAACTTTCTGAGGAATAGACGATGCATCGATAAGATGATTTCTTCCGCTTAGAGAAAGGATGCATTCGGCCTGAAGGAATAAAATTTAATTCACTCATTAAAATTGAAATGCGTTTTGATTTACTCTCTCTGAAAGCACGGAAGCTATTAACGAAATTGACAAAATAACGGAAGCAAATATGAACCACTTTCCAAACATTTTTATGCTTCTTCTTGTTGTAACTTACTGGAAAATAAATAAAAATATCTCTCTTTTATAGTAAGCGTTCTAGCAAACGGTTTAATATGGAATTAAATTGAATTATTCACAGAGTATTTGTTTCAAATCTTATTAAAAGTGTTATCGGTATGACCTTAATAGACTCCGATTAATTGCAATGGTTGATTTGGAGGAAGCTTTGAAGAAATTTCTTTTTAAATTCGATTAAGTAATAATTATCAATTGGTGCATGCAATAAATTTGGTTTCGTTATGTCTCCAGTAGGGAAGATTAATTTATGCACCCATAAAAGTAGGTTCATAATCTTTTCCTTCTTCGTGCCACCAAACTCCTCACGGAACTTCGCTCCACGAAATTAGCGTCTCCAACTGTTTTAGTCCATCAAATGCGTCTTCCAACTTCAAAGTCCAAGCATCAATGAACCGTCCTCCCACTGGTCTCAATTCTCCTAACAAATAAAGTTTTGGGAATCTGTGATTCATTCATATGCTTGCCGTGGATAGGCTATTGCAACATTCTTAGTCTTATAATTGAATACCTGGCTGGAAAAACGTTGCATGTAGCTGAAGTTCAATTTTACAGGAGAGTGAATATGGTCCAAAACGCAATTAAAACGGCAACTGGCAAACTAAAGAGCAACATACAACATTTTTCCATTAAATAAAACTCACTCAGTTGCAAAATCATACTATTTGGGTTTACAAAATCTACCTATTCATTCGTATGTTCATTCACATTTTGGTGTTCAACAACAGAAAAATGAAAGACATGGGATATTGGAGGAGGCATAAGAATAACAAAATTGAAGTGGTTAAACCAATGTTATTGACAGAAAATAAACAAACACTTACATGAACAATGATAATTACACAAACATTTACAATGAACACAAGTCAGTGTTACTGAAGAAAATATAAGCGGGTGCTACACTCAGCTTGGTCCAAAATACTACTAAACTGTTGGGAGAGTTTCATAAGATGCCCTATGGTCAGGATCTGTGAGAAACCGAGCCATATCCATAAGGTCTTTCTTCTTCTCTTTTGGTATAGGCAGGAGTGCTGAGTACAGTTTGGGAAGATCCTTGACGTCACAAGGATTAAACCGGGTCGGAAACACCTGTTCTGAAATCCAAGGGCACAATATGTTGTGTGTCTCTCCCACATACAGTGAAACTGGGTCATCGGCAGTTATCTTCAACCAGACGTATTTTGTTATCTTAAATTTTTTCCTAGGTTTTTCTGGCGAAACCGCTTCAATGTCATTAAAATCACTTTGATCCATTTCAAAGACTAAGAAAGGTTTGTTTAGTTTTGCACCAGCTATTACGTGTTTCCAATCACCTGGAACAAGAGCTTTCGCTCTTTTCTTGGCACGTTCGAAAGGGCGGAATCTCTGTCACATGGAAGAAATGAATGGCCGGTAATCAAAAATTTTTGGTGAATCTCAATGAAATAACGCATTTTCACTAAATAACTATACAGGATGAGCGTATTCCAATTATTGTTTTGGCATGTACATCGGTCTGACCAAACGATTAATCTCCGTTCCTGGCCAGGGGGTAGTGGTCGAAATGTAGATGTTATGTATCTCAAAATGCAAGACCCGATTTCCTTTGAACCCCGTTTCGCTAGTGACTCATGCCATACAAACATGTTTGCAACGTTGTCCGTCATATTGTGGATTGCCAAGTTGTATGTAGAATACTGGCGTTGGTAATACACGTCGCCATGAGTTAACATAGGTGTAAATAAGACTTGCTGTAGGTCTATGTTATAGCATTTCTGTTTGCTGAATCTTCTGAGCGAGTCTTATATGCTTGGTCAGCTTTGCAATGATGTAGACGACTGTCAACTTCGATCGATTTCCTGTCTTCATCATTCCGAGCTAGTAATAACTTGGCGTAAAATTGATGGCACTGTTTGCATGTGTCAGAGCGAGGTGTCCCAAACCTCAAATTAAACTCTCTTTTAAAAATCTTACTATACAAAGTAGAGTTTGCTGGATTATCAGGGTATTTCTGCTTGAATAAACGGTACATTTTGGAGACACTGAGATCAGGACTCAAACATTTTTTCGATGAGACATTCCTACTATAATGATTAATTTCTATAGGGAAAGATTCAATGTGCTCTCTAATGTTCCCTCTCACTGTAGCATCGATCGCATGACGACGGTTCAAGTGAGCGCTCCTCTTATCTTTTGGTGCAAGCTGACCATCTTTCATTTTTTGTTGTAAAATTTGAATACGCCTTGGTGTAATGGCAAACGTGTTACACAGTGTTTTACGACACACAGGTTTCCCATTCAAGGAATAATCAAAAGAAGCTTGTCGTGTTGATGTGGAATCTGATTTACCGGTACGCCTTTTCCGTGGTTCCCGTAGGGCGATGAATTTAAGGAGTAAAAGAGACTGTTCATTGTACGTCAAACCGTAAAATTGATTAAATAAACTATGTACGTACGCAAGGCTAAGAGCAATGCATCTTTTTTCTCACAAGCCGCTGTACAACCTCGAGGTTTCGAAGGTTGAACCTTTTCAGAAACGACATCACCCTTTCCGCGATTGGCTTTGTATGATTTTCCGCTGTCTTTCATAATTTCACGCTTCTTGTCACTCCATTTCGCGAACTGAACAGCACGTTTACGGTTATTCACTATTTCTAAATCACTAGCCGATATATTCATGATGGGAAATGAGTAAGCAAACAATGCAAACACACTATGAAACCTCACAGCAAAAAATGGGCATCAGCACTGCCAACATGAAACGTTTTTCCATCAACCCCAAGCATGATTAGCCCCCCTTCTAGCACATTATAGGCTATCTAGCGGTTTAAAAACTAACTACTTCAAGGTTGGATTCCATGAAGCAAGTGACAAAGATCGTTCATCCATCAAAAACGACTTTGTGAAAAAAAACTACATGCAACGTTTTTCCAGCCACCCATTCAATTGTTATGGCCCCTGGCTTGTTAGAAATGTTATACAGCTCGTTGCTGTATCAAATTTAACACATCATTGAATATTTTTGATTCAAAAGCTTACCCTAGGGTTACGAGGTGCGACCATTAAGTAATGAGACTGATTCCATGAAAACCGTATATTCAAACATTATTCTAAAAATCATCGATTCAGCGCGTTTTCCATGCTTCATAGCATTACTGGAACGCTTCGACTGGGATGTCCACGGGTACCTTTGTCATGGCCGCATGGATGCCCGCAATCAACGCAAAATGGGTTCCTTTGACTACCGATTTTGTTCTAGGGAAAAAAAGTCACAGCGTGGCGAATAAGGCGGCTATTGCAACAGGGCGATCCCTTTAGAGGTCAAATACTGGGACACCTGAGGGCAGTGTGGCATGGCACGTTGTCGTGATGAAGGATTCCGTTACGAGCAATGTCTGGGCACACCCTGTTGACTCATTTTCACAATTTTTCGAGTACTTGGCGATAGTAGACTTGATTTACGGTTTGCCCCGATGGAACAAATTCTTTGTGGACAATTCCATGGCTATCAAAAAAGGCAATAATCTTAGTTTTCACCTTCGACTTGCTCATGCGAGCTTTCTTCGGACGGTGGGCGTACGGAGACAATCATTGTGAGTTTTGGCGTTTGGTTTCCGGGTCGTATTGGCAAAACCAGCCCTCATCGCCTGTAATAACTTTATCATGCAGTGTGGGATCGTTTCCCACTTGTTTCAAACAGTCTTCTGCGACGGTCATTTGATGCTGCTTTTGCTCCTCAGAGTGGTTCTCTGGAACCATCTTCGCGTACAACTTTTTCATCCCAAAATCGTCGGTTAAAATTTGTCTGATTGTTTCAGGGTTCATACCCAGTTTTGAGGCCGAAATTCGAGCTGTTAAACGCTGATCTTTACGGATTAGGACACGCACACGCTGCGCATTCGCGTCAGTCCGCACCTCGACTGGTATCCCACTTCACTCCTCGTCTCCCATGCTTTCAAGCCTCTCCTTAAACTCTTTAGACCATTGAAACACCTTGGCACGACTAGGAGCACTATCGCCATGCACTTTTATAATTTTAGCGTATGTTTCCGAAGCTGCTTCGGCCAATCTCGTGCAATAGTTTATCGAGATGCGTTGCTCTTGATTTCGTTTCTCCATTTTCTTGACGAGCACCACCAACACACGTCTACACATGTCTACTCAACACGACACAGCAGGGAAATTAAACAAGCTACAGTAATGATAAATACATCAATAGAGACGTGAAAGATGCCGGAGAAGGGAAAGGGAATTTCAAGGTCGCATATTTACCACAAGCGCGGCAATTTGATCAGTCTCATTACTTAATTGCCACACCTCGTACTAACTTTATTACTCATTAGGCATAAAAATGTCAAAAAATAGCTAAAAGTCATACTACAGCAGCGTCCTTTTCATTTATTCATTTACCAACCAAGGTAAACACCTCATAAATGTTTAAAAAAAAGTTTCGTCCAAGTAAAAAAAGAACATTCACATTTCTTCTGAAGTTATAAAAATAGTCAAATTTTAAAACTATAGAACTGATCGTTTGAGGAGAATAGGATTAAGGATGATGTAAGTAACTACTTGGTGTTACGAAGCTAACCAAAGGTGATTTGCCCAACAAAATTATTGTATCTTTCGAAATTTGTATTCTTGCTGATCTTCATTTGATACTTAATTCAGACTTCTGGCCCAATTGGTGTTCTTGCTGATCTTCATTTGATACTTAATTCAGACTTCTGGCCCAAAGAAACATTAGCGAAAAAGTTTTTTTCCAGAGCAACGCCCTAAATCAAATCTCCCTCGCTCCCAACGAAACCAACTCTAGTACATATCAAAACAATTCTGTGAGCTACTGTCGCAATCGTTGTCACAACTATCAATAACATCATGATCAGCCAAGAATGTACTCGAAAGCACAAGAATGGACCAAGTAGGTCCATGATCAATAGCTGAGAGTGACGTTACTGCGGGTATTCAGAATTGCTCGAATATTCCAGATAGCTCAAGTCGGAACATTCGCCAATATACGAGAAATGGATTGAATGACTAGAGACCCTATATAAAGCCGAGCGAGGAATAATGATAGTGAAAACTGAGCGGAGCCCGAATCGAAGGCAATATTGATTGATAGTGAAGACAGTTGAAACCTACGTTTATAGGCAAGTGAAAAATAATAACATTTGAATTGTTTGTAAAATAGTGAAGTTAATTATAGTGCATTCTTAGTAAATAAATTTTTTTATAACTTTATTTGAATGACAGCGCCTTTTCACTTTCTCGGAACATTAAAACTATCGGCCGCGAACCGTAACACGTGTCAGTGGTGTTAGAAGTGAGAAAGGAAATTTTGAAAGTGAAAACTTTTAAACATTTTTAAAGTGCACAATAGTTAAATTTTATGTAGAAACTGGCGAAAAAAGCCGTAACAATATAAATGCCAAGAAGCCTAAATTTAAAAATTAATGAATTGACCCCATCAAAGCTTAAGGAGGAGTTGGAACAGCGAAATCTGGCTACGCAAGGTATAAAGGCCATACTGATTGCACGCTTGCGTGACGCGATGGAGTTGGAAGGTGTGTGTCTGGATTTGCGTGAGCCCTCAGATGCGGAAAATGGTGTAGAAGGTGGAGACCAAAATAAAAGGAACCAGAAAATTAACTGATGCAAATGTTGATGCTGATGCAGCAAGAGCAGTGACAACAGTCATCCAGTTTAACTGCAAAGCTAAATGAGCAATCAGCGCAGCTAAATGAATAGTCATCCAGTTTGAATGCGAAACCAAATGAAAAAGCAGCGAAGCTGGACCAACAAGCATTCAAAATCAAGGCAGACATCACACAAAAGCTGGAGAAACATTCAACTGATATGAAGGTAGATTTGCAAAAACAGTCAACTGAGATAAAAGCAGAACTCGGTAGTCTAAACAACCAAATCAAATGCGTCGAGGAAAAAGTATACCAGATCGAGGAGAGAATCACCCATGAGATCAGCCAGGTTGAGGAGAGAATCAACCATGAGATGGAAAAAATGAAAAAGGAATTGGAAGCAGCGAAGGCAGTAGTAACCACCTCACCAGCCCCGCTTATAACCGCAGCGCAAAGCACATTCAGAAATGTGAATGCACAGATATTCGACGGACAAATGGTCTGAAGTATTTACAAAACCCAGTTTGAAGCCGCCGCTCGGACAAATCAGTGTTATGAGCATTAATTCTTGCTCTAAGAGGCCCAGCTACCGAGCTTTTACAGACTTTCTCCTCTGAGTTGCACTCAAACTCAGCTGCTGTAATGATTGCGCTCAACATGCGTTATGGAGACGATCATCTGAAGCAGATTTATCCGTCACAGCTACGGCATTGGATGCAGTAGTATGGCAAAACCTTACAGCAACTAGCCCAAGACATTGAGCGACTGGCACTTTTGGCCTACCCAGCTTACGATCCAGAACATCAAGATGACGCAGCGACAGAAGCATTCATCAGCGCATCAAAGGACCAGAAATTTCAACAAGTCATGCGTTTAACTCAAAAGCAAACGATTCAGCAAGCATTGGCTTATAGTCTGCACTTTCAGGAAGCGAAAAATGTGACTCGTACCTTCACCCGAGTTCACGAGGTAGTGGCAGACGAGTGCAGGTGTGAGCGCATGGGATGAATGGTGCGCCTTGATGCTGGCTTTGCGGCGAGAAGGGGCACCTACAAAGAGACTGCAAGAAGTAAAGAAAACCGAGCTATTGTCCAGGGTGTACCCTACAGGTTGACAAGTCTGGAGGAGTTCGGTTGCAAGTCTTACGTGAGCAGACTAAGTCCGAAATACAATAACTCAGTCACCGGTTCGGATGCCTATTTCAAATGCGTCGAAAATATAAACATACGGAAAAGAAACCTACTTTACTTTATTCTACTCTAACTACTCTAACTCGAAATCGGAACAGCCTACTCTACTTAAAAAATGAAAAACAAATCATGGTACCGCGTACCGCACGCGACACGAAAGCGGCTATTCGCGGATTCCCAGAACACTACTCTTTCAACGGCATAGTTACCGTTTGCTATCACTCCTGCTGGAAGAGAAGGGCATGTTGGAGAGGAAAAACGTGTTCTGATTAGCACTTCATGATTTTATTCTTTTATTGTTCTCCTATTCCATTCCTTCTCTCTTCTTTTCTTTTCTGGTTACAATATTTAGAAAAATAGTATTAATTTATAATCATCAATTTTAATGAAAACTACTGATAACTAGCGTATTATAAAAAAATCTGTTATTTTTTTCTGTTTTTTTATATTATCTTTTCTTCTCTCTTCTGTCGGTTTCCTTATAATTATTTTCTGTCTACATTTGAGTTTACCCCAGTAAAATATATACGAAAATAATATTTATCGGTAGATCTTGAAAATAAGATCTCAGAGTTGTATTCATATATGCATATTCGGTAGGCACATATAGGTTAATAAAATATTGCATTAAAATTTATTCTAAAAAACAATTAATATATCGTATCGTATTATGAAAAATATACGGTACTTTTCTTTTTTTTTTTATTATTTGAACGTTACTGGTCGAATAACCACATTAAAACATTTATTACATTTAATATTCACTTAATAGATAATCTCTAAATGTTCTCACATTCCTAGTTATTGTAATAACATATTTAAAATGTCTTGTCATTCATGGCAGATTTTATGCAACTTAGAACTGATGAACAATGAACCGTATAAAATCCTGAGCATTCACCAGAGTCTCTCAGAATTGTTTTTTTGCCCTTACAATTCATTTTATTCAAGTTGCGTTAGGGTCATAAACGATACATAAACTAAAGTTAAATCTCTGCATGCTTCTAAATCCTGCAATACATTTAAATTGATGTTATTAACTTAAGTCTGAAATTCTACCGTTTTTTTCTTTTTTCTCTAGTGTAATTAAACGTAAGTTGCGATTGTATCGTTATCCTTTATAATTAAGTTAGCTTAATAGATTTTTTGTTTCTGTTTGATAAAATTGCATTCTCTATTTAGTAAACAATATCTTAATTTAAAAAAAAGATTTTTGAAAGACTGGCTTACTATTTGGTGTCCATTGAGCTTCGTCGGCTAAAACCTCATTGGAGTTGCTTGAGCAGAACTTACAACAACTGGGTTTGGTGCAGAGGATGCCACTGTTTCCAGAGAATCGTCGCTGCATGAATCCGCCTGCAGCCCTTTGTCTGGATTGAACGAGAAGCAATGCCACAACGCAAAAGCGAGGAATGGCTCCGCTCCCTCCTCCACAATCGTCGTCAATACTGTTGTGCAGGCAAAAACTGCAAAATCACCCCCCACAAAAGTCGTCGACGCTGTTGTCAACGATGGAAATATCATTCTTACTTCCGACAATGCCTTCCTACATCATCGCTCAATGAATACATTGGCCGAACAGCACAGCCATCATCAACCTGTATTGACTGCATCTTCTGACGTTATTTTAGTGGATTCTGGACCTCATGATGTCCCAGCCACCTTGTTTCAAACTGGATCGATTCGGCAGAGTTTAGCAAAATCGGAGGTACAGGTACAAGGTGCCATTTGTGTTCCATCGATTGCAACACTTGATCAACCGCCAATGCCTCTAACCACATCACTATCATCGATTTCTGAGTCTCAGAGTTATCTTCCGCCGCTCGATATTATCGCTCCACCGACTCAAATTTTTATCTCGCGTTTGAACTATCATACAAAGCCAGAATTGATCAGGAGTTACATCGTGGCAAAGTTAGGATATGATCCTGCTTTGCTGATGGTCAAGAAGCTTACTCCAGAAAATTTCGACTCGCAAACGATTGCTTCATTCCGCATCACCACCAGTTCGGATATTAAAGCCCCGCTTAAATCTAATTTCTGGCCCCATGGTGTTTTTGTTAAGGAGTTTGTAAGTCAACCGCAGAAAAATTTTCGGTCGGGTGTTCGTTGGAGAGACAGAATATGAGTAATTCTCTTAATTTATATTATCATTATTGTTTCTCTTGATGACATCATGTGTTTATCGGAATCATGGCTGACCGGGGATATATTGGATGTTGAAGTTCTTCCTTCTCATTTAGTGTTTCGTAAAGATCGTAACCGTTCAAACTCTGGCAAGTCTAATAGGAATTCTTTACGAATTCCTATTAGACTTTAATAGCTTCCGTATACAATTTCAAGGCGTCACCTCCAGTAGAAAAATTTTTATATTTTTCTTGAATCCGTGATAACCAGTTATACACCGCTCTATGCCCGTAGAAGGTTAAAAGATGCACCCTGGTTTAATAACAACATCGCTTCAGTCTTAAATGCCAAGGACGCTGCCCACAGAAAATATCACTTGACGGGTTCTGAGGTGCACCTACGTTGTTATAAAGGTCTAAGAACTGAAGCCAATAGTTTTATTAAAAGTGCTAAAAGCCATTATATTGATCACGTGGAGGGCTCCATAAGGTCGAGTGCTAAAAAGCCTTTCTGGGCCTATATAAATTCGTTTAAAAAGTCCTGCGATATGCCCTACTCAATGAATTCTGAAATTTGTGAACTCTTTGCGCAACATTTTTCTTCTTTTTATAGTAAGACAAGTGCTGCAGCATCTTCATTCATCGATGGTCCAACCATGAATTTGACATTTGCATATGTGAACTCTGTTGAAGTTGAATGCCTATTACATGGTCTGGATGGCAGTATTGGTTGTGGCTCAGATGGAATTCCCAATATATTTGCTAAATCTTTGTCGTCTTTGCTGTGTGTTCCTTTGTCCATCTTATTTAACCAAAGTTTCGCAGATGGTTGTTTTCCTGCACGCTGGAAAAGAGCTCATGTCTTTCCCATTTTCAAATCTGGAGATAAAGAAAGCATGTCCAATTACCGCCCCATTTCACTTCTTCCCTGTTTTAGCAAAGTTCTGGAAAGAATTGTATACAAACAAGTTTATCCTTTGTTGCTTCCGTTTTTTGCCAATGAACAGCATGGGTTCATCAAAGGTAGATCAACTCTTACCAACCTTTTATCTTTAACAAATAAGATTGCTGCTGAGTTTGATAAGGTGAACCAAGTAGACGTTATCTACACAGACTTCTCTAAGGCCTTTGATTCAGTTGATCACCTGATTCTTATCCAAAAATTGAGTAATTTCGGCTCAGGCAGTTCTATTGTACATTGGTTCTGTTCTTATGTTGCTGATCGGAGTTGCGTTGTGACCATTAATGCCCATAAATCCTCTCCATTTTATCCCTGTTCTGGAGTTCCACAAGGCTCCATTCTTGGTCCTCTGTTGTTTCTCGTATTTATCAATGATATTCCTTCCCTACTCAACTCCCGCGCACTCATGTATGCAGATCATTTGAAAATATTCAGGGTGATCGAATCTGTCAATGATTGTATTATTCTGCAGAAAGACCTGGATATACTAGCTGGCTGGAGTGCAACTAATCGGCTGAAGTTAGATGTAAACAAATGTTTCAAGATGACTTACTCCCGTAAAAAGTCTTTTTTTGATTATAACTATGCGATTGCTAATGTTTCTTTGAGAGCTGTGGTGTCCCACAAGGACTTGGGAGTATTTTTTGATACCAAGTTTCATTTTGGACAGCATATAACTCATCTAGTATCTAAAGCATCTCGTATGTCAGGTTTTATCCTCAGATCCACAAAAGATTTTAAAAATATTTCATCGTATGTTTGTTTATTCATCAACGTTACCTAAGAGATGCTATTGAAGGTGTGAAACGTAGGTTTACTTGGTTCCTTTTTTTTTTAATTTCGTATCCCGTCTTGCGCTTATAGTGATCGCCTGTCTTTTCTGCGCATTCGTTCTTCAGTCTCTTGCAGAGTTTTTCTCGATGATTCTTTTCAAGCTTTATCACAATTTGCTTCCTATAGGCCTTGGCATTGAAATTTCCTCCTTCAATACCGGACGTCCAACTAGATCCTCGGTAGTCTTCAATGTTCCCTTTGCTCGCACTGATATTTTATTTTTTTCGCCTGCTGTACGGCTCCCACGTAATCATAACGCGCTTGGTCTTGGTTTAATACCGCTGTCTTTTGCTAAATTCAAAAAAAAAAACTTAAGGAATCGGTTCTTCTGTTTAACTTCGAAGAATAATTTTTCTATTTCTAATTAATTTATTGTATTTTGTACGTAGTTTCCTTTTTCATTTAATTTTTAATTATCCTTTTTGGATATATTGATTGTATGTATAAACTTTGTTTTATTTTTTTGTTTGTCTATAATGTAATTGGATTATATCTGTTTTATAGATTAAATAATAAAAATAAAAAAAAATCCACCGGCAATCGCCTGTTCGGAAACACAGTTATTTAAAAAATATAATCAAATAGGGTTGCATTTAGTGTACAAGCGACTAAACCGGGCATGGCTGTGAGTGTTAAGATAAAACAAAGAAATCACTCATATCTGTCGATTTCACTTTTTGCTTTGCACTATGAGAAGGCTTCGGTGATTCCACCTCGAATGTGATAAAAATGTCAACTACCGCAGACCATTTGCCATCAAGCGCTTCTTTCGATGACGACCGCCCTAAAGGTCGAGCAGAAAATTCTGGCACTATTTTGGTGATTGATTTTTCGGATGCTTAAAGGATACAACCGTGGCTAAGGGTTCACATTAGATAATGTGCCATGGCCAGGCTGTACCTATAATTGCAAGTTGTAGACAGTTACCGATTTATACGAGACAAAAAGAAACCAGGGAAATTTCCTTGTTTGACTTGCACTTGAACACTTCTCTAATTCGTATTTGCAACATCACGAGCAAACTCTTTCGCTTAGCGGTAAAATAAAAATCGCGTAACTGTAATACCGCATAATTTTTACGATACGTTTCCGATAGGGGAATTGAAACCGAATTCAAGTAGGCGTGAACTGTTCTGCGTCGCTAAAAGAATTCCATGACACTCCCTGACAAAACTTACGTGGGATGGGAAGTTATCAAAACTAACGATGGATAGGAAGGCATATGGCAGCAATTTGCATATGTATTAGTCGGCAGTGGCCTAGGGCCGATTTATTACACGGTCGGAAAACATGAAAGAGCCAACTTTATGGGGCTTAAGCGGAGAAGCAGACTTATGCCTTCCGGGTCAAGTTGACGGAGAATACTGCACCATAACCATCGACACTGGTGAAACCCAATCGATTATCCGACCAGACCTAGTGCGGCAACAACTTCTTTCAAGGGCAGAATTTTTTCACTACGGACAGCTAAGGGAAAAACTGCACCTGTTCATGGAGAGGTCAACCTCCAGGTACAGTTGGGAGACCTTGCGTTCCGGCATAATTTTCTGGTCGCGAATATTATGGATGACTGCATTCTCGGAATGGATTTTCTGCGACCACATGGAATTACGTGGGATTTGAGCAAACGGGTATTGTAAATAGTAATTGTAGTCAAGAACGGCCACACCAGCCGTTGTTGATAATTACTTTTACGTAGCACAAAACAGATAGGAACACAAATAAAAATAACGCGTTAACTTTGTTGGCGTACGAAAGAATAGATTTATTATCATTTACACATGAACTTAAATACAAAATATTTGATGACTACAAATGCTTGCAATAATCGAAGTCAATGTCCATTAAAGAAAATTGCATTCTAAACAATAATACATTTCAATTATTGAAGTTAATAAAACATTAATGAAAATGCATACTATACAAACAACTTTTTCATGCTGTAGTTAATGTTCATTCAGAGTTCAAACATTTTTGCTTACAAGTTCAGGTAGGCAAATTCGCAGCTGAAAGTGGGTCAGTTATTTTGATAGGAGGAATGACCGGGTGAATGGAAATTGACTACTGTTGTGAACTCTGTTCAATTGTTGAACATGTTGGGGCACCACCGGAAAGAACAGTGTTGAATCTTTCATTAAGCGACACGTTTTCTTCTGATGCAGCTGATATGGACTCCTGCAATTTCTTCGGCATCCTTGTCTTCTTCAGTATGCTTCTGATGTAGAGGCTGGCTATACAGATGGCGATGATGATCAGCATTGTTGATGTCAGCGGTACCGCGTGCTTGCGTAACTGTTGTAAGGTAGTTGTAATCGCAATCGGCTCTGGCTTGAGAGAATCACGATCGAAAATTTGCTCCTTCACTCTTGCTATTGGGTACATAGATTTTGCGTGGTACTCCTTGTCTCCGAACTTAGCTCGGGACACCTGTTTCGTGAAGCTCGTCAGTACTCTCTTTTGTTGGGTCATTTCTGATCGTAGAATGAATCGCTCGGTTTGGATAGCGCAATTCTCTTTGATGCGGATGATTCCAATGTTCTCTAGTAAAATCTCCTCTTTGTTATCTTTGCAGATAACAAAGGCTGTGCTTGGTGTGCTTGCAACAAATAGCCATGCGTTTTCCATCATAAGCTCCTTCCATGTTGTTTGAGGAGATGTTACCTGAACGCTGGGGCACGGTTGCTTCTTGTGTCTACTGTATAGTTCGTTGATGATACAGTTCGGGTTTGCATCCATGTTGTTGATCATGCTGGGAGTACAAAGGTACCGTTCGTCTTTAATTGTGCATGACTTCAGCTGTGCATCGTTCAATTCGAAATACGTTACTTGATTGAATTTAACCGCCAGGGTTGGAATTTTAATGATAGAAACCAGATATTGGTGCACACCTGATTCGAAAGGAATTGCAGTGACATGAATTAGCTCGTATACTCGTATATCCCTTTCAATAATATGGAAGTAGCCATAGATTATGATATTTTCATCGGTGCGTGCAATCGTCGTTGCTTTCACTGGAGTATGCAAAATCTCAAAATAAGGACCAATCTTTGATGATACCTTATCGATTGTGTTTGTCATTGTTTCAATTGAAACGAACTGTGGGAAGCTTTCGGATCCATAGATGGTGTTTATTAGTTTTTGGTACTTCACCTGGAGCTCCTCAAAATAGTTAATCGCCATGAGATAAGTGGATATGACTTGTAAGCCAATTTTGTTGTTATCAATCTTTGCGAATCATTTTTGCATTTCGTTGATCGAATCTACCACTTGATTTAATTTCATCGTAACTTGTGCAAGCTGGGCGTCAGTGCGGTGTTTAACGCTTGTTATACGTACGTTTTATTCTACGCTTTGTTGATTTACGACTTGTAATATTGTGTGTTGGTTTTTATCGAGGGAGTCAATATCAGTGTAGACCTTATCATTAACACCAATAACTGTGTAAGGAAGTCTCTAACCAAACCCCTCTTTTTTCTGGAGCCTGTTATCGTTCGTAACTTTTCTGTTTGTTGGAGGAGCTCCATTTTTTTAATCTGTAGATGGTTCCGAAGGCCATTGCAGTGGGTGTAGTTGGTCAATTCTTTTGTGCGTTAACACATATCTTCTATCTGTTTGCCTATAGATAGGATATTTTTCTCATCCTGAATCACTTCTGCAATCGAAAAATTTGCCTCAAGTCTTAGTTAACCACAAATGCTATGCCTGAAGATGTTATAATTATGCTGGCTGGAGCTGTTTTCAGCGTTCAAAGCTTCTGATGGTATCATGACAGATAGGAGTATTATTGTATTCAACAGAGCCCTCGCCCACAAACATGGTGCAATTCTTGGTATTTCTATTTTGTTAGGTTTGTCTATAGGTGCAATCCGTCTTCGTCCTGTCGTGTTTTTCTGCACCATAGAAGTTTCAGGTGTTGAGTGTTCTTCGCATTTGTCAGGAGATGATTTTGGTTTTGTCTATTCGATATTTGCAGCAGTTTCCTCTACTGGTGTTATTGCCGTTGGATTGCTGGTAGATTTCTCGGGTATTTCTACCGGTAGTTTACACTAATTGGTGATCGCTACTTACTTCAGCATATTTCCATGATGCCTAACTGTAACTATTAGGCTAACTGTAACTGTAACTGTTTAGCCTGGTTGCATGCTATGTATTCTTGCCAGTGGCCATTTCGTTGGTGGCGTATCCCTTTCTTTAATGAGAATAAGCTGACCAATTCTAGGATTTTCGCTGACGCTCGTCCACTCCAGACGTTTTTGCAGATGTTGCAGGCACTCTGTTGCCCATCGTTTCCAAAATACTTGATGCATGTTAGTTAATATTTTCCAGCGCTGGTGTTATGTTCTACACGAGGTATCAGGTTCTGGTATAGCCAGGAGAGGTCATTTGGGTCGCTTGATATAGGAGTTATTGGTGTGGAATTTAAGCATGCTTCAATTTGGCACAGTATCGTTATGAATTCTTCAAATGTTGGGACAATATTTTGCTCGTAGAAAATGCACTCGATGTGATTCTTGACCGATTTCACACCAGCTTCCCAAAGGCCACCGAAATGAGGTGTGGACACTGGTATGAACTTCCAGGTGATCCCGTCTTTTGCTGTTATTCGTGCTAACTCGCTGCTTGGTCTCTTTATTACTTCTTCTAGATCCTTGTCTAGTGGATTACTTGTCCAGACAAAGTTGGTGCCGTGGTCGCTAAAGATCTTCCGGCAAAGTCGTCTTCGGCTTGTGAACCGTTTGAATGCTGCTAAGAATGCTTCTGTTGCCATGTCGCTCACAAGCTCGAGATGTATGGCTTTTGTTACCATGCATACAAATAAAGCAATGTAGGCCTTTACGACCGCTGCATCTCTTCCCTTGGACATTCGTATGGTGAAAGGGCCTGCGTAGTCTACTTCGCAATGAGTGAAAGCTTTTTCTGGTGTTACGCGTATGGCAGGTAAATCGCCCATTAATTGGTGATTTTTAGCGGTCGAGTATTTACAGCAGATCATGCATCGATGAATTTCGTACCGAATTACTTTCTGATCATTTATGATCCAGTATCGCATTCTCAAGTAGTTGCGCACCTCCGTTCATTGTTTTCAAGTAGGCTTGCCTCACAATTAAATATGTCACATGATGGCGCTGGGGTAGCGAAATCGGATGCTCTGATTCTTGAGGAATGCTAGCATTTCGGAGCCTACCGCCAACTCGCAGAATACCATGGGCATCTAGGAAGGGATTTAGAGTCATGAGTCTTTTCTTCAACTCCTTGTTACTCCTTAGTTCAGCAATTTCTTCTGAAAACGGTGTTTTCTGAATCATTATAATGATTTTTTTATGTGCTATTTCGAGTTCCTCTGCTTCTAGCCATCCGGTCTTGCGGTTTGATTTTTTTGTACAGTTGCATTGAAACCTGAGGCATGATGCAGTAATTCTTACTAGTCTTTTAAAACGGAGTAACGTTCAAAAAAGTTGTTTTTGTCTGCCGCTGCTGTTACTGTCGAAACAACTTTGATATCAGTGCAAGGATGTGTTAACCAACTTGGACTATTCCACCACAACTGATGCTTGAGTGACTCTTTTGTATCGTGCAATAAAGTACCCAATAGTACGGCTCCATTTAGCTCAAGCTTCGTGAGGGTAACTTTGGTCTCGGTTGGGGTGACCTTTGTTTTCGCACAGACAAAAGCTGTGCTAATTGATTCGCACATGCCAATGCTTTTACTATAAACCAACACTGCGTAGGCGGACTCTGATGCGTCGCAGAATCCATGCAGCTCCATTTGACTATCTATGCTGTAGTGATTCCATCAAGGAATGCTAATGTTTTCTAGCAGTTTCAGTTGAGATTCAAGCTCATTCCAGCTTTTAAAAATTTCTTCTGTTGGCCGTTCATCCCGATCCGTTCCGCTCTTCCAGATTGCCTGTATTATCAGCTTAGCCCTGACTGTGACGGGTGCAAGCCATTGTAATGGGTCGTATATGCTTGCAACGTATGACAGCAGCTGTCTTTTTGTAGGCCTTTTAGATTCTTTAAACACGATGATCTAAAGTGGAACCCATCTTGGGCTGGATTCCAGTGTATACCAAGCGTTTTCAAGGATGGATCTTCTTTAAACTCTAATTGACCAACTTCTCTTCTATCTTTCGGTATGTGACTTAATAGCTCTGGGTTGTTGCTAGCCCATTTTCTGAGGTTGAAGTTACCTCTATTTAATAGAGCTGTCATCTCCTGCTGAAGAGAAATCGCTTCTTGTTTGGCGTGGGTGCCTGTTAACATGTCGCCAACATATAAATTGTTCTTTAATATCAACGAAGCAGTCGGATAGTTCCTTTCTTCATCCTGAGCTAGCTGCATTAATGTTTTGACTGCTAGAAGTGCCATATGTAACTGTATTGAGTTGATTTCCCGCTATCGTACCTTGGGGATGCCTCCTCCAGAGAATCCTTTGGTAGTCTCGGTCATCTCGATGCATTTGAATTTGCCGAAACATTTTTTCGATGTCTGCAGTTTAAACGTACAGGTATTTTCGCCATCTTAGCAATGTCTGGGCCAAGTTTTGCTGAAGCCTTGCTCCAATGTGCATTTTAACGTTTAGACTAGGGCCATGGAGTGTCTTCGCAGACGCGTTGAATACTACTCTGATTTTCGTCGTGGTACTGCTCCCCTTGATTATCGCATGATGTGGTAAATAGTTAACATCCTTACTGTCGCCAATGTATGGAGTCACGCATGTCATATGTCCGAGTCTTAGGTACTCTTCGAGGAAGTTGTTGTACTCCACAGCTAGCTTCTCGCCTGTAGAGAGTTTTTTCTCGATTCACCGGTATCTTAAGAGAGCTCTGGTCCTTGATTCACCCAGGGAGTTTTGTGATTGATCTTCTTTAAAAGGAAGGCGAACTATGTATATGTATCTGCCATTATCGTCTCTACTGCAAGTGCTCTGAAAATGATTTTCACACTCCGTGTTAGTATCCCTTTGCTCATTCCGGTTTTGTTTACCATCAATCTCAAAAAACTTTTCTATTTTTCTGTGAAATTCAGCCATAGACACTAAGGAGGTTATCTTTTTGGTTTCAGAAGGATTACTACCAGTCTTCCCTGAAAGTATCCAGCCAAATTTTGTTTTTTGGGCCAGTAATGGTCTGCCTTTTATCAAGGAATTCTCTAATATTTCCTCAAAAACGTCTGTACCGATTATCATGTCGATGGCTCCTGGCAAATGAAATTGGGAATCTGCCAGATTTAAGACCTTCAGACTGCGTGCTAAACTCAAAGTTACCCTTCGATCAGGAAGCATCGTTGTTGGCCTGGGCATGATTAAAGCCTCGACTGAAACTCTGAAGTCCGAGTGGAATCTGGGTTGTATTGTAACGAACATCCTCTTCCGGACAATTTTGGCTTGAACTCCAACAATACCTGTAACCCCTGCCTAAATGCTATCTGAAGGCAGGCCGAGCTGCTTTGCAGCTTTCGATGATATAAATGATGTTTGAGACCCAGGGTCAACTAAAGCTCGCAGTGGAATTTGTTGACCGGATTTTGATTCCGCTTTTACTATCGCAGTGGCAAGAAGAACGGTGTTTGTTACACTCGAGGTACTTGTGTTCATTGTGACCTTGGTGTTACTGGTGGCAATGTTCGAAGTGACAGTCTTACGATCTGTGGTTGAGTAATGCAACATGGTATGGTGTGGTTTCTTGCATTTAAAGCACGTTTTTTTGCTCTTGCATTTAAAACTCGATTCGTGTGCTAGGCAGATCTTGCACAAATTGTTATCAGCAACAAATTGATTTCGGTCATCAACGCTGAATATTTTAAATCCATCGCAGCGGTGAATGGCATGATTGCGTTGATTGCAAAACTTGCACTGGTATGTATATGTTTTACTTGCAGCTCTCTTTTCCAATTTATAAGGTTTCTGTTGCAATGACATGAATGCTGCTGTACTTGTGGGCTTTTCAAACTCGTTAAGACCATGTGCCTCCTCATTAGAAAATCGTAAACTTGTTTCAAGCTCGGCATCTCTCGGGTATTGTTAACATTTTCTTTGAATATGCGGAGACTTTCTGCTGCTGTCGTGGTAATTGTAGATGCAGGAACATCCCCCGATTGGATCATTGGTGATGAAGCCACATTTTGATGCTGCATTGCCGCTTGTTGACCTTCAATGAGTAGATCTTTCAGATCTCTATACAATTTTTCCGTTGAAGCAAATATTTTTTGCTCGAAGTATGGATGGTCATCTTGTAAGGCGCTCTTCAGCTTTTCATTCATTCATCATTCGTGCCAGAGTTTTTCGACGTCACCCAGCCGCTTGAAAAAATACTCTTCCGTTTTTCTCGAGCTTGAGTCCTTCTTAAAGTTCCTGGCTGAGTTTTGCAACGCTTCAGCGATGTTTTTTTGTTCCAAAATGATAGCCACAGTGTCCATCATGTACTTGATGACTTAAAATTATCCTCAGGACTGATACCAAGAATAAGCCACTTCAGCCTTTGTTGGCAGTCCTCGCACAACCTGGATCCACGAAAAACCGAATTATCAAGATCAGCCACACCAGCTGCTGTTGATTAAATTCAGAGTTAATTGCTCGACGGACCAAATGTAAATAGTAATTGTAGTCAAGAACGGCCACACCAGCCGTTGTTGATAATTACTTTTACGTAGCACAAAACAGATAGGAACACAAATAAAAACAACGCGTTAACTTTGTTGGCGTACAAAAGAATAGATTTATTATCATTTATACATGAACTTAAATACAAAATATTTGATGACTACAAATGCTTGCAATAATCGAAGTCAATATCCATTAAAGAAAATTGCATTCTAAACAATAATACATTTCAATTATTGAAGTCAATAAAACATTAATGAAAATGCATACAATACAAAAAAAACTTTTTCATGCTGTAGTGAATGTTCATTCAGAGTTCAAACATTTTCGCTTACAGGTTCAGGAATGCAAATTCGCGGCTGAAAGTGGGTCAATTATATTGATAGGAGGAATGACCGGGTGAATGGAAATTGACTACTGTTGCGAACTCAGTTCAATTCTTGAACAGGTATTGAAATGGTGGAGTATCGAAGTATTAATGGAGGATTCCAGCGTCCAAATTGCCAAGATGATTACGGCCGTAAGTAACGACGCTGATTTGCCGAAATCATCCGAGAGCATTGATCGTGATACTGGAGACCACCGATCTTATCTGATAGAGCCAACGAAGACGTCCGCATTGCGCAGTTTGATTGTAGGACGAAGCCTTGTAAGATCTATAACGAATGGATACGTGCCGGTTAGAGTCATGAACACCGCAGACTCAACCACAAGCATCAAAGCGGGAGAAGTCATCGGCAGCTGCTAGCTTGTTTCCGCCATTGCCCTTGGGAAGCTACTCACGGCAATCATTGGAAACAGAGGCGAAACACAGACAAAGGTAATGAATCGGCCCTATGCCACTGCCGATTATAAGTCAGTCGTTATTGACGTTGACTCTAACCTCTCGCTGTCCCTGAACCGCTTTTGGTCAGCTGAGAGGAAGGTGATCGTGTGTTTGAAAACTGACGTTTGATGGGAAGCCATATGGCAGCAGACTTCACCACCACACACATGACCATTAGCAGGCCGACTAATACATATGCAATTTGCCACCGTATGACTTCCCATTCTACGTCAGTTTTGTGTGGGAGTGAACGTCAGAAAGCGGAAAGCACGGGCCAAATGGCCATGATGATTTCAAAATGACAGTTTTTGTTAGCGTTATTGTGCATTTCTGATACGGATGTTTTTGCTATATTGTTCGAAATAATTTGTCTTACACACATTTCCGTTCTAAATTGTGTTTTAGCAAGTATAAATTGTGTTGTATCGAGTAAAGTTGAAGCGAACACATTAGAATCTAGAAACTACTTTGCTGTTGCCAATTGCACGATGGCGACAAAGCATAAAAAGGGCGAAATACCTAACCTCAAAATCGCCATGGCTCATCGGACACCCGGGGAATGCCTTACCGAGAAAGGTGACGTGGGGAATCCAAAACCAGGCAACCACACGGAAATCATGACAGGCGTCATCGCTATCTCAGTGGAGTTTTGTTCAGACCGTTCAAAAATTATCGCGACTTTATCGCAATGGCATTGAAAGGTAATGTTAATTTACTGTCCATTGTCAAAGTCAAAGTCAAAGTCAAAGTCAAAAGCGCTTTATTTAATACCAATCGTTATAAATTTTTAAAAGAACATAAAGCAAATTCCAAACAATAAAACTATAAAAAACTTAATGGCCCGAATGGCTCTCTAAATTTATACGTTATCAGTTAAACACATTGAATAAAAAAAATACACTTGCAAATTTAAATTAATTAAGATTATTTCATATTTTTTGATTCAATTGGAAAAAGGAGAAAAAACCAACCAGCATTATTCAAAAACTACTTATATTACTAACACAACAATGAACTTATATCCTATACCTAATATGTTACACCCTAATTCTAAATAAGTTCAATCAAAAAAAAACCAAAAACAAGTTGGGTGAACAGACCTACGCTCATGTCAGAAGGGTTTTGTATTCAATTTTCAAAATGCAGTCACCTGATTGAATAAAGTCAAGAAGCATGTCAATGACGATTTTATTGGAGAAACTATGAAATTCGAAGATCATACTATTATTAACAAATTTGAACGAATTTTGACTTCTGAGGTTTTGGTTATTGTTATACTCATAAATATCTCCCTTGATAATTATTTCAGATGTCCATTCGCGAGGGAGGAAACACATTTTTCATGTATTTCCCCCCTGTGCCCCACTGAAGCAAAAACTGACAGTTTAAGAACTGTTTTGAAAAGCTCCCATGAAAACTTTCATTTCATACTCATATCGGCTACGTTTGATGATTTTTTTTCAGGGGCCACTCTCCTGTACTGTTATCATCGATTAATAGCTAATTTTTTCGAATCCTAGAGTTGTTACAAAGCCCTTTTGTTAGAAGCTCTCTCCCGCCTCCTTGACTTGTTTCACTTATGAGTATTAATTGTAGGTACTCAGCTTCAGTCATTCATTCAATTGAATCAAGTGTTCAAAGCATGCACCTTAAACGTTGAAGTTGGGACAAAATAACTCAAAATTACTCAATCTTCGCCTTTAAAACAGCCACTGTTTTGTTTTACGATTACTGATACCACTAGCTGAACCGATTCTCTAAGTTATTCATGACACCTATCATTCCTGAAATTTTCATGCAAATCCTAGCAAAACTGTAGTGTCTGAGTCGGTAAAAAGCGCATGTTGTTCCATAGCCATATGTTGCCATAGTAATACATGCAGCGCATATTGTTCCATAGTAATACAGGAAAATTCAAACCGCTATAACTTCGCTAAATATGATGCAATATTTATGAAACTTGCAGGGTTGATCAATCTTATAAATAGACATTTGTGTACTGAATTTCATTGAATTTAAGGGTACCGTTAAGATTTTATTCAAGAAAACATAAAATCGATAAATCATACTATTACTAACAAAGTTGAGTGAATTGCGACTTCTCACGTATTTGATGTTATTGTACTCATCAAGGCCTACATTCCTGATTTTTTTCAGATTTTTCGGATGGAACGTGTCCAATCGCGAGGGGGGGGACACAAATTTTTCATGTATTTCCCCTCCCTGTGCGCCCCTCGAAGCAAACTTTGCCAAACTAAGACCTGCTTTGGAAAGTTCTCATCAAGACCTTTCATTTGATACCCATATCGGCTACCTTCAATGAAATTTTTTTTTCGGGGGGTCACTCCCCTACATGGGGAGAACCCCCTTAAAAACCTTATAAAATTTTTTAGTAGTTGAACTTTGAGGAGATCACCACTTTACACCTACATACAAAATTTGATGCTTCTAGCTTAAGTAGTTTCCGAGAAAAACTGCTGTGACACACGGACGGACGGACGGACGGACGGACGGACGGACGGACGGACGGACAGACAGACGGACAGACAGGACGCGATTTTAGAAGGGTTTTGTAAAATTATTTTACAAAACCCTAAAAACGTTACCTTATATTTAAACCTATACATAAATTATAATAAAAATAAACAACAACACTAGATGTAGCAATAATGAGATGAATCTAAAAAACTAAGTAACGAGAAAAAGCACAAAAACAGAAAATAAACACGAATAATTTAGACATTGTCATTCAGCCACCAGTACCTAGATTGCTCCATCTCAGCTTGACCAGCCCCAACGAATCTAGCAAATGAGTATCTTCATTGGAATTGTTGGTCTCGTGAACTCAGATTCGGAGGATATTTTATTTTCTTATCGGTGGCCCGTCGATATATGTAATATATGATTGGGACGCCGTCAGAATCAAAAACATATCGATTCATGTCCAAAAACACGAATGCTTCTGGAGGAACGAAGCCAGTAGTGAGGCAAGTCACAATATACCCGTCTGTAGGGTGGAACGCCTGTGAAATCCAAGGGTTTTCACTCACAGTTACAGATCTTGCGATATGATTCCGAAGAAGTTTCAATATAAAGATATCGACTCTTGTCACTTGAGCGGTTTGATAAATTTTTCCATTCGATATATAGTGCTTCCAATCCGTCTCAGGCTTCCTGTACAAACCAGTACATATACGAAGACATTTCCTTTCGAAAACTCTTAATCTTTCCATTGTACCAGCACTCTGGTTGTACCAGATCTGGCATCCGTATGTCAAAACTGGCCTAACCAGGGTCTTGTAACAAATAACTTTGACTTTTTGATCAATGTATCTGGAATGAAAGAGTCGCCGAGGGGCCATGACTACTTTTAGTGCCTTACTGAGCATGATTTTGACATGTTCAGTACAGTACAGATACTGATCGAGATGAACACCGAGGTATCGAACACAGGATTTATGTGGAACCCGTTCTGAACTACCCTCACCAGCCATAATGTGGAAATCCTTCCAATTACGTTTCAGGTCTTGACTGGCCCCCTGCAGCGTTGTCCGAAACAAGATTGTTTCGCACTTCTGCGCATTGATTTTCATTCGCCAATTGTCGGTGTAGAGCTGCACATCATTAAACATTTTTTGAAGATTGCTCTGAACTATTGTAGCTTTTCGGTCTGCCGTATAGATGATCAGATCATCAGCAAACGCTACCAATGATCGCGTTGGTGAGACATTAAAATCAAAGCTGTTCAATAGCTTGCGAATGAATATTGAGAAAAGCAGGGGCGCAGTAACTGTTCCCTGCTGTAGACCATTCAAGACCTTGAATTCGCGCATTGTTGTCAGATTTCCATCATTTACAACAAATGATTTCCCGTATAACATATTACACATCATGGCGACAAGGTGTCTGGGGAACCTGTCCTGAAGAAGTTTGAAAACTAGTCCATCTAACCATACCGTATCGAAGGCTTTCTCCATATCAATGAGACATGCTCCAACACATTCTTTGTTGTTTAGTTTCCAACAGATGTCTGAGGTTACTTTCGTTATTGCATGTATGGTCGAATGCCTGGCACGAAAACCAAATTGGCAATTCGGCATCAACTCATATTTCTCAATGTGGGCGTTTAATGCTCTGTTGAGTATCACTTCAAACACCTTGCTGATGTTAGGCAGCAAGCTGATTGGGCGATAGCTTTTAGGGCATGAAGATTCTTTTCCTTTCTTCAAGATCGGAAATACCTTAGCCTTTTTCCACTCATTTGGGAATACTGTCCATTGTCAGGTGGTGGCAGGTGGGTTGAGTCAAGAGAAGCGTGAGGATCAGAGTGCAAGACGCGAACTTTGAATGTTAAAATTTTTGGGGAAAAAAAGAAAAAAATGATGAATGGAATGCAAACTAAATTCGTCTGTAATCAGTTTTCGATGCTTGACTGCGGCATGTTTTAACATGATTAATTTTGCATTTTAATTCTAACAGTGCAGAATAGAAGTGGTATTGGGCTCTTATATATAAATTTGAGGTAACACATCTACTACGGAAACCTCTTCTGCTTTCAAACAATGCTTGACACGCATCGATTACCCCGGATTGGATTGGCAGATTTTTTATTGAAGTTAAAAGTGAATAAGTGAGTTATAATGCAAGAAAATCAACATTAAAGATATGTTTATAAAATTATATAATTGTCCGAATGTGAAAAGACTTATGAAGGAAACTTGATACTAATTTAAATAACTATAACATGTCGTAAGTCCTGCGGAAAAGTTTCTTTAGTTGATATCGTGAAAAATATGAATTTATTGTTGCGTTCGCCACAGAAATTGGGCGTTTCCATAATCCTAGGCATATACATTTCATGTATGAAAATATGATCAACATAGACTGCGCAAGTGAAACATCTTGATCGAAGAAAAACGATTATATCCACAGTGTGTATAGAAGTGATATATTCCATAGAACGTAAAACAGGGATAAAGCAACAATGAGAACAGTTTCAATTTAGTAATCAACGACATCCGGTATTAGTACAGCAATTTTTGAATAAAACTTTTATAACCGTCAAATTATATTTAATTTCAAAGAATTACAATTCAATAAAACATAAGCAAATTACAATAACGCGAAAATGGTGGTGCGAGTAATTACCAAAATAAGCTATCATGTATTTAGAGGAGTGGTGATTTACTTAATTTCCCGGTCAAACGATATTCAGTAAGGACTTTTTTACTATTTTTACTTTATACAGGGTTATCCATTTTGTGGTAGGAAAGTATAACCATACCATTTGACATCTGTCAGAATTAAATGTCATTCAAAGCGTGTTTTTTTAAGTTGAAGGTTTTGCCATTCAGAAATATGGATCGCTTAGCAGTCAAAGAACGCGTTAAAATTATTAAATTTTATTTTAAAAATGGTGATTCTGCTGTATCAACATTTAGGGCTTTACGAGCCGATAACGGTCGACATAATCGACCTACACAGCAAACAATTTCGAACGCAGTGAGAAAATTTGAAGAGACTGGATCGGTTATTGATATTGCAAGGCCTGGGCATCATTGCATCATTCGTTCTGCTGAAAGTATCGCTGTTGTTGCTCAAAGTGTGAAGGAAGATCCGAATTGGTCGATGCCTCGACGTGCTCAACATTTGAGCTTGTCTTACGGCTCATTGTGGCGGATTTTGCATTTGGATTTGCATCTCCATCCGTACAAAATCCAACTAACTCTGGAACTTAAGCCTCAAGACCATACACAACGCAGAATGTATCCAAATTGGGTGACTGAACAACAAGCGCTTGATAACGATTTTTCGAACAAAATTTTCTTTAGTGATGAGGCTCATTTTTCGCTCAGTGGCTACGTAAATAAACAGAATTGCCACATATGGGGCTCTCAAAATCCTCAGGTGATCGCAGAAAGGCCTTTGCATCCGGAAAAAGTGACCGCTTGGTGTGCATTATGGTCTGGTGGTGTTATTGGCCCGTATTTTTTTGAAAACGATCAAGCAAGAGCCATTACAGTCAATTCTGACCGCTATGGACGGATGTTAACCGATTATTTTTATAGAGAAATTGAAGATTATGATCTGGAAAACATGTGGTTCCAACAGGACGGAGCCACAAACCACATAACATAGGCTAATCGAGCACTTTTGCAAGAGAAATTTCCAGGACGCGCAATTTCGTGATTGAGTTATGTCGATTGGCCCGCAAGATCCTGCGACCTAACACCTTTGGATTTCTTTTTATGGGGCTATGCGGAAGATCGTGTTTACGCGAAGAATCCTCAAAATCTTGAGCAATTGAAAACCAATATTCGCGAAGTTATGGCCGAGATATTGCCGGAAATGTGCCGAAAAGTCATTGAAAATTACCTCAAAAGGATTGTGGCCTGTAAGAGGTCCCATAGAAGACATTTGAATTATGTTCTGTTTCACATATATCTTTATATTAATTAAAAAAATTTTGTTTCCATCGGAATATTTTATGTGTTTTCTTTAGCTTTACTTTTCCAAGCGTAAGATGGATAGCCCTATATGTACGAAATATTGGATAATCTTGCCTGCTTATTTGTAAGAGTTAAATTACCACGATCATTTTTCCCACATGCAATATCAGTTATACTTACGATATAAAAATAAATCAATGCATTTAAAAATTTGTTTTCACTTAAGAGTCAAAAATGTATATCATTAATTTCTGAGATATTGCTGGTGAAATGAATTTAATTTGAGTCAATTTAGAAGCCTTTCGAGATTCAAAATGATGATCATAAATTAATATTCCCATTTCTAAGGGTTTTGTAAAATAATTTTACAAAACCCTACTAAAATCGTGACCTGTCTGTCCGTCCGCCCGTCCGTGTGTTACAGCAGTTTTTCTCGCAAAGTACTTAAGCTAGAAACACCAAATTTGACAGGTAGGTGTAAAGTAGTGTTTTCTTGAAAGTTCAATTACAAAAAAAAATTATATGAGGTATTTAAGGGGGGCCTGCACATATAGGAGAAAGCCCCCCGAAAAAAGAAAATTTATCAAGTCGATATGGGTATCATATGAGAGGTCTTGATGGGAACTTTTCAAAATAGGTCTTAAACTGATATTTTTTGCTTCAGGGGCGCACACGAAGAGGAAATACACGAAAAATATGTTTGTCCCCCTCGGGATTGGACACTTGTGATCCGAAAAATCAGATAAAAATTATAGGAGTAGATGTTTATGAGTACAATAACAACAAATATCTTAGAAGTCAAAATTCCCTCAGCTTTGTTAATAATACTATGATCTTCGAATTTTAAAATTTTCCCCGATAAAATCGTATTGGTACCAATATTTAAGTAGCTACACATAAGAGCCTAATACTCTGCAAGTTTGATGAAAATCAAATCATATTCGCGGAAGTTATAGCCATTTGAAATTTCTGCAATTACAATAACAATAACACACGGTTTTGGTATTTTATATACTTCCCATCGATTCAGAAACTACAATTTTGATTTGATCTTGTAAAAATTTCCAGGTAAAATTTATAACAATACATATTTTTTAGAATTCATGATTTGTGTAATTTTTGTTGGTTTGGAACAAAATGGCGGCCGTTGAAAGTGGAGAAACAATGAATGTTCCTTTAAACGGGCACATCTCTTTGACATGTTTCTTGACTTTATTTGTTGCTGATGACCGTATTTCGGAGAGGTTGGATACAAAATCCTTCTCACACGAGCGTAGGTCTGTCTACCCAACTTGTTTTAATTAATATATCGAAAAAAAAGAAGAAAATGAATAAATTAATTGAGATATTGATGAAAATCAAATTCAAAATTCTTTTCTCTTTCTACTACAAAATGAAGTAGTGTGTAAACAAACTAAAGAGAAAAATTTGTAGCCTTCAAAATTAAGAAATTAAACAAAACTATTGTAAATAATTTTTGAGCCGCCACTTTGATGCAAGAAAGTTAACACTTGCTAATTTTTATTCTTCCAGCTTTTTCTATTTGAAGACTTTCAGTCAATGGCCCATTAAAATTGCCAAATTAGGTCCGCCTTTTATAAATTTCAAATGATTTTGTCCTTATGCGTAAATTAGCTTCAAAGTAATATTAAAAAGTGAAACTGAAGGTTTATATCCGAGGTATATGAACTTACATGAAATGATTTCCTACATTTCTTGCATTGAACGAGGCGGTTCAAAGAATCTAGTTGCTAAATATCACGATCCCTTTAAGAATTAAAATATTTTTTTTATATCTCTAATGCATTTATAACTATACCCTATTATTGTTTTTGTAAGGAAGGAAATAATTTTTGTTAGAAACCAGTAAGGAATTTGTTCGATTAACTATAAAATGAACAGGTCGCAAATTTAATATTGAGATGAAAAAAAGTGATGGGCTTTAAATGTAAGACTGAACTTATTAGTTTAAAACAAAAGATATACATACAATTAAACAATAATAATAAATCGTAGAAAATAGAATGTCAGAACCTGCGAGTAATAACACCAATACTGAAAAGCATCGCAACTAAAGTAAAGAAAATGAAACCTTGCAAGTTCATCATCCACCGTTAGTTATATAGTTAGTCTTAGATACAGATACATTTGATTTTTCAAAAAAGAAAGGAAAACAAGTTGGGTAAACAGACCTACGCTCATGTCAGAAGGGTTTTGTATTCAATTTACAAAATGCAGTCACCAGATCCAATCAAATCAAGAAACATGTCAAAGACGATTTTATTGGAGAAAATATGAAATGCGAAGATCAGATTTTTAACAAAGTTGAACAAATTTCGACTTCTGAGGTTTTTGGTATTGTTATACTCATAAATATCTCCCTTGATAATTATTTCAGATGTCCATCCGCGACGGAGGAAACACATTTCTCATGTATTTCCCCCCTGTGCCCCCACTGAAGCAAAAACTGACAGTTTAACAACTGTTTTGAAAAGCTCCCATGAAAACATTCATTTCATACTCATACCGGCTACGTTTGATGAATTTTTTTTTCAGGGGCCACTCTCCTGTGCTGAAATCATCGATTCATGGCCATTTTTTTCGAATCCTAAAATGGTTACAAAACCCTGTTGCTAGGAGCTCTCTCCCACCTCCTTGACTAGTTTCACTTATGAGCATTAATTGTAGGTACTCATCTTCAGTCATTCATTCAATTGAATCAAATGTTCAAAGCATGCACCTGAAACGTTGAAGTTGGGAAAAAATAACTCCAAATTATTCAATCTTCGCATTTAAAACAGCCACTATCTTGTTTTACGATTACTGATACTACTTGCTGAACCGATTCTCAAAGATATACATGACAGCTATCATTCCTGAAATTTTCATGCAAATCCTAGCAAAACTGTAGTGTCTGAGTCGGTAAAAAGCGCATGTTGTTCTATTAGCCCAGTCATATTAGGGCTTTCACCTCGGAATGAAAGATAATAAGCTGCAAATTGGTATGAACCTTTGTTTTGTCATTCTAAATGTTGTCTCAAAAGTCACAATCGTTATCGTGTTCGCGTCTCAAGATATTCAAGGTCAAAGGTCACAAAAATCGGTTATTCGCGAATATCTGGCTTCCTATCGGTTAAATGAGATTTGCATTTATTATAAAAGTTGTAGGCTATAAAATTCCCTACAACTTTTGTTTAAACTTTTTTTTCATACGACCAACCGTTTTGAAGGTAGAGCGCGAAGAGTGCACATCGTACAGTCATATACGGCCCAATGCAAGGTCAAGCGTGAGTTATGGTTATCAGTACGTTATAAAGTCAATTATTTACTTGGAAATTATAATTATTAAACAATGCCTATTATTTATGTACTAACTATTAATTATTTATATTTAATTAAAGTAAGTAACTTGATTTGCAACGGTACAATTTCAAACTAACGAATAATCTTGACTCATACAAAGTGGAGAGAGTGGCCTTGAATACTATAGAACATCTGTCCCGGCAATGAATAGAAAAGGGCATAGGGTAGGGACAAGTATTTCCAGGTATATAAGTATTGAGAAATTTACGCGTTTTAAAGAAAAGATATATAATGTCGTGTTAACTTAAAATAAAACTAAAATATATAATCCAGAATTAATAATATTTTATACTTAAATAGTTAAATATGAATAATTATATATATTATTTATGTACTAACTATTAATTATTTATATTTAATTAAAGTAAGTAACTTGATCATTTATATATAATTATTCATATTTAACTATTTAAGTATAAAATATTATTAATTCTGGATTATATATTTTAGTTTTATTTTAAGTTAACACGACATTATATATCTTTTCTTTAAAACGCGTAAATTTCTCAATACTTATATACCTGGAAATACTTGTCCCTACCCTATGCCCTTTTCTATTCATTGCCGGGACAGATGTTCTATAGTATTCAAGGCCACTCTCTCCACTTTGTATGAGTCAAGATTATTCGTTAGTTTGAAATTGTACCGTTGCAAATCAAGTTACTTACTTTAATTAAATATAAATAATTAATAGTTAGTACATAAATAATAGGCATTGTTTAATAATTATAATTTCCAAGTAAATAATTGACTTTAGTATCAGTACAGTAGTAGTATCAGTACTGAATTTCATAGAATTTAAGGGTACCGTTAAGATTTTATTCAAGAAAATATAAAATCGATAAATCATACTATTACTAACAAAGTTGAGTGTATTGCGACTTCTCACGTATTTGTTGTTGTTGTACGCACCAAGGCCTACATTTCTGATTTTTTTCAGATTTTTCGGATCACAGGTGTCCAATCGCGAGGGGGGGGGGACACAAATTTTTCGTGTATTTCCCCTCCCTGTGCGCCCCTCGAAGCAAATTTTGCCAAACTAAGACCTGTTTTGAAAAGTTCTCATCAAGACCTTTCATTTGATACCCATATCGGCTACCTTCAATGAAATTTTTTTTTCGGGGGGTCACTCTCCTATATGGGGAGACCCCCCTTAAATACCTTATAAAACTTTTTTGTAGCTGAACTTTGAAGAGATCACCACTTTACACCTACACACAAAATTTGATGTTTCTAGCTTAAGTAGTTTCCGAGAAAAACTGCTGTGACACACGGACGGACGGACGGACGGACGGACGGACAGACGGACAGACGGACAGACGGACAGACTGGTCGCGAAACTAGTAGGGTTTTGTAAAATTATTTTACAAAACCCTAAAAAAGATACAAGGTACTGTTATGAAAGAAATAAAGATGTAAATGAATTGCTAGCCTAACCCAGTCTTTCCTTTCGAGCGAACCCTTCTTTTTTCTCCAGCAAGAATGGAAGCGAACAGCAAGTATGCCGTTACAGGGTTGGGTTGCAGAAAGCCACGGATAGCCGGTTTCGCGTTGCGCTCGATACGCGAGTCCATAAGTTGTGTTGCGTTTTTATTAGAGTAGGGTTTTTCAGATTCGGGTTAACGTAGGATATTTTTCGTTACCGCGTCAGTGATACTCGCGAACGCGGAATTATAAACGTTTTTTGTTCTTGTCTGAATGTATGAAAGGATTACGGAATAAAGTAAAGTAGGTTTCTTTTCTGTTTGTTAATGTTACCGACGCGTTATTAAAATGGGCACGTAAATCGGTGGCTGAATTTTTGTATGCTGGACTTAGTCTGCTTGCGCAAGACCCGTGACCGAACTCTTCTCCAAACTAGCTAGATGGCCAGCAGCCACCTCAGAGTAGACTAAGGGTGTCCGGACATGTTGACCTGTAGGGTACAGCCCGTTGTCATGTCCCAAGACTCCATGTCTAGAACCGATGAGACGTCGGTTCCGATTTCGTTCGAGTGAGGTGAAGTGAGAAAATCATTACACAAAGCCCAGGAATTCACGTCTGCAATATTGAAGCAGACCAAATGCCAGTGCAGCTATTCAAACTAGCCTTTGATCTAGTGACCGAGTACAGTGACAACGTCTCAACAAGCCCGGATGGCCAAGGCCGAACGAGTATGGTAACAAGTCATAGATACAAAGAGAGCCAAGCCGATTCGACAAGCACTGAAACGTCTTCCTATAGCCAAATAAGGAGAGATGAGGGCACTGATCTCGGACATAGAAATACAAGGTGTTATCGAGCCTTCTGTCAGTCCATGGGCCACGCCAGTAGTTCTAGTAAGGAAAAAGGATGGTAGTACTTGATGCATATCGGCTGTTGCTTGGTATGGCACCTTGCTCATTATGGTATTGTATACTTGGGTTTGTAATACCCGTACGCTTTATTGCGCTTGGGCTGAATTTTTTGGCAGTATTCTTAGCATGCAAATTTGTTTAATTTCTCTGCTGCTGAAGTAGTTGCCTTTATTTTTAATTTTGTATTGAACTCATCTGACGGTAATAATACTGTCTATGATTTAATACTGAATTTACGTTCTTCGTTCACTGCGCTTACAGTTAGCAAAGATGTAATTGTTTAGTTGAGTTCCTTTTTGAAGTAGAACTTCTTTGCTGAGGGGTAACAATTTTCAGATGTAGCGAAAAAGCAGAACCGTTTAAAACTCCGGGCGGACAGCAACACGACATTTGCGCGACAATCTGTTTTCACTAGAAATTTACTCACGCGGCGATATAAATTTCCGACTGAATTATTGCATTCCGCCCGAGTCCTTATTGGGAATAGTAAGGAAATTTGTTGGGTTGGTTGGTGTTGCCTAGTATGCATGTTTAGTGGCGGCGGATGGTGGCCATACGATGGATTGTGATGAAACAAGAATGAATGCAATGTATTAAAGTGGTGACAACGAATGGTCGTTGGTGGGTATTTGGGGACCATGGGCGAATGGATGATGGTTTAGCGGTACCTGTGTTTGGTCCTAGCATCGATGCCGCCGATGTGCATTGTATTTAAGAAGGGACAATGAACGATCTTTGGTGGGTATTGGGGGATCATGGGCGAATGCATGATTGTTCGGTTGTAGCCATACGTGCTCCAAGCACCGATGTTAAATATTTTATATTAATGTCGCGACGACTGATGTTCATTGACGGGAGTTTGGGGAGTCCGTGGTGGTTCGGTGGTAGCCATGCTTGCTTTTAGGACCAATCCCACTGATGCACAATGCATTGAACTATCGACGATGGGTGATGGTTGGTTGATCGTTGGTGAAAAAATGGTGATGCCTCCAGTGGTTAGCACATTGAAGTGGCGACGACGAATGACCTTGGTGGGTAATCATGAGCAAATGCATGATGGTTTGGTGGTAGCTGTGCTTGCTCCGAGCACTGATGCTGCTGATGTGGAATGTATTAAAATGGCGATGACGGATGAAAGTTTGTGGATTGTTAAAGATCATGGGCGAATAAATTATAGTTTGCCGGAACCAGTCCTTGGTCGTAGCGCCGATCCCGCCAATGTGCAATTTATTGAAGTGGCGGCGACGAATGGTCGTTGGTGGGTGTTTGGGGATTGCGGGCGAATGTATGGTGGTACGGCGGCAGCCGTACTTGATCCTAGCATCAATGCCGCCGATTTGCATGTGGCAACGATGAATGGTCATTGCAGGGAATTCGGGGATTATAGAATGATTATATGGCAGCTCGGTAATAGCGGTGCTTGGTCCTAGCACCGATTTGGGCATTTGGGGATCATGGGAGCATGCGTGGTGGTTCGGCGGTAGCCGTGCCTGGTCCTAGCATCGCTGCCGCCGATGTACGAGATATTGAAGTGGCGACGACGGATGGTCGTTATTGGGTGTTCGGGGATGTTGGGCGAATGCATGCTTTGGTGATAGCTGCACTTGATATCAGCAACTGATGCCACCGATGTGCATGTGGCGATGATGGATAATCATTACTGGGTATTTGGGGCCATAGGAGAATGCATGGTGGTAGGATGGTAGCCATACTTGGTCCTAGCACCATTGCCACCGATGTACACTTGGCGACGACCTAGCTGAGAGCTGAGTGAAACTTCTTTATTGGGAATAGTAAGGTAGTTTGTTGGACTGATTGTTTGTTGCCTAGTATGCATGTTTAGTGGCGGTGGATGGTGGCCATGCGATGGACTGTGAGAAACGGCAATTAATGAAGTCTGGTAGGAGATCACTTCATTGTTAGGTGCTAGAACTGATCCCGCAATGAGTACAATTGACGATATCAGGCCATTGTCAGCTAATAAAAATTAGTTCATGGTCATAACACCGATGCCACCTATGTGAAATGTTTCGACGTGATAACGACGGATGGTCGTTAGAAGGTTTTTGGGGATTATAGGGAAATGGATGGTGGTGCAGGGGTGCCGTGCTTGGTCTTAGCATCGATGCCAACAATGTGCATTGTATTGAAGTGGTGATGATGAACGGTCTTTCGCGGATAGCTCGGAATCATGGGCGAATACATGATAGTTCGGCGGTAGTCGTGCTTGTTCCTAGAATCGATGTTACTGATATGCAATATATTGAAATCGTGATGACGGATAATCTAGAAGCATGGTGGCCTAACGGTAGCCGTGCTTGCTCCTAGGACCTATACTACCGATGTGTACTGCATTGAAGTGACGAGGACAGGTGATGCTTGGTTGTCCGTTGGTAATGATTGATGAATGCATGGTGGTTCCGCGGTAGACACCTCTGGTCCTAGCACTGAAGCCTACGATGTGCAGTGCATTGAAGTTGCGATGACGGATGATAGTTGGTGGGTAATCATGAGCGAATGCATGGTGGTTCGGCGGTAGCCATGCTTGCTCCTAGCACCAATGCCGGTGATGCGCAATGTATTGAAATTGTGACACAGATGATCATTCACGGATTGTCAGAAATCATAGGCGAATACATGATGGTTTGGCGGTAGCCCTTCTTGGTCCTACCATTGATGCGGCCAATGTGCAAAACATTTAAGTGGTAACGAAATAATGTTCATTAGTGGGTATTTGGGGACCATGGGCGAAGGGTTGATGATACGGCGGTACACGTGCATCGATGCCACTGATGTGTGATGTTTGTGACGACTGATAGTGTTTGGTGGGTATTTGGGGATCATGGGCGAACGCACAGTGGTTCCGCGGTAACCGTGCTTCCTCCTAGCACCGATACTACCGATGTGCAATATACTCAAGTGGCGACAACTAATAGTCGTTGATCGGTATTTGGGGACCGTTCTTGCTCTTAACATCGATACCACTCATGTGCGATAAATTGAAGTAGAGATGACGGATGATAATTTGGTCTTAGCAAAGTATTAAAATGGCGACAACGGATGACTCGATGGGGGTCATGGGTGGATGCATGGAGGTTTAGCGGATACCATGCTTGTTTTAAGCCACCGATTTACAATATATAGAAGCGAAGATGACGGATGGTGATCATCGGCGAATTTATCATGGTTCTGAGTAATTTGTGCTAGCACCGATGCCGCCGATGTACAATGGATTGAAGTGGCGATGGCAGATGAGAGTTTGAGGATGTTTGGTGTGCATAAGTGAATGTATGATGATCTGATGGTAGCCGTTTTTGCTCCTCATACTGATTCCGGCGACATCCAATCAATTGTAGTGGAGACAGCAGGTGATGTTTTGTAGGTGGTTGCTGATTACAAAGACTAGGTAGGTATGTGGTGAGAAAAGTGGTAGAGATGGAGAGTACCTTGCGAAGGATGCCACATAAGATAACTTAATTAGAATTGATGAGATAATAGCCTCATAATTCAGATCGAATTGATAATATGAGCATATAATATTAATATTTAATAAATTGATAATGACACAGTGATTTGGGTGGGATTAGATGTATCATACTAGATGTTATTTGAGTAAATATAAGCTAATAATCACTGTGTGGTAGTGCCTCATGAGTATTCTGAGCTAACAAATACAACTGTAAAATATGAGAATGGAAACTATTGTGTGTATATGATTCTTTTCGTTAAGATCTTTACATTCTTGATAGTATTAATGAATTTTTTTGACAATACATTCAAGCATTTATACATGAATGCATATATATATATATATATATATATATATATATATATATATATATATATATATATATATATATATATATATATATATATATTATATACATATATATATATATAAATATATATATATATATATATATTTATATATTTATATATATATATATATATATATTTATATATTTATATATATATATATATATAAATATATATATATATATATATATATATATATATATATATATGTATATATACTCGTATATATATAAATATATTTATATATATTTATATATATATATATATATATATATATATATATATATATATATATATATATATATGTATATATATATATATATATGTATATATATATATATATATATATATATATATATATATAAATATATATATATATATATATATATATATATATATATATATATATATATATATATATATATGTGTGTGTAATAATGAAATAATAAATTTTGAAATTGAAACACGAATGTTCTTAGGAAAACTCTTTTAATTTTGATCTTTCTTTAGCTCGTCTGTACACGGCACGTCTTACACCTTCTAATATTAGGAATCAACTGCTTTACGTTGCATTCTACTATCAACAGCTCTGACTCTGTCTGTCTCTTTCCCTCGTATCCTACACTCGGCTATCTTGACAGTCATCAGCCTATGATGACTCTAAGGGATTCCATCGCTTCCTTTGTCACAGCTCGTAGTACTTTTCACAGGGCCTTCATGAACACCCTCTTTCTCGACCTCATATCGATCACGATCTTTGATTGCTGTAATACGATATGGTCCAAAAAATTGACAAAGTGTTTTAAGTTTATCTTCAAACTGCGTCCTCACAATTGCAACTAAATCGTCGACACGATAATTAGTTCTTTTGGTCCTTGGTTTGTTGTAGGACCACCTATTTTCGTTCTGATTTCGCAAAATGGCATCTTTAGCTCGGTCCCGTAATTCAGCTCGAGAATTCACGAAGTATTCCATGTACTCTTCTTCAATAAGCCGCTTCAGATCGACGTCTTCCCCAGTCTTCATCTTGATTCCTAACAGTAATTCACATGGTGTCATTTTTATCGCTCTTTGGTATGTGCTGTTAAGACTTCTTTGCACTCTGTTGGTGTGTTGATACCAAGTTTCAGGCCTGTCAATGCTCAGCTTTGTCAATAGACTGATGATCACCTGGTGGATTCGTTCGACCGGTCCATTGCCTCTTGGGGTGCCAGTCGTTACGTGATGTAAAACAATGTCATTAGTCCTGCAGTAGTCCCTAAATTTTTCTGATACAAAGGCACCAGCTTTGTCAGCAATAATTCTTGACGGATGTCCAAATATATTTGCGGTGATATCCAGCTTTTGCAGAGCTTCCTCCACATTCGACGTTTTCGTAGGGAATATCCAAACGAACTTTGTAAATCCGTCAATGATGGTAAAGATGTACTTATAATTCTTTCCGGTTGATGTAAGAGGTCCCAAATGGTCGATATGAAACGTTTCCAACGGCAAATCTCCTTTAGGTATAGGATTCAGCGATCCTTCACGTTTACCCCGCTTTTTATCTGCTAGTATGCATTCGATGCAGCTATCAACACATTTTTCAATTCGTTTTCTTAGGTTGGGAATAAAAAACTGATTCTTTATAAGCTCCTTCATTTTAGTGAATCGAAAATGCCCTCGGTTGTGTATCTCTCTTAAAATGGTGTCTCTCATAAATTCAGGAATCAAAATTAATGTATCTCCATTCATCTATTTGCAGATAAGATTATTCTCAAGTACATAATCTTTATAAGATGTAGATTTCAGTATTTCAAATATAGCGCTAATCTGATCATCTTCTTGTTGAGCCTTACGTATTTTATTAATCACTGTAAAATCCACAGCAACATGACCTACTATCGGATACCGACTGAGTGCATCAACGTGACGCGGCTTATTTCCTGCTCTATGTTGTACCTTATAGTCAAATTCTTCCATGAACATAGCTCACCTTGCTATTTTCATCACTAAATCTCGTTTTACCATTGTCGTCGTATACGCCTTGCAATCTGTGATGATCGAAATTGGTTGGCCGAGTAAATATACTCTGAACTTCTTCATTGCTTCGTAGACGGCTAAGACTTCTAGTTCGTAGCTTGAATATTTTTCTTCAATGGGAGATGTCTTTCGACTCCCGAAATAGACAGGATGCAATTGTTGATCGTCGTCACTTTCTTTAAACAAAATCCCAGCAAGTCCATCCATATCGAAAAATTTGTAGCACAGGCTTTGTTACTAGCAAGGACTTTATGTTCTTGAATGACTGCCTTTCACACTCTCCAAAGGCGAATGGAATCTCATTTCTTAGGAGATCTGACATTATTTTTGCTATAGCAGCAAAATTTTCAATGTACTTCCGAAAATATCCAGCAAGTCCTAAAAACGATTGAACTGGTTTCGTATTGTTAGGTTCAGGATAATTCTGAACCGCTTTCAGTTTGGCGTCAGATGGTGTAAATTTGCCTTTTTCGATGATATGACTAAGATATTCTATACGTGTCTGCAAGAAGTCACATTTTTTCCATTTGATGTTTAGACCATTAGTGCTTGCAACTTTCAATGCCTCTTCTAGTCGTGTCAATCCTTTAACTAGTGTCGTAGAAGGTATAATGATGTCGTCTATATAAATTATTACAATCCCTCTGTTCACTTGGTCTCTGAAAATATGGTTTATTCATCGTGGAAAATACTCGGTGAATTGCAGAACCCAAATAGCACTTTACGAAATTCAAATTGGCCCGCTGGTGTGACAAACGACGTGTACTTGCGACTATTTTCTTCAACAGATACGTGAAAGAATCCATTAGAAAGATCGAGTGTCGTGAAGAATATCGCAGATTGCAATTTATCTATTTGGTCGTCATTTCTTGGTCATGGATATCGGTCTTTAAAGATCTTCCTACTTATCTTCCGATAGTCACTACACAATCTTTTTGTACCCTCTTTTTTGTTGACCAAAAAAATGGATTACTTTATCTTCTAGCCACTGTTCGATTTGCTCTTCCACTAACTTTTGCTCAGGTAATGGTAGCCGCCGTGGTGTCTGGTAAATTCGAACATCGTCAGTTAACACTATTTTCATCTTTATGTCGGTTTCCGTTACTTGTGCTGGTGTATAATTTTTAATCAGCGATTCGACTTTGACTTTTGTTTCGGCATCAGGTACGGTGAAATCTATAGTTGAGCCTTTGAAGATTTCCATTTGCATCAACGAATGCAAAGTCTGTTCGCTACATTCTTGAATATTGCTCTCACTTACTGATTCTGATTTTCTGTCAGCTGAAATTCGTTCATAAATATGAATGCCTGTCTCATCAATTACTAAGTTGATTTGGTTTAGGATGGTGATTCCGATAATAACATCATATTCGCTCAACGAATCTGGAATAATATGTAGCTTGCAATTTTTGATGAGAATTTCGTTGAAAACTACGTCTGCCATGATAGAACCCATTGATTTAAAATTAGATCCGAGACCGTGTAAACTTGATTCTGCGTGCTTGAACCCAGTTGACTTCAATCGTGTTACAACGCTCTGTTTGATTAATGTCACTTCAGCACCTGTATCAAGAAGACCAATTAAACCGAATCCATTTATGTTTATTTTATACGTCATGTTTGACTTCACAAAATTTACTAGAGGCCGGTTCCGACACTGTACTTTTATATCCGAACGTATTGCACTTAAAGCATTTAGGTCCTTTATTTCCATCTGGACATTGTTTTGACTCGTGACCGTCAGCACCACAGTTAAAACACTTTTTAATCTGCTTGGTCGGAATTTTCACGTTACGCGATTTAATTTTGTCGTAAACTGTTATTTTTTCTTTGAGCTACCGTCGAGAACATATCTAATTATAAAAGAATGCTCCATGTTGATCTGAAGAGCGATTGCGTGCATTTCATATAAATATTCTTTCAAGCTTTCATTTGTTTTCTTCTTGCGTTCTCGTAATGCTCTATGAACACCAGCACTGTCGACTTCTTCCGCAAACTCTTCACGTAAGAGACGTTTCAGTTTAGACCAGGAACAAATATGGCGTTGTGTCCGTGAGAAATGCAGTGCTGCAACTCTTAATAATCGCTTTGCGTCAATGAAAAGCTCTAAATTGTCTCATTGAGCCATTTCATTGAAATCATCGACATCCTCTATCCATGACTCAATTCGCAAAGCTTCATTCGCTGAAAAATATCCAACTGCATTCTCAAAATCGTTGAATGTTATATTTGCTCTCTTAATTACTGGTTGTTTTTCGACTTTCGGCTTTTGTCTCCATGTCTGCTTATTCGTTGAACGTTCCTGGTATTCACTTTCTGCTACGCGCACTCTACTTCTCAATTGTTTGTCGTCGTTCTCATCACTATCACCATAGTCGGCATCATCACGCAAATCATATTGATCGTCGTGGCTCTCTTTATGACTGCTCTTTTCATTGTCTTTGTAGTTGATGGCGTCGTTTGAGTTATCTTTGTCGTCTTTCTCCGCTTCGTCATCGTCGTCACCATTATTCTGTTGCCCATCGTCATCATTTGGTTCTTCACTAATGGTGCCTTCGTCTTTGCAGTGTGAAATATTATCACCGTCGTCCTCATGTCCGCCATCTTTTGCCATATCTTTTGCTTTTGAAAATAGAAGCGAATCAAGCAAGCGTGCTGGAAGTGCTGCTTTGTTTCCCGTCATTTTGCAGCCATGCACACTAAACTCGTTTAAAACTGCACAACCGAAAAATTTATTATTTTGCGATAGGAAAGCATTGTCTATTTTACGGCACTACACTCAATGTTTCAATCGTGGTTGAGCCCCCATGTAATAATGAAATAATAAAATTTGAAATTGAAACAGGAATATTCTTAGGAAAACTCTTTTAATTTTGATCTTTCTTTAGCTCGTCTGTACACGGCACGTCTTACACCTTTTAAAATTGGAAATCAACTGCTTTACGTTGTATTCTACTATCAACAGCTCTGACTCTGTCTGTCTCTTTCCCTTGTATCCTACATATATATATATATATATATATATATATATATATATATATATATATATATATATATAAATATAAATTTATATATATATATATATATATATATATATATATATATATATATATATATATATATATACATATATATATATATATATATATATATATATATATATACATATATATATGTATATAATGTATGTGTATATACATATATTAAATATATACACATATACCTAATAGGAAGACCTTTCACTTCTGTCGGGCGTGTATTCCACACACATTTTTTTTATTCTTCATTCCATCTCGTGACCTCTGGCGGTTCCTATATAGCTACTTCTAAAATCTTCTTAAATTTGTTTTACATCTTCTTAAGTAAGTTTTATCGATCTAGTTAAAAAAATAGTACTTAATAAGATATAATTTTAATTTGCTACATAGTTAACATTTGATTCAAATGGCTTAGTGGAGGCTCAACTGGTTGAATGTTTTCAAAATTATTTCGGTTTGGCAACATACGCAACATTTCCCTTTAGCCAGGCATAAAAGACAAGTATTTGAATGGTATTTGTTTCTCATCCAAATCGATTTTCAATATGGCATTCTGAAACGAATTTCAATAAATTTTCGGCCAATTGTACTGTACTAACCAGGCGAAGCTTTTCAATCAACAATATCCAAAAATATAATAAAGTCGATCCAGTTGTACAAAATTCCTGACGAACCGGAGGTTTTAACAATAATAAAACTAAAGATGCTGCCATGGGTTAGCTCCATGAATTGTATAGACGAGCAACATGTACTCAAAAATGTATGCGTTGAGAGAATTGAAATTGTTGGAGACGCTATTTTCAGGGAAGGAAGGCCCGTAAAGTGCTACAAAGAAGGAGCAGGTTATCGAGCCGGATTTAATGGGTGCGTTCACTAAAATGCTGTATTCAATACGTAAAGAAACAGAATTTATTGCATGCACTAAGTGGTAATTATTTCTTAATCGAATTAAAAACCAAAATCTGTTCATAGTTTCACCTTAATCGACAATTACAAATGATCTGAGACTATCAGGTTTATGCCGATATGACTTTTAATAAGATTTGTAACAGGCAAGCTGTGAATAATTCAATTTAATTCCAAATTGAATCATTTTTAGAAAACTTCGTTACTATAAAAGGAAGGTATTTCTATTTAATTTCCAATAAGTTGCAACAAGAAACACAAAAATGTTTGGAAAGTGGTTCATATTCACTTTGGTTATTTTTTCCTTTTCGTTAATAGTTTCAGTGCTTTCAGCTAAAGTAAGTCAAACTCATCCCAACTTTAATGAGTGAATTATATTTTATTCTTTAAGGGCGATTGCGAACTTAATCAAAGCGGAAGAAATCATCTGATTGACACGTCGTCTGTTCCTAAGAATGTTATACGCACTTTAGCCCGATGGGTGACGTAAGTTGCACAATTATTCATAATTATAACATTTTTTTACGAATTTTTTTATCCTGGCAGAGAATTTCAGGAAGATAGTCCTATTATTTGTGCAACTTTCGATGACAGAGTAAAGTATTCAGTTCAGTATTGGTACGAGCTTGGGCGAAGAAATTGCTATGCAGCTGCTTATTTAGATGATGACGATGATGTTAGGGAAACAAGAAATCATTGTGAATGTCACCCATCAGAGTGAGAAATAAAGCAATGTTTACAAAATAAACGAATTTATTAGATAAATTGATCGTTGCGGCTTTTACATGATGAAGATTGGCAAACATTTTTTTAAACGCAATAGTTTTCACTTTTACTTAAAATTTAACTATCCTAATTACCGTTATGGCCATTTAGGTCACACAGCACCATCTTCAGAACGATTGAAACAAATTTATTATAGTCGTCGATTTAGAATATAATAATTTACATCAATATATACATCAATTACATATTTCAAACAAGTTCAACAGGGCGAGGTATCGTTGTCTAGTTGACAATTTAGTAGTCTATTACTATATTTTGCTTTGATAAGGTATAACTATGGATTGGAGATGTGCGTATACGTATACCAAATTTTTTGAATCACTGCATGGAGGGACGATACCTCGATTATAATTTGAAACGTTATTTTATTGAGAAAAATAAATAAGGTGACTTATTTTCACTTCAACGGCATAAGCGCCTTCAGTGGGAAAAAACTGAACGAGACGCTACCTTTGACGTTGTTGCATAGATTATTAAATGCCTAGATTGGAAGAGTTGACTGTTGCGTAAAGCTGCCTAGTAGCATACACATCGAATTTACCAACACAATTACACAAAAAATGATTTTTGCAAGGTGAAATTATGAAAGAAAGAAGCCTTCAAAAGCAATATACTTAACTGAAAGCAAAGAAAGTATTATATTTTTTTCACTCAGTTTAAAGTCAGTTTCATTCAGTTTAAAGTATTTATTTCGGGGCTTTTTTCGCTCCTGCTTCGCATCAGGTCTTTTTTTTTGTTGGGTATCCGTGCGAACTTTGTTTTCTGGTACATTTTGAAGAAGTTTCTACTCGGCTTTCTTCGCAGGAAAGGAAGAAGCCCGACGAAGATCCAAGCAGCAGGTACTGCTCCTAAAACCCCAAGATGGTCGATCCAACGTGGAGGTGCTGCGAGATTTCAGGGGAAACTTAAGGCCCAAAGACACGAACACAGCCAATAACGCAGTATGACCAACACGGTATGGCCACATACTGGTCACATTCGGAGTAGAGGCCGACAAAAGGGGAAGCGTTCTGCGACGCAGTCAAAGAAACTCCTCGGCAAAAGCAAAACTATAGCCTCGCTCCAGGTGATGGCAACGATCCAAATTAGAGACATTGAATGCGTCACGGATCTGGATGAGCTCGAAGAGGCCATCAAAAGGGAGCTCCCTAGTGTGGGCATGATCAAAGCAAGACTGACAGTAGAAAACTATAGCCGACAACGCATGGCCATAATTGACTTAACCGAGAAGGACACCGATCAATTTCTGAATATGGGCAAAGCACGAATCGGGAGGGTTATCTATAGGATACGGCGAAGAGCAACGCCTCTTCAATGTTTCAAATGCGTTGTTCATGGTCACACCACACAAGTATGCAAAGGACCCGATAAGAGTTCCCTATGTTATAAATGCGGAGAAATGGGGCATAAAAAAAAGAGTGTACATAGGAGACACACAGTTTTCTTTGCAAGGATTCTAGTCTAAGACATGATTTTGGATACGTCTTTGAATTGGATAATGCTGGGTTTTCCAGGAAGCCCTAGCAAAGGCAAATAAGAAGTTTGAGGATCCACATACTGCAGCTAAACCTACACCACGTTCAACCGCCTGAAATCTGCTTGAGCAGTTTGCGATTTTAAGCTGCTGAGTGAGCAACATCATGATAAAAATTCAACATTATCCTATCCTGATGAAACTGGTACTACCGCCATCTGGGTTCGAGATAGTGATTTTCAGGCGGAGAGTTGTGGATGGAGGGATGGGTTTGTGTGGATTTGGTGCTTAGGGACCACCTTCTTTAGTGTATACTCAACGCCGATCGAATTGATATCATCTTTCCAAGCCAAGCTTTGGAGGGCACTGTCTTGAACGCAGACGGGAACGTGCTCGTTGGGGGCGATTTCAACGCTAAAGTAATCGAATGGGGTATGGCTCAAACAGATCTATGGATTAAACGAATCCTGACAATGGCGACCAGGACGGCGCTCGTCGTACTAAACGCCGGAAATACGCCGACTTTCCGCCGTTTTGGCTATGTGGACGTGACTTTCGCCTCGGAGTCCTTAGTATGGAGGATACACAATTGGAGAGTGTTAGAGGACTACTCAACCAGTGAACATCAGTGCACTCTGCTTGAGATAAGTAATATTGCCTCCCGACACCCGTGCTCTCGGCTTTCTACAATTGGATGGAACATCGGAAGGATGGACGTGCAGAGGTTCGTCAAGGTGCTCACAGTAGGCGCCCCTCTGCAGGGAGATTCGCAGGAAACGAAAGAAGTGGCAGCTCAAGACATGGTAGACTCAACTATGAGCATCATTACGACTGCTTTTAACACTTCTATGCCCCGTCGAAAACCTTAGCACGGCAAGCTCCCAGTATACTGGTGGTCAACTAAAATCGCTAAAAAGCAAAGGTAGTGTCACAAGCTTTGGCGTGAGGCTCAACGGGCATGGAACGGTGACGAGGCATGCAACTGGGCGGCAGCTCATAAATTGACCAGGAAATGCCTTCGCGAATTGACTAACAACAGCAAGGCTCACTGCTGGCAAGATCAAGTGGACAATGTGAACAAGGATCCGTAGGGCCTTGGCAACAAGCAAGTTATGCGGAAGCTTGATGCCCTACGGAAACCTACGCCGCCCATTCCGTCCATGCTGACGCTGTCCACGATGAAACAGCAGTCGAGTATTCACTCTTTACACAGCCGGAACTGGAAGAGTTAGTTTTAACAGTGAAAGTGAGGTATGTTTGAAATCCAGACGGTGTTCCATTGCCCTGACTTGCTGCCCGGCACATGTAACGCTTGCCTACGGGACAGGGTTTTCCCGCCACGATGGAAGGTGGCAACGTTCGTGCTGATCAGCAAGGGAAAGGGAAATCGCGAATCGCCGTCTGCGTACCGCCCGTTATAAATGCTAGATACCGCTGAGAAAGTGCAAGAGAAACTCATCAAGGGAAGACTCACTACCACGATTCGTGCTGCTGGGGGCCTATCTCCTCGGCAGCACGACTGTAGAGTAGGACCATAGATGCGATTGCAGAGGTGGCCAGCGTGGTCCAAAAGACAGAGGCATATAGTCAAACCAAGTGATGGATCGTCCTGTTGGTGACACTCAACGTCAGGAATGCCTTCAACTCTGCTAAATGGGTCGATATTCTAGAAAACTCTTTTCAAGTTACAGAATATCTAATGCAGCTTTTGAGGGACTACCTGAAGGACCGAAGCCAGCTCTACGACATGACATGGGGCCAATGAAGGATGGAAGTTACATTGGGTGTTTCCCAGGGATCTATCCTTGGTCAGGACCTGTAGAATGTATGTTACCATGGGCTTTTGACACTGGCGATGCTAGATGAGTCGCGCTTGATCAGCTATGTGGATGATGTTACGGATCTGGTCACCAGACGTACCTTTGAACATGTGCAACTTAGGCTAGCTAGGCTAATGCTCCGAGTGAGAGACTCGCAGGTTCACTTTACTACTGGAGAAAACCGAGGTTGTCATTTTGACGAAAATGAGAATTCTTGGAGTAAGTATGATCAGTATTGGAGACATACAAATCGAATCGAAACCAGCAGTGAAGTACCTGGGACTACTGATCGACTCGAAGATGAGTTTATCTGAACATATCAGGGCAACGGCTGAGAAGGATAAGGGAGTATCGGCTCTGAGTTGACTTATGGCCAACGTAGGGGGACCAAGCCCATCAAGAAGATGCCTCTAGATGAATGCTGTGGGCTCGGTGCGACTGTATGGAGCAGAAATATGGGGCGACGCTGTCAGTAAGTAGGCATACCGAAAGCGCTTGGCACAGGTACAGAGAAGCGGAGCACTGAGGATTGCATATTTACATCTGACAGTCTCTTATTTAGCGGTGATACTTGTTGCCCTCCTTGCTAGAGAGCGCTGCGCTATTTACCTACGTCAAAACGAGGATGCGAGAGAGATGGTTGTCCGCCAGGAGAGAGTGCGCTCACTTAACGATTGGCGGCAGTCTTGGTTGAATTGCACAAAGGGGAATTGGACTGCGCGCCTCATCTCGGATGCAAGACCGTGGCTAAATAGAAGGCATGGTGAGGCTGACTTCTATCTGATGCAGCTTTTGAGTCGACATGGGTATTTACAGTCTAATCTGCACAAGATCAGTAAGTCGAAGCCCTCCGATCATCATTTTTGCCCAGAAGAGGAAGGTAATGCCTGCCACAAATTTTTCCCGTGCAAAAAATGTGATAGGCTACGAAGAGACCTCTACATGGAGACGGGAGGGCTTACTCTCGATAATATATTCGCGATGACGCCCGAATCGGTTGACAAAATGGACTAGGTGACACATAATGTTTGGACATTCCTAAAAGATAAAAGGGACTCACAACAGCCGGGGCGTTGGGGCTAGGGGATCACTTGTCTGGTACTACCTTTCCCCTCTCCCCTCCCGCCAGAAGAGGGATTCACCAGGTTGAAAGCACCTAACGGCGTAACAAAACGAGACCTGGCCCGAAGTAATGTGTCAACAGTCCCAGGCTGGGTTCTCAGGTTGACAGGAGAGGTGTTCAGTGGGTAGTCCAGTCACCTTCTTGCGAGCATAGGAGTCCCACACTCTGTGTGTAAATGGCATACACCTCCCAATCACAAAAAAACGGTGTTTAACTTTCAAAGTGGAGACAATGAAATGATTATTTGCTTTTGAAAATAAGGGTACCTATGAGAAATTTGCTTTTCCAGCTGGTGGTGCCAACAAGTTTTTTTTTTATTGATATATGACGCCAGGCAACTAAGTGGTACGAGCCAAAAAGTGTTAAATGTCGTGTGTGGGACACGTGTATTACAATTGGATTGTTTCAATGAATGTTTTGTTCAAAATTAGTCAATGCAATTGTTATGTGAATGTTATATTTTGGGAAATAGTATCACACATTTGCTGACCTTTTGACTGTACATAACTTTGCTAGAACATGGAAAAAGGATCATTGTTGTGTGTGGCTAATAGGTAATTAGGTATTTACTTTTTGCCAATCCTTATTATCACTTATTGCACATCAATAGTTTTATGAGAGCAAACATTGTGCGGCATGAAAAATAGTGTACATATGTAAATAAAAGGACGTTTACATTTACAAGAATGCGTGAATATGAAAGGATTCGTGGCAGGCTAATCTTAAACAAACAGCAGGTGCGTCAGCAAGTTTGCTGAGTCGTATTTTGCTTTAAAATTTTCTACCGTAATATTATACATAAGGACATAACCTTAAGACTTTGAGTACCGGGAAAGAAAGCAATGGTTTTATGTTCCTGTTGCGACCGAACAATTTCCACCTATGTTATATACTCACATACAAGCAAGCACATACGCCCATTGTTATCAAAGCATATAATTGTCGTCCAATGGGTATATGCTAGATCAACCCGCAATTCACTTCATACGTACATGGCAGTTCACTTCATACGTACATGGTAAGTTTCACGTACGTTGCGGCCGCTGTGAAGCTTCAACATATGGATGACGCGTACATGGCAGCGAGTAACCACAAGCAAGAAGCTGTATGTATGAGCAAGGTAATGGAATAGCGATCATGTGAAAGCTTACGCCTGCCAACTGAGAGTTGTGGCGAATATAGGGGTGAAATGCTTTCCTCGCTCATATGTAATGTATTTCCCCCAAGCTGGCTACGATAATATCGTAATATTGCAGAATGGCTCTCAGCGTCTACAAATTGATATGGTGAAGCGGGGAGAGAAGTTCACAGTAAATGAGAACTCACGTTCTAATCGTCTCAGTGATTTTAGCAGCAAATTGGATCAAAAGCTCGTATTGGATCAATATTTATAGTCGCGGAGTCTTATACCAGGCAGTCAGCCTTGTTCAAATCCAAAAGGGAGCGTGCTGCTACCCAATTACCGTTTACATTATCCAAGTACGAGTATTCACGTTTAAGTTTAAGTTGAAAGTGCAGTCCAGTATCCGACAAAATGGTGAGGGGTGAGGTGTTGGCTTGCGCCGCGATCCTCAACCAGCCCTTTGGTGCTTCACGCCGTGTGGCCACCCTGAACCTCTTCAGGCTGGCTGATGTATAGAGTTTTAAAGTAATTTATAAATTCGATTGTAATGTAAATGTTTTTAGAAAATAATAATAATACAATAAAAGTAAAGCGAAAGCTTTCACATGATCGTTATTCCATTAGCTAGCTCATACATACAGCTTCTCGCTTGTGGTTACTCGTTGCCATGTACGCGTCATCCATATGTTGAAGCTTCACAGCGGCTGCAACCTACGTGAAACTTACCATGTACGTAGGAAGTGAATTGCCATGTACGTATGAAGTGAATTGCGGGTTGATCTAGCGTATACCCATTGGACGACAATATATGCTTTGATAACAATGGGCGTATGTGCTTGCTTGTATGTGAGTATATAGCATAGGAGGTAATTGTTCGCTCGCAACATTCCTTTCTTATTCTGGTTTACCTCTTGATCAGCAATCCAGCTATATTACTCAGTACAGAAGGCCTCATTTATTTAAGACACTAGAAATCGAAATGAGTTTTTTTGAAGGATCAGTTTTTTTCATGAGTTGACTCACTTGAATTCTATTTAAATGTATCCTGCCAATATGACTTATATGGGGCTATTGTTTTCTAGTTTTACATAAAGTTTGATGATATTAATAGCTTTCTGTGAACTCAAGTAAATAAATATGAATTGGTTTAAATAGGACACCTGTTACAATTTTCTAACGAAATTGTAAACATTGACATTTTACTAGGACTGGCTGAAATGCTGTTTAGAACAGGCTTTGCAATTTGTTGTAGGAAGTGCGGATATGTTCAATAGTTGTCTTGGAGTGGTCATTAAAAAGATTGTCATAGTTTTAGCAAAATTTATTTCAATCGCAATTTACAGAAACATTATTTATGCCATCAGGACCAACTAGAACAGTTGCATAGCACATTTTTTGTAGAAGTTGATAGGAAAACTGGATTATATATTTTATACTCTCATCTGGGTCTTCAATCATTACTGCGCATATGATAGATTCTTCGAAGAAGTCTCTACCAAAAGATGGACGTTAAATGCCATACATGCAAACTAAAAGATTACACTTACGTTAGAGCCGCTCTTAAGACGCCAATGACATTTCTGGGAATAGATTGAATTAATATTCGATTTACGTTACCGTTGCTCCTAGGCAGTTTGCAGTTATCCTGTAATCAATGTCTTCTTTTCCATTAGTACTCGCACATATTTTTAATACAATTATTATTGATACATTATTCTAGTTTTTGGCGCGACTAATTACTTTCACCATAAAGATGGCTAATTCTAAATTAATTTTTATATACTTATACCTTGCCCAATACTGTCACAAGCATCAGCAATACCAAGAATGTGGTGAAAACAACTAATGAATGCTTTTCTGGCATTATGGCGATGTTTGTTCAAGATATCTAGGACTGATAACATAATTTCTCTGTTGGGTAATATTTTAGTTGGACAAGGTTAAAATAAAATTATATCTGGTTAATAGCGCTGCAAATCAAGTTAGAAATCTATAACATGCATGTTCAAATCTCTTGACTCAGTTGAAAAAAATCATAACTAGCATAGTTGCTGATAAGTACTCGTAATAATTTTGCACAGATGTAAATGTTCAAGATATTGTTAAAAAAAATACATAAAATTCCCTAGATTGCCAATTAAATTCCATATGAATTTAGAACAATCACAATTTTGATACAACGATTTCATTTCAAGACTTTTGTAATAAAATTGCGAAGCTCTATGAAAAAACATTATTAGTCATTATAAGTTTTCATAAAAAGAGTGCAAGTTTGAAAACATTAAAATAATTGAAAACTTATTCGACATCTGGCATTATAGAGTTCAGACGTATTTTCCATATTCTACGTCTAGCATTCGTTACAAATAGACGTGTGTTTAATCGCTCCTCTCAAAAGTGTTTGAACTATTTTATTAGTTGTTTAAAAGTCAGTCCAAATTTAATTTTTCTTGGAAAAAGCTTATATCATCGCCGGAATTGACCCAACAAATTAATATGGAAATTTTTTTTTTATTTTAATAGATCAAAAAAAGCAATTTATCCAAAGACAGATTCGGGACTGTTGGTATGGAGGAGTCCAATGGCTTCCCACCGATGAGGGACCCAGGGAGACAGCAAATACCAAATTGGTGGCAATCGTCAACAAAAAGAGACACAACGAGGAAAACTCATGAACTAAGGCTGCGATAATAGCCCCTTGAAGATTTATTTAAAAGAGGGATGAGGACTCAAGACGCACAACCGGCAAAGCAAACCTATAAAGAAACAAAGGCAAAAAAATGCAAAAAAAGCTTTCCCAAACGAAATCCTAAGCGCTGGAGGCACATCCAAAGCTACCATGCAGCGCTAAAAGACTACAAAAAGAAATAAAAGATGAAGAATATTTTAAAGGTAATTAATTTCAACCAAGGTTATGATGATGAATAAGGCGAAGAAACAAGCTCGCAGCTCTGCTCCTTGCTCCAAAAAAGCCACCAAAAAGCCAAAAAATATTCCACCAATCAATGGGTTCGTGGCACTCCATGACATTCAAGGATTTTGAATTCGTAAGAAACGATAGGGTAATAGGTGATGGGGGAGGTGGCACCGGGATATTGGTGAGAAGACTCTATTGTTTCCAAAATATTGAAAAAGTCGAGCTTTGAATCTCTTGAAGTGTCCGTTATCAAAATCTCACTGCCAGGTGGGGATAACCTCTTCGTTATCTGTCCCCATATAACTGGCCGAAACGTTCTCAAGTTCAAGAAGGAGCTCAATTCCTTGTTTGGAATACTGCATAGTTTTTATATTCTTGCCGATGACCTGAATGCCAAGCAAATATCATGGCTGAACGCCAACAAAAATCCAAGAGATGTATTCCTGAAATCATGGAAAACATAAAACCAAAATTGAGTACAGGTGCAATCTATATGGGTCAAAGTTCCTAGCATACCCTAAGACAAATTCAGATTGAGACCTCTGCATTGCTGATGCGAGACTTGAATTCAGTTTTAATAGTACTCAACGGAAACTTCAGGTGCTTTCTTACAATAGCGACCATCACGCAATCGTAATGGAGAGCAATCATCAAAGGGATGATCTCTTGCCCTTTCAAATTCAATATGAAAATTATCGGTTGAATTTAAAAAATCCCCGTTGGCAGCACCAGCCGGAAAGGTAAATTTCTCGTATGTAGCGTAAAGTTTCGAAAAAGAATTTGGCTTACCTACTACTAAACTTCTTTCTGCAATTTTGGTAGTACCACATGGGTATTTATTAACGTAAAAAAAATCTGGCCACGTTCGTTTTTAGAAACCTTTTATCGGGGCGCAAATATTTTGCTAATTAAATTGAGTTCCATGCGTATGGATTAATATTGTTGTAAACATATAAATACCGGTTTCACCCTTCTCGCATCTGCTGTTTACACAGTTCACAGTGGTAACCACACAAAGGCTTAAATAGCTTGAATAGTTAATTTCAAAAGATTTCCATAAAAGTTTAATCAGCACTTGCATTGCCATTAATATATACATTTCAATTATTTTCTGAACTGTGAGGGCCGTCATTTCGATTTTTATTGAAATCGGCTGCTAGAAATATTAAGCTGTAAATTTTCGACTGTTTTATTTGTCATTCGATTTGCATAATCAAATTAAATTAACTTGCCTTAATAACTTATAATTTCAAGTTTCAACGGAATCTGTTGAGAATCTTGGCTGCTAGAGGGCTACAGAAATAAAAAAAATTGTATGCCATCCGCCTGTATGGGGAGACCCGCCTGTATGGGGAGACCCCCCTTAAATACCTTAAAATATTTTCTTGCACTGCAAATTTCAAGAGGCACCACTTTTGACCTACGTAGAAAATTTCCTCATTCTAGCTCATGTGGTTTGCGAGAAAACTTGTTATGACGCACGAACAAACGGGCGGACGGACGGACAGACAGACAAGTTGCGATTTTATAATTTTTTAAGGGTATTGTTAAAAATATTATACATAATCTTAAAAATGATCTGGTTTATAAGTTCTTTCAAGTAAAGTCATTTAAAACGTTTCAATGAAAAATATTCATTATTTCAGTTGGCACTAAAATAGCGAATTGCGCTTGCCTTCAGACCTTTGGGGGCCACCATTTTGAATGCATGCATTTGATTTTGGATTATTTTAAATCTTTGTATGCTAGGACCTCATCAATCAATGTACTATCTCGTTCAAATAGGAGTTTCACTCTAGACAGGGCAAAATAATTCAATTTTTAAAGAAAATCGCAGCTAAAAATATTAGGCTTTAAATTTTTGACTTTTTTATTTTTCATTCAATTTTAATAATTTCCTGCAAAATACAAGAACATAGTACAGGGATTCATAATCTCAAGTTTCATCAAAATCCGTTGGAAAATGTGACCGCTAGAGGGCCACAAAAACATGAAAAAAAACGCATATTTAAACGGCCGCCATTTTGAAATTTGCACATGCATGATCACCAAAATATCAAAGACTGTAGGTGTAAGTAATGTTTATCTCGAAACCAAGTTTCGTATATATCTGATAAAAATTGCGACTTTTAAAAGCCTTTGAAATTTCGACTTTCAACTGGCCGCCATTTTGTTTTTTGCAACCTGACCTCCGGTTTTTTTACGCAATTCTTTAGATACTTATAATTTCTATCAAACTACCGAATTTCATGAAAATCTGTTGAAAACTTTGACCACTATTACAACAACAAAATTTTGCACGTTTATCGACCTTTGAGCGGCCGCCATTTTGTTTCTGCCGTACTGACTTTGGATTTTTTATTGTGAGATTCATCACATACTTCAATGAACCTTTGTACCAAATTTCATCCAAATCGGAGCTAGACTTTGGTCAGAACAGAAATCACGATTTTTCGTCTAAAATGGCCGCCATTTTGTTTTTGCCCAGCCGATATAGCTGGTTCACGAACTTAACCGAGACAATTACCCAATACACCTTTCCTCAAAATTTGGTGAAAATCGAAGCAAAATTGCAACCTCTAGCGTGGTCACAAATTTCGTTATATCCCATATATATATATATATATATATATATATAGATATATATATATAGATATATATATATATATATATATATATATATATATATATATATATATATATATATATATATATATATATATATATATATATATATATATATATATATATATATATATATGATGCTCTCCGCAATAGGTAAATTTCTCTCGAGAAATTTACCTAAAAAAATGGATTGGGGAAAGTTTCAGAAGAAGTTTAATCGGGTTACTAGAAGTAATGTCTTCCTTCTAATGGTGGCAATAGTTTCTAATGACAGGAATCTAACTAGCGATGAAATAGATCTCTATTTGTCGAAGTTAGAGAAGCTGACGTTGGAAACAATTGAAAAATTAATTCCCTAAATTAAGCATCGAAACGATATGGATAGATATGAAACAGCAACTATCGCAAGGTTAAAATGATTGAAAAGTTTTCTTCTCACACGCCTCAACAATATTTATCATCGATTTTTGATTAAAACCATCCCGCGTTGGCTCTGTTGTGAAGAATGTCCGGAACTTAATCCGTTCATACTTCAGGAGTAAAATCATTAATTAATGGGCGGAAAAACTCAGGACTATAAGTCCAAAAAATTAGATGGCATTTTCTCAAAAGTGAATAGCTTATTCCGTAAGCAATCTCGAGTAAAGGTATCGAGTCGTGGGGTTGCTAGTAATGAGATAAATCTTCTCGATAGGGCTGATATCGAAATTGATAATGCGACTCCAGAAAGTGTTGGAAACAGGATTATATGTGATGCATCACAAAAACTTGCCCTGATTGGAACTCATTTTGAATTGGTTCACCAACCAAACCCTGAGAGAGGCATGTTGGACCAGAATCCAATATAATTATGAAACATCAATTATTATTTGTAAAACTAACTAAGCTATGCACTCCAATGGACACTATTTTGAATTCGTTCGCGCCAATAAATGGGCAATCCAAGCTGTACTAATTATATTTTCCAATTAGCTTATAACTTCACTTAGTATACGAAAATATAAACATGGCAACACTGTAAACATGACAGCGTGCAGTTCGTTTTGTGATTCGAGGAAGGAAGGTCGGACTCGCCGACTAAAACTTGTAACCTAAAATCCGTGTAAATTAAAACCTTTAGTAAAATACAATAATAAATATAAAAGCCTATTTATTTCAATTCAAGGCAATTAAATGTTTTCAGAGGTCGTTGAAGCAAAAGTTTCAGACTTAAAATCAAGCCCAGATGGCAAATCAATTCTTTATTTCAATGACCCATTAACATCTGACCTCATTCTTCTTCTTCTTCTTAGCACTACAGCGCCTCTCAAGCCGTCGCTTCCTGCAAATATTGCCTCCAACTATCTTGTTCCATTGACCGCGTCCTCCAATTTCAAAATCCGAGCAGCGCTGAACTGTCTTTGTCGCCCAAGCCATATTAGCGTTTCTTCGGTTTCCCCACTGGTCTTCGGCCTTGAGTTCTCCCGACGAATACCTTTTTGAGCATCTGACTTTTTACCGAGCTTGAATCTTATTGATTACTTTGTCAGCTATGAAGACTTGTGTTTCATATTTGGCAGGATAAACAACGAGAAATCATGTGGTACTAACGGTTTTCCAAATAAAGTTCTCCGACATTTGCCTGATGTTGCTATTAGGAATTATTGCATATTGTTCAAAAACGTGTTGAGCAATTCATATTTATCAAATGAGTGGAATAAGGCTAAGGCATATTTCTCAAATGAGTGGAAAAAGGCAAAAGTATTTTCTATCTTAAAGAAAGGAAAATAATCTTCGAACCCTAGAAGCTATCGCCCAATCAGCCTGCTGCCTAACATCAGCAAGGTGTTTGAAGTTATACTAAACAAAGCATCAAATGCCCACTTTGAGAAATATGAGCTGATGTCGAGTTGCCAATTTGGTTTTCGTGCCAGGCATTTGACCATACATCTGTTGGAAACTCAATAACAAAGAATGTGTTGGATAATGTCTCACTGATATGCAAAAAGCCTTCGAAATTATGTGTCTAGATGGAATAATATTCACCCTACAACTTCTTCAAATATTAATTTAAATTTTGATATTCAACACACTTCTCGTAGCTTCAATCTTCATTATTAAAGTGTGCGTGGCATGCGAATCAAGCTAGAAGCTATTAAAATTGCCTCTTCCATTTCCGGCGATGACCTTTATCGCCAGCAGTGATGTCTACCGAACTGATTCATCTAAATCTGACGGTGGTGGTGTACTTATTGCTACTCATAAAGCCTTAGACAGCAAACTCTGCTCTGACTTTTCACCGTCTCTTCCAGTAGAATGCATCACTGTCTTAATCAATATCTCTCAAGCAGTGAATTTAGTATTGCCTTGCGTGTATATCCCTTGCAATGCTCCTTTCCGCGTTTACAACCATTTTTTCTCTGAATTATCTTCGTATTTCTGTAGCATCAACCCTTTATACAATATTTTAATCTGTGGTAACTTTAACATGCCTTGCCTAAGGTGGGACTCAAGCTCTCATAACCTCTCATCCTTTAATGATCTCTCTATACTGTTTTCTTCTTTTTTATCGCTTTGCTCCCTATCGCAATCAAACATGATCCCAAACGCAAACAATCAACTTCTCGATTTCATCCTTACTACCAATCCTACCTCTATCTCCTCGATCACGAAATCCCCCTCCAAATTTGTAAAACCTGATCCCCATCATCCTCCGCTTGAGGTTTGTTTATCATTTCTTGCACCTCAGTTCAAACGCACTCCTTTCTCCCCAAGATTTAATTTCCGCAAAGCCAACTACGCAGCCATTCAGCTTGAGCTGGATAATATTGACTGGAACTCAATGCTGCAGAAGCTAGATGTCAATTCAGCGCTTTCAACTTTCTATGAGAATCTCAGTAGCATAATTGCAAACCATGTACCTATCTGCCGATCCCCCCGGAAAAAGAGCTCCAGCTGGTTTCCCGCTGAAGTCTCAGACGCTCTCCATTTGAAGGACCAGGCGCGCAAAAAAACTTCATTATTCCAACTCTAACACTGACCTCACCAACTACCGACTGCTTCGTAATGAAGCCAAAAAAGTGGTGTAGCACGCAATGCGATCTTATTATTATATGATTGAAACATCACTGCAATCTAATAGTCCTAAGCCCTTTTGAACATACATACATTCTCCGAAAACAACATTCCATATTCCTAATATCTTCTCATGGTGTAATTGCCAAGCTTCTGATGGGCAAGCTATCTGTGACCTTTTCGCTCAATTTTTTTCATCCACATTTAAGGTTTCGAACCCCACTATATACTTATCGTGTCCTTCTCCTTCCCTTATTATGCATTCCATCGTGACCTTTCCATCGGAAATTGAAAATGTACTGTTCACTTTTGACATAAATGGAGATCGGGGTCCTGATGGAATACCAAATCTGTTCGGTAAGTCCTTATCTTCTTCATTATCTACCCCACTATCAATTATTTTCAATATTAGCCTTTCTTCCTCTTGCTTTCCTGACGTCTGGAAGCATGCTGACAACTTCCCGATCCATAAGTCTGGAGATTGTAGTGAAATCTCAAACTATCGTCTGATTTCTCTACTGTCTTGTTTTGGCAAGCTCCTAGAGAGAAGTGTGCATAGCAGAATGTACGATGATATCAGTATCCTGTTTGCAAATGAACAACATGGCTTCATTAAAGGTCGTTTGACAGTAACTAATTTGTTAGAAATTACGAATACTATCTCTCTTGCTTTCGACAAGAGTCAACAAGTCGGTGTCATATACACCGATTTTGCTAAAGCCTTTGACAGTGTTGATCAAGGCCTTTTGGCTAACAAAAACCGATCTTTCTGCGTATTCGACTCTGTCCTCTTTTGGATCTTATCCTTCTTATCCCATCGCTCCTGCATCGTTACATGGAATAATTTCTTTTCGTCGGACTCATTTAGCCCAAAATCTGGTGTTCCTAAAGGATCAATTTTAGGCCTTTTGCTATTCAACATTTTCATTAATGATCTTCCCCAATGCCTGTCCTCTAAATGTCTTCTTTACGCCGATGATTTGAAAATTTACCGCCCCATCAACTCCAGCAAAGACTGCTTATACCTCCAAAATGATCTTGACAATCTCCAAAATTGGTGTCAAGGTAATTGACACCAATTTTAATTTCTAAATGTTTTTACATGAGATTCAACAACAAAACTAATTTCTAAATGTTGTTACATTAGATTCAACAACAAAACTCATCCAGTTTTATATGAATACCAGATCGATGGATCGGTGCTCGCACTTGTGGACAAATTTAAAGATTTGGGAGTAGAATTTGACCCGGGTTTGAAATTTAACATCCATATTTCATGCATAACCACTAGAAATTCACGTGTCGCTGGTTTTATTTTACGATCCTCTTGCAAGTCTTTTAACATCTCAACCAGCATCCATCTATTCGTACTACTAGCCTGGTCAATCCTTGAGTATGCCTCCTAAGTATGGTCTCCTCACTATACCAATCTATCGGATGCTGTTGAAACTGTACAGCGTAAATTAACACGACCTCTATTTCACAAATATAACCTCACTTACAGCTCCTACAACGAGCGCTTACATATCCTAAGCATTCCACCACTCAAAAATAGGAGAGAATTTCTTGACCTGTCGATGTCATATACACCGACTTTGCTAAAGCCTTTGACAGTGTTAATCATGGCCTTTTGGCTAACAAAAAGCGATCTTTCTGCATATTCGACTCTGTCCTCTCTTGGATCTTATCCTTCTTATCCCATCGCTCCTGCATCGTTACATGGAATAATTTCTTTTCGTCGGACTCATTTAGCCCAAAATCTGGTGTTCCTAAAGGATCAATTTTAGGCCCTTTGCTATTCAACATTTTCATTCATGATCTTCCCCAATGCCTGTCCTCTAAATGTCTTCTTTACGCCGATGATTTGAAAATTTACCGCCCCATCAACTCCAGCAAAGACTGCTTATACCTCCAAAATGATCTTGACAATCTCCAAAATTGGTGTCAAGGTAATTGACACCAATTTTAATTTCTAAATGTTGTTACATGAGATTCAACAACAAAACTAATTTCTAAATATTGTCACATGAGATTCAACAACAAAACTCATCCAGTTTTATATGAATACCAGATCGATGGATCGGTGCTCGCACTTGTGGACAAATTTAAAGATTTGGGAGTAGTATTTGACCCGGGTTTGAAATTTAACATCCATATTTCATGCATAACCACTAGAAATTCACGTGTCGCTGGTTTTATTTTACGATCCTCTTGCAAGTCTTTTAACATCTCAACCAGCGTCCATCTATTCGTACTACTAGCCCGGTCAATCCTTGAGTATGCCTCCCAAGTATGGTCTCCTCACTATACCAATCTATCGGATGCTGTTGAAACTGTACAGCGTAAATTAACACGATCTCTATTCCACAAAAGAACCTCACTTACAGCTCCTACAATGAGCGCTTACATATCCTAAGCATTCCACCACTCAAAAAAAGGAGAGAATTTCTTGACCTATGCCGCTTATTTAAATTATATCACGGTATTCTTTCATCCAACATTCGTGAAAGACTTTATATACGTCCCACCTCAAGAACGCGTTCAACTGACATATTCTTTGTGCCCTTTGCTCGTACCGATATTTATTTTTATTCATTTTTAGTACGCGTATCACGTCGTTACAATGAGCTCCAGCTGGGTCCTCTGCCACATTCCTTAAACGCTTTTAAAAGCATATTGCATAATATTCTTGCTTATCCGTATTTTATATTCTTGTTCTTTTTTCTTAATATAACTTTGTTTATTGGCATGTATTATATTATATTCCATTACCTATTTTGTAATTGGGTTCACGGATCTGTAAAGTAGTGTAAATAAATCAATAAATATTGAAACTCCTTCAGGACAGGCTCTCCAGGTACCTTTTCGCCATGATCATTTGTCGTAATTGATGGAAATCTGACGACAATGTGCGACTTCAAGGTCTTATATGGTCTACAGCAGGAAACAATTACTGCGTCTCTGCTCTTCTCAATATTCATTCGCAAGCTATTGAATGGCTTTGATTATAACGTCTTTCGAACGTGATCATTTGCTGTTGATCTGTTCATCTACACGATAGACTGAAAAGCAGCAATAGTTCAGAGCAATCTTCAAAGAATGTTAAATGATGTGCGAATGAAAATGAATGCGCAAAAGTGCGAAACAATTTTGTTTTAGACAACACTGCGGGGGGCGAGTCAAGCACTGAAACATAATTGAAAGCATTTCCACATTATGGCAGTGAGAATAGTTCAGAACGGGTTCCACATAAATTCTGTGTTCAATGCCTCGGTTTTATCTCGATCAATATCCGTACTGTAGTGAACATATCAAAATCATGGTCAGTAAACCACAAAAAGTAATCATGGTCCTTTGACAACTCATTGATCAAAAAGTCAAAGTTATCTGTTACAAGAGCCTGATTAGACCAGTTTTGGCTTTAGATGTCAAATTTGGTACAACCAGAGTGCTAGTGCTATGGAAAAAGTTTTCGAGAGTCAATGTCATCGTGCATGTATATGTTTGTACAGGAAGCCTGAGACGTATTTGAAGCACCATATATCCAAAAAGGGAGCTGAAGGACTCCTCGTTCCCCGTCTGAACAGAGATACAGAAAAAAAAGCAAGTATCGGACGGCTGACCAACGCAAGTACTTCCGACAAACGTGAGAGCTTCATGCCAAGTGCAGACGGACAAGCAGACAGATGTGCTTAACCTGAATACGCAAGGAATAACAAATGGATGTAAGACATTGAGCCTTTCAGGTTTCTGACGCAAATCTTTCGCGTGGTATACACCCACTTCTTTTTCAGATAAATCAATGAGTAGATACAGTTCAGGCTCTACAACATTGTATATTCAAATAGCGCCTACCCAACTTCGCATTGTAGTGACCGGCTGAGTTGCTTTAGCGGAAGTAGCGACGGAATACTTCATGCCCATATCTAAAACGAGAATATAGACCTCAGATTTTAATGTTCTTCATTTGTGCATCCTGCATTCCTTATCCTCAGCCAGATCCGTTGGTGAAGCGCGCTTAATTTTCGCGAAGCTCCAGTATGACGATGGAATCTTCCAAACATTTAGTTTCCTCAGTTACTCATGGGCTGTCCGTATGCGGCAAAGTAAGGGAAAACGCCCGCGACAGAATAAAAAGAAAATTGCAGGCTGCAAGTGTTGGCGGATAATTTGTAATCCCAATATGTCTGCTTGGGTGAACATAGGAACGGATCGCAGCTAAAAAGGTGCGGTTCAGTTGTTCCAATGTGGAAAGAATACTGGTTTTAGTTGGTGTTTGACACCATACTCTTTGAGCAGGCTCGTACACTGCCGAGGTCGGAACTGAGCCCCGTTGTCCAAATGAAAGTTTTCTGGTACACCAAGCACATGAAACTATCGACTCTTTAAAAATTTCGCGGTAGGTGGAGTCATAAATTTGCGAATGGGTTTCACCAGCGAAAACTTTGAAAACTGGTTTAGAATAACGATACCCGCAACGTATTACACAGGCAATCGAGGGAATGGGCCGAGTGAATCTATAAACAGATGCTGAAATACGCACTCCAGTACATTGAGTTGGCTCATTGGAGGTCAAAGAGGATGATTTGGAGCTTCAGTGCTTTTGCAAGTTTCACAACTACATACTTCTTAACCTGGGAGGACATTTTAGACCAAAAAAAGTACTTCTTACGGTACCGAAGGATCTAATTGTAGCCTTCGTGAGTACAAAGAAGGTGGTCGTGTGCATGGAAGATCAGGGTGTCAGTCATTTCCACCGGCACCCAGAGCTTTCCAGACTGTTTTTCCTTTAACAAGTCACTGATTGTGTATTCATTTTGCCGTCATAAATAGCTATCTACCAACTTCAAATAAGACAACTGTTTTTTTTGGGTCACGACGGCATGCCTTAACTCCTTGTAATTGTCTGAATTGAAATGTGGGCTATCAAAATTTATCTCGATAGGACCAACTGCATCCATGGCCAGGTTAGTTTCCTCCAGCGAAACCATCCACAAAAGAGTATTGGACACAATGTTTTGGGCTCCTTTGCAGTGTTTGATAGAAAATTTAATACTTTGTAGCTGAAGAGCCCATCGGGCCAACAAAGGTGCTGACACCATCGCATACTTTTGAACAAACCTTCAGTACGCACACTCCCAAGAAACGTGGTAAACACTTAACTTGTCCGGATTGGTCTTGATGGTACCATTACCAATAACATGCCTCAGATACCGGACGTTGGTTATTTTAAATTCGATTTTCTGAATATTGATTGTTAGCCCAGCCTTACTGATACGTAGAGCTACACAGTCACTGTGCTAACTTTTGGGACACCCAGACAAAGATGCGCCTGATCAGGTTTTACTACCAAAGTTACTAGGGAGGACCAGGCACTGTGCAGTTCCTCTATAATCCCAAACTCTAACATCCTGTCCAGGTTCACGTGCTTTAGTTTTTTCATGGCCCAGGGTCTCTGTCCAACGTCAATAGCATGCGAGACCAGAGTAGTGCGACCATGGTATTTATAGCATGAGATGGACGCTTCCAGGCGTTGTTGTTGGTTGTGAGTTAGCTCATGTCTGTCTGGTGTAGAAGTAAGTTCATAGATATAGGTGGTATTGAGATGAAATCCAAATATAAGTCAGTGGCCAAACTGAATTGCAGGATGAAATCGGCGCCAAGGTACATGTTCTTGGTCAGTGAGGAAACAATATTAAAACTGCTGTTCTTCGTTTGCCCCTGAACGTGACAGGTGTTGTCTACATACCCTTGATAGGGTGTTTTGACCCATCAGCTGGGCTGATGTCAAAGCACCAAGGTTTTACCAGAGTAGGGTGTTGATAAAACACCTTCAAGCCGAGGTTCGAGGCAAGACCGCTAATACTTGTACGTGTCGATTGACATGGCAGTAGTGCTTGGTACGTAAAGTCTGGTGTCATTCTCAGAAACCTCTTAGATGTTACTCATGGACAGGGTTTGATGGCATCATTTGGTTTTATACCATCAAGAGTCGATTTCTTCTGCCGCAAAGATTTCTTCAAGAGCTACACGGTATTCTTGTAACCAATGTGATACGGCTTTATTGCACGAGTCGGAGACGAGCTGGGCTCTTTTGATGGGTCGAGGAGTAGTTGCTTCAATATTGTCTTTGGAGATGCCTGCAAGAGTGAGCCTTCACCGTTATTAGTATCATTTCAGTGTGATATGGTCAGGTGTGGTGTTGTCAGGGCCAGCATTCGTGGTAGGCTGGCGAATCTACGGCTGAAGTTTGGAGTGCCACTAAGATGGTTGGGTACTTGCTTTCACGGATGAACGCATTGCACACATGTGAAAATGAAAAGAAGGGACTCAGATATTTTGAGTCCCTTCTCTTCATTATCACTCGTATATGGAGTGAGTGTATTTTGTCCGCAAAAAAGACCCGTGGAAACTTAACATTTTTCATCTATATTGCTTCGCTTGTCTACTCCACCCTTGCGGACTGTTTTTTTTGACTTGGATCATTTCTTTGCAAAGTTTCTCTAGTTGGCTGGTGAATTACTTACTTTTGGATTTTTGGACCCTCTCCATGACTCATGGTTAATTGAACACAACCAATTGCCCCTCACTTGATCAAGTGTTTGGACTTTTTCCTATGTAAATTTTACATGATGAGGTGTATCCGCCCAGGAATGAGCAGTTTCTGGGCGGATACACCAGAGTGTGTTATATGGATGCACGCAAATGTGAAGCAAATGTAGAGAAATTTAACCTTTTCCTTGTGAATTACCGAGATTTTGTTGCCACGATGGAAGTTTACCCCTGCTAAAGGGATTCTTCACCGCAACTATCCACTGAATTTTTGTCTTTGAGTTGACAGTTGAAGGATTGGCTGTCATAGCCATAACCCACATTGGGTGAAAGCCTATGGCTATGCTTTCCACAACTCCCCTTAGCAAAATCCTGTTATTGCAAACGGAAAACTTTTTTTTTGCATTCTTGATTTTCGCAGAAAAGAATAAAGCAGCGACACAACGATTTGGAGATGTCAGGGACAATTTTTGTGTAGAGGTTATCCAGGAAAAAATTCAGACTCCATTTAAGTCAAACAAAGTGGGCTGTGGAAAAAGTTGTGAGGCAGAACTACTGTTGGAAAAGATAATTGAATACCATAACTGGGGGCGAGATCGGAGAAGCAAAAGCAAAGGAGGCACCCTGGAAGCTCCAGATGATTTCACAAAGATATCATAATTTTGATACAAAAACAAAATTTTTTAGTCACGCTTTTGATTTACTCAGCATATTTTTTGTTCTTTTATATAAACTATAAACTTTTCCTTTTTTCATAAATTCTTTGGTTTTCAGCGAGTGTAAAGATAGACCTGGTAGGATATATTTGGAAGAGGTGAAGTTACCAGGAAAGTGTTTAAGGAAAAGAAGTTGAATTTTTTGGGGAAGGCAAATAATGTCAGAATAAGAAAATTCTGATTGGCATAGGAAAGTGTTTGGCATAAAGAATTTGCATTTTCTGGAAAGGAAAGATAGTGTTGGGATAAGAAAATTCTGTTTGGCGTAATGCTAGAGAAAGTAGAAACAGGGAGCGATGGTGAACTCAGCATAACACTACTACGTAAGCAAGCGTTCTTAGACTCAATCATCACCGAGCTGAACTATGATTATTGTATTTGATTAATCAACAACATTTACTGTAAATTGGAACTTTTCAACTTCATTTTGCGAAAAGGGCAGGATGTAGTGTAGGAAGACTCAGGCAATCTACGGCTACTTCTCAGTTGAACGAATGGAACTTCGAACATCGCACTTACGTGGACAAAGGAGACATTGTTGGATCGGGTCCTCAACATCGTATCAAGTCGGCTTCACAACTACCATCGTGATACTTGGAAATACGAGTCCAACAAACAATACATCGATTTATTTGATGTGACCGTTTCCCACTATACGATTTGCAGGAATGGATATTGATCTCGAAATGCAGTAAAACAAGGTAGCATTCACTATAATACACAGGAACAACTGAATCCAATTCAAACTGGATCACAGAGTAGCGCATTTTCTACACCGAACGAATCGGTAGATGCTTCCATTCCACATTGATTGGGCATACAAATCTCCCGGTGCAGAAGCAACATCGATTTGACTCAGATTCTACCCAAACGAAATAGTACGTTCACAAACTAAACCAAATATAAACGGACGGACACTCACCAAGGGAATGTTCCGACACATTGCACTGCGGAGTCCCATTGTCGTTCTCCTCAGGCCCGAGTGCCAAACATCTACGCTCTCCCGCAAATAAAATACCATACTTAATATCTATCAATGCAATAACAATCGATTGTCTATACATGATTACAGGCTTTTTAATGTATTGCTGCTGTTACTTACAGAAGCACACAACATTCAGTAAAAACGCAAACATAACGTACTAGTCACGGTAGTATGTAGTGAATAATAGTTTTCAAAAAAGTCCGTGAAGGACCGCAGCGATGTTCTGCTGCCTCGGCAGAGGAAGGTGTTGATTCCTGCCAAGAATGCCCTCGTCCGGAGACGCGTGAATGCGCTGGCAGGCTAGCATTGCGGTGTCGTGGGGCGGGTTCGTTTCCCCGGCACGAGGACTCACTACAAAACATTTCGCATTCACGAATTGCTTGCAGAGATCAAAGAAGACGACCGAAGTCGCACCATTGTAGATAACCTCCACGAAGGAGACATACTTGTTACTAGAACAAGAGAAACCTGAGAAGAAAGGCGAACTTGGGGTAACCTCGTCTTTACCCAAGTAAATTCAGGGCCCACAAATGAAAGAGGGGCAACCGGGTGGTGGTGGAGCCCCTTCATGCCCACCCAACCGGAATAAATCCAATGTTAAACTGTTGAAGTGGCCAGGTATTCCTCTTCTGAGTGGAAAACTCATATAACTTGAATTATATGAACTTTCCCATCAGAAGGGGAGTACCCCGGTGACCAATTTATGTCATAGAATTATACAATTGAATTGCATAACTTTATGCCATAAAAGGGCACTTGGCTTGGGCCACTCAACCCATAAAGTCTCCTGAAACAAAAGAAGAAATTACTCTGTACCCGGCGGCTGGCTCATATTTTGGGGTGGAAGCCTGCCACCGTACCGGGTCCTATACCCGATTGGAAAAGACCGGAAGGGAAAAGACCGATTCTTCCAGTTTAATTCATCATTTTATTTTTATTCGAACAACGCCAATGTAATGAAATTGATATATCTCCACAGTATGATTTTTCTATGGCAATCAGCACAGCAATTTACAACACCATATTGAAAAGCATTTAACCATCGAAAGAGGGAAATTGATATTAAAAGAGGATTAACATTAGAAGAAAATTCATTTTACTCCAATTTCCTGTATTATTACAATTATTGTGGTTAGCTCTTGTAGATGCCACTCTTTCACCCTTCATACATTATGTTTCAAAACTTTTTACATGGATTTATACGAAATTAATCATTATTTCCTTAAAACAAAAAAAAAACGATTTTATACGACGATTCTTCCCTTTTTTTTTTTTTTTCTAAATAGACGGATGCATTGGGAGGACGATTGTCGTCCTATTACATTTTCATTTTGATCATTCAATAAATTAAATTTTTATATATATTCAATATAATTTGCTATGTGGACTAAATATTAATTTTTATATATATTCAATATAATTTGCTATGTGGAATAAATATTAATTTTTATATATATTTGATATATTTTTTTTTTTTTTTTAATTAAATAAATATATAATTATAGAAATGTTAAGAGGGTACTTACAGTACCTTTCCCTCGACGACGAGCGCTCGTTGACGATTTGGAGGTAAGCAAGTCCTGGAATTTTTGGTAGTGAAGAATCGCGTTCATATATCAAATATTAACACACGAGTATTAAGACATAGAATAGATCTTGAGGGTGTATAAAATCATCTAAAAATTCAGCTATCAAAGTGTAAATACATATAGACTTCCTTGAATATCAGAACTGTATGGTCTTCGAACGTGGTAATGCTCGCTGCTACTTCTTCTACTGCTTTTGATGTTTAATATTTCGTTTATATGCAATCCGTTGGTCAATATATGGATTGAGTGATTTGACTAATTCTTCTGGATCTAACTTTTCAGTTGATTTATCACTCCTTGTTGAACTATGTTTGAATACACAATGCGCCTTTTTGCATACAAACGGTGTGGTTTCCCAGAAACAGGGAGTACGGTCCCGCCGCTTCCCAATCAACATGTGCCGCTCCGTAATATGAAGATCTTCACCTTGCCTTCCAACCACCTGTTGCACCACACTTCGGGTCCTAATGCTGATGGCTCATGGCGATATTGGCAGCTGCTATCATTTTTTTTACAGGCACTGTCGTAGAAAAAGTAGCAATAGGTGAAGTTTTTTTTTTTTTTTTTTCTTCTTTTTTTTCCGCTGTGCATCCACAGGATGGTAGAAGATGTCTCTGCCACAAACCTGAAATAACGCATATTGAACTTGAAGTATCGAACAAAGACCTATAAAGTAATGGACGCGAAATGAGCTTATTTTCATCCATACTGGATTGCATGCAAACGTTCAAAAAAAAAAAAAAGTATTCTGTGCATTTGCATTTGCCTATTTCATACATTTTGGTCTCGTCTGCTCCCACTCGTCTATTATTTACACCATTTTATCCAAGTGCGCTCTTTCTTTATCCCTATTAAATTCAATTTTATTACTATTTGGACTCTAGAAATCAGAGCCTGAGTTCGTTTTGCCAAATCATTCTAGGCCCCATATATTGGGCCAAACTGTTCTGCACTATTTACAGGTTTATCTAACTCCTTCCTCTATTCCTCATTAAAGCTAACGCGACCAACTTTAGCTCTTTTCATGATGTTAATTTTCTTTTCTCCTCCCAATACTCTTAAAAACACTTTGGTAATCAATCCCCTACAATTCCTTTCATAATTTATCATTCGACTCGCATAAGTATTAAAAATCAAAATTTTCATTCACGCCGTTTCATTCACAATTTGTTCATTCATAAAGTACTATAAATCCAAAACGCGAATACATTCACACATAAATCAGGCACTCGCGCATTCCTGCACGGACTAACACACTTGTAGCATTTAACTATTTCACAGACATCGTTCTTCCCCACGTTCTTCCACTTGCTCACGTTCCCTTCTTCATTGATTGATGAATTGCTCATGTCGTTTCCGTTACCGCTTTGCAAACTTGGTAACGAGTTGGCAACGTAAGCGAAGGATCGACCACTTTTGGAATTGGTTTAATCTCAGGGCTAATTCCTTTTCAATGCGATGCAAATCGAAACGAACCTCATATGCGATTAGATTGATGGCAATACCCGAAGGTACGAAACGCCCTGAACGGCCAATACGATGTGCGTAAGTCTCAGCCATACGTGAAAAATCGCAATTACTAGCAACATTCACAGCCTATACATCAATACCACGTGTAAAAAAAATCAGCGCAGACTAGATTTCTGCATAGCCCCTGTCGAAACTCATGGAAAACACGATTTCTATGCGCCTGCGCCATGTTGGCATGGATATAGTAACAACAATAACCAAGTTCCGTGATCTTCTTAGCCAGCAATTCCACACGTCGCGTTGAATTGCAAAATATTATCGATTGGCTTATTTGCAACTTAGAGAATAACGCATTAAGACGATGCACTTTTTGCTTCAAATGTATGAACTTTTAATGATTGAAATGTTTTAAGCCAATATAAAATTAAATTTTCATCCCTGTATCCAATTTTAGAGCTTGTTTAAGTATTTCGTATGTGGAAAATGAAACAGCTACCATGGGTGTTGCTCTTAAATAGTTAATTGACATTCCTCGATATAATCCTCGAACGATACCGTTTTCACGGTAAATTAACGTTAATGTTTGCATCATTCCGATCCCCAAATTTTGTTGTATCTGGGCTCATCATTGCGCGTTGCATTCTTCTTCTAGTAACATCCAAGGGATATGAAATTGATTGCGCGACAGCTCCAGCTAAGCCACCACATACCAGTTTTACAGGTATATGTAATACAAGGCCACCAGTATTCCTTTCGCATTTATTGCATGCGTACTTTGGCAAATACTTCATGCAAAAAAAAAATTTAAACATCTCGAAACAGTAGAATGACAGCCCGGCATACGGGACCATGCCTGTTAAAGTAGGGGAAAAAAAAAACCCTCTGTAAAGTGCACGTATTCCGCCTTCATTGCGGAACATTTCCGAAGCACGCTGCAAAATTTCAGTGTATTTGTGTTCTCCCATTACTTGAAATGCTAAACGAGCCCGAATTGTATCTAGCGGATATGCCAATGTAACAGCCGTCAGTCCTGCATAAGCTCCTGCTATAAATTTATCCGCGTGTACTACAAACTTTTAAATGTAGTTCAAACTGCGATAAGTACTTCTTGTACATTTCAAAGGATGTGAACTGCGTGGCTGCGTACGGAAATATCCTAATCATCTGTGCTCCATTGCCTTTATACAATGCCAAAATGATTCCTTCAATATTATGTGCCTGAGACCACTAAACACCCTAAATGTTCGTAATGAGAGGAATGTGCTTGAAGTAAGATTTTTATCCTATCTAATGGCGCTACAGCAGTTTTAGAACACATCCCAGCAATTCCCTCAGCCAGAAGATTTTTCAGAACGGTTCATAGTTGCGAAAAGATTCAGCGGAAATAACCATTGTGGATTGATAAATGTCTATTTTCCACAAATTAAGTCTGGCTAAAGTTTCACAGGAAATACTATTACTAACTGTTAAGGCTAAATCAAATATTAAATCATTTTTGATATTGTAAACTTTAAATTTCAAAGTCTAATTATAAATTCTAATGTAATTTGTTTAATTCAATTCATTCATTTAATTTTCTACTTGCAAAAATGCCAGACAATCAAATTCACATTCTTCACAAAATTGTAATTTTAGATGCCAGACGAAAAGTCCATGAAATTGTAACGCTAGATGCTAAAATTCAAAAGTCCAAAAGTATTTGCTTACACGTTAAAGTTCTTTTCAAGTCAAATATTTTTGCTTACACCAAGAAAATTGTACACGCATGAAATGTACATATTGAAATTTACTATGAGAAAATGTTATTGCTTAGTTCACATTATTTAGGTATAAATTTAATTGTTATTTTAGAAATAAACAGAGTTGATATTCAGAACTCAAGCTGTCTAGTTGTGGTTTTATTTATTGACTCTCTGAAAAGTGGAATTGCAAAGTGGAATATAGGCAACCTGTTTTCCTCTTTACAACTTCCTAAGTCCTTTGCTTGGAAGCAGTGTAATATTGCTGTTCAGGCATTGAACTATACAAATAAAACCAACTAAGTCTTTTCTTGGAAGTAGTGTAACACTGCTTTTCAAGTATTGAACTTAGACATTTTCTTTTCAGGTATTCATATAGATCTACTGGGAAGTAGAGTAACCTACTCTCCATTTAAATCTTTATTTTTCTGTTCATTGTTGAGTGATCAAACTATTTCATAATTATAGATTGAGCACAAGCGTGAACACTAACATTTCATGAAGAAACAATATAAAGAAAGCCGATAAACTGTCGGTTAAGCTCAAATTTATTTTAAGCACGTTTAGGAAGTTCGATCCAATGTTTTCATTAATTCAGTTCGAGATCGGCGTAGCAGATCGGGATAAACAACAGTAATACACGCTTTATTGTCGCGGCTTACGACGATCATCACCTTGGCGTTTCTAATAAATCCAATAACCACTAACGAATAGCGATACTCCCCTTTCAACGTAGTAAAACCCATACTAAATGCACAAAGTCTTCACTGCTTCCATTTGCTCTATGTTGCACACTTTCCTGTCTTCGTCGTCCCTCCGAATCGCTTACGAAACATAATTTGTGTCGGTGGCGGATTCGCACGCGTAGATTCATTAACTGACCCGAGCAATCTCTGGACACGCACAAAACAACCATTAACTGTCCTATACACTCGCACAACTCCAATTATCCACCTGTTGCCTCGAGTCTTTGCTAAATCGCGTTTTTGTCTCTGGCTTGAAGCTTACATGAACAAAAGATTTTTCCACAGAACTTCATAGCAATAACAATCCACCAAACAGTCCCTTTTCTTTTTAGTTCGAAAAGGAATTTTCTTGCAGTCAACGAAAGCAGGACAGGTGATACAAAGAGCGTCGAAGAAAATGAGACAAAACACAGTTTAGCTGACTGCCACTTACACTGCCCCCGTTCGTCCTAAACTACACTCCACGTTCTAACGTGTCCGATTTCCGCCTGCTGAGTCCCGCAAGCAGAAGTCACACTCTCGATGATACGATGACACGAGCTTGGATAACATCACGAGATGGGTCGATTTGCTCGATTACGGGAATGCAATAAGTACCGGTTTTCCCAGTACCGTTTTTCGCTCGTGCTAATATATCTTTACCACTTAAAGCAATTGGTATAGCCGCCTTTTGAATAGGCGACGGTTCCTTAAACTCATTCACAAAAAAAGGAAAAAAAATATAGTCCTTAGAGAAACTAATATGAATTTACTCACGTTTTAGTAGCACGTCTCCCTCGCCAACCATCCAAACATACTTCTCAGATGACCACCGCAAGCACACAAATCACTTCACCAGATCTCTGTTGGCACTTGATCGAATGCCGTCTTCTCTACGAAGCGGTTTATGGGAAACTGTTCCCTGAAAACATGTTCGAGGCAAACGCAATAACCTCGCTCGTACCATATGGAAATAAAAGTGCCATCTATGTGTGAACATGCGGTGGTGATAATGCACACTCATTTCGGTTATTTTTAAAATTCGAAATTGTTTATTTTTTTGTGTAGATTCGATTAAGTTTTCAATTGAAAGCAATTTATGTTTATAATTATTAGGCGTAATTAAGGGGGAAATAAATCGAAAGAATAGGACAGGCACGCGTTAATTACCAGCAAACAAAACAATTTTTAATTAATATTATGGTTGAAATGGGTAAAATTTGACAAATTTTGTGGGGTTTAAATGATACAATGATTTTATCGTTCCTTTAATTTAAGGGGTTAACCGTTTCGTTCTAAGCATTTGCATACCGCATTACCCCGCAATTAGTTAAATTATGTTCAAAAGATATTGAAATAAAATCACTACACATTAAAACAGTTTTAGAATTTTGTTTCCCGGGTGTTAAGTACAAAAGAAATTTTTCCCTTTAATTATTTTTCATGCAAAAAAAAAAAAAACGAGTGTCGCGATGAGGAAGGTGACTGAATGGTTACTCCTTATTGAATTGAGTTGGTGCTGTGTGCCTGTGTCAGCGCTGCTTTTAGAGCCATAGCTCCTAGATTACTACAAATACTCCCATTGAAATGCAATAAATTAACTTTTTATTTACAATACTACAAAAATCAGCAGGCTAAGTAAGTTCGCACGTAAATAAAGACTGTCAACTACGAAAAAACGTTGGTGGAAAGTGGAAAACATAAAAAGATAATACAGCCTCCGAAAAGTCACGTCGCTTACGTTCAATGCGGGGTAGATTACGCCAAATCCATGAGATTACCGGCAATGGAATTGAAACCGGAGAAGGTCGATTCATGCAGATTAGCCGAAAATATAGCGGCGAACGGTTGGACCTAGAAGATTAAAACTTCGATGGAAAACGAAACGGGTCCTTTTGAACGAGCTAGTGGGAGAGCGATTAGCAAAAGTCTCAACAAGAATCGGAGACTAGATTAATAAACAACTAAGGGGCCCCTTACGAGCAAATCCGCAAGAGTCGTGGATTTGCACTGATTGTGAGTAGTTTTGCCTTTGAGTAGAACTATATCCTAATTTGATACAATTACGAGATTGTGATTTGAACCTGTTCGATTTAGATTGTCATTCCAAAATTGTAATTATAAGGTTAGAAGAATGAAAAACCTTTTTTTACACCATCAGCTCAAATCTTGTACAGGTTGGGTCGGTTGTTGGATCCACAGGTGGAATTAAGGTAAGGTAGTGTTCCAAAGAGTGAACCAGCTACAGAAGGTGGTTAATAGTGGCTGGTAGGTTGTGGGTAGTGGTAGTACCGAGAGAAAGAAGAGTGAACCAGCAACATAAAGTGATTACTAGTGAATGTTAGGTCGTGCGTAGCGGTAGAACCAAGGTAAAGTCAGAAGAGAAGTGCAAGATTTCCACCCGTGTGTAAAAAAGTGGTGTTTGTAGGAATAGCTTCTTGCTAAAATTGTACCGGCAAACCGAGTTCTCGGTTGATGGCTTATTGGCTTATGAACAAGCGCGTGGCGCTCTCACGCCCGTCTTTGGACGAGCTTACCCGGGTGCGTAAGTCCCACCGGAGCACCCTATTTCCTTTTGGGTGAATCAGTAATTTATAGTGGTTGAGAAGTTCTGTGGTAGATAATGAATTCTAGTGATGCATCATTACCGCTTGGTGGCTCATTTAGGGCCCTTCTGACCGAAAGTGACTGGCACCATGACTCGTCTTCCCTCGAGCTAACGGAATCGCAGGCGCCAGCTGACAAACCCTTGGTTCAGAGCGTATGAGTATCGAGGATCGGTAAGTGGGATGATGGTAGCATAAAAAGAATTGATGATATGATATCGTGATAGAATCTATAATATCATCATAGTGTCTAGGAACACGAAATGTCTCATAACTGCTACATTGAAAGTATGATGATGTTCCTAGCTGAAGACAAAAAAAATTTACAAAACTCACAAAAAAGTAAAATCGTTAACAGTAGATCGTTAAATAGGTGAGTGCTGATTGTAAAATATTTTAAATTTTAGAACTATTTTTCGTTGACAAATTTACATATTCTTATCCTTAGCCAATATGATCAAGTTGAAGGCACTGTGAGCTTGTTTTGAACTTGTATGCTGGGTCAGCGGAAGTCACAAAGGGGGCAAAGGCGGCCGAACCAGATTAAGGTAGATTGAGAAGAAAAGTTAAATACAGGATTACCTCTGAAAAATTTTCATTTACAGTTAAAAATCGTCGTCGTGAAGTGGGTAATTCCAGATCCTGGAGTAAATATTTATAGTTGTGAATTGCGTTTATTATAAAGTGAATATATTTTGGACTAATTGGTTTTGAAGTGCTGTTGCGAATTCCGGCGTACCAACTTTCTCCCATTTGCAACTTCAAATTGCCGCCGTAACATTACCACCTTCCTTTGGGAACTCCTACCTTTTCCTCTGTAAATTTATTTATTTTATCAACATTTTCCCATTTTCCCTTTAATTTATATTTCCCCGTCATCGCAATGTTACCCTCTTCCCTTATTTCCAACTACGAAAAAATAATACATACTAATTATTTCCATTTTCCCACTAACAACATTCCATTAAAAATCTCGCAGTTTCGTTCGAGGTGACCGAACGAAACTGCGAGATTTTTAATGGAACCAGCCCATATGCTGGAACCAGCTGAAGTCCATCGAGCGGAAAAAGTGCTATTAAATTGATAGCCAAAATGCTCGGGTGAAAGAACAATGTAGTTCTTTCACTTAGGACAAGCAGCAATCCTCAAACAAAATTTTATTAACATTCCATTGTTTAATTCCCACTAACAGATTTTATTCAATACCTTTTCCCTAACAAAACCTAATTCTTTCTTCATACTAACTAATTCTATTCCCACTAACAAATTTTCTTTTTAGGTCTTTGTAAAAAAAATTTTTTACAAAGACCTACTAGTTTCGCGACCTGTCTGTCCGTCTGTCCGTCCGTCTGTCCGTGCGTCACAGCTGATTTCCTCAGAAACTATAGAAGCTAGAATGCTCAAACTTTGTAAAAAGGTCAAAAGTGATAGTCTCTCAAAAGTTAAGGCTTTAACAAAAATGTGGAAAATGTTTAAGGGGGGTCTCCCCTAATAACGAATTGGCCCTTAAAAATTTTTTTTCATCAAAAGTAGTCGAGTGGGGTATCAAATGAAAGGTCTTGATTAGAACTTTTAGAATCTGAAATAAAAAAATCATTTTATGAATTAGGGGGTGCAGGGGAAGGCAAAATGTACCCAAAATTTGTGGCCCCTCCCCCCTCGCGATTGGACACCTTTCAGTCGAAAAATCTGAAAATTATCACGAATGTGGACCTTTGTGAGTACAAGGGCAACAAATACCTTAGAAATCGAAATTCGCTCAACTTTGTTAATAATAGCATGATTTGTAGATTTTACATTTTTGCCCATAAAATCAAAACGGTACCTTTAACCTTCTTGAAATTTCGCAATTATATAGACTAGCATAAGTTATATATATTCACAAAATTTAATTGAGATCGAATCATAATCAAGTGAGTTATAGCCATTTCAATTATATGGAATTACACCAACAATAACACGTGTTTATGGTTGATATAGGGTTTTCCAATAAGAGGTGTTATTTTGATATTAAAAGAAAAATGCCATTTTTAATACAAATGATCAAATGTTTATTTCATTATAAAGAAGAAGATATGCCGTTAATAGCAATAACTAACATTGAGCAAATAACCACTACGACACGCTTACAGGACCATATCCTCTTCATGAAATTTTCCATAACCAAATCGCAAAGTGGTTGTCCTCGATAGCCTCACGAATTTCATCTTTGAGATCTTGAATCGACGCTGGGCTATTGGTATAGGCCTTCTCTATCACGTGGCTCCAAAGGAAGAAGTCGCAAGGTGTTAATTCAGAAGATCTATTCAAAATAACGCCTCTTATTGGAAAACCCTATATATATATATATTTAAAATTGACGTAGGCGAATTTCTTTCAATTTTCATGAATATTTAAGGAATAGTGTTCAATCGGCCGAGCATTCAGAAAAATCATTTAAGCTAGATTAAAATGGCGGCTGCACTGTGCTTATGAAAGAAACTGTGCACCTTTTGTATAAATTTGAACGATTTCATATCCAAGTATTGGATGAATAATTCAAGTTATCGATTCACGCCATTAGAAAACTTGTTTCTAACCCTAGGATGTTTACAAAGACCTTCTGGTAGGAGCACTCTCCTGCTTACTCAACTTGTTTTATACTAGCAAAAATTAATTCACGTTCCCCTACTAACAAAATTCAATTTCATGCCCAAATGCATAGTTGAAGTTGCTTATGAGATGAATGGGAGATCGACAATCCATGGCACCATTAGCTGCGTCGTGAGTTCTCGATCGAGGTTCTGCTGGAACCTTGAGTTCAAGTTCCCCCGGGCGCACGGGAGCGCTCTTTTTGGGCGTCGGCAAAACCAATAGCTTCCGAAATGTCTATATGTGACACTTTGAATTCAATCAAGCGCTTCTTGGATTGTGCGAATTGCCATAAGTAAAACAATGGATACTATTGAGTTTGTCGAAATTGAACGAAAGATGTGTGGGTAGCGGCATCGAAGTGCAATGAACTTCAATTACGTTTCCCAGATGCGGCAGCGGTAATTTGAAAATGAAAAGGGTTGCGGGATCGAATTGGATAAAGGTGGAAGGTGGAATTGAGTGGTTAGAATTTGGGGAGTCAGATTTTGATTTTGGAAAGGAGAAGGGTGTTTTCTGTGCGCGTTAAAATTGAGGAAAAAAGGAGTTGGTATTTTGACTCGGAGTGAGGATTGGAAAAAAAAGAGTAATTGCTTTGAGTGAAAGTGAAGTGAATTTTTTTGGATTTGAGAATTTCAGCAGAAGTTACAAAAAAATTCAGAGATCAGAATTTGAAGTGAACGGGGATTAATTTTTTTGTGATGGAAGAAAAAATAAAATAATTTAATTGTGAAGTTGAGTGGCGAAAGTTTTGGTGTGAGGCAGGGCAAAATAAATTACTGTCGTTGTGAAATAACTTAGGATCCATGTGGAAATATTAGTGAATGAGAAGAATTCTTGGTTTTTGGCCTCCGGGATTAAAGTTGGTGCGAGCTTGAAGTCAAACTAGTTGAAATAAAAATTAAGTGCCAAGAGTGATTCTTTCTCAAAAAAAAAAAAAAATAGAAAAAACAAGAAAAAAACCTTTGTTTTGTTGGACTTCGAAGAGGGCCAGGTTCCAGAATTAAAGTTTTCGTTTCTGCAAGTAAACCAAAACGACGGGTTGGAGAGGGGTAAGGGTGCTCCTTGATTTTATAATATTGATCTAATTTTCGAGTTGATTTAAAGTTAAATTTTAAGTGGCCCCACACTCTTTTTTTTGTCATCGCCGAGTGCTCGGAGATCAACGAGGAAAAGAGTGAGTATTTATTTGGTTTATTTTCCTTTTATAGTAACAACATCTCATCATCAAGCTCGTTTTTTTCTTTTCCTTGTGTTTTCCTTTATATAAAAGGTTTTAGTTGATTATTTTCTTCTGTACATTAAATTTTAAAGTGGTCCTTTTTTTCTTGTTTTTATTGAAATTGATAATTTGCGGATTTTGTTGTGGTATGAATTTGTTTTTTTTGTGAATAAAAAACGGCCATGTCACAGTAAAAGCCATATTTTTCGTTTCTCAGAATGACCTCCCCTTTCCCATCCTTTTCCCTTTGTGCTAGTTATTTTATGTAAGGTGGCTCAGCACGAGCGGGTGGTGTCCCGGAAGACCCGCGACACGACTGAGCGCTAGTCGGCCTCAGTATGCCACGCCGGGCTACACACCTCTCTACTAATACTTAATGTCTGCAACTGCGGTGACTTTCGTGGTTGCGACAGTGCGCATAAAATTGAAATTGAAGTTTAGTAAATTTTACAGTTCAGTCAAGTCGTTATTCCTTTGTTTTGGTCAGCTTTAACTCATCTTTCAAAGCAATTAACTCACGTTAAAAGGTAAAAGTGATGAATATATTATAAAGTCATTTTTAAGGAGTCTCAAAACGCTAATGCGCTTGCAGGCTAGCACCGTGGTGTCGTGGGGTGGTTTATTTTTCCCCAGCACAAGGGCCCACTATGAAAATTTCCTATTCACGAATTGTTCGATAAAAAATATCGGTTCGACGGTGTTAAGGCCGAGGTAGCCTTCCGAAGGGATGAACTATTGAAATCGAAGCCAATGCTCGATTAACGCGAACGGGACGTGAGACGATTTCGTCCTTACTCCGAAAACTTACGACCTCGAGCTAAGAGTTGGGCATCCAGTTGCAAGCGCACGGGACGTGAGAGGATTTCGTCCTTACTCCGAAAACTTACGACCTCGAACTAAGAATTGGGCATCCACATCTCCTATCCAGATCAAGATCCATTGTAGATGTGGCCATGGTATTTTAAATTTACATGAAACATTCATTTGACATAATTTATATGAATTTTTCCTTTAAATGTCAAAAATGTTGAGGAAGGCCCCTCCAACCGGCAAAAACCATTGGAAGTGCAAAAACAGAAGGAGTTACAGCCCGATGGATTGAAGAAGAGCATAACATATTTTGCGTTAGTTTGGTCATTAATAAGATTTTACCAGTTTTCGAAAAATCTAGTTTAATCGCAAAACATATATACATCTATTATCTTCTTACCATGAAGATCAGTAGCAAAATATCCGAAACATATTATTTGTGAAAATTGGTAGTTAAACTGGATGAGGTAATTTATATCTTCGAGATCTTCATATATTACTGCGCATATGATGGATTTTTCGGAAAAACCTCTGTCGAAAGAAAAATGTTGAGAGGCATACATACAAGAAGGTATCAACTAAAATATTACACTTACTTAACTTTCGCTTCTAAGTTACGAATAATATTTCTGGGAATGGATGGAACGAATATCGTATGTATGTCAGTACTCCGAGGCAGCTTGCAGCTATTCTGTAATCAACATATTCACTTCAATTATTATTCACACATACTTTTGATGAAATCATAGCTTATAAATATTTTTCTATCATTAAAATGGAAAATTTTAAATAACTAGTTTATATACCTTGCCTAATACCATCACGGAAATCAGCACTACCAAAAAGGTGGTAGCAGAAACCGACAAACTCTTTTCAGACATTATAGTATCCTTTTTCAAGGTGCCTAGAACTGATAACCATATTTCTCAGTTGGGTAGTATTTCAGTTTGACAGGAACGAAACGTAATTACAATATATCTGGTTTAAAGTGCAGCAAATCAAGTTAAATTCAATAAAATGCATTTCTAATGAATTAGCTCACTTTGAAAGTACATAATTAGCATAGTTGATGATAAAATTCGCGAAAATTTTCCACAGATATAAATCGGTCGTGCTTTTCTAAATAAAAAAAATAATAAAATACACAATGTTTCTAGCCGTTTTTTTAATATAAACTTATAGATAAAATATCAAGGACGATTCAGTTTTAAAGCCTTTGCAAAAAAATGTACAATGCTTTATAGAACATTGTAAAAAAAAAAAGGTTTTTTTGCAATTTTTTTCGATACCGTACTGCGATGCGAGCAACTTGCGTACTTGAAAGCTATACAAATAGCATCAACAAATAAAGATAAATATCGAAGAGCTACACACAATTACCTGCGGACAATGCCTCAATCAAGATAACTGTGTCTTTGGTGTCCCCAAAATATTATTATTCTTCATCGTAGCACTACAGCCACTCTTGGGCCCTCGCTTCCTGTAAATAGCGCCTCCAACTATCTCGGTCTATTAACCGCGTCCTCCAATTTTCAATCCGAGCACCGACGAACTGTCTTCATCGACCGAGTCAGACCAGCGTTTGCTTGGTTTCCTCACTGGTCTCTGGCCTCCAGTTCTCCCAACCAATACTTTTTTGGGTATCCGTTGTTCATCTATACAATTCATATTGCCAGCCCATTGTGCCTTCCTCGGACTTATAATGGGTGAAACCTACGCCTCGTCAAAAATCTCCGTTCGCAGCACCAGCCGGAAAGGTAAATTTCTCGTATGTAGCGTAAGGTTTCGAAAAAGAATTCAGCTTGCCTACTACTGGACTTCTTTTTGCAATTTTTCGTGGCACTACATGAGTATTTATTAACAAAAAGAATCTGCCGCCGTTCATATTTGGAGACCCTTCATAGAGGTGCAAATATTTTGCTAATTAATTTGAGCTGCACACGTATGGATCACATGTTGAAAATTGGCGGATAATAAATTGTTACAAACACACTTATACTGGTTTTGCCTCTCTCACATTTGCTGTTTATACGTTTCACAGTGGCTACCGCACAAAGGTGATAACTTTTTGGCTTAAATAGCTCAAATAGTTAATTTCAAAAGATTTCCATAAAAGTTTAATCAGCACTTGCATTGCCATTAATATATACATTTTCGATTCTTTTCTGAACCATCAGGGGCCGTCATTTTGAATTTCAATTGAAAACGGCTGCTGAAAATATTAAGCTGTAAATTTTGGAATTTTTTATTTGTCATCCGATTTGCATAATTAAATGAAATTAAGTTGCCTTAATAACTTATAATTTCAAGTTTTATCGGAATCTGTTGAGAAACTTGGCTGCTAGAGGGCTACAGAAATAAAAAAAAATGTTTATGTCACCACCTGTATGGGGAGACCCCTTAAACACTTTAAAATATTTTCTTACACTGCAAATTTCAAGAGGCACCACTTTTGACCTACGTACATAGAAAATTTCCTCATTCTAGCTTATGTGGTTTGCGAGGAAACTTGTGGCGCATGAACAAACGGACGGACGGACAGACAGACAAGTTCCAATTTTACAATTTTAAGGGTATTGTTAGAAATATTTCACAATATTTAAAAAATATTCTGATTTATAAATATTTTCAAGATAAGTCATTTAAAACGTTTCCATGAAAAAAAATTCCTTATTTGAGTTGCTACTAAAGTAGCGAATTGTGCTTGCCTTCAGACCTTTGGGGGACGCCATTTTGAATGCATGCATTTGATTTTGGATTATTTTAAATCTTTGTATGCTAGGACCTCATCAATGAATGTGCCAAATCTCGTTCAAATCGGAGTTTCACTCTCGACAGTGCAAAATAGTTCAATTTTTAGTGAAAATGGTAGCTTCAAAATATTTGTTTTGAAATTTTCGACTTTTTTATCTTTCATTCGATTTTGATAATTTTTTGCACAAATGAAGAACTTAGTACTGAGGTTCCTAATCTCAAGTTTCATCAAAATTCGTTAGAAAGTGTGACCATTAGAGGGCCACAAAAACCTGGAAAAACGCGTAATTAAACGGCTCTAGATCTAAACAATGCCTACCTTAATCCCAAGTTTCATGTACATCGAATCAAAATTGCGACTTTCAGAAGACTTTGAATTTTTGAGATTCAACTGGCCGCCATTTTTTTTTTGTGACCTGACCTCTAGTTTTTTGACCTAGCTCTTTAAATACTTATAGTTTCTATCAAACTACCGAATTTCATTAACATTGGTTGAAAGCTTTGGTCAAAACTACAACAACAAAATTTTGTACGTTTTTCAACGTTTGAGCGGCCACCATTTTGTTTTTGCCGCACCGAATATGGTTTTTTAATTGTGAGATTCATCACATAAATCAGTGAACCTTTGTACCAAATTTTATCCAAATCGGAGCTATTCTTTGATCAGAACAGATATCACGGTTTTTCGTCTAAAATGACCGCAATTTTGTTTTCACCTGGCCGATATTGCTGGTTCACGAACTTAGCCGAGGTATTTACTCAGTGCACCTTTCCTGAAAATGTAGTGCAAATCGGAGCGATATTGAAATCTCTAGCGTGGTCACAAATTTCGTTATATCCCATATATATATATATATATATATATATATATATATATATATATATATATATATATATATATATATATATATATCTTGTCGCGTGTTTATGGTTCGCGGCCAATAATTTTAATGTTCCGGGAAAGTGAAAACGCTGTGTCTTTTAATTTAAAATAAAAGAGTTTATTTAATGCGCAATAATCAGTTAACACTTTCACTAATTTTAATTGTCACTATTAAAATAAATCTAACACTTGTCCATAAATTTACTTTCGCAATTGTCTTCTAATTTACTTCACTATTACGAAACACACTTTCGCAATTGTCTTCTAAATTACTTCACTATTACGAAAATCACTCTTCTGCACACAATCGCAGTTCTTATCGCGGTCGAATGAATTAATCCCCCCATTCATTCAGCTCGCCTTTATATAGGGTCTCTACCTTTTCACCCATTTCTCGCACATTGGCGAATGTTCTACCGAGAGGTACCTGGTAGGTTCGAGCAAGTTCATGAATGGAGTGACGTCACTTGCAGATGTTGATCATGCTTGTTGGGTTCGAGTAAATTCATTCGTTGACGTTCTTAATGATGATGAAAACAATTGCGACAGTAGCTCGCAGAATTATTTGTACATGTAATTATTTGTACATGTAACACTGCCCCCACCTCAGTTCTTTTCGCCCCGAAAAGGTGTGTCGCTATTTGTAGTCAATTCTCCCTGGGTGTAATATGGGGCAAGACGGTCCAGATGCACGATTTTCATTTTAGCTCTCGGCTTACGATGTTCCTGTATTCGGTATACGACGTCGTTGATTCGCTTTGTAACTCGGTATGGTCCTTCCCAATTATGTTGCAACTTTGGAGACCTACCCTTTCGCCGTTGCGGGTTATATAGCCACACCAAGTCATCTTGCTGGTAGCCAGTAAAATTAGCCTTTAGATCATACCTGGTCTTCATGCGATCAGTAGCCGATTCGAGGTGTTTTCGCACTGTCCTATGTATCTGGTTCAACCGTTGTCTTAGATCACTTGCGTACTCCGAGATCGTTTGGGATTTCTCAGGGGGTGTTCCGAACTTTATATCGGCTGGCAAACGAATAGTCTTTCCAAAAATGACTTTGGTTGGGGCTTGGCCCGTCGATGCATGTTCAGCGGCTCTATACGCCATTAAAAATAGTGGGATATGTCGGTCCCAGCCCCTTTGGTTCTCGTCAACCATTTTGGCCAGGTGTTTATTGAGCGTGCCGTTGAATCGTTCGACCATTCCATCGGATTGGGAATGCAGCGGTGTTGTCCTCGTTTTCCGTATTCCCAGCTGCTCGCACATTTCGCTAGAAACTAGTGACTCAAAGTTTCGGCCTTGATCCGAATGTAGTTCGCTAGGTACGCCGTACCTACTGACCCAATTTAACACTAGCTGTTCAGCTACAGTAGTTGCTTCCTGGTTGGGAATGGGGTAGACCTCGGGCCACTTGCTGAAATAATCGGCTACAACCAGCGTGTATCGATTTCCCCATTCAGATTCAGGAAAGGGTCCTGCGATGTCTACAGCAATCCTTTCAAATGGTACCCCCACGTTATAGGTTTGCATTTGTCCTCTCAGTCGTCGCTTTGGGTCTTTGACGGAAGCGCAAATTGTGCATCTGCGACACCAGTCCTCTACGTCTTCTCGAGCGTGGAGCCAGTAGAACCTTTCCCGCAATTTCGCTAAGGTCTTGTTAACACCAAGGTGGCCTCCCGAGGATCCTTCATGCATTTCCTTAACCACATCGTCGATTCGGCTTTTGGGTAGTATAGTTTGCATCCTATAGGAGCTGCCATCTGCCGTTTCCCATTTCCGCTTGAGTACACCACTCTCCACCTGAAGGGAGTTCCATTGTGCCCAATAGCTTTCAGGGTTGCGCCATGCGTTGAAACGTCCTTCCACTCAGGTCGCCCAGTCGTCTCCTTCCATACGAGCAATGGCCCGATGTCTTCATCGGCTAACTGGGCATTTCGAATCTCCTCCACTGACCAACCTTCATCGACTTCGGCCGTTATCACTCGCAGAGCAACGGTCGGCTCCTTTTCCTCAATCCGCCGACAATGCTTGCAGTTAGCTGGGCATGGATGACGAGATAGGGCGTCAGCATTTCCATGAACTCTGCCCTTGTGAAGCAGTTGGGGCCTCACTAGGTCTGGTCGGATAATCGATCGGGTTGCACAAGTGTCGTTTGTTAGGGTGCAATGTTCTTCATCAACCTGCCCAGGAAGGCATCTGCCTGCTTCTCCACGATGTTGCCTTGGCACGGTGCTGGGTATGTCGATACTCCTAGCCAACGCTTGCCCCCCGAAGTTGGCCCTTGCAGTTTGATGGGCCTCCATTCTAGGCTCCTGACACGGTCTGGATCTTCACCACCCTGGACAATAGCTCGGTCTTCTTCCCTTCTTGCAGTCTCTTTGCAGGTGCCCTTTTTCCCCGCAATTCCAGCATCTAGGCACACCATTCACCTGCAGCTCTCGCTCAATCCGCACGCGCTCACACATGCAATTATCTGCCACTACCACGCGAACCCGGGCAGTGGTACGGGTCACATTTTTGGCTGCCTCAAAATTTAAACTATAAGCCAATGCATCCTTGACTGTTTGCTTTTGAGCTAACCGCACGGCTTGTTGCAATTCCTTGTCCTTCAAGGCGCCGATGAATGCTTCTGCTGCTACGTCATCTCGATGATCTGAGTCGTACGCTGGGTAAGCCAAAAGTGCCAGTCACTCAATGTCTTGTGCTAGCTGCTGCAAGGTTTCACCAGGCTATTGCATCCGATGTCGTAGCTGTGCCCGGTAAACCTGCCTCAGATGGACGTCTCCATAACGCATGTCCAGCGCATTCATTATAGCGGCCGGGTTTGAATGCAGCTCAACGGGGATAGTCTGCAAAAGCTCGGCAGCTGGGCCTCTTAGAGCCAGAATTAACGCAGTTGCTCGTTCCTGCTCATTCCAGTGATTTCTCCTAGCGGCGGCTTCAAACTGGATTTTGTAAATACTCCAGACCGTTTGCCCATCGAATATTGGTGCTTGCACATTTCTGGACGAGCCTTGCACTGCGGTCATAAGCGGGGCTGGTGAGGTGGTTACTACTGCCTTCGCTGCTTCCAATTCTTTTTTCACTTTTTCCATCTCATGGTTCATTCTCTCTTCAACCTGGCTGATCTCATAGTTGATTTTCTCCTCAACTTGGCTGACCTTCTCCTCGACCTGGTAAACCTTTTCCTCGACGCATTTAATTTGATTGTTCAGGCTACCGAGCTCCACTTTTATTTCGGTTGACTGTTTTTGCACTTCCTTGATTACGATCGCTTGTTGGTCCAGCTTCACTGATTGTTCATCTAGCTTCGTCGTTAAATTGGATGACTGTTGTCGCTGCTCTTGCTGCATCAGCATCAACATTTGCATCAGCGCATTTTCTGATTCCCTTGGTTTTGGTGTGTCTACTTCTCCACCTTCTTCGCCTTTTTCCGCATCTGAGAGCTCACCCGAATCCAGATTCACGCCTTCCGACTCGATCGCGTCACGCAAACGTGCAATCAGTATGGCCTTTGTACCTTGTGTAGCCAGATTTCGTTGTTCTAACTCCTCTTTGAGCTCCGATATGCTCAATCGATTAATTTTTAAATTTAAATTTCCTGGCTTTTTTATTGTTTCGGCTATTTTTCCACGTTAACTTTCACAATTGTGCACTTCAAAAATGTTTAATCGTTTTCACTTCCAAAATTTTCTTTCTCACTTCTGACACCATTGTCGCGTGTTTTTGGTTCGCGGCCAATAATTTTAATGTTCCGGGAAAGTGAAAACGCAGTGTCTTTTAATTTAAAATAAAAGAGTTTATTTAATGCACAATAATCAGTTAACACTTTCACTAATTTTAATTGTCACTATTAAAATAAATCTAACACTTGTCCATAAATTTACTATCGCAATTGTCTTCTAATTTACTTCACTATTACGAAACACACTTTCGCAATTGTCTTCTAAATTACTTCACTATTACGAAAATCACTTTTCTACACACAATCGCAGTTCTTATCGCGGTCGAATGAATTAATCCCCCCGTTCATTCAGCTCGCCTTTATATAGGGTCTCTACCTATTCACCCATTTCTCGCACATTGGCGAATGTTCTACTGAGAGGTACCTGGTAGGTTCGAGCAAGTTCATGAATGGAGTGACGTCACTTGCAGATGTTGATCATGCTTGTTGGGTTCGAGTAAATTCATTTGTTGACATTCTTAATGATGATGAAAACAATTGCGACAGTAGCTCGCAGAATTATTTGTACATGTAACAATATATATATATATATATATATATATATATATATATATATATATATATATATATATATATATATATATATATATATATATATAAGATACTCTCCGGGATAAGTAAATTTCTCTCGAGAAATTCACCTAAAAGTCGACTAATTACATTTATTATACAGAAATTTGTTTGTTTGTTCATTCACTAAATAATTACTTCATGCTTGTTTGTATTGAACATGCTCTTGCGATGATGATGCTCCCTATATATATCGAGGGGGTAATGCAATCGAAAAATATTATTTAAGGCAAAAAAAAAAACATTTCAAAAATTTATCAACTCCATTCCTTACGTTTCCATTTAAATATTGCAGACAAATATTTGTGAAGAATTGTCTTGGATCTATAACTTAATTCATGCGGTTTTCTAAGAGATGGCGTAACTTGTATAACATTTCATTGTTCCAATATTCCGAACCTGCGTTGGAAAGCTACTGTCATTGTACGTCTTTTCAGTGTACGCCAATCATTTGAAGCGTTAACAACATTATTTTTTTTTCACTCAAATATGTCGAACTTTGTTCGAGAAAAAGTGTTTTCGCGAGGAACTATTCTTTGGGTGTGACTCAAGCAGCCATTTCAAAATGTTTAAAAGAAGCTGGATATATCCAAAAGCCAGGAAATTGGGTTCCACATGAACCCAAGCCGAGAGACGTCGAAAGGCGGTTTTGCATATCCGAAATGCTGCTGGAACGCAACAAGAGGAAGTCATTTGCATCGGATTGTTACTGGTGATAAAAAATGGATCCATTAAGATAACCCCAAGCGCAAAAAATCATATGTGAAATCCGGCCAACCAGCTAAATCAACGGCAAAGCAGAATATCCATGGCGCGAAGGTAATGCTCTGTATTTGATGGGATCAGAAGGGTGTGCTGTGTTACGAGCTGCTAAAACCAGGTGAAACCATCAAGGGAGCTTGCTACCAAACACAACTAATCCATTTGAAGGGAGTAGTAGCCGAAAAACGCCCGGAATATGCGACCAGACACGAGGCAATAATTTTCCATCATGACAACGCTCGGCCCCCTGTTGCCTTATCGATTAAGAACTATTTGGGAAACAGCGGATGGGAAGTTTTACCCAAACCGCTTCTGGCTACCATTTGTTCTGATCGATCCAGAACGCCCTCACTGGAATACGGTTCACATCAGAGCAGGATTTAAAAAATTGGCCTGATTCATTCTTGGCTGCCAAGTCGGCGCAGTTCTTTTGGGATGGGATCCACAAATTGCCAGAAAGATGGGAAAAAGTCATAGCTGCTTTAGATGGGCAATAATTTGAATAATACTATTGTACAATTTTTTCTTTAGTAACCGTTCAAATTTTCAAAAAAACCGCACGAATTAAGTATAGACTCAATACACTCAAATGTTGGTGTGGTTGTTACCATCAAGTTGTATTTGTGTGGGTTAGGACTGCTCTAGAGCATTACAAAATCGAATTCACACTTCGTGGAAAAACTTTTTCCCGATATTTCTTGTTTTTATTATTACTTCCGAACGTATGTCGTGTGATTGTTTTCTTTCTTTTTCATCTGTTTACTTGTTTCTCTATTACTTGCCTTAGACAATATTTATTATTCATTCTTACAGTACAATTTCTATTCAACTTCTCTGACAATTTGCTACTTTCATAAGACATATAGTACGATATTAAAATCAAAGTTTATTTCAATCTCTTCATAACATATTAAATTCCACTGTAAGCAGGCCCACCATCACCTTCTGGTGTAACCTAGTTAATATTTGGCATAGTCTTTAATATCGCCAGTTTTACAGTGAATGCAGTTCTGAGCGTTTATTTGCAATTTCAAACTGCCACTTCCTCCGTTTGGAATATATTAGTACACACCAGCAGGACAAAACCGTGACTTAGGCCCTTCATACAAGGCTAACTCATATCTAACAGATATTGTACCATCCGTTAGTTTTCAAAGCGGGGGCTGGTCATCTTCATGATGAGTTCCCGTTAAAGAAACAGAGAAAAGCGAATCAAAAGATGTTGGATAATTAAATTGCATTGATTCCTTAGCTAGTTTAAATTTTGCATTATCTGCTTCACCATGAGACCATGTCCATGGTTCTCGACCACCGAAATAAATGGAAAATGCACTATAGCACAAGCCACTTCACAAACCAAGAGAACTATGAAATTATGGTTTGATATTCCTCACTTTATATAAATCCTTCCATATAAACGATTCTTTAATTCTCTTTGAGAATGTTGTAGGTTCAAAACCTGGTTTGATCACATTTGCATCATTAAATAGAGTTTCACATATACTTTCAGCAGCTTGCATTCCACTTTTCATGACGTAGTGGGATCCTTTTATTCGGGGGACATTTAGAAAACCAGCACTACATCCAACTAGACAACCTCCAGGGAGGGTTAAGGGTTGGTTGCCACCTTCAAATAGGGTTCGAATTTTGGGGTGGGTGTTATATCTTTGGAATTCTTACGATTGAAACATATTCGCGAAACCCGTGCTTAGCTGAGACATGGACGCGTGTTTATATTACTAAACAATAATAAGGATATATTATTAAACAGTTATAAGGACGGCGCAAAAATTTGAACACTTTTTGTTCTGGGTAACCGTTGTTTCAAATACCTGGTTCCTGTTATTTGATATTCCCATTGAAATATCTGTTGGTTAAGTGGAAATAAGTCGTCGTTGAAAGAGTCACTCAGGAACAGTCTTAGATGTAAAATGATATCCCTTGCGCTGAGACTGGAGTGTGGCGTCCACTATTACGTCCGCAATTTCCACAAAACCCACTGCAAACCAAGAAGCACACAACCGTTATTTTCTTTCGACTTAGATGGAGGCCTTTTTTTACACCGTAACTCACCTGATGGTTTTCTTCAGTTTCTGGCGTTGATCGAGTTCAATCGATGAAATTTTCTCCTTCTTTATAATAAAATTGGAATTGATATTTTCACTTGTTGCGATTGACTGCGCACTTCTTCCTCTTCCAAACTTGAAGGAAGCCACCATGCTCACGCTCCCACTGACTTCCTCGATTATTTTCTTTGCGTTCACTTGCAATCCAACTATACCGGATACGTCAAATGGACTTAGCCGTCAATTTATCCCCTTAATTCCATTCCAGTGCAGTGTACCAGATCCAGGAAAACGTTTAAATTTAATATAAAGGAAAATTGATATAAAATTACATTTAATGTAAAAGGAAATTGATAAAAATTTACATTTAACAATAATAATGAGAAAGAAAACTATTGTTCAAATGACTATTATGAGCGGAATTAATTAATTACTTTTCTAAATCTGCCATATACAATTACAAGTAGAGGATAGGAAGGCTTTCAAGCAGTTGGCTTGAAAAACTGCTCGATTAATACAAGTCCATCTCGCTGCCTTAGTCCGATCTTTGTGTCAAAAGCGTGAGTGTAGTTGGTTGTTGATGTGGGCTTGGGACGTCCTCGACGTCATTCTCTTTTTGGTAAGACGGACTTATTTGGCTAGAGTGCCATTATTTGATGCCGTGCGTTACGATCAACAATGTCGTATACTTGCTTGAAGTCAACGCAAATTTAGTGTACGTCTATATTGAGCTGCCAGCATTTCTCAAGTACCTGCTTAACTGTGAACAAGTGGTCTGTTCTTGATCTACCTGCTCTAAAATCGGCTTAATACTCTCAAATAATACTGTTGGCATATGATAAGATTTTATTTTCTAAGATTTCTAAAAATATTTTGTACGCTGTACAAAGCAATTATTTGCCTTTATAATTTTCATATTGTTTGGGGATATAAAGGGTGGTCTAACCATAATGTATGATGTTATTGTGCGTCGCACCTTAACTTCATGTTTTTCGCTCAACTCAATTTGCCTTTTCTTTGTTTTAGTGTTTGAAAAATTCAACCATGGAGAAGTACAGGATTGAACAGCGTGTTAAGCTAAGTGTTGAAGCCTTTTACGAAAATGGACGTTCAAATCAAAATGCATTTCGTGATTTTTTCAGTCAGAATAATTGACCAAATGTGTCCACAATCGGGACCCAAATTTCAAATATGAAATCACCTGTGCATGCTCGCCAAATTCGTTCTGCGGAAAACATTGCTGTTATTCGCGATAGTGTGGCAGAAGAGCCGTTAACCTCGACTCGTAGTCATGTCCAACAATTGAATATATCACGAACATCACTGATGTGAATTTTAAATAAATATTTGAATTTACACGATCAAAAAGTTCAATTGACTCAAGAGCTGAAGCATACTGACCATTTCAAGCGTCGACGATACGCTGAATGTTTGGTTGAACAGACAGAATAGAATGGTGACTTTGCAAAGAAAATCACCTTCAGCGACGAGGGCCACTTTCACCTCAGTGGATTCAGTAACAAGCAGAATTGCCGCGTTTGGAACAATTAGAATACACAAGTGATTGTTGAAAAGCCGATGCATCCACAAACAGTAACTGATTGATGCGGTTTATGGGCTGGCGGCATCATCGAGCCGTACTTTTTCAAAAATAAGGACGGCCAAGCTGCTGCCGTGAATGGTGTTCGCTATTGAGAGATGATAGCGGACTTCTTGTGCCACTTGCCACACAGCCAACGAAACAATGGCTCTTTTGCGCAAGAAATTCAATGGCCGTGTTATCTCACGTTGTGGCAATGTTAATTGGCCACCACGATCATGTGATTTGACACCGTTGAACTTCTCTATCTGGAGATATTTAAAAGAAAACGGGTACGTCAATAAGCCAAGAACAATTCAAGAGCTTAAGGATGAGATAATTCAGCACAATAACGACATTGAACCTCAATTATGTCTCGGGGTCATTGAAAATAGGGAACATTGGATAGAAGCAGCTGAGGCAAGCCTTTGGGTGATATTATATTTTACATATAATTATCATATATCCTTCTATCACAACAAAAACTATTAACATAATTCTCTGAAAACTTTTTGTTTTTTTAACAATTCACTTGCGTACGTTTTGGTTAGACCTCCCTATATTAACTTAAAACTTAATAAATATTTAAAGATTCTAATCTGAAGTCAATAAGACTTTTTTTTCTCAAATTAATTGTTACCCCCAGTTACCCCCCGCGTGGGAGTTCCTTCGGCTAAGGACCTCGGACCCGGCTTGCCGTCGAAGACGGTCGTAGGTGGCGCCACTCGCTTATCCCCTGGTCCTAGAAAAGCCGCCAAGCGAGAACGCGGCCGCCGAACACCCCTCACACAACCCAGACTAACGCTCTTAAGCGCTTCCCTAACGGGGCGATTATTCTCCCCGGGCGATCAGTTGCGCCCTTGCCGGGCACAGATTTTCCGACGTAATTCACCCCGAGCAAAAGAAACTCAAAAGAAAAAGGAACACTTCCGCTACAGAGATCCCTAAAAAAAAAGAACCCGCAAGGAGATTTATCTTCGGACACACCCGAGCCAGGTGTATAATTAAAACGCGCGGCAAACCCGCTCTTTCTGCAACACGCACACAAAACTTTCACTATTACACTACGTGAATACGAAATGCGAAATGAAGCTCAAACAAAATATATCTTACACTCTTCCACTGTCATATATTTCACTGCTAAATGCAAATAAAGTGCTAAAAAAAATACAATGTAGTTAAAAGTACAAATTCCACTTACTCTACCTAGCGGGGGCCCCCCGTACACTGCCTGCAATATTCCGCCGGCGCGCTTATTATCGCCTGAATTCGCCAATCTTCCTTGGTTGTCTCGCTGATAATAATATTCCTCTCCACTTATCGCCTGAAGTCGCCAATCTTCCTTGGTTGTCTCGCTGATAATAATATTCCTCTCCACTGTGGAATTTTGAAATTTTCCCTCGTCGCAATTTCCTTTTTTTTTCGATTGATTTTTCACGCTATCCTCGCTTAGCCACGTTGTCGCCTCGAACCCGCAAGAAAAGAGAAAGACCCGTTCTTCTTTCTTGGGTTTTTCATCGGCTCGGTTTCAACCGGCGAGCTGTTAACTTCATCCTTGGGCGATTCGATGTTCAATTCCGATCCCCCAACTGGGATGCATCGGGCAATTGAAATCTAAATTTCCCTCTTTTTAGTACACTCATTCGACAGGTGTAGAATGTCAAAGTGACTGACATTCTGTCAATTTTCATGTTTATTTACATTGGATCTAAATCAGAAAATGCATCTATGAACGACATTTTGCAGAAATTCTCCGATAATGTGGATGCATTTACAAATGATGGACTCAATTCATCGTTGGCTTTAGGAGGTGAATTTTCTTCACTTGTATGTGTTTTAGTCGAGGACGCTGTAGTCATTGAGATTGTTGACAAATGTGATTCTGCGAAGCCGGCGTTACTTCGATTTTGTCGAACTTACTTCCGAATCTTTCTGCAGTGGAAGGCGATGCAACTTCATACGTATTAACTGAATTTGGTGTAGGTTGTGAGTTTGAGGATACAATAGATGTTCCAGATAAAATAATTTCCGAGGATTTATTTGCCCTTAGATACCGGGATCGTGATGCTTCAGGCGGGGGCAAAAGTTGATAGATCGTGAAAGAGTCGCCGAACGGGTCTTCACTAGTTATTATTTTTGTGGTGGTAGAAGGTTCATTCGGTGTGATTCGCTCCATTTGAGTAATTCCTCGTTGGCTTGAACTTAGCTCTTGCTCTAAATCAACTAAATCTGCCACTGATTCTGGAGGTGCCTAAATCTAATTTCTCTTTATTCCGAGTTACATTTGTTTTTATTCGTCTTTGCCACCTTTTTAAGATTTCCTCGTCATATTCATAATCATCATCACATGAATTCATACATCGGGAATGTCTCATATAGTAACCGTGTTTGTCGATTCTGTCTGAGGAATGCTTTTTCTGTTCAGAAATTTTCTTCATCCCAAGGGTTCAAGTCTCGTGAAGAAGAAGATTTTTGTGTACACAAAAAAAATACAATAAAGAACTGAAATGTGATTCACTACAAAAAGTAGCTTTGCTGGTGTCAAGATAACAAGAATATTAATCTTGTGTTTGCTGACTGAATGGTGGAATAATTTGAAGCGCCTAAACATTGCAGCGACGTGTTCTATCGTTATCGGTGTCTGAACTGGCTTAGCCGCAGGCAGATTGGTTTATAAATTTAGACCTGATTCTTGCAACATATAATTGATTGGAGCTACTCTGGCACTAATTTTTGAAGTATTCTGATTTGCGGTTCCAGTCCTAGAACGCAATGGATTTCTTCAATGAATACTGGAATGCGGCGATCAATTTCATCGAGCAATACATCGATTTGGATTACTCGCTGTGGCTGTGGAGATTTTTAACGCCACTAATTGTCACATTCTTGCTACCATGTGTGTTTGTCGTTCTCATTTATATTTCGTTCATCATTTTGTACGTTTACAAGTTGCACAGGCAAGTCATCCTTCATTCACTCATCAGCGAGCCAAACTTTTGGGATTTTGGTCGTATACTCGTAGCGGCAGTATGGGACGCTCACGGGAGAATTTATCATGGTTACGAAGTAATTGGTATGGAGAACCTCCCAGTAGATGGTCCAACATTAATTGTCTTCTACCACGGAGCTATTCCAATTGACATGTACTACTTCATTGCACGTGTCTGCTTACCACGTAAACGTCTAATTTACAGCGTTGGGGATCGGTTTCTCTGGAAGGTGCCAGGTTGGGGATTAATAAGCGATACAATTCACGAGCCTTTGAACTACTTAATTCACAATCTTTGAGTTTTGACGCGGGCCATCCATTTTTACCGCAAAATTTCATAAGGAGAACATGACCACGAAGGAGGATTGGATCAGGAACTGGCACATCTGCGTTTTTCATTCTAACTAAATTTCGCATTTCCTTTTCCGCCCATGTTCGAACCATTTTCCGTGGATTATGACGACAGTATCCATGACGAAATCCAAACTCTCCGGAGACATACTTGTCGCGATCTTTGAAAACCAGAATAGAAGTTTTATAAACTTTAACCGCATACTCCTCATCATTTTTGCCCGTTGCATGATACACATTCGCTTCCTTCCCAGTCGAAATACAACCATTGACCTCATTGATGAATCCCCTGTTCAGAAGCTTGAAGAGAATCATTCTTGTTCTTGGATCCATTACTTGTTCTGCCGTCGCACGATCATGTTTGTCACGCATTCGAAATCTTTCCGCTTCTTGTCGACGACCGAAATTCACTAACCGATTTGCAGCTTGATCGGACATATTCGTACGAGGATCATACTTCTCCACATTTATCCGATTTGTGTATTTTTTTGAAGAGTTTATCACTTGGCTGATAGGATGTAACTTTGTTGCTAGACTTTTGTGCATTGGGATGCAAATTTCCTGAATGAGGCACAACTTGGGCAGTATTTTGTTTCTGATAGCCAGTGTAATTATCATCGTAGTCATCGTGTAAATTTGAATTGTGGTATTTATACTCTTCTTCGTCATAGTCGTCCTCATCGTCGTCAGCCGATTCATTTGAATCGTCGGCGTCTGGGTGGTTTTGAAGATCTTTAAATATTTCATGTTGAATTGTGAGATGTTTGAGGGATTCATCGATTTGGAGTTGATCACTGCCATCCTCTTCAGCATCACTAAATTGCCCAGAAGCTGGGATATACATCATTATCTTTTGTCATTCGCAATTGACGATACTAAACTGAATGAATATCGTGTTCAATATATCTGATTACCTGGACTTTTTCGACTATTTCGTTTTTTTTTTTTTTTGCCTATTTTTCTTTTACTTTACATTTATATTCTAAGCTTTTAATATTTTTATTCTATCATTTTAACATTTCGTTTTTCCCTATTTTTACGTTACATCTTTACTTTAATCTTTTCACATTTCGTTTCTTTTGCCTATTTTTCTTTTACTTTACATTTATATTCTAAACTTTTAATATTTTTACTCTATTATTTTAACATTAACCTTGGCTCGGGTGGTATTTTAACAACCGCTGAGAAAGAAATAAAGAACAAGGTGCAAATCGTTCCGTGACATAATGTAGAAGCAAGAATCTTCAAGTGCGAGGGTGGTCCGATAAGTACTTGGGCTCATTGCCCAATGGCAGCACTATCGCAAGTGCGATTCACTATCGTATAGTGCTTTCTCGGAAACGGCTTTTATCATTGCAGCCGAGTCAGACTCGTAGTTTTGGTTCGACCACGTATGGAAGCGGGTGTTTCGGCGAATTTTAGAAAAATAGAGGGAAGGCAATATCGGTTGGTGATTCGATTCTTGCTTTTGGAAGGAAAATCTCTTAGTGTCATGAAAGAGCACTTAAATGCTGTGTACGGTTACTCTGTTTTTGCGATGGCAACTGTAAACAAGTTGGGTAGACAGACCTATGCTCATGTCAGAAGGGTTTTGTACTCAACTTACAAAACGCAGTAACCAGCAACGAATAAAATCAAGAAACATGTCACAGACGATTTTTTTGGAGAAATTGTGAATAAAAGGATCATACTATTATTAACAAAGTTGAAAGAATTTTGAATTCTGAGGTATTTGTTATAAGTATACCGATGAATATCTCCCTTGATAATTTTTTCAGAATTTTAGATCACGGGTGTCCATTCGCGAGGGAGGAAACTCATTTTTCATGTGTTTCCCCCCTGTGCCCCCACTGAAGCAAAAACTGTCAGTTTAAGAACTCTTTTGAAAAACTCTCAGAGAGAACTTTCAGTTGATACTCATATCGGCTACCTTTCATGTAATTTTATTTCAGGGGCCACTCCTGTAATCATTGATTCATGGCCTGTTTTCCGAATCCTAGAATGGTTACAAAGCCCTTTCGCTAGGAGCTCTCTCCTGCCCCTTCGACTCGTTTCAATTGTATGTACTCATCTTCATGATACCTATGATTCCTGAAATTTTCATGCAAATCCTAGCAAAGCTGTAGTGTCTAAGTCGGTAAAAAGCGCATATGGCTCCATAACCATATGATTCCATAGTAATACAGGGCATATTGTTCCATAGTAATACAGGAAAATTCAAATCGCTATAACTGCGTTAATTACTATATGATCATTATGAAACTTTCAGGAAAGATTGAACTTGAGAATAGTCATCTGTGGTAAGGGTACCGTTTGGATTTTATTCATGAAAACATATAATTGCTAAATCATACTATTACTAACAAAGTTGAGCGAATTTTGACTTCTCATGTATTTGTTGTTGTTGTACTTATTAAGGCCTACATTCATGATTTTTTTCAGATTTTTCAGATGGAAGGTGTCCAAACGCGAGGAGGGGTACGCGAAAAGTTTGTACATTTCCCCTTTCCCTGCCCCCCTCGGTACTCGTAAGGCAATTCTAAGACTTGTTTTGAAAAAATCTCATTGAGACCTTTCCAATGACACCCTACTCGACTACCAATGGAGAAAATTTTTTTTTGAGGGGTCACCTGCCTATATGGGGATACCTCCTTAAACCCCTTTGAAAAATTTTTCCAACCTTGAACTTTCAAGAAGTCACTACTTCTGACCTTTCTACAAAGTTTCATGGCAGTAGCCTTTATAGTTTCGGTGAAAAAGTGCTGTGACATACAGACGGACGGACGGACGATCGGACAGACGGACACAGGTCGTGATTGCAATAGGGTTTTGTATTGTAGTACAAAACCCTAAAAATTGATTTGACAAGTTTTATTGTGGTTAACCGTCATTTTGCGACGGCTACCATGGAGGATAACGCGTAAGAAATCCACGACCTCGTATTGGTAGACCACCAATTGCAGATTCGCAAGGTAGCTGAGAACAATAGGCATATCAAAAGACTACGTGGGTCATATCCTGCATGAAATGTTGTGCATGAGAAAGTTGTTGGCGCAATGGGTGCCGCATTTGCTCACATGCGATAGGAAATGGAACCACTTGACCACTTCAGAGTAGTGTTTGATGCTGTTCAAGCACAATCCGAAGGATTTTCTGCATCGTTTTATGACTGTCAACAAAACATGGTTCTACTCGTTTAGACCAGAGACCATTAAGTAGTTGAAACATTCGACTTCACCTGGCAAACCTGCTCTGAAGAAGGTGAAGGCTGTTCAATCGGCCGAAAAGGCAGTGGTCACCATTTTCTTCGATTCACAAGTTATAATCTACATCGACTACCTGGAGAAGGGCAAAATGGTCATAACGCTCTACTTTGCAGAACTATTGGGCCAATTTGCGGCTGAAACGCATAAAAAGACTCCATTTGGCGAAGAAAAAAGTGCTCTTCCACCTAATTGGTTGAATTGGGCTACGAACTACCTTGGCCTATTGCAACTTTTTTTTCCAAACTTGAAAAAGTCACTTACCGGGCAGAAATTTGAGTTGAATGAGGGGTTGATTGCTGCCATGGAGGCCTACCTTGCAGATCTCAAGAAAAAGCATATTTCAGATGGGCTAAACAAGTTGGGCCATCGCTGGGTCAAATGTTTCGAGCAAAGAGGAGATTACGTTGAGAAATAAACTGCCGCTTTTCCAAAATTTTCGTTTTTTTTGTACGCGAAGTACTTATCGAACCACTCTCGTATCTTTACTGTTCGTTTTGATAGATTTTCAGAATCAGAGCTCAAACTGCCAAGAAAACATGAATGTGACATAATATTTAAAAATAAACTGAATGAAAAAATTAATTGGTATAGTTTACCTACCGATATTTATCTTTTGCGACGTTTACAGGATTTGAGGCCCACAACGATGGTAGGCTCATCCATAACAAAGCCATATATCGGGCTGTTGCCCTCTTTGCGATCCAGAGGCTTATGCTGGGATAAGAAGTCATTGCATGTTGACTTTCTTTATCAGAACTTGAGGTCTAAATGAGACGGATGCAAGGAATGCCAATTCCACCCAAGTGCTTTATCTTTTCTGTGACACAGAACTTCGGGTCCTTGATGGAATCAATCTGTGCCTCGCGCGGCATAGAAACAGGAGTATAGAATATTTTTGGCAAGCTCCCTTTCAGTTTTAGTTTTGGCTTTTGATGTACTTAGAGTTTATGTGCGTGAAAACATTTTTTGTAGTGGACCGTGCGCTGGCGAAGAGCAACCACTCCTGAGGCCTCAGAAAGGTAGCTGCTAGTATGCATACACTTCCCTAGGTATAATCATTTCTGGCGGCCTTGGTTGATACAGCTTGCCATAACTGCTGTCCTTCATGGACTTCTAAAAATTGCATAAACACTACAAATTTTTGGAATCGCCTCAGTAATGGATATATATACTCGTATGTAGGGTTAAAAATATTTCAACCACTTTTGTGGTAGTTGCATAATATAATTTTTTTTCCAAGATTCAAATAATAAGGAAAAAAAATACAAATAGAATCAAAAGAAAAAAAATGGGAGAACGCTATATTTTGGCATTTGACCTTGAAAAATTTGTTTTGCTCATAGCATAGGAATAGGTGAGGAGTTTTGATATTTGACTTATAATGGTGTATTAAAACTTGTACAAGTTTTCAACTCTGTGTGAATGATTGTCAACTAAAATATCGGTACTAGTGAAAATACTTAACGTTTATTTTTTGTAATTTTTTTTGTTGTTATTGAACTAAAATAATGAAGTTTCAACGGGTTTTGAAGAAAAATAGTTAAAAGCTTATTTTTCAGTTTTGATATCAAAATTTTACATACATAACAAAAATAAAACTACGATAGTGGACTTACAACATTTTACGGTCATATAAGTTACTATACATCAGCTGAGAATCTGAGCTGCCTTGTTTGTGTATACGATTCTCAAGTTAATTTCAAGACTTTGTACTAAGTTACTTAATAAGATGTTACCATTTGCTTCGCTTTGTCACAATTTACTCTAGTTTGTATGAAACTATTCTTACAATATTTCAGTTTAATGTGATTCTATTTAAGCAGTCATGCAATTCTTTGTAATTAGCTACTAAGTTTTAACAAGCAGACTGGACCAGAGAAGATGCAGACTTATATTTTGAAATTCTGTGTGCTAGTTATTTTATTAAGCTTGTCAATTGCAACTTCACCAAGTGCAAAGGTAATTCACTATGACTTTTATTTCTATTGGTACTTAGAAACTGTTTTGTGATTTCTTTTTTATTTAATGACAGCATGGATGGGAGTTTTTCTGCCTTTAAAAGCTCATATTTGATTTTTTAACTATCTGAATTTATTAAAATTGTTAATTATTCACCATCCTTCAGTGCCGGTTGAGCCTTTGTATTCACATATACTATAGTATTTTATTTCTTGAAGTCCAGTAACATGACATACTACGCAATGAGTGTTTGTGATTGAGCTCAACTTTCGGACTGATGACTAGTCCACTTTGCATCATTTATCGCATGTCCTTGTTGGTCAAGTAGATTAACCGTGTATCCACTTTTATGTAATCGACAGCATTTGCAATACATGGTTCACTATGCATAAAAAATAAATCTCCTTGACGTTTTACGGTTAGTTTAAATTTCGTTGTTTTCAATGATATGCACATACGTTCGAGTAAATACGACATGTAACTTTTGTCAACAATCTTGGCGACCGATAATGCGTTAGTACATAAAGATGGTATCTACAGATTGTCTGCTAATAAGAAGGATTTATCCTACAACTGTCATAGGAAGGTCATCTTTTTATGGTTGGGAGGTAAAGACTATTTATGTCCTGAGTGTGGGACTCCCAGGCACGCAAGAGAGCTAAACTACCTGCTAAATATCTATCGTGCCAACGTGAGAACATAGTCTAGAGTGGTTTGATGCATTACTTTGGACTAAACCCCATTTTGCTACGCCATGAGGTTCCTTCCTCCCTTTTCTTCTGCTACAAGAAGAAGGAGAGGGAGGAAGAGATATTGTTAGAAAAATAGTCCCCCAACCCTGGCATCTCTTATTGATCAAGTCAGTCCTTTTTCCTTTTAGGGGTTCACGAACGTGATTTGTCACATGGTTCTATTTATCAACCAATCTATGCATCTTGCTAATTATACTACCCATGGAGAGCTCTTATTTTTCCATATAGAAGTTTTGGCGCTGCCTGTCTCTTCTTTTGCGTGCATAAAATGTGTGGCAGGTATTGTTTTCTTCTCCCACGCAATACTTACAATCAATCGACCACATCTTATCAATCTCGTTTAGGTAAGATTAAAACCACCCATGCCTGCTCAAGAACTGATTCGGTTAGAGGTTATTCTCACCATACCTTTGAGATTTTGCCAAAGTCTGAAATCAGGGGGCAGTCAGTTTATCTTTCCTTTGTGCTGTGTGTGGGACTCCCGAGTGCACTTGATATTATGCACTACCCACTAAACACTTTTTCTGTCAGCTGAGTCTAGAATCGAACTATTTAGCACATTACTTTGGGTTTATGCCACATTTTCTTCCACCTAGAAGCACCTTCAAGGTCCAGTTACCTTCTTTTGGGTGGAAAGGAAGGAGGGGAAAGAATATCTAGGAAAAAGATCTTCTGGCCTCGTTGTTTACTAATGTACTACGTGATTCCAATTGCCAAATGATATAAGCTTCTTTCCGATTATGGCTTCCAGGAAGAGCACTCGAACTTCATTGAAGAGGTCACTATACTGCCTGTATCGCATTTTGCAGACAAAAATATATTCCAGACATTATTTACCCCCCACGTGCAAGAGATGTTGTCGAGAGATAACGCCTTACCAATATTGTGCAGATAATACCATCCACGTCTACTCAAACGTTAGGTCAAGTGAAAGTTAACTTCACCATGCCTTCGGTAGAGTCACTGCCTCATTCCAGGGATTAGACATGCAGTCTATCTTCCATTCGTGTTCCTCTTCCAGAATCGCAGAGTGCGTCGTTTCTCCTCCATTTTGACTGGCTCCCTTTTGCCTTCACTTTTACTTAGGGAAATATTTCTACGCTCTCCAGTAAAAAATGTGATGAGTATCACCCCTACTGTCACTAACACAGCCGACCCAGAGACTGTTTGCCTCTACAATTGTGCCAACCGCTTTCAGTAGAGCTTGTTGCTGAGAATATCGCTCCAAATTTTTGATCCGTAAAGTAGTGTAGCCTGCATAGTGTTCATGGAGATTCAGCTTATTGATGAGGAGAGCCCATCTTGGTTGTTAAACGTGTAAGTACTACTACTTCTCCTGCTGCTTTATCAGATATTGGCCTGGTTGATTCGGGAAAATGCATCTTCAAGTCTATTTATATGTCCAAGTATGTATTTCACTTCTTCTTCTTCTTTGTAGCACTACAGCCCATCTAAGTCCTTCGCTTAGAGATAGAGTATCTCATTTTCATGATCCTATTGATTTTTTCGGAAGTTGGTTTGGTCAGTACCATGCTCCCGTGTGCTTGCTCAGCTATGATATGATCTGATTAAATCAGTACATATCACCACTGAGCGAACACTCGTAGTCTGTCCGAAAAATCCCCTGAACAAAATCACGTTGCTCCTGACGAGATTTGAACCTGGGACCTTCAGCTTATGCATTCATGCTCCAAACCACCTGACCACACAGACTATCATTGTACCAGTATTTTACAACTGGTTTTGATTCTACCAGTGGCTCTCCCATATAGAGAGTCCTGAGTCAGAAACTCGTTTCTTTATCAGAATGATGGCCTCAGTTTTTTCCAGTATAAAGCAGAATGTGGAAGCCTATGTTGCGCATTTTTGACTGTGCATCTCATCTGACAGAGCCAGCCTCAGAAGCCTATTATACGAATGTTCCACAAACCAGGGTCAAAAATAGAGCAATGAGCAAATTTTGGTGTAATTTTCATCCTCTGCCGACCTTCCATCGTGTCACAAAGCAAACTTTGTTCCTTCAGATAGTCCCTCAAAATCCATATCAGATTTTTTGGTACTTGGAAAGAATTTTCTAGTGCTACCCGAATATCTGCCGATAGCGGAGTCAAAAGCATTTCTGACGTCAAGAGTAACTAGCAAAACAACCCGTTGAGTGGAAGAGCTAAAGGCTTCTGTGCACTGGACTACGCGTATCTATTCTCCGGTAGCATCGATGGTGGAGCAATCTACTCTAAAACCATTCTGCCATGGAAATAGGTCCCCAGCAGTATGAATCGCATTAAGAAATCTTCTTCTGATGAGGATTTGGAGCACTTTTTCGGCCGTTTCTTGCATATACAACGATTGGTATGCAGATAATGCCCTAGAACTCCCTTTCCCTTGCTAGTCAGCACGAGCTCCACTACTTTCCAATAGTCTGCAAACATTCTTTTGTGCCAGCAAGCGTTAAACGTACTGAGCAGCAGGTCAAGCCAACAATGAGAGAAAATCTACAGTACCCCAGCGAGATCTTTCTTGCTTTCATGAACAAAACGGATATTTTCCTTTCAGTCTTAGTAAAGAGTGGGTAATCCGTGGGAGTTTCATTGTTAATCGCTTCAACAGTAGTTGAGTGTATAGGAAAAAGAGCCACAACAATTGCATTAATCTTTTTTTCCTCGTATGTTTAGGGCAAAAGTTGGGCTCCCGGCTTATACATAACTAGATTGTGGCTTAGGTTCCACGGATTCCTGTTTACGTTATCCACGAGAATTTGTCAGCAGCTAGCCTTGCATGGATGCTTTCTGGATGACTTATATGTCCATGTTTACTGAGCCTCTTGTAGGAGCTTGTGACATTCAATTGATTGTTTAGCTAATTCAGATGATCACCAATATACTGAAGGCTTGCTTTGTCGTGATTTCCTATAGAACATGAAGAAATTGCAGTCAGATATGATAATACTCATAGTTGAGCTCATTCTATCCATAGATGCTGGTCCTCCACATCACTGCGAAGCTTTTGACATCGATTCCCGTGCCATGAGCACACCGAAAAACTTCTCAACGTCCATCTTCCCAGTGTTTCATCTCAAACTGAGATACTGAGCATATACTATATATGCCGAAAAACTCTCTTAGTTTTTATTTGCTACATTCTGGTGATTGCTAGCCAAGCAGTCCTCTAGAACTCTCCAGTTGTGAACCCTTGATAATAGGGACTCCCATGTAAATGTTACATCTGGGATGGTTTCAACACAGCTCCAATTGTGAAAAGTAGGGTATTGCTGGTAGTTAACAGAATAAATCAAGATCTGGTTGTCATGTTCAGGATTTATTTTCCTTTAACAGTTGACAGAGGCATGCTCCATTCAATACCTTCACATTGAAGTCTCCCACAACTAGAATATGCCATTCTGTACTCGAAACAGCATCTTCAAGACCATCGAATCAAGCCTGAAAGGACGATAACAGTTCAACCGAGGTAAAACACACACTAAAGAGTGCATCCCGTTGCCTGTGATTCTGCACCCACAAATGAGTGCTGTCTCACGCAAAGATGGTGGCAGTACTAGATTTATCAGGAATTTTGCTGACGAACTCCTGATATGACGCTACTCGCCAAACGACTTGAAGCTGGCTTTCATTTCATTTGCAAATTGTTCTAGCAGTTTTTGGGTTTCTTCACTGTATCATTTAATTTTACGCCCCACTTTATCATACTTGCAGCACAGTTGGCTCCTACCAGGCCCCTTGCATCCTTTCGTGGACTGGCCGTCACTAAAGCACTTAAAACAATAAATAAGTGCTGTTCGCTGCTGTATCCTGCAGATAACTCAGCTAATCCTTATTTCGCCCTTGTTAAACATGACTGAATCTCAAATCTTGAAACTATACAACAGTATGGCGCAGCCATGAATAACAGTTGTCTCACATTCTGAGTACCGTCTTCATACGTCATTTGTCTCCTCAATGGAATTGGTCGATATACTCTACGGGTATGCCCTAACTGAGCCTTTATATCAAAGGGACCTTTTTAGTGGCAGTGCCTTGGGTGCACTTACATAAGAATATCAGTTGCTTCCTTTTTTAGGGTTTTGTAAAATAATTTTACAAAACCCTTCTAAAATCGCGTCCTGTCTGTCCGTCTGTCTGTCTGTCCGTCCGTCCGTCCGTGTGTCACAGCAGTTTTTCTCGGAAACTACTTAAGCTAGAAGCATAAAATTTTGTATATAGGTGTAAAGCAATGATCTCTTCAAAGTTCAACTACTAAAAAATTTTATAAGGTATTTAAGGGGAGTCTCCCCATGTAGGGGAGTGACCCCCCGAAAAAAAATTTCATTGAAGGTAGCCAATATGGGTCTCAAATGAAAGGTCTTGTTGAGAACTTTTCAAAACAGGTCTTAGTTTGGCAATGTTTGCTTCGAGGGGCGCACAGGGAGGGGAAATACACGAAAATTTTGGGTCCCCCCCTCGCGATTGGACACCTTCCATCCGAAAAATCAGAAAAAAAATCAAGAATGTAGGCCTTGATGAGTACAACAACAACAAATACGTGAGAAGTCGCAATTCACTCAACTTTGTTAGTAATAGGATGATTTATCGATTTTATGTTTTCTTGAATAAAATCTTAACGGTAACCTTAAATTCAATGAAATTCAGTACACAGATGTCTATTCATAAGGTTGATCAACCCTGCAAGTTTCATAAAGATTGCATCATATTTAGCGAAGTTATAGCGGTTTGAATTTTCCTGTATTACTATGGAACAATATGCGCTGCATGAATTACTATGGCAACATATGGCTATGGAACAACATGCGCTTTTTACCGACTCAGACACTACAGTTTTGCTAGGATTTGCATGAAAATTTCAGGAATGATAGGTGTCATGAATAACTTTGAGAATTGGTTCAGCTAGTGGTATCAGTAATCGTAAAACAAAATAGTGGCTGTTTTAAATGCGAAGATTGAATAACTTTGAGTTATTTTTTCCCAACTTCAACGTTTAAGGTGCATGCTTTGAACACTTGATTCAATTTAATGAATGACTGGAGCTGAGTACGTACAATTAATTCTCATAAGTGAAACAAGTCGATGAGGCGGGAGGGAGCTTCTAACAAAAGGGCTTTGTGACAACTCTAGGATTCGAAAAAATTGGCTATTAATCGATGATAACAGTACAGGAGAGTGGCCTCTGAAAAAAAAATTCATCAAACGTAGCCGATATGAGTATGAAATTATAGCTTTCATGGGAGCTTTTCAAAACAGTTCTTAAACTGTCAGTTTTTGCTTCACTTGGGGGGCACAGGGGGGAAATACATGAAAAATGTGTTTCCTCCCTCGTGAATGGACATCTGAAATAATTATCAAGGGAGATATTTATGAGTAGAACAATAACAAAAACCTCAGAAGTTGAAATTCTTTCAACTTTGTTAATGATAGTATGGTCTTCGAATTTCATAGTTTCTCCAATAAAATCGTCATTGACATGCTTCTTGACTTTATTCAATCTGGTGACTGCATTTTGAAAATTGAATACAAAACCCTTCTGACATGAGCGTAGGTCTGTTTACCCAACTTGTTTTAATGATAATATAAGTATTTAGAACGTATAAAGTTAATATGCAAGATTCATATTTTGTGGAAAGGACGTGAAGACTGTTTAAATTTTGAGCATGGGGCACCCGAATGCACAATCTCTCCGGACTTACCATCAAACACCTCTCATGTCAACTTAGAACGTGGTTTGGACGTTTAACATATTACTTTGGGCTACATATCTTTTTCCTTCGTTTAGATACACTTTCGGAATACAAAAATCTTCTTTCAATTGAGAAAGAGGGAAGAGGAATGAGTTACTGGAAAAATTCCACCCTATAAGCCCTTGGATGCTCAAGTATGACTTTTGTATCCTCCAGAGTCGCTCAAATACATATAATGTGTTATACAGTTCCATTTGTCAACGAATGTAAACATTTTTATTATCATGGTCTCTCAAAAGAATGCTATAACTTCATTGACTCGATCCCTACACAGTTTATTCCACTTTTTGTGGATGAAAAATGTGTGGCAAATTTCATCCATCTATCCTACAGAATATACGTAGTTAAAAAATGGTGACTTGCCTATCTTATTTAGGTAAGACTGAAAAAATCTATGCCCGGTCAAAAGCTGAATCAAGTAAAAGTCAGTTTCACCGTGCTTTCAATTCAACAATGACCTCATGGTAGGTATTAGATGCGCAGTCTACCTTTGCAGGATTTTTGTCAATTGCTAAGAGAACATTGTCTCTCCTACTTGGTGGCCACTTCTCCATCGCCTTTGCTTTTTTGCAGGTAGATATTTCTGCACTGGATATCACCCCTACAATCACCACCACAAAAGACCCGGATAGCGTTTGATATGTGCATGTGATTTTCAGTACGCTCTGCTATTGCAACTATACCAATCACTTTCTACGTGGCTCTTTGTTGAGAGCGTTGAACCACAACTCTGATATGAGAGAATTAACCCATAGTTCTAATCTGATCCAATTGTTGCCCTTACATGTTGTGTGCTCTATCTGAACGTTCTGTGGAGGTTGGTTTTGTTCACCGGCGACGGGTGTAGGCATCACTCTCTTTGACGTCAAATCCTCGCTCCAACCGTGAGGCAAGTAGGTAGTTTACCGGAGTTCCCGCCTTGCACTAGAAGGTAGAAGAAAAGCTTCAACTGAAAATAGGAAATTATGTACCTGCATCAATAAAACATGTTAATTTTACCTTATACTTTTAAATCACAAAAACCACTAGAAAACCCTATAGCTTAGTTTTGTAAATCTAACACCGCAATTTATTTTTATTTCTTTCTTGAGGCGCCCGTGAGCCAAGTTGACAATATTGCAGCATTTCACTTTTATCACTCACTTTTTCTCAAAAACGCAAATTGAAAAAAAAAAATTATTTGAAAAATGATACATTTGTATCTTTATTTACAAATCTTAGCTACTTACAAGATAAATAGGTCTTAACTTACGTTTTACTAATGTGAGAAAACTACACGGCACTCGGCAGGTTGCTCTCTCCTTAATGAAGTGAGTCCTCAAGTGTTCGCCATCACACGTGTGTGTGCTGCCAAATCCTCCTGCCTTGTACTTTATCTACTGTTGCCCTGATTTGCTCGGAGAAAAACACAGCCCAACTATTCTACTGCTGGCTTCGGGTCTCTGAGGATACTCTTTTTTGCTAAGGTTGCCACTACCAAGGCCTTATTTGGTGCATTTGCATACAAAGCGTATGTTACGTATATTTTATTGTGTATCTAGCGACTAATGCTGCAGCATCATTCGCATTGCTGATCAAGCGTGACTTATCTGGCAGCTCTTTCCTCAGAAACACGAGATGTTCCACAAGTTACAGCCAAGGATTGAGCCCTGAGTTAGATCGAATGTAACTTCAACCCTTCTTCTTCCTTTGCATGGCAGAACCAACTGTGGTCATTTAGATAGCTCCTCAAAGTCTGGTTGAGGTATTCTGGAATTTGGAAAAACTCTTGAGCATTTCTAGGATATCAGCAGAATTAAAAGCTTTTCTGACCTCAATTAACTAGCACGACAATCCTTTGGGTAGCATTGCTGTATGCTTTGGAACGCTGAATCATGCTCACCACTTTTTTGATTGCATTGCAGTAACCTGGATTGAGGACAAACTGATGAGGATATAGATCCTCAGCAGCATGTACCATATCAGAGAGTCTTCTGATGATGAGTTTTTTAAGCATGTTTTTGGCCTACATATCAGGTGGTATACACGGGGCGACTTAGAATTCTTCTTTCCCTCACTAATAACAACGGGCTTGGCCACCTTCCAACGCTCCAAGAACACAAACTCATGCAAACAGGCATTAATCATACAGAGTTGCACGTCAGAGCTGTATCTCAATCCAAGTGGTGTGCTTCCTCCAGTTTTACCTTCGAAAAAAGTAGATATTATACTGGTATTTTATCATAGACAGTACTTATATGGACAAAATACTCGTACATATGGAAGAGGTTTCACACAATCTCTTCAATTTCCGCAAACTTATATTAGCTGGTCAATCATTTGAGGCTAAGTTTCACATGACCAGCTAGTTGCCCAGTCCGCATGCATCTCTATGTATATTATCTACCAGATCATACCATCAGCTGGCCTTGTTTTTATTGATTAGTTTGCGGAAACACTTTCTAGATAACTTGTATGCAGCTAGTCTGGTGCATGTCTCATTCCGATTCCATGCCCACTGAACCCCTTGTGTGAGTTTGTTACATTTACTTTACTATTCAGCGATTTCATATGACTACTAAAACACGTGGAAAACTTGCAGGCAAACGCGATGATACTTATATTTGAGTTCACTTTATGCGTAGCTGCTAGTTTTCTATTATTCTGTGAAGCTCTGGGCTATGATGATCATGTTTTGAGCATATCAAAAATTTTCTCAACGCTCATCTTCTCAGTGTTCCACCCGAGACTGGATGAATGGACATATGTGCATCAAGAATAATCTTTTTTGATTTTAGTATCAAATGTGATGGGCTCGTGATCACAGGCCAAATATTTTTTTAAAGCTCTGCATTTGTGTACCCTTGGTACAAGGTTCTGCAAAGCAATTGTCTATTTCGATGTAGCTTCAACGCACACCCAGTAACAGAAAAAAGGGATGTTTCCAATGTTAAAGACAACAACTAATCTACTGTAATTCTCTAATTTTGCAACCCTTGCACTAGACTCCAGAGGCCAAGTCGATGTGATTCACACTGATACAGCCAAAGCATTCAACGGCATTGACCATCAACCGTTAATTAACAAACTTTGTAGCTACCGAATATCCCGTCACCTCCTTTCATGGATCAGGTCCTTTATCATCAACCGCTCTTGCTCTGTCACTTGAAACGGTTTCCCTTCTGCTCCCCTCTCCACTACTTCTGGCGTGCCACAGAGTTCTATCCTAATCCCAATCCTATTCAACTTTTAAATCAATAACCTTCCCTGTGTTTTTACCTCCGACTGCCTCCACTATGCTGACGGTCTTAAGATCTACACAAGCATTCGTTCTATGATTGACTGTTGGTGCTCCAAGATGTCATCAATTTTTTGCACGTGGTTGGTGTCAGGTCAATCGTTTTGCTCTAAACGTTCTCAGGGCTCCCATATGAGTTTTTCTAATGATCTTAATTTTCCCACCTTCGACTATTCGATTGGTGCGTCAGTACTTTTATCAGTTGATCACTTAAAGAATCAAGGTGTGACGTTAGATGAACAACTCAAATTCGACCGCAATATTGCCCATATGATATCTAGGGCAGCTCAAATCGTGGGTTTGATTCTGCATTGTGCCTACACTTCTTTTAGCACCCAAACATGTGCCCATCTATTATCTCACTGGTTCGCTTTATTTTAGAATACGCACGCCAAATAAAATATGGTCTCCCCATCACATATGTATTTTAAATGCTGTTAAATCCGTACAGAGAAAATTTACTCGCTCGCTTTTCCATAAATTTAAACTTCCCTACCGTCCTTATTGTGAAGGTCTTATCTACCTTGGCATCCCTCCCTTAAAAGTGAGGTGACACTACCTTGACCAATGCTTGCTCTTCAAACTCACTTGAGGTTACTTATCATCAAGTATTATAACGCTATTTGCATACGTCCTCCGTCTAGAACTAGATCTACCCAGTTCTAATCAATTCCTTTTGCGCAGACAGATATTTATATCTATTCGCCATTGGTCTGGCTCGTCCGTGCCTATGAATACTTCAGCTTGGTCCTCCTTTTGAATCACTCGCAATATTCAAGTCCAAGCCGTGGAAAGTTCTTAACTTGTAATCTTTAATTGTCTCAAAGATTGTAAGACTGCGGAAGTTGCTATGGGCTGAACACGTGAATCGTATGGACGAACAACGGATACCCAAGAATGTATTCGTTGGGAGAACTGAAGGCCGGCGGCCAGTGGGGAAACTGAGGAAACGCTGGTCTGACTTGGTCGACGAAGACAGTTCATCGCTGGTCGGATTTCTGAATTGGATGACGCGGTCAACGGACCAAGACAGTTGGAGGCACTGTTTGCAGGAAGCGAAGGCCCGAAAGCGGCTGTAGTGCTTAGAAGAAGAAGAAGAATCTTTGACTGTGTTTTCTTTTTCTTACTATTGAATTATTTCGTTATAATATTTACGTGCGTTAATTTGTATTGTTTCTCTAGCAATCTTCTTCTTCATCGATAGTATTTTGTAATTGGAAGTTTTTCTATAAAATGCGTATGAAATAAAATAAAATAAAACAAAGCTAGTTCTGACTGTCATCTTCAGAATATGTTTACTTCTGAGACCAGACTGAGACATGCCTCTCTCAACAACTTCTACATTAATGTCAACTTCAAGAAACAATTACCGCTCTGTGGTTGAGACACCTCAGAGAATAGAAAGAGTTCATTTGGCGTTGGATATATTCTAGCAAAACTGTTGTTTCTAGATGCTGAAATCACACAAAGTCGTCGCCAACAATGGCTTTTCATTCTTCTTCTTCTTAGCACTACAGCCCCTCTCGGGCCTTCGCTTCCTGCGAATAGCCCCCCTAACTGTCTCGGTCCATTGACCGTGTCCTCCAATTTCGAAATCCGAGCAGTAATGAACTTTCTTCGTCAACCGAGTCAGACCAGCGTTCCCTTGGTTTCCCCCCTGGTCTCCGGCCTTCAGTTCGTGTGGCCAGCCCATTGCAGCTTCCGCAGTCTGACAATCCTTGAGACCTCCGGTTCGTCAAAAATTTCATAAAGCTCATGGTTGTATCAGTCCCCGTCTAGCTTCGCTCCGATTATTCACCTCAGGACCCGTCGCTTAAAGGCATTCAATATATTTGCGGATGCTTGGGTTAGGGTCCATGTTTCACACCCATAGCATAACACAGGTCTTATCACAGATTTGTATACTTGAAGCTTTGTTTTCCTGTGTATGCAGCTGGTCTTCAAGATAGTCAGAACAGAATAAAGTATTTTATTTGTGAGCTGTATTCTTCTGCGTAGAATACAGCCGCAATTATGGCTATTCATTCGAAAATCTAAACTGCCTAGAAGCCATATTTTGGCAGTACTAGATTCATCAGAATACCACTCTGATGAACTCTATTCTTAAAACTGCTCACCGAGCAGCAGTAACTCAACTTTCATTTCATTTATGAAATGCTGCAGTAGATTTCAGGAAATTTTTCAGCGGTGCAAATTGATCTGCAGGATGCAAATCATTGCAGTGCTACTTTGACCTTGTCTAAGGTTTTCTTAAAGACTCGACATTTACTTGTCCCCAACATGTCCTTTAAGCTATCAATATTAAAGTTTGTGTCCTTTTGGGGAAGGCAGTAAACCTCTACCATGCATTGTTTTGCTTTGGAATCCACCTTACCACACTTACAGGACAATGAACTTCTATCAGATCGTTTGCATCCTTTTGCAGTATGATCATAGTCGAGGCACCTTAAATTGAGGAAAAGGTACTGCTCTTTAACATATCTTATAGACAACTCAGCAAATTTTTATTTTGCCCTGACTAAGCATTTTTTCTTCTTCCGTTTCATGAAAGCTACGATAGACATACGTTGCTCCTTGTTATTTTCTACGGTGAACCTAAATTCGATCCCCATTAAGTCAGAGCAGCCAATTTCATAACGCAGTCAATATTCCTGATATCGAGCGCTACCATACGTCCAAGCGTGGCTGGATTAGCGTTTTTTCCAGGACATTTTGAGAGTCCCTGCCCATTACCTCTGTCCCAGATTTCTCGAATAAATTACCTGGCACATTATTCCGTACTATTTTGACGTTGGTAAGCACATCACCTGGCTTGACCGCTCCCTTCATTTCTCGCAGGACATCTGTGAGAGAACTACCCTAATGCTCTAGTGGTTCACGTTATTGTTTGACTCTAGCACGGATTACTTTGGATGATTCTTCAGATTGGATATCCTGAGGTAGCTATTTATTTTCGGTCATAGTTTGGGTGACACTTTAGGCTATTTGAAACGGGATCACTTGTAACATTTCGTTTGAATTGGTATCTCTACAGCTACTCTTTTGCTGGTGATAGAGGTGAAAATGGCAGGCAACTTCATAATGTGGCTCTGTCTTATACTTTACGTCTACTTTCAGCTATTTATATCTGAAGTGTCCACTCCTATCAAAGATCTCTTTGATCTGCGTTATGCCTTTCATTATATTCTTTTTGTGCTCTTTTTGGGTGACGTAGCTAAGAAGAAGAACCGTTCCTGCTTTGCGCATGGCCTGTTTGCCACAACGGCCAAAAGAAAAAAATCGAGCTGTCTAACGTTTCCTAAGGAGGAGACTCATTATTCATCGCCACAATCTTGGAATCTTCCGCTTCCTAGCTCGTCTCCACCATTTATCTTGCTTTCACAAGGCACTTAGTTTTCGTTTCAAGCTTCTTCTCGGGTGTATATATGATTCTTTTACTATACCACAAGCCAGGAACAGCGTCCAGGTAATCCATTTTCTCCGGCTAGCTTTTGGGATTACTTATTTGGATCTGATCTGTCTTTTGTAATGTTTCCGTTATTATTGGCATAACTGAAGGCGATATTGATTTTTTAGGTTATCTTATCTGATCTTTTTTTGTGGTTGGGAGGTGAATGTCATTTACACACAGAGAGTGGAAATTCCATGTTTGCAAGAAGGCGACTAAACTACCCACTAAACGCCTCCCCTGTCAAACCGATAACCTAGCCTGGAACTGTTTGACCCATTACTTTGGGCCAGGCCTCGTTTTGTTACGGCACCTTCAAGCTAGGGGAGGCCTATTCTAGCGGGACAGCAGAAGGGAAGAGAATATAATTGCAGGTCATTTACTAATAGCTTTAGTGGGAAATACAGGCCCCTCGTTATCACTAATATGAGTGACTTTACTTTTAATCGGCCAAATCACTCTACTTATTTTAGAATCTGCAGTAGCAATCATTCAATCTTCTGTATTTGCAGTGATCCCCAGTCCCAATGCCCCGGCCGCTGTGAGTCCCTTTTATCTTTTAGGACTGCCCGAGCATAATGTGGCACCTTGTTCCATTTGTCAACCGATTCGAGCATCACCCTGACTACGCTCTCCGGAGTGAGCTCTTCCATCTTCCTGTAAAGGTTCCTCTGCAACCTGCTTCATTCTGTGCACGCGAAAAATGTGTAGCGGGCATTGTCTTCCTCTCCTGTGGAAAATTGACAATCGAGTGACCGTGATTTACCAATATTTTGCAGGTAAGACTGAAAACACCCATGCCCACCCAAAAGCTGGGTCAGATAGAAGTTATTCTCACCATTTCATCGTTTTTGCCACAGTCTCACATCCAGGATGAGGCGTGCAGTTCACCTTACCTACATGCAATTCACCCAAGCCGGTTGCCAATCGTAGAATGAGCGCTGTCTCTCTTTGCGGACAACCATCTCCTTTGCGTCCTCATTTCGACGCAAGTAAAAAGCGTGGCGCTATCTAGCATGGAGGGCAGAAGGTATCACGCCAGCAGTAACTCTCTTCACCGAATAAGAGACTGTCAGATACGAAGATGCAATTCCAGTGCTCCTCTTCTCTCCACTTGTGCCAAGCGTTTTCGGTATACCTCTTTATTGTACACCTCTTTAGTTCAGTATACATCCTTATTGCTTCGTACAGTAGCACTAACCCTACAGCACTTATCAAGAGGCGTCTTCTTGATGGGCTGGGCCCTCTACGTTGGCCATAAGTCGACTCAGAGCCGATACTCTCGAAGCAGTCTTCTCAGCTGTTGCCCTGATTTGCTCAGAGAAACTCATCTTCAAGTCAATTAGTAGCCCCAGGTACTTCACCGCCGGCTTCGATTTGATTAGTTTGTCTCCAATCTTGATCATCCTTACTCTAGGGATTTTCGTTTTTATAAAAATCACCACTTCGGTTTTCTCCAGTGATAAACTGAACCCGCGAGCAGTCATCCAGTCTCTCACTCGCCGCACTAGCGTACCTAGCCTAAAGTGCGTTTGTTCAAAGGTGCGCCCAGTGACCAGAGCCACAACATCATCTGCATAGCCGATCAAATGTGACCCGTTTGGCATCTCCAGTCTGAGAGGCCCATCGTAAGACAGGTTCCACAAGCCTGGAGCAACGGTAGATCTCTGGGCAACATCTGATGTAACTTCCTTCCTTCGTTAGCCTTGTATGGTGTCGTAGAGCAGGCTTCAGTTCGTCAGGTAGTCCCTCAGAAGCCGCATTAGATATACTGGAACTTGAAAGGTGTTGAAGCCGTTTGGCGTCGCTATGTGCCGCCGTCTTTTGGACCACGCTTACCACCCCTGTAATCCCATCAATGGTGAAACGTCTTGCTCTAAAGCCATACTGCCGTGGAGATAGGTCTACAGCAGCACGAATCACGTTAGTGAGTCTTCCTTTGATGAGTTTCTCTTGCATTTCCCCAGCAGCATACATAACGCGGGAAATGCAGACGGATATCCATTATTTCCCTCCCTCTCGCTGATCAACACGAGCCTTGCCACCTTCCATTGTACCTAGTCCTGAAGGCAAGTGTTAAATTTGCTAAGCAACAAGTCAGGACAATGATGATAGACAAGTTGCAACATCTCAGCTGGAACACCATCTAGATCTGGAGCCTTCTGTGAAAAAACTGCCTCTTCCCATTCCAGCTGTGTGAAGAGTGGACACTCGATTGCTGTTACCATGGACAGCGTCAACATGGACGGGATGGATGGAGAAGAGTCTCCGCACTATCTCGTTCATCTTTTCTGCATCATGTATGCAAGGTTTCCGTAGTGCACCAAGCTTCCGCATAACTAGTTTGTAGCCAAGGCCCCACCGATCCTTGTTCACATTGTCCACTGGGTCTTGCAAAGGCATTTCCTGGTGAAGGCGTTTTCTAGCCAACATATATGCCGCCACCGACCCGGTTCCGCACCCGTTCCTGTCTTATCATATCTTTGGGAAGATATGCTTTGTCTTATTTCTTGAGGTTTTTGGTCTTTCACACATGTATTTCGACTCTTCTCAACTCTTAGTCAACGTCAGTGTCACTGAAGATGACTCAAAGAAGCACTTTTTTTAAGTAGACTGACAACAAGCAACTTTCTGAAGTCTATCAAATAAGCCAGCAAAAGAGCAAGGGTGAAACTCTTTACTAAAATGCGATTGGTGAGAGGGTAACTTTGGCGTGAAGTAAAGGATATGAACATCAAATGAAACAAGTTTTGTATTCAATTTACAATATGCAGTCAGTCACCAGACGATTTTATTGGAGAAAATATGAAATACGAAGATCATACTATTATTAACAAAGTTGAACGAATTTTGACTTCTGAGGTGTTTGGTATTGTTACACTCATAAATATCTCCCTTGATAATTATTTCAGATGTCCCTCCGCGACGGAGGAAACACATTTTTCATGTATTTCCCCCCTGTGCCCCCACTGAAGCAAAAACTGACAGTTTAACAACTGTTTTGAAAAGCTCCCATGGAAACTTTCATTTCATACTCATATCGGCTACGTTTGATGAATGTTTTTTTTCAGGGGCCACTCTCCTGTACTGAAATCATGGATTCATAGCCTATTTTTTCGAATCCTAGAATGGTTACGAAAACCTTTTGCTAGGAGCTCTCTCCCGCCTCCTTGACTTGTTTCACTTATGAGTATTAATTGTAGGTACTCATCTTCAGTCATTCATTAAATTGAATCAAGTGTTCAAAGCATGCACCTTAAACGTTGAAGTTGGGAAAAAATAACTCAAAATTATTCAATCTTCGCATTTAAAACAGTCACTATTTAGTTTTACGATTACTGATACCACTAGCTGAACTGATTCTCGAAGATATATATGACACCTATAATTCCTGAAATTTTCATGCAAATCCTAGCAAAACTGTAGTGTCTGAGTCGGTAAAAAGCGCATGTTGTTCCATAGCCATATGTTGCCATGATAACAAAGCAGCGCGTATTATTCCATAGTAATACAGGAAAATTCAAACCGCTATAACTTCGCTAAATATGATGCAATCTTTATGAAACTTTCAGGGTAAATCAATCTTATAAATAGACATCGTTAAGACTTTATTCAAGAAAACATAAAATCGATAAATCATACGATTACTAACAAAGTTGAGTGAATTGTGACTTCTCACGTATTTATTGTTGTTGTACTCACCAAGGCCTACATTCCTGATTTTTTTCAGATTTTTGGAATCACAGGTGTCCAATCGCGAGCGGGGGGGGGGGGGGGGGGGGGGGGGGTTACACAAAGCAAAATCAAAGCAAATTTTGCCAAACTAAGACCTGTTTTGAAAAGTTCTCATCAAGACCTTTCATTTGATACCCATATCGGCTACCTTCAATGAAATTTTTTTTTCGGGGGGTCACTCTCCTATATGGGGAGGCCCCCCTTAAATCATCAAACTTTTTTGTAGTTGAACTTTGAAGAGATCACCATTTTACGACTACGCACAAAATTTGATGTTTCTAGCTTAAGTAGTTTCCGAGAAAAACTGCTGTGACACACGGACGGACGGACAGACGGACAGTCTGGTCGCAAAACTAGTAGGGTTATGTAAAATTATTTAACAAAACCCTAAAAAGCAGTAGCCTTATTTCGAATCTTCGGAAATTTGTTTATAACAGCCTTTGCATACTGTTCTTTTATTTTTAGAGTTGCTTACTCCCAGCTGATGACCGTTTAGGTGAGCCTCATCTTATTCCATTAACGAAGGTACCAGCCGAAATTTTAGATTACGTCAAAGCCGAAAAAACGTAAGTTTTTCATTCGAAATAATAAGTGAAATTGTTGGAAACAAACAATTATAATTGTTCTTTGCAGACAAGTGAAGCAGACAGATTTTGTTTGCGCAACTGTTCAAGAATATGACAAAACGGTATACATGGTCCAATTCACAGATGGGAGTCTTCGTCAAATGTGCACTGCTAAAGCAGAATTTCTTCGAACCGAAAAGTATCATACCGAAATAATTTGCTTTAAAAACCGTGAAGGGTGCAATGCTGGAGATGATGATGATGAGCAATAGAATTCAGCTGGTGATTTGAATTGGAATAAAGTTGTTAGGCAATCAAAGCTCTAATTTAATTTCAAACAAGCCTTCACTTCAATATTAAAGTTGGTACTTTATTTACATAAAAGTGGTAGTTGTTTTTGCTTGAGTTTTCCAAACCAATAAGGCATTTACTAACGAAAAAGGTTTAGCGTTATCTTTCCGCCGCGCTGGTCACCGAGACCAAGGAAACGCTTTCTGATTTTTATTTATTCTCGCAAAAATGCTGATACCACAACATTTTTTCCAGCTACCGAATTTGTTGCTTGCTTCACTGCACCAACCGCCTTGCAATTATACTGTAGACACTACACAGCGATGCCAGTGCACCTAGTAGGCTGTAGCAAAGATTAAGTAGACAAGAAGACAAATCAACCCTTATCAATCTGAATGTTAAAGCGACCAGCTGTCTTTATCAGCGTGGTCCATATTTCATTCGATTTAAATCATTTTAATGTACGTTTTGTGCGAAGTTAATTACACGTTGCTTTTGCGTTTGATTATCGCGTATCAAAATAGCGAAAAGACATGCAACCGACATCATCGAAAATATCTCATCTAAAAACCCTGCCACGAGAATGCCAACAACCGTTGCAGTGGAAGCTCTAATTAATATTAAATTACCGGCATTTTAGAAATAGCAACGGGAATTGTGGTTCTTAAGTGTCGAATCCCTATTCCCCGTCAATAAAGTGACACCTGACAACGGGAAATTTTACGCCATTGTAGCTGCGCTCGATTTGCCAGTGATGGAAGTAATCACCGATTTAGTGGAGAAGCCGCCATTAACCGAAAAATACCTCGCGATCAAATCTATGTTAATCGTACGATTTTCCGATTCTTCCGAAAGTCAATTAAACCAAGCTTTATCGGAAGTCGAATTAGGAGACCTCAATCCTCACAGCTCCAGCGAAGAATGAAAGTGCTCGCAGGCGAACAATTGGAAGAGGAAGTAGAGATTTTCTAGATTAAAAAACTCCCTGTACATACGTGTGAAGTCTTGGCAGTAGTGCAGCAAGTGGCAGTTCAGAACTTAATAAAAATGGTGGACCAAATCTTACGCGAACGTAATTTTGCTACGGAAATCCATAGTGTAAGCCAGAAAAGCCAGGAACAGCAACCAACTTCCAACCTGGCAGAACAAGTCGCAAAACTGACATTGATAGTTGAAAGTCTCGAGACAAGAATATCACGACACACGACGCGTACACGAATTTACGAACACGTGTAAAATCAGCAAATGTACTTTGTTTTTATAATCAACGATTTGGAAAAAAGGCCAGGAAGTGTAGAGTCCCGTGCAACTTCGTAAAAGCGACAAAAACTTAATTCCTCGTCCTCGGCGACGATATAAATACAAACCGCTTAATAGTACGGATCTAAAGCTCAATTTTTCTTTCTTTGTTGACACTGATATTGAAGTATCCATCATGCCACGCGAGAATGAAGACATGATATCGCAACCTTGAATGGAACTAAAATAGAAACGTTTGGAAAGAAAGCGTTAATGCTCGGCCTCGGACTTAGAAGACAGTTTAAGTGGGAATTTTATGTTACATAAATAACAATATCAATCTAAGGAATGGATTTCCTAAAACAGTTTGGGTTACTTGTGGACATTTTGCATGGAAAACTTGTCGAAATAATAACCAAGTTACACGTAGACGCATTAAATTTCAAGGGCATTTATTTCTGTATTTTGCCGTAGATCCAACCAAGAAATTCCACCAGGTTTTGCATGACTTTCCAAAATTAACAACGTCAGTTTATGTGCAAAGTGACATAAAATATGAGGTGTTCCACCACATCCTGATCAAAGTAGAGCCCATCAAAAAACGCCCCAGACGACTACCGCCAGCCGAGTATTAAATTGCGGACAAATTTTGAATTTATGATGGGGAAAGGCATTTGCAGACCATCGAGTAGACCTTGAGCAAGTCCCCTACTCCTCAAGCAAAAAAAAATCTAGAATGGCGTCCATGTGGCGATTATAGACGCCTCAGCTATCCGGTGCCCCACAAACACGACATAACTTAGCACTTAGTGGGCAAGTCAATATTCTTAGCATTTGATGTTCGAAAAGTCTACCATCAAGTACCAGTAACACCCAAGGATATAGCAAAAACAGTAATCACAACACCACTTGGACTCTTCGAATTTTCGTTGATAACATTTGGTCTTCAAAATGCCGCGGAAACGTTTCAACGGCTGCTGAATTGATTTCGCTATCGTTTACTTGGATGATATCCTCATCGCATCGTCTACAATCGACGAGCATAAAAAATCATTTCAAACAAGTGTTTCAACGTTTAGAGGCCAATAAGTTAAAGCTCAATCTAGACAAATGTGTATTCGGGCAACCCGAAAAAGAGTACTTGGGACACCGGATCACCTCGGCTGAGATTGATCCATTTACGCATTACGCATGTTATAGTAATCGAGCAGTCGCCTTGGCAAGGAAAATACCACTTGAACTCCCTTAAGAATGCGAATTTTGTAAACTGATGACGGTTTAAAGAAATTTTGACCTTAGAAAAGTTTTGGGGGCCCGTAAACAGTTTAAAAGTACCAGGTTTTTGCTAGAGAGCCCCAAAGCTGAGATCGCCAAAACGGCCCGTGTGAAATTGGGAGTTTTTCAATTCACGCCCGTTTCCATCACAATTTTGTACCACCCGAACTCCCTTAAGAATGGGAATTTCAAATGGTGAGAATTTGGAGAAGGCTTAACCCTAGAAATGTTTGGGGGCCGGTGGGTATCTCATAAGAGTGATGGCTGGATGAGAATAAGTAGACACATGGAAACCACCTTCTTCTAACATTTTTCTTCTCTAATAATTTGTCAGAAATAATTATTAAAATAAGCAACTCAATCATGTAGCTACAAAAGAATTTCATTAGCCGAAAAATTGCATAAAAGTATCTGTTTTTCTCTAGAGCAGCCCAGAGTCGAGATAGCAAAACGGCCTATGTGAAATCGGGAAGTCTTCAATATGCTTCCATTTCCATTCTAAGTTCGAACCACTCGAACTACCTTAGAAAGAAATTTTTTGGAGCCGGAAAATTTTTTTAAAGTATCAGCTTTTCTCTAGAGCTCCCCAGAACCGAGATAGCCAAAACGGCCTGTGTGAAATTGGGAGGTCTACAATTTGCACCCGTTCGGATTCTAACTTTGAACCACTCGAACATCCTTAGCTATACAAATCATGAAAAATGATGATAGTTCAAACAAGTTGAGTAAGCAGGAGAGTGCTCCTACCAGAAGGTCTTTGTAAACATCCTAGGGTTAGAAGCAAGTTTTCTAATGGCGTAAATCGATAACTTGAATTATTCATCCAATACTTAGATATGAAATCGTTCAAATTTATACAAAAGATGCACAGTTTCTTTCATAAGCACAGTGCAGCCGCCATTTTAATCTAGCTTAAATGATTTTTCTGAATGCTCGGCCGATTGAATATGTTCAAGTTAAACACTATTCCTTAAATTTTCATGAAAATTGAAAGAGAATAAAAGTGCCTAAGTCAATTTTAAATATATATAGGGTTTTCCAATAAGAGGTGTTATTTTGAATAGATCTTCTGATTTAACACCTTGCGACTTCTTCCTTTGGAGCCTAGTGATAGAGAAGGCCTTTGCCAATAGCCCAGCGTCAATTCAAGATCTCAAAGATGAAATTCGTGAGGCTATCGAGGACATAGGGCAGATAATTTGCGATTTGGTTGTGGAAAATTTCATGAAGAGGATATGGTCCTGTAAGCGTGTCGTAGTGGTTATTTGCCAAATGTTAGTTATTGCTATTAACAACATATCTTCTTCTTTATAATGAACTAAACATCCGATCATTTATTTAAAAAAATGGCATTTTTCTTTTAATATCAAAACAACACCTCTTATTGGAAAACCCTATATGAACCATAAACACGTGTTATCGTTGTTGTAATTCCATATAATTGAAATGGCTATAACTCACTTGATTATGATTCGATCTCAATTAAATTTTGTGAACATGCAAACCTTATGTCAGTCTATATAATCGCAGAATTTCAAGAAGTTTAAAGGTACCGTTTTGATTTTATGGGCGAAAATGTAAAATCTACAAATCATACTATTATTAACAAAGTTGAGCGAATTTCGATTTCTAAGGTATTTGTTGCCCTTGTATTCATAAAGGTTCACATTCGTGGAAATTTTCAGATTTTTCGGCTGAAAGGTGTCCAATCGCGAGGGGGGGGGGGTGACACAAATTTTGGGTACATTTTGCCTTCCCGTGGACCCGCTAATTCATCAAATGATTTTTTTATTTCAGATTCTAAAAGTTCTAATCAAGACCTTTCATTTGATACCCCACTTGACTAACTTTGATTAAAAAAAATTTTTAAAGGCCAATTCGTTATTAGGGGGGACCCCCCTTAAACAATTTTTAAATTTTTGTTAAGACCTTAGCTTTTGAGAGACGATCACTTCTGACCTTTTCACAAAGTTTGAGCATTCTAGCTTCTATAGTTTCTGAGGAAATCAGCTGTGACGCACGGACAGACGGACAGACGGACGGACAGACGGACAGACAGGTCGCGAAACTAGTAGGTCTTTGTAAAAAATTTTTTTACAAAGACATAAAAAGAGAATGTTTCGGGGGCCGTAAAATTGCATGTAATTATCAGTTTTGTGCAAAGCCCTAACGGCATATGTGCAATCGGGTGGTTTCCAATTCGCACCCGTTTTCATTCTAATTTTCCACCACTGGAATTTCCTAAGGAGGAGTTAAAAATTATCAATTTTTTCCTAAAACGCCCCAGAACCGAAATAGCCAAAATGGCCTGTGTGATATTGGAAGGTCTCCGATTTGCACCCGAATTTCGTAAACTGGCGATAGTTTACGAAAGACTTAACCTTCGAAATGATTTTGAGGCCGGAAAATTGTTTAAAATTATCAATTTTTCTCTAAAGCTCCCTAGGGCCAAGATAAGCAAACGGCCTGTGTGAAATTGGGAGATGTTAAATTGGATGGTCTGTTAAGAATGCGAATTTCGCAAACAATGATATTGTATTTTAAAGAAGGCTTAACCCATAAAATGTCATGGGGTCCGGAAAATTGTTTAGAGTGCCCAGAGCCAAGATAGCCAAATCGACCTGTGTAGAATCGGGGATCTCCAATTGGCAATCTTATCCATTCTAACTTTGAACCACTCGAACTCCCTTAGGAGTGTGAATTTCGAAAAGTTGTGATAACTTAAAGAACGCTTGACCCAAGAAATATGGAAATGGAAAATGGTTGAAAACTATCAGCTTTATTCTAAACTGTCCCAGAGCCGAAAAAGCCAAAATGGCCCATGTAGAACTGGGAGGTCTCCAATTTGCAACCGTTTTCATTCAAACTTTGAACCACTCAAACTCTCATGGAAGTGAGAATTTGGGAAAATAATGATAGTGTAAAGAAAGCTTAATAGTATGGGGGCCAGAAAGTTGCTTAAAAGTCTCAGTATTATCCTAGAGCCAAATTTGCACCCGATTCCATTTTAACTTTGGGCCACTCGAACTCCCGTAGAATTGCGAATTTTGTAAAACATTGATATATTGAAGGTTTAACCCAATTAATTTTTTGGGGGCCGGAAAATTGTTTAAAAGAAGTTCCTAGAGCGCCCCCAGAGCCGAAATAGCCAAAATGGCCGCTGTGAAATTGAGAGGTCTCCAATTAGCAACCATTTCCATTCTAACTTTGAACCACTCGAGCTCCCTTTCGCATGCGAATTTTGAAAAATGGTGACAACTTAAAGACGGCTACGCTAAGAAATGTTTTGAGGGGTCATAAAATTGTTTGGAATTATCAGTTTTTCTCTAAAATGCCCCAGAACCAGGATAGTCAAACGGCCTGTGTTAAATCGGGAGGTGTGCAATTTGCAACCATTTCCATTCCTACTTTGTTCCACTCGAACTTGCTTAGGAAGGCAAAGGGAACCAATGGCAGATTCAAAACAACTATGCATAGGTATGAAATATTTGACGAGTTAGTGGACTCAACGATTCTAAGACCGTAGAGGTCACAATGGGCTGGCCACCCAAATTGTATGGACGAACAACGGATGTTGAAAAATGTTTCCGTTGGGAAAACTGCGGGCTAGAGGTCAGTGGGGAAACCGAGGGAACGCTGGTCTGACTCAACGGACAAAGAGAGTTCATAGCTACTCAGATTCTAAAATCAGAGAATGCAATCAATGGACCGAGATAGTTGGAGGCACTTATTGCAGGAAGTGAGGCCCTGGGAGGAGCTTTAGCGCTGTGAAGAAGAAGAAATAATAAAACAGTTAAGAAAGATTAATAAATAATTTTTTTTCAAATATTCCAGTTGGAATTTAACTTCTTTTATCCACTCCTATCGTTTCACTTGTCCTCATTCTTTTACTTGCTTTGCACGCCATACCCAGGCGCTTTTTTCCACAAATTTCAAATGCCGAAAAAACTCCGCGAATTTCCTCCAAGATTCCAATTTCTAAAGAAAATCCTAAGCTGCTGCTGCTTGACTCCTTATCAGACCGAAAGAATAGCATCGGCTCATTTGGTGTTAGATGAATACAAGAAATGTTTTTCCTGAACACCTCACCCACACGAAACGATCTGCTTTTCCATGGAACTGTCCTTGCTGATGGGCGCTGCCTCGTGCCTAGATGATGCAGATCCCAGATTTGTCAGGCTACTAGGCTGGCAAGTTCCTCTCATGATGTTGATACTGAGCAATAGAGGGCTGGGTTTCATATGCTTTGCAAACCCCTCAAGCAGATCCTGGGCGTTTCAACTTCGGTGCAAGTCCACTTATAGGATACGGGTATTCGGAGTACTGATTTGGTTTTGATTAAAGGCTCTTTTTAAACCCGGCATCACCTGGTCCTGGCTTAGCATCATTGTAGAGAGTGCATTGTACATTTTTTGCGTTCTTCACTAAAATACAAGACCTTATTTAGATCACGAACTGTATCCGTCCGTCCATCTGTGTGTCGCAGCAGTTTTTTTCAAAACTATAGAAGCTACAGCCGTGAAACTTTTCAGAAAGGTCAGAAGTTATGACTTCTTGAAGGTTTTGGGGTGAAAACTTGTTCGAAGATTTTTAAGCGGGGTCTCCCATATAGGCAGGTGACCCTTCCAAAACAAAATTTCCCTCATTGATAGTCGAACAAGGTGTCACTGAAAAGGCCTTAATGAGATCTTTTCAAATCAAGTCTTAAAGTTACCTTATCAGCACCGAGTGGGGTAGGGAAAGGAGAAATGTCCAAAATTTTCGCGTAATCAATTGTTAATCATATCAACGAACCATGGTATAAAGAATAACAAGGTATGCTCGCTCACGAAAGTTCGATCGCCATTTAAAGCTTTTGTGACGTCACATGGATCGAATCGGTTGGATGGGCAAATGTTGATTTTTTTCCAATAAGAGGGGTTATTTTAATATTAAAAGAAAAATGTCGTTTTTCAATATAAATGATCGGATTTTTATTTCATTATAAAGAGGTATGTCGTTAATAGTGAAAAATAACATTAGGCAAATGACCGCCACGACCTCGCTTACAGGACCATATCCTTTTCATGAAATTTTCCACAAGCAAATCCAATAAGAGGTGATATTTTTAATATTAAAGAAAAATGCCATTTTTTAATATGAATGATCGAATGTTTATTTCATTATAAAGAGGAAGATATGCCGTTAATAGTGAAAAATAACATCACGCAAATGCCCACCACGACCACGCTAACAGGACCATATGCTTTTCATAAAATTTTCCATAACCAAATCGCAAATTGGCTGCCCTATGTCCTCGATAGCCTCACGAATTCCATCTTTAAGGTCTTGAATCGACGCTGGGCTGTTAGCGTAGACCTTCCCTTTCACGTGGCCCCAACGGAAGAAGGCGCAAGGTGTTAAATCACAAGATCTATTCAAAATAATACCTCTTATTGGAAAACCCTATATTCAGAATTTAATAACTTAATCTACCGATATTGATCTTAATAGTAAACCCGACGGAGTGTTTCATAGATTCAAAATATATTTTTGACTTTAGCTGAATTAACGCATCCGCAAGATTAAATATAAAGGAAAATATAAAATAGTGAGGAAAACATCTCCATGATAGCAATGTGATATTTATAATATGTAGTAAAACCGAATTACCTGCAGAAAATAAAATTGCCTGCAACTTATTCTTGCAATATTTGAATTCATAAAAATTCCATAGGATTTGTCAATGAGAACTTTACGTGTCTCGTTGATTGTCCTTGAATTTGAATTGGATAAAATCCCCTGAAAATCATTTATGCTTGCTGAAAAACGTCACATTGAATGAAACGTTTGTCTCACAATTCAAGAATTGAAAAAAATTCATTTTTCTACATTTGTACGAATCACTTGCTTTGTTGCTTATAAATAAATTGAAATCTATGGATATATAAAGGTAATATATTGATATTCCAGGGAAGAAAACTAGTTAATGTATTTAAAATATTTGCTAAAAGTGTACCTTAATCAGATCAGATAATAACATATTCAACATACTATTAACTAAAAATGCGCACCTATACCGAAGCAGGGCGATTGCTTTTATCATCATATGTATTCCTTGAACTTGAAGATTTATTTAAATTAGTATGAGCATAAAATTAATTACAAAAAAGGTAAAAATCAAGCCAGAAAATGGATTTTTATGAGAAATCTGTGATTTTATTTCAAACAAGTCCTGAATCCCATATAAAATTCATTAACAAATGCATTCTATCTGAAAGCTCCGATCCATGTGACGTCACATAAAAAGCTTTTTTCATTCAAAGAATGGCTTGATTGATATTTCAAAGTTAAGTTATACTTGTAAATTAGATTTTTAATGCAAGACTTGATCCATTGTTGGATTAGTTAAGATTGCTTTTTAAGTGGTAGATTTGTGAGTAATAAGAGTTAGACCGGAATTTGAAAAACCAAGTACCAGAGTTGGTTGAGTTTTAAAAATTAAAATGTATAAGAAAAAAATTTTTTTTTTATTTAAATAAAAGAAGAAATCGCTTTTAAACCGATCTCATTACTTATTATTACACTACTAGAACTATTTTACTTTGTAAGACTGCGGAAACTGCAATGGGCTGGCCTCATGAATCGTATGGGTGAACATCGGATACCCAAAAAGGTATTCGTTGGGAGAATCAAAGGCCGGAGACCGGTGGGAAAACCGAGGCAACGCTGGTCACACTCGATCGACGAAGACAGTTCATCGCTGCTCGGATTTCGAAAGGTCGCGGTCAATGGACCGAGACAGTTGGAGGCGCTATTTGCATGAAGCGAAGGCCCGAGACGGGCTTTAGTGCTAAGAAGCAGAAGAAGAAGAAGGACTACTATACTTGCATTTTTACGTGTATTATGCCTTTACTCAATTCAGCAGCTGCTTATGGAGATAATACCGTCACATCCACAAACGTTATGACTCGCACTTCACTGAAGGGATGATCAGTCACCCTCTGTTTCTGTATTTCCAAATCTCATTCCGTGCTTGTGGTTGTAAGCCTCATGTGATTCTAGGTGCAGAGACTGGCTTTTGTGCCAGCAGGATGTGCCCTGAGAGGGCTGAGAAGTGGGACATCTATGACTAGACCTTGATGGGGGCTTCCACATTAGAGCCTACTGGAAGTATCCACATCAATTCCCAAATATAAACAAGTTGGGTAAACAGACCTACGCTCAGTCAGAAGGGTTTTGTATTCAATTTTCAAAATGCAGTCAGCAGATTGAATAAAGTCAAGAAGCATGTCAATGACGATTTTATTGGAGAAACTATGAAATTCGAAGACCATACTATTATTAACAAAGTTGAAAGAATTTCGACTTCTGAGGTTTTTGTTATTGTTCTACTCATAAATATCTCCCTTGATAATTATTTCAGATGTCCATTCGCGAGGGAGGAAACACATTTTTCATGTATTTCCCCCCTGTGCCCCCAAGTGAAGCAAAAACTGACAGTTTAAGAACTGTTTTGAAAAGCTCCCATGAAAGCTATCATTTCATACTCATATCGGCTACGTTTGATGAATTTTTTTTCAGGGGCCACTCTCCTGTACTGTTATCATCGATTAATAGCCAATTTTTTCGAATCCTAGAGTTGTCACAAAGCCCTTTTGTTAGAAGCTCCCTCCCGCCTCCGTGACTTGTTTCACTTATGAGTATTAATTGTAGGTACTCAGCTTCAGTCATTCATTAAATTGAATCAAGTGTTCAAAGCATGCACCTTAAACGTTGAAGTTGGGAAAAAATAACTCAAAGGTATTCAATCTTCGCATTTAAAACAGCCACTATTTTGTTTTACGATTACTGATACCACTAGCTGAACCGATTCTCAAAGATATACATGACACCTATCATTCCTGAAATTTTCATGCAAATCCTAGCAAAACTGTAGTGTCTGAGTCGGTAAAAAGCGCATGTTGTTCCATAGCCATATGTTGCCATAGTAATACATGCATCGCATATTGTTCCATAGTAATACAGGAAAATTCAAACCGCTATAACTTCGCTAAATATGATGTAATCTTTATGAAACTTGCAGAGTTGATCAATCTTATGAATAGTACTGAATTTCATTGAATTTAAGGTTACCGTTAAGATTTTATTCAAGAAAACATAAAATCGATAAATCATCCTATTACTAACAAAGTTGAGTGAATTGCGACTTCTCACGTATTTGTTGTTGTTGTACTCATCAAGGCCTACATTCGTGGTTTTTTTCAGATTTTTCGGATGGAAGGTGTCCAATCGCGAGGGGGGGACCCAAAATTTTCGTGTATTTCCCCTCCCTGTGCGCCCCTCGAAGCAAACATTGCCAAACTAAGACCTGTTTTGAAAAGTTCTCATCAAGACCTTTCATTTGATACCCATATTGGCTACCTTCAATGAAATTTTTTTTCGGGGGGTCACTCCCCTACATGGGGAGACTCCCCTTAAATACCTTATAAAATTTTTTAGTAGTTGAACTTTGAAGAGATCATTGCTTTACACCTATTTACAAAATTTTATGCTTCTAGCTTAAGTAGTTTCCGAGAAAAACTGCTGTGACACACGGACGGACGGACGGACGGACGGACGGACGGACAGACAGACAGACGGACGGACAGACGGACAGACAGGACGCGATTTTAGAAGGGTTTTGTAAAATTATTTTACAAAACCCTAAAAACCATGGGTAAATGGGTTTCAACTCATCAAGTCTTAAGTTGCGAAAAGTGAGAAAAATGATACTTCTTGCTTAAAACCAGAAAAACAGAATATAATTTTCCACATTTTACGCGGCATAAAATTTTGAATAATTTTCTGAGGAAGACCACTTTCTCAACATGTGTCTGTATGGTAACACATTATTGGTACATATTAAGTCCGGTAAAAAGTTGTGGTACTTGATCTTTTGAGTTTAAGAACGCTGGCTATGTCCTGATTAGACCCATATTAGATAGACCTGCCTAAATGATTTCTAGTGGATAGTCACAGTCAGACAAACCCAATCTTTTTAAAACATTCATTAATTTAGCAGTTATTACTAACATTTTGAATTACTACATTTTTGAACAATAAACAGTCACTTTGGACTGAGTTTCCGTCTTAACCACATTTGCAGAACATTTGTTCTTAGATTTTGCAAACTCAAGTATGTATAGGTGATGGGCTGGTAATATTTGCTCAGTTGCACAGACAAACTGGAACTCTCCCAATTTCCTAGAAACAAAGAAAGTATGTTCTTTGAGATACTATAAACTAGGAACACAAAATTAATTTGACTCACGGTTCTTTAGCAAGTATTAATCTTTTGATGACTGATGGAACTTCCTCATAAGGAAGAAGATGCGGTGCCACAACTGAATCACCAAATCGAAGAGAACATTTCTAAAAATAAAACATGTTGTATTATACATATATATATACTAAATGAAGCGGAAAACAAAAATATGAATCTACCTCCCTAAGAACATTAATGAACCAAATGATTTACATAATTTAAGCTGGAAAATGCAAGATGGTTTAGCTGTTTTTTTTGTTTTGTTTTTGATTTAGCATATAAAGGATTTTCCAATAAGAGGTGTTATTTTGAATAGACCGCTGGTTTGGTACATGTCACTTTTGAAGCTGTCAGTTTTTGACATTTGACAAGTAAAACTACGCCATTTACAATGATTAAAATTTACTATAAAAATAGTGAAAATTTGGCAGAGACGGTCCGTAAAACTCGAACATTTTTGGGTCGTCGTGAAGCACTTTGTCGGACCACAATACAGAAATTGGTGGGAAAATTCGAGCTGTTGGAAGAACTTAGTGATGTAAAGAATAAAACCTGTGCATGTCGCTCAAGAACAGCCGAGAATATTGATGCTGTAGCCGAAAGTGTTGAAGAAAACACAGGTTTGTCCATTCCTCGTCGTTCTTTGGAATCAAGCGTTCCACAAACGTCATTACACCGTATTTTGTATAAAAATTTGGGTCTCAAGGCTTATAAAGCTCAGTTAACACAAGAATTTAAGCCAGTAGATCATCAACAACGTCATGTCTTTGCCGATTGGGTCCTTGAAATGCATGAAAATGATCTGGAATTCCATCGAAAAATCATCTTGAGTGATGAGGCCTATTTCCACCTCAGTGGCTTCGTCAACAAGCGAAATTGTCGCATCTGGGGCTCGGAAAACCTAAGAGTTATTGTTGAAAAGCCTCTTTATCCACAACGTGTGACTCTTTGGTGCGGTTTACGGTCCGGCGGAGCCATTAGACCTTACTTTTTCGAAAATGAGGCTGGAACAACAGTTACGGTGAATGGATCGCGCTATCGAGGGATGATCAATGATTTTTTATGGCTTAAATTTTATGGTGTTCATCTGGACAACCTTACTTTCAACAAAATGGCAATACCTGCCACACAAGCAACGAAACCATGGATCTTTTACGGGAAAAGTTTCCGGACCGTGTTATCTCTCGAATAGGTGATCATTGGCCACCGAGATCTTGTGATTTAACACTTGCGACTTCTTCATTTGAGGCCACATGAAAGAAAAGGTCTACGTCAACAGCCCAGCGACAATTCAAGACCTCAAAGATGGAATTCTTGAGGCTATCGAGGACATAGGGCAGCCACTTTACGATTTGTTTATGGAAAATTCCATGAAAAGAATATGGTCCTGTAAGCGTGGTCTTGGTAGTCATTTGCCTGATTTTATTTACCACTGTTAATGGCATACCTTCTTCTTTATGATAAAATAAACATCCGATCATGTGTATTAAAAAATGGCGTTTTTCTTTTAATACCATAATAACACCTGTTATTGGAAAACCTTGTAAATCTATTAAGGCCTTCGTTTAAAGATAGTTAGAGTATCTTATTAACTGATCGGATGCCGATACATCCGATCAGATAATATGATACTGAACAAGCTGATATGGTCAGTACTACGCTTTGGCCGTCCACCTAGCTGCAATACGTTCTGAATCACTTAAAACAAATCTGGTTATCATTAAAGGGATTAAACGAGGAAAGTTCCATTGGGGGAGCAATTCAAGCACTATATGCGGACTTTTTCATGAAATTGTATTCAACGATCATGAGTTATCATTATTTTGCTGTCATAATAGACAAGCAGAGATTGATAAGAATTGGCTTGGAACAACTTCCTTTCCTTTGATGAAGCATCGAAACACAAATAAAATCACAATGTCTTAACTTATAATAACCTTTGGTTGAGTCACAGTGAATTCTACAAAAATTTTCTTAAATTTCTCAAATTTTGAAGAAAAACTTACGTGATCAAATCCTAAATCAACTTCGTCCTCGGATGAAGCTAAGTGACAAATAACTAAAACAACAAGGAAATACTTTAAGAAACGCGCTATCATCTTGCTCTATTTGATATGAAATAGTTAAGAATCCAGTTCATTTATTTAAATATAATTTGAACCACCAAATTTCACTGCATAAACTGTTATAAATCGTTGGAAAATTGCAACCGCTATGCGTCGAATCAAATTAATTGAGCACGGAAGTCGTTCACGCAGTTATCGTATCTTGCATAACTTATCGTACTATTTCAAAAGATATTTTTTTATATTGATTACAGATTTTTACTATGTCAAATTCAAAGATAGGTTGAGTGGACAGAAGTATGCGTCAGTCAGAAGCCATTTTAATCCGTTTCCAGCCTCAGTCATTTTATTACAATACAAATGAAATTTAAGATTTTTTCCGAAACTTGAAGTGCTGTGAAATTAAGCTTTTTAAAACACGTAGCGAAATCAAATAAAAGTAATTTTTTTTGGCATATATGCATTTTGGGGGTGACTTACTCCCTTCCTCATTAAAATAGCTACTATTTCATTGACAATTTTTTTTTTTTTTACCAAACCAAGCTTTCAAAAACCAACATACTACTTTTTTACCCAAAATAGCTTAGAAAACAAAAATAGATAAGCGTTCCGACGAGCGACTCGTTTTATAAAATTAAATCTCTCCTAAGGCATTTTGATATCCACGTCGTAACACCCGACAGAAGCAGCACCCTTAAACAATGACTACCTAGCGAGAAGGATCCTCTAAAAATGGCGGAAATGAGAGGGGTTCAAAAGGTTAGTCGCAATGATAACGAAGGCATTGAGCATACAAACGGGTTAATAAAACTCGTTTCCAAGAGCCCATGAACAAAGTAAATAGCGGAAATGAGTAGGATCTCAAAACAGTACGATCAGCGGTGGCGATGCTCATAATTGAGAAAGGCCATACTATCGCCGAACACAATTTAAAGTTTATTAAGTACGCCGATCGACCCCATACATTTTTGTACATGGTCGAGAGGTGAATGCCATTTACGCACAGAGTGCGGGACTTCCATGCTTGCAACTAACTTGTTTACTCACTAAACATCTCCCCTATCAACCCGAGTATCCGGCCTGGAACCGGGTGACACATTACTTCGGACCAGGTGTCGTTTTGTCACGCCGTGAGGAGCCTTCAAGCTAGGTGATTCCTCTTCTAGCGGGAGGGGAGAGAGGAAGAGAAGATTGCCGGACAAGCGATCCCCTAGCCCCAACGCTCCCGGCTGCTGTGAGTCCTTTTTATTTTTTAGGACTGCCCGAGCAGAATGTGCCACCTGGTTCCATTTGTCAACCATTTCGAACATCACCACGTCTATATTATCCGGAGTGAGCCCTCCTGTCTCCCCGTAGAGGTCGTTTTGCAGCCTGTTCCATTTTTACACGAAAAAAATGTGTGGCAGGCATTGTCCTCCTTTCCTGGGCAACACCGACAATTAGGGGGCCGTGACTTACGAATCTTGTGTAGGTAAGACTGGAAGCACCCATGCCCGCTCAAAAGCTGGGTCGGATAGAAGTCAGTCTCACCATACCGTCGATTAAGCCACGGTCTCATATCTGGTATGAGGCATGCAGTATATTTTTCCTCCGTGCAATTCACCCGAGACTGCTGCCAATCGGTGAGTGTGTTAGATATAAGTTAAAATTCATAAAATTAAAATAAAATTCATTAAAAATGAATAAATGTAACGCTGTATTGAAAAAATAAATAAAACACTTCAATTTGCAATATTGCAACAGAATTATTCACACATGTACAATTCTTGCCATTCCAAAATTTTTCTGCCCACGGAAAATCAAATTCAAAGTTCAGTTCAAGAATGATGAACTTGATTGAACTGGCAAAAATTACTTACAAGTAATTTTGTATATCAGCAAAATCTTACAATAAATATGTACAGATCTGGGAAAAATAAATATTGTTATCACGAAGGAACATTTGATCAGTCGAGCCGGATACACTAGGAAGTGGATCATTCATAGAAACTTGCCTGAAGATACGTTAGAGGAGTTTTAGATACATAGGTCTAAGCTCACGTAGCTATTGGGGCGGTTAATTTTGGAGGATTAATCAGGAAGGAGATCAGCCTCAGTGAGATTCACCCCAATCCAGCAACGTAGAATCGCAGGGAGCAGTGTCAGGAGAGATTTTAGACAAATATGTGTCTGAAGATTTTTGTGGACAATGTTGCACCTATTTCCAAGAGGTTTTAGCCCAAGAGAGGGAGCATTTTCGTGTATCAATGACAAATTAGTCAACATCAACATGAGTGGTCAGGAAACCGCGTTCAAAGTGATTCAAAGGCTGATCACTAATTAGAAGAAAGACAGTGAGTCCCGTCATAACCTTGCATATTTCCAAACAAGAATGGAAAAACTAAAAGATTTGTAGACGAAGTGTGAAGCAGCACGAAGCAGCCTGTGACCATTTGAAAGGCTCTAGATTGGAAGAATACTTTAGAGAGTACGAGAGTCTTGAAGATATAGTAATGGACTAAATTACCCTGTTTCAATCGGAACTTAACGAGTTTTCAGTGGAACAATCAAGTTCAATTCCATCAGACGCAATCAAGTTAGAGAGAGAATACGAATACCGTCTTTTACCGGTAGCTAAGTAGATTGGTTTGCATTCCGGAACCTGTTTCAGATTCTGGTTCACAACAACGAACACCTAACAAACGTGCAAAACTTGATGTATCTGAGAAACTCTCTCCGAGGTGAACCAGAGCGATTGGTTAACCATTTAAGCATAACGGATGAGAACTATGAACCAGCCTGGAGGTTGCTTGTCTAAAGGTATGACAATCAACGTATTATTGCACAAGAGATGATGCAGCACTTACTCAAAATTGAGAACTGCACATGGAACTATCCAATAAGACTTTGAAAAATACTAGACACGATGAATCAACTTCTAGCGACCATCAAAACGTTGAAAGCTGATTCATTCTTACTCACCACAATCCACATGCTGAACCAAAAACTTGACGAAGACTCAAGAAAATAGTTGCAGAGGCATATTTTGAACTCGAGTAGCATTCCTTCTCTGAATCAATTTTTAGAGTTTCTAAAGCAACGGTTTTCAATGTTAGAAGCTCTGTCTCCTGGAAAGCCTAAGCCAAGGCCGATCAAAGCAAATACAACGCAAGTCAAAGCGAAGACCTTCTGTGTAATGTGTAAAGCAGCAAACAAGCTCTATTCAAGCCCGCCGTGATGTGGTGAAGAAGGGTAATCTTTGCTTCAACTATTTTGGGCAACATCGAGCCAACAAATGCTCATCCACTCATGGTTGCAAAGTTTGTGAGAAGAAGCATAATACATTGCTTCACTTATCACCCATGGAGACTCCGCAGCAGCCAGGAACATCAACTTCTTTCTGTTCAAAGACATGGTGCGTACACCAAACAAAACGACGTGCTACTCGTAACCGCGCAAATGACAATATGTCGTGCAGATGGAGTATGTTTGACGTTTCAAACTCTACTAGATTCTCGAGCGCAGAGATCTTTCGTTAGCAAAGCAGCTGTCAGCCTTCCGCAGGTGATGCGCAGCCACTCCAAGTTCAAGATCAGTAGTATAGAGGCTATAGAGAAAGTGACCTCAAGAGAAGAGACGAAACTGTATGCTTTAGTCCAATCTGCGAACTGTCACCCAGAAGAATTGAGATTCAGCCCTCTCATTCTCACTACAATAACTGCTCCTCTTACATGCACTCAGATTCCACTGATTATTCTCAACGAGCTGGCGACCCGTGACTTAGCAGATCCAAGGTTCAATGAGCCTTCTACAATCGGCATTTTCATTGGAGCTGATCTCTACGACATGCTTTTGTTACCAGGACTTCTCCCCGGTCAACCATGCGCACAAAGGGCAAAACTTGGATGGGTTTTGTTAAGAGCAGCCCCATGTAAATAACCAACATCACTTTGCGCATTTGTGTCTTGTGAAGGCTTAGAAGAAGCCCTACGGCAAGTTTTGGAGACTGAAGAAATTCCTCTCAAAAATCGGTTGACACAAGAAGAGAGAGAGAACGAGAAGTATTATGTGAAAACGTGATTCGGCAAAGCACGGGAAGATACTCTGTTAGCTTGCCATTCAAGGGCAATGCAGATCCAACAACTGACATCGGTGAAACAGTAACAGACGTATACAGGCAATTTAGACGTCTAGAATACAAGTTAAAACGTGATCCAAAAATTTACGAGCAATATCGAGTCGTCATGAAAGAATATATTGACTTGGGTCATACAAAAGGAGTTCCAACGAATCGTGTGAAGATTAAAACAGCATACTATTTACCACATCATGCCGTGATCAACGAAAACAGTAGTACTACTAAGCTAAGAGTAGTATTCAATGCGTCTCATCAAGGACCGAGAGGTAAATCCTTAAAGGATTTGTTACACATTGGTTCGCTCATTCAAGGAAATCTCTTACATCTTCTCATGCAATAGAGGCAGCATAGATACATAGTTGCAGCCGACATTGAGAAAATGTACAGGAAGATTACAATACACGAACGAGACCAGCACTATCAAAGGATTTTATGGCATTTCCGCGATAATGAGCCCATTTCACATTATCATTTGAGCACCGTTACATACGGAACAGCATATGGACCGTATCTTGCGATATGCACGCTACATCAGCTCGCTGCAGATGAAATCGATTCATATCCAGAAGCGTCAAAAGTACTACTTGAGACTTCTACATTGATGACGTACTGACTGGAGCAGACAACTTAGGTGATCTTCTGCAACCACAGGCAGACCTCCAAAATTTTCTGAGAAGAGGCGGATTTAACTTGGGGAAATGGTCTGCGAATCACCCGACATTGTTAGAACGGATATCAACAGAAGATCCAGAAACACAGCTTCCTTTGAATATAGCGGCTACGGGAAATATCAAAACGTTAGATATTCAGTGGCAACCAGCAACAGACGAGTTTTGGTTTACTATTGCAAGAACAATCGAGCACAAAGTGTCCTCAAAGCGGTGTATATTAGCTTTGATCACCCAGCTATCAGACCCTATTGGCTGGCTCCAGCCATGTACTATCATTGGTAAGGCGACAATAAGAAAACTTTGGCTAGTCAACAAGGGTTGGGATGAAGATTTGGATGAGGCGACAACAAAACTTTGGACATAAGTAAGACAAGAGCTTCTTGTCATCGAGACACTGAGGATAAAATGGTGGATCTATCTCATAAAATTAAAATTCACGGTTTCTGTGTTGCTTTGTGTACAGCATACGCAGCGGTAATATACCTCCGAGTCATAACTCCATCAGCAACAAAGGTGACATCGTCACAGCCAAATCAAAGGTTCTCAAGTGAATCTCTGGAATGTGTCAGGACTTGAGCTAAATGGAGCAGTATTATTAGCTGAACTTATGACTGAAGCAGCAAAAGTATATATTTGGACGAACGTACCTAGATTTTACTGGTGTGACTCAACCACCGTTCTTCATCGGATACAAAGTCCTCCCACAAAATGGAAAGTTTTCATGGCAAATCGTGTCAGTATTATCCAATAACACAACTCAATTGCAAACTGGCATTACGTGGCCAGCAATGATAGCCCAGCCGATATTGTATCACGAGGATTACTTCAAAATGAACTTTTCAACTCAACCCTATGGTGGAAAGGACCAACCTGGCTCAGTGCACGTCTTATTCGAATGTCACCACCACTACAGCCAACAACACAAGGAGAAGAAGAAGAACCATTAATTCTCACGAGATTTTCGTCCTTCAACAAACTTAACAGAGCGATCGCATTATACCAACGATTCGTGTTCGATACGAAAAATCCCAATCTGAAACGCTTGGGAAGGTGATCATTAAGCGAAATTCAAGAAGCAGCTAATCTGTGTTAAAAATGTCTCAATCCCACGCATTCAAGACCGAAATTGAGGAGTTAGCAAGAACTAAGGACGTACATAGAAGCAACCCGTTAAAAAGATTAGCACCTTGGATAGACAATGCAGGTATCCTAACGGTGGGTGGTCGCATTCTTTTTGCACGCATTACAGAAACGGTGAAACATCCTGCTATCATATCCAAGGGCCATTTATCAAAGTTGTTGATTCAACAAGCTCATCAATAAACCTTACACAGAGGCTGTCATTTGACTCTGAATATACGAGTATTAAGGTCAAAATACTGGATTATATCAGCACAAACACTGGTCAAGAAAGTGCTTCGGGAATGCATGACATGCTTTAAAATGACAGTCAACTGACTAAACCCTTTTTTCAAACCGGAACTGATTATGCAGGTTCAATAACCATTTGATGGAGTAAACAAAGGGGTTCCAAAACTACAAAAGCATACATTGCCATTTTTGTCTGTATGGCGACAAAAGCCATTCACTTTGAGCTGGTGCCCGATTTGACAACAAATGAATGCATCGCAGCAATCAAATGGTTTGTGGCAAGGCGAGGAATTTGTCACACAATATGTAGCGATTGTGGCTCAAACTTTTTGGGAGCTAACAAACAATTACAAGTTATCTACAAAGCATTACTGCAAGTTTGTTCATCAAAAGTTGCCAATCATGGAATACAGTGGAAGATCATCTCTCGTAGCAGCCCCCATTTTGCTGGACTGTGGGAAGCCGGCATGAAGTCAATGAAATCTCACCTCTATAAGACGATTGGAAATCAGATACTGAGCATCGACGAAATGAACACACTGCTAGCCCCGATTGGAGCTTGCATGAATTCACGGCCACAGACGCAAATAAGTTACGATCCAAGTGATGACGCCGCATTAACTCCAGGTCATTTCCTTACTGGAAACAACTTATTTGAAATAAAAGATGACCCTTGCACAGCAAACTGCCCTTTATTGAGAAGATGCCAATGAGTGAAACAAATGCAACAATCTTTTTGGAAAAGATGGTCAGAAGGGTACTTGCAACGTTTGCAGCACTGGTCTAAATGGTTGGAGAAGCAAGAGAACTTGAAAGTCTGTGAACTTGTACTAGTTATAACTGATAACATTCCGTCAATGCAATGGCCACTGAGAAAGATCGTAGCCACACACCCAGGAGAAGACGGGTTAGTTCGAACAATATCAGTGAAAATGAACGGAAGTGTTAAAAAACGTCCCATTGTCAAAATTTGAAAACTGCCGTTCAATGATACGGAACCAAAATCCCCACAAATATCAGCTATAAACGTTCAGATGAATGCAAAGCCTGTTAAATGACCAAAACCAGGAGATATTGACATACAAGAACGGAAAAGAAAGCCAGCAAAAATATTACCGAACCTCTCAACAGTTCTGCTCTCCACGGCTTTTGTACTTGGAGTCTTACCTACTCCTACTTTAGCAGAGGCCACTATAAGACGTTTGGATGGTGATCCTTATATAGAAGAAATTGGAAAAAGTAATATCATTCGTGGAGCAGTACAGCTGAACATCGAGCTTCCATTCTCTGACTTAGGCACTGATGAAAGCAACCTACATAACTTGAATACAAGCCTACACTCTCTGTGTTCTCAAAGCAGTCAAGCTGGAAGCATACACTGTTCGGCACTAGTTCATCATATTTCAAAACTGATCGATGCTACTCAAAACAAAATCGAAGTCCCACGGTTTGCACATAGCCGAGTAAAACGAGGAACATTCGAGCAAATGCTTACTGCTATCTTTAGAGTCAACGATGAAATTATCACAGACGTACAAACACTGTCATCAAACCAGGAAACATTCGAAAACCTGATCAGCCATCAAGGCAAAGTCATACTGCAAGCCACGAAAACGCTAAACACAACCTCCAGCAAAATCAACAGACAACTGCAAAGACTCTCCGATCAACCGAGAAAGGGACTAGAGCCGGTCAACGATTCGAAAAACTGGTTTTCGAAAGTGGATGCAAATCAAATAAGTATTGAATTCTTAGCCACATACCAACGCGCGGTTAACTACATCGAAGAAGTCTCTGCCAAACACAGGCCGTAAATACCAAGGAAGGAATACTGGAATGTATTCAGTTGGCCAATCTTCAATCTACCATTGAAAACACACATTCATTCCTACCAGCTCATCTTACGATATTACACTCTGCAGCCTCTAAATTGGTGACTGATTCCAACATAATCTACCTTAAGATTCACGGCTACTAGCCAATCATCAACAACCGCAGATTTGACCTAGTTAAGGCTACAGCGATTCCTCTTTAATAAAACTGTACCCTATCTGCAACATTTAACATTGCCAACTCTACCATCGGAATCAATTACAACGATCAAGTCTACTTTGAAACAAGCAGCAGAAATCTTGCACGAGCAGCAGAACTGACCACGGGAGTTCATATACTATCCTGCACAATTTTAGTAGACCTAAAAGCCAAATTAAATTATGATAAGAGATCTCTACAATTTACACAACCAACCCACGTGTCCATAAACTTTTTTCAGTACACATTCACTGATCTTCCAACAACTCATGTCGATCAACACATGGTTATTCGTCACCCCGCAACCTGTTTATGCTCAAACCCTTTGCCGTGGACAACGAACCGACATCCCCATATCATCACCTTCAGTACCGACATCAGATTGTTGAATATATCAACAGTTATGGGGACAGGAGAGTCCTTTTCGAGCATCATAACTGCGCAGGAAAACCTAGTAACAGAACTTGAAAAGACGCAACGGAGAACAATTAGACACCACCAAACATTATCGACAGTTTCAATCAACTTATCAGGATTAATTCTTACTGCAGTAATAGTACCATCATTTTTAAGTACATACGAAGAAGCATCCGGAGAGTCTCTAATACATCACCACCTTCTACTTCTTCTACTTGGTACGATGAACACCGTGTGTAAGATTCTGGCGGTTCTTGGAGGGCGATATGTTAGATATATGTAAGTTAAAATTCATAAAATTAACTTAATATTCATTGAAAATAAAAATAAAACACTTTAGTTTGCAATATCGCAAGTGAATTTCCAATAATTTACACATGTAAAATTTTTGCCATTTCAACATTTTTCTGCTAACAGAAATCAATTCAAAGTTCAGTTCAAGAATGATAAACTTAATTGAACTCGCAAAAATTACCTACGAGCAATTTTGTATGTGAGCAAAATCTTACAATAAATATGTACGGACCTGGGAAAAATAGATATTGTTATCCAAGCAACCATTCTCACACAGGAACAGAGTGAGCACTGTCTCTCCTCGCGGACAACCAGGCCCCTCGCATCCTCATTTTTTACGCAGGTGAACAACACGGCTCTCTCTAGTGACGAGGGCAACAGGTATCACGCTTGTACTAACTCTTACCGCCAAATCAGAAACTGACGGATGCGAAGATGCAATTCTCAATGCTCCTCTTTTCTGTACCTGTGCCAAGCGTTTTCGGTATACCTCCTTACTGAGAGCATCATCTCCTATTTCTGCTCCGTACAGTAGCATTGACCCTACAGCACTAATCAAGAGGGGTTTTCTTGATGGAGTGGGTCCCTCTATTTACTTAGGCCATAAGTCGACCTGATATGCTCAGAGAAACTCATCTTCGAGTTGATCAGTAGCCGCAGGTACTTCACCGCTGGCTTTGATACGATTAGTATGTCTCTAATACTGATCATCCTTACTCTAAGGATTCTTTTTAGAGTAAAGATGATCAGTATTAGACACATACTAATTGAATCGAAGCCAGCGGTGAAATATTTGTGACTCCTGACTGACTCTAAGATGAGTTTCTCTGAGAAAATCAGGGCAACGGCTGAGAAGGCTGCTTCGGGAGTATCGGCTCTGAGCCGACTTATGGCAAACGTAGGGGGACCCAGCCCATCAAAAAGACGCCTCTTTAAGAGTGGTGTAGGGTCAGTGCTACTGTACGGAAGCAGAAATATGTGGCGATGTTCTCAGTAAGGAGGTATACCGAAAACGCTTGGCACAGGGACAGAGAAGAGGAGCCCTGAGGACTGCATCTTCATATCCAGCTGTTTCTGATTCGGCGGTGAGAGTTATCGCAGGCGTGATACCTGTTTCCCTCCTTGCAAGACACTTTAAGTTCACATACTCCGGATTAGACCTATATTACGAGTATGATACCTAATTTAGGCACTCCGCACCTTTTCGACAAAAAGCCCTCATGCGCAATTAGACATGCCTTAAATTATTTTTAAGCGGGTAATGACAGTAACACAATTCTAATTTTTTCCAACCATTTATTAAGCTAGCAGCTATTGCCAATATTTTCAATATAATTTATAAAGAATTAATAGTCACTTTGTACTGAGGTTCGGTCTCATCCACAGTCGCTAAATATATGTTGTTCGATTTCGCAAACTCCAGTCTGTATATGCGTTGGCCTGGTGATCTTTGCTCACTTGCACAGACAAACTCGAACCTTCCTAATTTCCTAGAAGTAAAGAAAGTTTCTTCTCTGAGATACTTAAAATTAGAAATGCTAAATAAATGTGACTCACGGTTCTTCTGCATATATTAATCTTAGGATGACTGATGGAACTTCCTCATAGCGAAGAGGATGCGGTGCCGTAATTGTATCACCAAAGCGAAGAGAGCATTTCTAGAAAGCAAAATATATTGCAATATGCAAACATGTGTGATTGAGCATGAGACAAAAATATGATTCTTATCATTAAAAATTGGTATGTAAATATGTATATACGAGTAGAGATACATATGTTGAGATAGAAAGTACAAAATTTTTTTAAGCTGTTTTGGGTGCCTACTGCGAAGATCATTCCCTATATATATATATATATATATATATATATATATATATATATATATATATATATATATATATATATATATATATATATATATATATATTATATATATATATATATATATATATATATATATATATATATATACATATATATATATATATCTATATCTATATATATATATATATATATATATATATATATATATATATATATATATGTATATATATATGCATATACATGGGATATATCCTAGCTGGCTCAAGGCGTAGAGCGAGGGACTCCCACGGGGAGGTATCGAGCTCAAACCCCATGCGCGGCTTTTTCATCAATAAAAAGTCTGTCTATCTAGCTAAGGTAGATTGTTCATTGGGAAATGGTAATCCCAATGGACCCTTACCAACCCGCAATGAGACAGTGTGGGAAGGTATGTCTCAACCCCCCCCCCCCCCCCCTAAAAAAAGTCGAAAAAGGAACCAGCTCTCATTCTCCGTAGGCCTGAGTGAACCTAAGATAGGTAGCTCCAAAGAACGATCCACAAAGGCAGAGGGTGTTAAGAATCCGCGGAGGTTAAACCGCTACTAAAAACGCCTAACAATGATAAAAATAGCGACATACAACTGCCGGTCACTATCCAGCCAGGCAAGACTAACCGTGTTAGAAGAAGAAGCAGCTAGATTAAGTGGGACACATTGGGTAGAGTGAAACTAGGCGCAACGACAAAAACATGCTAACACCCACTTCAGGCAATATCCTTTACCATCAGGGAACCCAATCAGGCAGAACTATCGGAGTAGGATTCTTGCTTATCAAGAATTGGAAAGACAAAATAATTAGAGTCACAAGCACATCAGATCGAGTGGTCAGCTTGACTCTCAAGTTGCCACAAAGATACACAATGCAAAAAATCCAAGTTAATGCACCAACATCTATTCACTCAGACGACAAAATCAAAGATTTCTACAACGAGATAACTCAAGCTTGGGACAACAATAATAGCCATTTCAAACTCCTCATCGAAGACTACAACGCCACAGTAGGAAATAGACAAGAACAGGAGGTACTGGTAGGGAAATTCGGATTAGGCCAGAAAAACGAGAGAGGAGAGAGACTGGTCCAATTTACCCCCCAATATAACCTTTACATAGCGAACTGATTCTTCAAGAAACAACCAAGTAAGAAATTGACTTGGTAAGTCCCCAATGGGGTTACAAGAAACGAGATCGACCTGATCCTAATGAATAACATAAGAGCGATCAAAGACGTCTCCGTGTGAAACAAATTCAGGACAGGCAGTGACCATCGCCTCGTCAGAGCGAAACTAACCCTTGACCTAAGATCCGAACGAGCAAAATTAGTTAGGAAGCCAATTAGACCAGGCTTCAACGACGACAACATCAAGAATAAAATTGGCCAATATCAGTCAATGCAAATGGAGGAAATGGAAAACAGAGACGCATCGCACCTTGCAAATGTCATCTTAAAATGCATTAAAAAAGTAGGCGGACCAAGATCAGCAATGAGACACCACAAACTATCTAGAGAAAATCAGGTACTACTAAAGAAAAGACGAGAAATAAAATCATCTTCAAACATCCAGAGAATCGAGTATACGGAAGTTTGTGAAACAATTAGGAAGAAGATAACGGAAGACATCACCAAGTAATGCAGAAAATGAGTAGAAAATACCATTGAGAACAACAAGAGCATAAAGAAAGCAAAGCAAGCACTTATAATTGGCAAAAAATAGTTGATAGCACTTAAAAAAGGAAACACCAGGGTGACAGATAGAATAGGAGTAGTCAAAATCGGAACGGACTTCTACAGTGACTTATACAAGTCCCAAGAAGTAGCTCTCAACTGTATAACAACAACATCTGAGACAGTAAATGAACCTATCCCTGAAGTCAACACAGATGAAGTGACTTATGCGATCAATTCGATGAAAACAGGCAAAACAGCAGGCAATGACGGCATAACCGTGGAACTACTGAAATACGCTGGCAAAGGAATCTGGAAAACACTAGCCAAAATATACACCAATTATCTTAGAACCAGACACATACCTGAAGACTGGAAAAGCGCAAACATTGTACTAATCCACAAAATGGGCAATAAAGAACATTTTAAGAATTACAGACCAATAAGTCTGCTACCTGTATTCTATGAGGTATTCACCAAAATACTTAGCAATCGAATACAAGCAGCCCTGGACACTGAACAGCCACGGGAACAAGCTAAATTTAGAAGTGGATTCAGTACAATAGACCAAATCCACACCTTGAGAGAAATTATGAGCAGGGCTAAAGAGTATGAACTACCCCTAGCACTGGCGTTCATAGACTTTCAATAAGCCTTCGACTCGATATACCCTGGTTATAAGAGCACTATACAATCAAAATATAGATAAAACATACGTGGAAACGCTCTCAAACATCTACAGGAATGCCAAAGCAAAGGTCAAAGTGTTTGATGATACGCCAGAGCTCCCCAAACAAAAAGGTGTTAGACAAGGGGACACAATTTCTCCAAGGCCATTCCATGCCACTCTGGAAAACGTCTTTTAAAAACTGAAATGGGAAGAGATGGGCCTACAAACTGACGGAGAACGCATCAATCACTTAAGGTTTGCCGACGATATAGTGGTAATTGCTCGGGGCCACGAAGAAGTACAATCCTCCTAAATGAGGTTAGCGAAGCCAGCCAAAAAGTCATCCTAAGAATGAACCTTAGTAGTACTAAGGTTATGCCCAATGAACATTTAGGAGATCAAGTCAAAATAGCACTGAACAACACCAAGCTAGAAACAGTAGATGAATATATCTACCTAGGCCAGCTAGTACGTAAATCCGGAGATAAAACCCATGAAATTAATAGGTGAATCAAGCTAGCATGGTGCACATTCAGGGAAAACTCCATCATATTCAAATTTAGAATGAAATTCCACTTGAAAAAGAAAACGTTCAACCAATGTATCCTACCAGTCATGACAGGTTACTACAAAAGTCACACGGAAATCATAGGTGGCACAAAGAGCAATGGAAAAGTGCATGCTAGGCATCCCCAAAAGAGACCGTAAGACATTGACTTGGATAAGAGGAAGAACCAAAGTGACAGATGTAGTCCATAGAATTAGGTCACTAAAATGGCAATGGGCCGGACATATACCAAGGCTAACTGACAACAGATGGACTGTCAAGATCACACAATATTACTCAAGAGGGATGAAAAATCACGAGGAAGACCAAAAATATGGTGGAGTCACGACATCAGAAAACTAGTGGGTATCACCTGGACAAGCAGCACAAAAAAGAGACGACTGGAAAGAAATTAGGAATCAATACGTAAGGGAGGCTACACCAAAATACACAAAAGTATATGGTTGAACAAACTGCAGATGATGATGATGATGACATGGGATATAATGTAACTTTTGACCACACTAGCGGTCACAATTTCGCTTCGATTTTCATTAAATTTTCAGGTAAGGTGTACCAAGTCAATATCTCGGTTAAATTTTTTAACCAGTCAAATCGCTCATATGAAACCAATCTTACGACCATTTTAGGCAAAAAATTGTGATTTCTGTTCAAACAAAAGTATAGCTTCGATTTGAATGAAATTTGATAAGGAGATTCATTGAATAAAGTGGTGAAGCTCACAATGAAAAATGCAAAATTGAAACATTTGAATTGAAATAGTGGCCGCTCAAAAGTTAAAAGCGTGCAGAAAGTTATTTTAGTATGTTAGTTATGACCAAACCCTTCCGCCGATGTTAATGAAACTTTACACTGGGATAGAAACTATAAGTATCTAGAGAAAAATGAAGACATTTGAAGGTTAAATCTCAAATCTTAAAAAATGACGACTATTCACAGTTTAATTCGATTTATATCATACTTCAAGATAGAAAATGATCACTTTTAAGCATTTTGTTATTTTTGTCATCCTCCGTGTGCAAGCCTCAAAATGACAAAGGTTCAAAATACCGTATTTAACGATGTCCTGGTCCTCTAGCGGCAATGTTTCTCTGCTGAATTTGATAAAATTGAAAATTATGGAATAATGAATTCTGCAAAAAATCATGATAATTAGATGATGATTAAAAAAATTAAAAATTTAAAACAATCAAATATTTTTTTTCCGTCCAGAGTAAAACTCCGATTTGAATGAGACTTGAAGGATTGGTTAATGAGACTCTTTGAGAGAAATCTTTTGAAATAATCAAAAATCAAAAGCATAAATTCAAAATGTTGGTTTCAAAAGCTCAGAAAATTAACCGAAAATCAATATTTTGGTAGCAACTAATGTGTCCAATATGTATTTGGGAAAATGTTTGAAATTGCTTACAATAGAATTATCTCTACAAAAAATATGGTTTTCAAATTATTACTTGCTTTTTAAAGGGTGCCTATCTACTTTCCAGCTGATCGTGCCAATATGGATTTTTCTTTTACTTCAGCACTGCAGCCTTCTTCGGGGTTTCATTTAGAAATAGTTAAAGTATCTTATTATCTTGATCAAATATATCGGCACTCGAGAAGGTGATATGGTCAGTGCCATGATTTGGCTGTGTATCTGCATACGCAGCTGCGATACGTTCTGATTTGAAACTAGTACGTAATATAAATGAATGAGCTTAGAGTCCGTCTGATTAATAACTCGAAACAAATCTCGGGTTCACAAACGTGATTGAACCAGGTTCTTCGGTTTATGAGGTGAGCACTTTGACCTCTACGCCACTCGGAAAAATTCATGACATTGTACCCAACGCTTGTTTAAAGCTGTTTAGCTTTAATTATTTTGCAGCCATATTGGACATATGGAGGTTGATAAGAATTGCTTTGGAACACATTGTTTTTCCGTTAATATAATCCTTTAACCTTTTATAACGCTTTGTGGAATTACAGCAAGTTTTGCAAAGAGGTTTCTTAAATTGATGAAATTTTCAAGAAAAACTCACGTGATCAAATCCCAAATCAACTTCGTCCTCGGATGAAGCTAACCCACAAATAACTAGAACAACAATGAAGTACTTTAAAGAATGCGCCATCATTTTGCTCTATTTTACACGGAATAGTAAAGAATCCAGTTTGTTTATTTAAATATACACAAGTTTAATTAAAGAAATTTCACAGCGTAAACTGTAATAAATTATTGGAAAATTGCAAGCGCTTTGCGTCAAATCAAATTAATTAAACACGGAGTCGTTGAATAACGTGCACATTAAATATTCAGATTAAAAGGTACTATTTTTAATCCATTTTCAGCCTCGGTCATTTTGTTGCAGTACAAATGACTTTAAGGGTTCATATAAAATGTTATTGGAAAAAATTACAAAATTTAAAAGGTATGCAATTCTTAACAGTGTTGAGTAATTTTTGACTCCTGAGGGATTCATTGTAGTTAAAGCTCCTACAAAAAGGGCTTTCTAACTATTCCAGGCTTCAAAATTTTTTTCTGAAATATGAATTATAGTTTGAGTATTTGTTTCATAAACACAAAAAAGCTACCATTTTATATCAGCTTAAATAATTTTTGAAATACTCGGCAAATCAAAAATATTCTAAAAAAACAATTCTCGAAATTTTAATAAAATTCCAAAGAAAATTGTAGTGTCTTGGCCAATTTGGAATATATACCATCCACTATTTCATATTGTTGTTGTAGTGTTTCCATACAATTGATTCGATTTCAACGAAATTTCGCGAATAGATTAGTCTTGTATATTATTAAAATTTGAAAAGGGTTAAGGGTGCTATTTGGATTTTATGGAGCATAATGTAAAATTCACAAATCCTACTAATATTCACAAAGTTGAGTTAACTTTGAGTTCAACGTATTTTTGCCCTTGTGCTCATTAAGAACTATGATTTGTTTAAATTTTTCCGCCATATGTGTCAAGTTGCGAGAAAGGAACGCAAATTTTCCATGCGTGTTGTCTTTCTTATTTCCACGACGAATATATCTTGTTGATATTGAGAAGAAAACAACACTTTAAGCTTTAGCGAATTAACTTCAGAACAGATTTTACATTTCATATTATTCTCAACTTTGCAGCTATTCTTAATACTGACCTACATACTACAATTCGAATTATGCTTACAAATATTGATCAGCATATTTGCAATTACTTCGCAATCAATAATTTCCTCGATTGCAATTATGCTGTCTTTACATAAATTGATTAAGCAATGATTTCATCAATTGCAAACATGATGTGTTTACATAAATTGCTTTTAATTATATCCATGAACTAGGTTAACCAGTTGACTGGTAGTTCATTGGCATTTGGGGTCATTTCGATCGTAAAAGTATTATTTTGAAATGACGGCGTCGATATTGCTATGGTTGCTTCATTTGGTAGCGGCGTCGATGACGTCACCCCTCCCTCCTTTGATTGAAAACACACCTGGGTTTTCTTTGCAAATAAATTTTTAAGTGAACTGTACCTTTTTTACAAATAAATGTATGTAAAAATCAAGACAATGGTAATTATGGAAAACGATATGAATGTTGATAAAGCGAAATATTCTGTTTCCTTTTTGTGAAATTTAAGTTCATTTATTTTTTCGATATTTTCAATTTGCCCTAAAACTAATTCATCAAAAGTTCGTTGGTTTATACTTTGATTGATTTTAAACGTTGATTGCACAATAAAATTTTGTTTAAAAGTTTGTATGTTATTAGAATATATCTGATTAGCAATGTTGATATTACATTTGTGAAAATGCAAAAGATAATTTCCGTCTAAGTGCAATTCCCTATCATCACAAGTACTATTAAGATATGTTTTGTTTGCATTCTTTACCAATATTGATCCAGGTTCTATCTCTATAACATCCATCTTATAATTTTTTGTCTTGATACAATTGTTTTGAAAAATACATTGGTCACATTTCTTCAAATTTTGCCTATTAGCATTACTTGAATATTTGTAACATACATTAGTAATTTTAACAATTTCTTGGCTATGAAATGAAAGTTGCTGGAAAAGTTTATTAGCGATGGGTGTAATTCATGATCTTTCGGCATTTATTGTGTCTTTCGGAATTCTAATGGCAAATAATATTTTGTTTTCCTTATAGCTAGCTGCGCCCAATCTTATATTTTGTAATTTGTATACATCAACATGGTATCGAACAATTTCTTCGCTTGTTAAGATATTACTGCTCATTATATTTAGCCTAGCAGATGCGATATTATTTTGAATATGTTCTACATTATCATCTAAAATTTTTATTTTTAACATAAAATCAAGATCGATTAATTGTTTGTAAATTTTCTCATTCGTTTGTCGTATATCGTTGAATCTTTCTAAGAACTTGCTTCTATCTGATTCTATAACTTCCATCAATTTGGAAAATGTTATATTAAAATGATTATTAATTGCGATATTTTGGTTAATTGTCTCAACTGTCCTGTGAGTGTTTTCGTCGATAGTCCTTAAATATTCCTCAATTTCAGTTCTGTCGTTGTCGTCCATAGTCCCGTATAGCCATTTGAGTCCAGTCCCTATAATATTTATAGGTCCTCGTTTTTGTCTATGTGGTAAAATTGTTAGTATTTTAGTTTTAATGGTCGACAATTCATGCCGTAACAGTTGTTGATCTTCATTTGATTCTATTTGATTAAGATTAGTTTCCAATGAATTAATTATGAATCGAATATCTTCTGGATTAATAATTTGAAGTATAGTATAATAATTTTCAACAATTACAACATTTTTCTTTTTTATTTCTATAAAACCGTCTTCTCTGGTCACTTTCTCTATTGTCAGCGTCCCGTCTGTTGGCGTCAGCAATGTCAGTACTGTAAGCACCAGTATCCAATTGATCTGAAAATGTTTTCCCTCTTTTTATATTGATTGGATGAATATTCTCTAATTTAAGTTTTCTAAATCTAGGTTCATTCTTATGCCTCAGTGCTTTATAATTCTTAACATACCCTTCTTCCTTATTGTTCTCATAATCTTCCCTACTTTCGTTTAGCTTATTAATCTTTTTTTCCTTCGTAATTTTTAGTAGTGTTTCTATTTCTTCGGGATTTACTTTCCCTTGCTCAACATCTAAAGGTTTGCATCTAATTACTGAATGGAAGGATTTGTTGTACCATTCAACACATTTAAAAACTCTCTCTTGAATACTCATTTCTGATTTTTCTACCTCTAAAACACGAAGTTTTTCACCTAATGTATTATGAAAACTATTTATATCTGCGTTCCCTGTATGGCTGTTAGGTTTAGTAAAGTGTGATTCGACTCCTTCGACTTGCAAAAATTCTTTCACATTTACCGAGTTAAATTCATTATCCATTATGAGTCGATTTGGTTTACTTTTCATTGAAAAGTATAATCTTATCTTCTCTGTTATTGTTATGCTGTTCCTGTCTTCTAGGTGTAAAGCTACGACGAATTTCGAAAATCTATCAATAAAGGTTATGAAACTATGCTTTTTATTGATATACTCGTATATGTCTACATGGACAATTTGATTGACGTTAGATGGGGTTTCAATTAACACATATTTTGGTTTTGAAGGCTTTCGGTCATATTTAGCCCTGTTACAAGTATCGCAATTGTTTATGAATTTTTGTATTAATGTTTTCAAATTTTTAAAATAGATATGTTTCTTCAATCCTTCGTAATTCTCATTAATTCCAGCGTGTCCCGTTTCTCTTTTGTGATACCTGGCTATTTGTCTGAAAGTCTCGTCTTCAGTTTTCATGTCTTTTGCATGATATGCACATTTATAAAATTTGATGTTTTTACTGAATAGCTTAATTAGCTTCTGTTGGACCAAGTTGTAATTATGGTCGGACAGTTCTGAGAAAATGCCTACTTTACCTCCTGTGGGCAACTTATGGAAGATATCAGACATAGAATTGTTTTTGATAACCTCAAGTGAGATGAATATTTTCCATTTGGAGTTAATTGTTTCGATTTCCTTTATTTTGTAATTTGTTATTATAATTCGGGTGTTAAAACGGTTCACAACAGTGTCTAGAATTGGGAAATGATCATTAAGTTCTTCTTGTTGTGAGTGAATCGTTGCATCGGTACTCGTATTATCCTCGTTGACATTATTTCCATCTATTGCATTAATTTCACCTGTTTCCGCGTTAATTCTACTCATAAAATCTGCAGCTTTGTTTTCTTTTCCTTTTATATAATTTATATTAATATCATATTCTCCTAATCGCAACAACTACCTTTGAAGTCTTGGGTTAATATCTTTTCCTTTATTCTTGCTTTGTAACCACTTGAGTGGCTGATGGTCCGTCATTAAGTCAAAAGGTCTGCCATAAATGTAAGGCCAAAAATAATTAACTGCCCAAACGACCGCTAGAAGTTCTTTTTCTACGGTGGCATACCTTTTTTCGTGATCATTTAACGTCCTACTCGAATAGCTGATTGGATGTTCGTCCTGTGTTAGGACCGCTCCTATCGCAAAGTCACTTGCATCCGTAACTAGTTTGAATTTTTTCTTAAAATCCGGATACCTCAAAATTGGTGCATCTGTTAGCAATCTTTTTAATTTTTCAAATGCATCAATGTATTGGGGATCGTTTTTGTTGATCTTGCATTCTTTCTTTAAATATTTTGTCATTCCTTGGGCTACCTTTGCGTAATCTTTCACAAATTTCCTGTAATAGCCAGTCATACCTAAAAATGATTTGATTTGTTTAGCTGTTTCAGGCAGTTTCAGCTTCCGGATATTTTCTTTCTTATTCATGTTTGGTTGGACTCCTTCTGCAGTCAAAATATGTCCCAGATACTCCGTAGTTCTTGCAAAGAAGCAACATTTGTCAATCTGAATTTTGAGATTATGAGCTCTTAAACGATTGAAAACCTTTTGAATGCTTGATATGTGTTCTTCCATAGAGGTGCTAAATATCAGGATGTCGTCCAAATATATGTAATCTCTCAGGACAGAATTAATTAGCCGCTGAAAAGTCGCTGGGGCATTTTTTAACCCGAACAGCATTCTAATAAACTCATGATGACCTAAAGGTGTTGAGAATGCTGTTTTCTTTCTATCCTCCTCTTAAATCAACACCTGATGAAAACCTTTGGCAAGATCTAAAGTTGTAAAATATTGAGCCCTACCTAGTTTTTCTAATATTGTTTCTATATTGGGAATCGGAAACTTGTCGCTAATAGCCTCTTCATTAAGGTGTCTATAATTGATAACGATTCTCCATTTCTTCTTTCCAGACTTATCGATTTTTTTCGGGACAATCCATAAAGGTGAATTGTAGGGTGAATTTCTCTCTTTAATAATACCCTGTTCCAACATTTCTTTCATTTGTCTATTAATTTCCTCCTCGTGTATTTGAGGATACCTATAAATTTTAGAGAAAATAGGTCGGCTCGTTTTCGTAACGATTTCATGCTGAATTTCGTGGGTATGGGTTAGTTTTTGTCCTTCCTGGAAAAATAAATCCTTGTTCCTTTCTATTAGAATACCTAACTTAGCCTTCTCCTCGGAGTTCATATCGTCCCTTACTAATTTATTTAGGACATCGTGTTCAACGGGTAGTTCTTCTAAAGAATTGATTTCATCATAGCTGTATGGACAAAAATTTAAAAATTTTGTTCTAACATTATTTATTTCAATGTGTCCTTCATCTAAATTGATAACAGCCTGCATTGGTTTCAGTACATTCTGTCCAATGAGACCATCGAAATCTTTGTTTTTGAACGTCGAGAGTTTCCAACTAATGAAGCTATTTTCATTAAACTCGGTTGGAACTTCCGTTATAATTTCTTGGGTAACTTTTGTAATACCATTGAGTGTGTTAAATTGGAGAGGAACTTGCAAATCTTCACGTTTGTAGTTAAGTAATTTATTCTTGTCTAATAAGGTGGTAGTGGACCCGGTATCGATTAAACATTTTTGTCAATACCGATAGTCAGTTCCACTATCGGTAAGTTCTGTTGTGAGGCATTGATTGAAAATTTACTTCCCCTTGCAAATGATCAACCTCCATTGGCTCGTTACGTCTCGTTTGTCTAGAATTTCCACTAGTAAACAAATGTTGATTATGCCGATACTGACCCGAGTTTGCCTGAATAAAATCGTTATTTCTACGAAATTGTCCAGAGTTAGAATTATTTGTGTTATTCCTAAATAGTCTTGTCTCATTATTTTGCGTTCGCTCAAAACCCCTTTAGTAATTCGTTCTAAAGTTTCCGTCGCCACTGAAAAGCTGATAGTTGCGTCTATGTCTATATTGTCTGATGAGTCTAGTCTCGTCTAATAAATAGAATGCTTCTCTAAGTGGTAATGTTTCTACTGTAGATTACACTTGCAAGATGTTGGTCGATACCATCCAAGAATATTTTTAAAATAATAGATTCATTTGATGTAGGAGAAAATTCTATGGGCTTCGAACTATCAAATTTAAATTTCGGTTTCAATTTATCCAATATATTTTTTAACAATCTATAATATTCACTTACATTATTATTCCTGGTATTAATCGCTTGATGATGTAGGCTGTGATATGATTCTCGAACACCAAAATTTTTGATTAGCTCGGATTTCACTTGCTCCCAACTTGGACTAGCTCCCAAAGTTCTTATGGCTTGTAATGCAGGACCCTGGATTTTGTTTAGTATGTACCTGTTGTATACATATTCGTGTAGAGGTACATGTTGCCGGAACATAGGAAGTATGAGCTCCACTTCTCTGAAGAAACATGATAAATCGTAGTTTTCACGTCCACACAATTCCTTGATCGCTGCTGCTTCCTTTAGCAATTCACCAGGAGAGATGTTAACTGGTTGATTAGCAGAATTACTCATTTTCGTTTGTCTTTCTTTTATTCTTAACTCTTATTTTTTCTCTTCAACACTGTTTTGGTTTTCGGTACCAAGGGACCTTTATTAGCTACCTCCTTCTAAAGAAAGGGTAGGAGCGAATTCTCTTAAAATTTTGCTCGAGGCAATGCAAGCCTTTTAATTATAATCTTTTATATTTTTTCTTTTCACTGTTTTGGTTTTATGGTACCAAAGGACCTTTATTAACTACCTCCTTCTTCAGAAAGGGTAGGAGCGAATTCTCTTGAAATTCTGCTCGAGGCAATGCAAGCCTTTTAATTATGATCTTTTATATTTTTTCTTCTCACTGTTTTGGTTTTATGGTACCAAGGGACCTTTATTAACTACCTCCTTCTTCAGAAAGGGTAGGAGCGAATTCTCTAAAAATTCTGCTCTAGGCGATGCTAGCCTTAAGTTAAAACGCGATTTGGTTTACGGTACCAAGCACCTATATCGGAAATGAACCTTTCTTTAGAAAGTTATCTTCCACTAAAACTTTAACACTTAGTCAATCTTTGGATTGACTCGTTACCGACTGCGCCACGAATATATCTTGTTGATATTGAGAAGAAAAAAAAACAACACTTTAAGCTTTAGCGAATTAACTTTATTCATTCCGCGGTTCTTCTGAACTGATTTTACATTTCATACTATTCTTAACTTTACAGCTATTCTTAATACTGACCTACATACTACAATTTGAATTATGCTTACACATATTGATCAGCATATTTGCAATTACTTCGCAATCAATAATTTCCTCGATTGCAATTATGCTGTCTTTACATAAATTGATTAAGCAATGATTTCATCAATTGCAAACATGATGTGTTTACATAAATTGCTTTTAATTATATCAATGAACTAGGTTAACCAGTTGACTGGTAGTTCATTGGCATTTGGGGTCATTTCGATCGTAAAAGTATTATTTTGAAATGACGGCGTCGATATTGCTATGGTTGCTTCAATTGGTAGCGGCATCGATGAAGTCACCCACGTGATCCACGATATGACTTTTTCGTTCGAGATTCGAATAGTTCTCATTAAGATCTCTTATTTGATATTCCACTCAATTACCTTTACTAAAAAAATATGTTTGAGCTTTTTTTGATACCAGGCGTGACTCCCCTTAAATAATTTTTAAATGTTTGATACTACCTAAACTTTTAAGAGAACACAATTTTTTTGCTGTGACACATAAACAGATGAACAAATGAACAGAGGGTTAGACAGGTTGCCAGACAGGACACAAAACTAGCAAGCCTTTGTAAAATTCTTTTTAGAAGCCCTTAAAAAGGCCATCGAGTGATGGGTCCTGAGGAGAATGACCGACGCAAAACAAGATTGGGACCAATGGTGAATTCGATACATCTATGATCTGTATGAAATTTTTGACGAGTTAGAGGTCTCAACGATTGCAAGACTGTGGAAGCTGCAATGAGCTGAGCACGTAGATTGTATGGACGACCAATGGATACCCAAAAGGGTATTCGTTGGGAGAACTGAAGGGCGGGAAGCAGTGAGGAAACTGAGGAGACGATGGTCAGACTTGGTCGACGAAAACAGTTCATTGCTGCTCAGATTTCAAAACTGGAGGACGCGGTCCATAGACCGAGACAATTGAAGGCACTTTTTGGAGAAAGCGAGAGCCCGGGAGGGGAAGTGGTGCTACGCAGAAGAAGAAGAAAGCTCATAAAGATATGCCTCCAAGCTTTTTTCTTCAGATTTTGTAAGCCACAGCTATCCAATTTTTTCGCACATTTTTCCCCTCCCTGATCTCTTCGAAATAAATAGCGCCAATTTGAGATCTGTCTTTGAAAGTCATCATTCACTTGGTGCCCCATTTGACCACAATTGTTAAAATTTTTTTTAGATTGTCCTTCAAGAGCTTTCGAAAATAGTTGACTGTAAAATGTATATACTTCTAAATCAATTGAATATATTTCCATCTAATCTAGCTAAGATCAAGAGGCAAATAATACGACTAATTTGGTTGTTGTCCGTTTATTTTTACATGACCCTGTGCAATTAAGGTCATGAGATGACATTCTTTACAAGCCCCAATCAGGGGTTAATAGATTAATATTAATCATTTTAAAAAGCATTATTCTTACCAATTTTTTGTCATCTTTGGGCTCTGTATTACATTCAATTCGTGGTTTCTACTCTATGTTTTATTTTCAAAGCAAACTCGAAAAATACGTTCAACGTTCTTGAATGAGAAAAATCTATGATAGCCTGTTTGAAAAGAGTACAACGGCTTACTTTCCCAAGAGAATTAGACCAACTAAAAAAATAGCAGCGTAGAGATTAATGGTACAGAGACTCCATTCTATCCCCATAACTCATACTTACTACTCCAACGAACTAAACAACATTTACAGATAAGCTAGTAATAATGTATACAAACAACGTAACACTGACAAACTTTTTACACAGCACAAACAAAAGTAGGAACGCCAACTGACTGAAACTAATAAGAACGACCAACATTGGATTCCTTTAATGTATTTAGGTAAAGAGACATACACTTCCTTTGAACATACAAGCTGCAAACTGCATTCAAAACTAAAAACAACATTGGAAACAAACTGAAACCAAAACTGAATGACACATCTATCCACTAGAACAGCGGCATATACATACTGACATGCATGGATTGCAACATTTTATATATTGGAAGAACAACATTGAAACTAACGATAAGATACAAAAAGCACTTACAATCTTTTTTACAAAACAAGGCAGACTTGAATTGTGCGACACACTTACAAATCCACGCACATGACCCTGATGCTATGACAAAATTTATGACATTGCTACATAACAAAGCAAAGGACCAAGACTTTACATCCTAGAAAGTCTTGAAATATACAAACATAGAAAAACAGACGGTAACATTATCAACGAGCAATTTATTACAAATCCTGACGCAATTTTCTCAGTACTAGACAACACTTTCCGATAAAAATGAGAACGAGATGAAACGGAAACAAACGGGTATCCAACAATCAAAAAAACAAAAACATAACATCTCTCTACTTGACCTAATTTAGTACCTGGCCTAATTTACTACCACCTACTTAACCCATCCTAGGACTATATAAAGTCATTCCCTTCAACACATCCTTTGGACATTGAAAATGACTCAAAGAAGTCGAAACGCGTCTACTCATACAACAAAGCAAGGCCCGACAGCTTTTCAAGAAAAAAAAACAACATATAAGGGAGATGATTCTTTGACAATTTTTTACTAAGGGTAGCTGTAATACAAGGTCATGACCAGAAATATCAGCATATAAAAAGGGGTAACTGCATGGAGGGACGTGGATGCGGTCAAAATATGTGAAAAATGATGGCCCACACTTCGCTCGTTAACTCAAGATTTTTGAATGAATTGAAAAATGTTGGTATTTATGAGTAAAAGGGCATTAAATAACTCCAAAGTTAGAACTTGGCAAACTTCGCTAGTAATAATATAATTTGCGAATTGTAAATTTTTATCCACGAATTCTGAAGGTGACCTGTTTCAACGGCTAGAAGTTAGCAATACAAACGATTAGTTAAACGTGAATGCAATAAGTATTTATTTGCACTTACTCTATTTAAATACAATTTTTCTTAGCCTAAATTTGATGCAAGAGTAAAATTTTATTTATTGATTGGAAAAAATGTACAAATCATGAACAAACCTATTTCAATATGTTCTACAGTTCAATTACATTTCTCAATTGCAATTCGTGCATTTTTTAAAAGTTTAAGTACTTGCATTACAATGCAATTTTTTAAGAAATAGTGAATTATTGCATTTTACACAAAGTTTAATGAACATTCAAATGATGAATATGTGAATTATAGTTCACTGACATGGACATTGCTGGGCCCCTAGAGTTGTTCTAGATCTATTGTTAATGTTCGTCAAACCAGTTGGTTTTCAATGAGGCACTTCGTGTGTGGATGTTGGTGTTCATTGGGATGCTTCTTATGTTTATAGTTTGAGATGACCACTTTCGGATAAGATAAATCATCAGAGCAGTACCTAGTACTCAGCACGTAGTCATCACAGTGATACTAGCGGCTATCCCATGACGTTTAATAGTCGTCCAAGAGAGCTTTCAAAGGATTAGAGAAGGTCTTGGTGTTCGTTTGTAAGTGCGGAAAATTTATTCGTTGTCGAGATGATAGCCGAGGAATTCAAGTGTGATTCGAGTGCTGAATTTTCGTTCACATTGCGGGTGGGAAATAAATGTGTAACATAAACTGGGAACTCGACATCTTTACATAGTTGTGGAGTGAGGATGTACTCGAGTGCTGAGATAGTACAATCAGGCGTTGCTCGAAGTATCCCAGTTCCGTTCAACATAATGTTACTTCCCATGCCGTGGCATACAGTTTGCGCAGGTGTAGCGTGTGGAGTCACGAAAAGCCAAGAATAAGGGCTTGTAAGTTGTTTCCAAATGGGCTTATGCTGTTGAAAGGTTTTTGTAGACACCGTCTCCCTGTGTATGAATTATAAACTTCCCAAATTATACATTTAGGTCGTATTTTGATGTCAATAAGTGTAGTCTGTGTGGTCTAGTGGTTAGAACATGAGATGCATAAGCCGAAGGTCCCAGGTTCAGATCTCGTTCGGAGCAACGTGATTTAGTTCAGGGGATTTTTCGGACAGACTACAAGTGTTCACTCAGTGGTGATATGTTCTGATTTAATCAGATCATATCATAGCTGAGCAGGCACACGGGACATGGTACTGACCAAACCAACTTCCGAAGAAATCCATACGGTCATGACAATGAGATACTCTAACCATCTCTAAGCGAAGACCCGAGAGGGGCTGTAGTGCTACAAAGAAGAAAGAAAGAAGTGTAGTCATTGCGAGCAAGTATTGGTTGGTATTTGTGCATTGAAAACCTCATTTACGTTCGCTTCAAAATAGAGCTCGTTATCATAGTTGATTCCCCGAGCAGAGATGAGCTGATTTCGAATATGGAGAAAATCTTTGTTTTCTTGAATGGGAATCGCAGATGCATTGATCAGATCGTACCTGCAAATGTCGATTATTGTGTGCTGACCACTAATTTGTAGGTAATCTCCTTTGTAAGAGGTTTTTATTTTTGATGTGGTGGCATGTAAAATCTCAAGATGAGCCCCAACATCTTGGAGATTATATATAGCTGATTCCGATTCCACTTGTTTTATGCATTCCCGAATTCCGGAATTTTTTTAAATGGTTCGCAAGATACAGTCATATTTGTGGAATAAATCATTTATGTAGTTTTTGGCATGTTGATGGAGCGCTAGAAACTAAATGTTGCTTTGATTATGGTCAACTTCAGAAAACCTTTCTTTTGATTTTTGAGCCTCAACCCTCTGTTCTGTTGTTCTGAAAATCTTGTAAGTTTGTTTTTAATTCTTGAAGCCATTGTATTTAGGGTACATGTCATTTTGAGTATAATTTTTCCTTGTTTTAGAACGAGCTGTTTCAATTTTTCCTGATTTCTGCCGCCAAGATGATCGACATCCATGATGACCTCATCATTGACACCAAATAATGAAGTGAGCTTTTGGCCCAGAAACCCTCGTGTTTTCAGAGGAGTAAACAAGTTGAAGGAGCAGGAGGATGCCCCTGCCAGAAGGGTATTGTAAAACAATCCGTAATTCCAACGATATATTCTGCATATCAAAACTTAACTAATACTATATACAGATTCCATGAATTGAGCTCGAATAATTATTATGGTTATTATGATTTTAAACTCGCCACCATTTCGTTTCAAGTGTTTTGACCCCGTCACTTGATTAGTCGTGAGTACACATCAATATTACAAGCCATTTCTAAGATTTTTATCAAAATTCCTACATATTTGTAGCGTCTAGGTCCGTTGCAAGCGTGTATCTCCCTAGTATCACGTGTTAATGTTGTTGTTTAATCATTAAATATTCAATCGGCTGTAACTTAGCTGTTTATTGTTCAATTATTGTGAAATTTTCGAACCATATACAATTCCTTTCAGAAAACTTAAATTATAGATTTTGGGAAATTTAAGGGTCCCATCTTGATTTTATACGCAAAAAAGCAAAATTTATAAAATGTACTATTATTAACAAAGTTGATCGAATTTCGACTTCTAAGGTATTTGTTGCGCTTGTGAAGGAAAAATTGTCAGTTTAAGTACTGTTTTGAAAAGCTCTTATAAAGAACTTTCATTTGATATTCATATCGGCTACCTGTGATGAAATTTTTTTTCAGCGGCCTCACTCCTGTACTGTAATCATCGATTCATGGCCTATTTTTTCGAATCCTAGAATGGTTACAAAACCCTTTTGCAAGGAGCTCTCTCCTGCCTTCTCGACTTGTTTCAGTTCTGAGTATTAATTGTGGGTACTCATTTTCAGTCATTCATTCAATTGAATCAAGTGTTAAAAGCATGCGCCTTAAACGTTGAAGTTGGGGCGAAATAACTCAAAATTATTCAATCTTCGCATTTAAAACAGCCACTATTTTGCTTGACGATTACTAATGCCACTAGCTGAGGCAATTCTCAAAGATATTCATGATACCTCTCATTCCTGAAATTTTCATGCAAATCCTAGCAAAGTTGTAGTGCCTATGTCGGTAAAAAGGGCATATGATTCCATAGCCATATGTTTCCATAGTAATACAGCGCATATTGTTTCCATAGTAACACAGGAAAATTCAAACCGCTATAACTTCGTTAAATACCATTCGATCTTTATGAAACTTTTAGAGCAGATTAATCTTATAAATAGTCATCTGTGTACTGAATTTTCTTAAATTTAAGGGCACTGTTAAGATTTTATTCAAGTAAACATAAAATCGATAAATCATACTATTACTAACAAAGTTGAGAGAATTTTGACTTCTCATATATTTGTTGTTATTGTACTCATAAAGGCCTACATTCATGATTTTTTTCAGATTTTTTCGGGTCAAAGGGGGGACACAAAATTTTTGTACATTTCCCCTTCCTCTGCCCCCCTCCAAGCAAAATTTGTCATTTTAAGACCTGTTTTGAAAATTTCTCATTAAGACCTTTCATTTCATACCCATATTGCCAATGATAACTTTTTTCTTCAGGGGCAACTCCCCTATATGGGGAGACCCCCCTTAAAGACCTTATAAATTTTTTTCGTGGTGAAACTTTGAAGAGGGCGTCACTTCGCACCTATTTACAAAATCTTATGTTTCTAGCTTATGTAGTTTGCGAGAAAAAGTGGTGTAACACACGGACGGACGGACGGACGGACGATTTTAGTAGGGTATTGTAAAATGATTTTACAATACCCTAAAAAAGAGATCCCAATAATGAATCTGATCATTCACTTGCTCAGTGGCTGTACATATCGTTCGAATGCTTACATTGACCTTTCCGATATTTTGCTCGTCAAGTTTCGGATCGTCCAGAGGTAATTTGAAATCAAGTTGCAGCGCCCCTCGAAACAGGTTAGCCACTCTAATGTGCTCAATATATAATTCACCATTTAACGGAGAAATGCTGACTTTAGCTGAACTTGGAGATACACAGGTTCCTAGTGCTAATAAAGTTGAAAATAATATGGTCGCAGAGGTGACTAGTTTTGACCTCGATTTGTTCAGCTTTGGTTCAACTCGGCTCTCTTCGAGTAAATTTCGTTCATTTGGAGTAGTGGATGTTTTTGCGATTGGAGAAATAATCGATGTACATATTAACTGCTTCTGGATAAGGTAATAATCGTGATTTAGCTACTACTGGAGTCAATGTTTGCTGATTTTCGTCATTAAAAGGAAGACTGCACACCTTGGTTATTGCACGTTTAGTGAACTACTCATTGAGTTTCAAATTTAACGCGTGACCACCTATGCCTAAACGAATGTTTCATATATTGTAACAGCTTTCATCATTTGAGCAGAGTAGCATTACTCTCACTGGGATCGGTTATGATTTCAAAAAGGTTAAGAAAATGACGTTGTGTTAAGGCGCACCCATCAGATGGATCAGAACTTATGTCAATCAGAGGTTTAGAATTCAAACAGGCTTCTATTTGAGCGAGAAATGTGTTGAATTCTTCTATTGTTAAAATTTGCTAGCCAATTGTTTTGTAGGTGTGTCGTTTCAACGACTTGACACCGGCCTCCCAGAAACCCTCAAGTTATGGGCTGCCACGAGAGATGAACTTCCATTCGATACCTTCTTGTACCAGCTCTGCTCCTGCATTTCGTGTTACGTTGATATATTCTTCTTGCAGATGTTTTTATGCTCCATGAAAGTTGATGCCACAGTTGCTTTAGAGGATACAACATTTTCCTCTTCTAACGATGCATCTCTGAATTGCTGCTAAATAAGTTGGCGTATGTCGGATATCAGCTTGAGGTGAAAGAATTTGGTACCCATGCAGACAGATATGGGTATATACGCCTCAATGGTCGTTGATCCCCATAGTTCCCCATAAGCCGTTAATTCGGTTTGGCCATCATCTTGAAGCACGGTAATCAATTCTTAAGAATGCCACTTGTTAACGTGTAGCCAGAGAGTCTCCAATATTTTTAACGTAGCGCACTTAACGTTAGCTGGACTTCTCCATGAAGTGTTTGTTGGTGGAAATTTTTTATGGGAAGCTCCGCTAAGGTCCCTTTTGGAATTTTGGTCGGATGTTTGGCTTCTTCACCGATGAGCGCGTGGTAGATTCTTCCACCTATTCTCAAAACACCATCTGTGTCGAGCCATGGGGCTAGACCTCGTAGGCTACTGGTAGCTGATACACTGTTTGATCGTTGCAGGTGTTGTAAATGTTCATGAAATGTGTGGGCTTGTGCTAAACGAATGCAGAGTGTTTCTGCATTTTTCAATCCTTCTTTAGTGAGATCACCGGTTCGTTTGAGAGATGGTTACGGTATTGTGCTTCAATCGGAGTGCTAAAGCTACGAATCTTTTCAATTTTTCAACGTATGAGAAACGTCGTAGAATTCCTGAATCCGCGGTAGTTTTGTCAATTGCCAATGCAACCGCCAATGTACGAATGGGTTTTTACGGGACTCGATGAATTTACTAGCAACGTTTTAAGCCAGCTTGGCACATTCCACCATTGAGTTAGGTTCAATACGTCCTTTCAGAAAACACCCCGAGATGCAAAATCTGCTAGATTATCCTTAGTTGCAACATGATGCCATTGTTCTATGTTGGTCTTGTGTTGAATACGTCTAACTTGATTGGCAACCAAAACCTTCCAATTAGACACAGGATTTCGAATCCAGTCTAGTACAATTGATGAGTCAGCCCTTTAAAATTTTGGAACGTGTTTCCAACCATATGCATGAACGACTTGCTCCATAAGATCTACAAGCAATTCAGCTCCGCACAATTGAAGAAGGAAAAAGTTGACGTTTTGAGGGGTGCCACCTTTGCTTTGGATGTAACAAGAGTAATACTTGTAGCATTTGAGGATTTTACTTTTATGTAGATGACAGTAGCATATTTCTTTGATGATGTATCGCAGAAACCATGTAACTCAATCTGTTCCTGGTTGGAGTAAGCAGGTAGTTGTTTATGTACGGTGAGCCAATCTTGTATGTCTTTTTCTCGTATTGTATCATCCCAGCCGCACTTCATAAGCCATAATTTTCGTACTGTGACTTTCCCAATTATTATGCATGGTTATTTAGCCTAATGGGTGAAAAATTTTGAATACCTTGGACAGAATGTTTCGTTTTGTGATATCCTGAGGAATACTTCTGTTGATTAAGAAGGTAAAATGATCTTCTTCAGGATGCCATTGTAGGCCTAGTAGGCTTCAGGATACCTTGATTGTTCATCCTTTGCCAATTGGTGAAGTGTTCTGATGGCTAAAAATGGTGCACTTGATGTTCCGTATGTGGCGGTTTTTAATTGGTAGTACTGAATGGGATCTTCGGGTTGAAAATGCCAAAGTATGCGCTGAAAAGCCATGTCTTCTTCACTGACCCATATTTGGCGGTACATTTTCTCAACGTCTACAGCCATGACGTAGCGGTGTTGTCTCCATCGCATGAGCACATGAAGAATGTTTTGTTGAATGGATGGTCGAGTTAGTAATGTGTCATTCAACGATTTCCCACCTAATCCTCGCTGAGATGTATTAAAAACTACTCTCAATTTGGTAGTGGAACTGCTGCTTTTCATGACTGCATGATGTGGTAAATAGTAGTTGGGTTTAGAATAAATAAGCTCTGGTGGCACTAACTGCATAGGTCCTAGCTTTAGGTACTCTGCCATATACTCTTTATATTGACTGTACAAGTCACGATTCCGAATCAATGCCTGCTCCAATCTCCGAAATTGCATATAAGCAATTTTAGTAGTTTCGCAGAGGGACAAATCTTCCCGAGTTTTAAAATGAAGACTGACTGTATACCGCCCACAATCCGTACGCTTGGTATGCTCAATGAAATGTTTCTCAACTCGTAGATCGTCAGTAATTAGTGATTTTTCTTCTGGTACATCCTCGAGTTCCCAAAACTGTTTCAGGTGTTCATTAAACTGTTCAAATGAAATCAAAGAATTGGCTGACTTTGTTTTGGATGAAGTTGCGGTTGGACCAAAAAGAACCCAATCAAACTTTGTTTTTTGTGCACTTGGGTTTCCTGGACGGAGCTCTGGTAGCAAAATACAACCATAGACATCCGCGCCAACTAGTACATCAATCTCAGATGGGACATTAAACGAGGGATCCACCAAATCCGAGTGCTGTAACCCATCGCATTTTACAAAAGGTTGAATGAACATGGAAATGATGAGTATATGAATTAATGCACTTTGCAGAAAGTTTAATGAACATGGAAATGATGAGTATATGAATTAATGCATTTTGCAGAAAGTTTAATGAACATTGAATATGTGAATTATATTGAAATGATGAATCTGCAAGAAGTTTCCAGGTTTCTCTGCCTGCGTACTTGAGCAGTTCAGCCGTGATACCATCATTAGCTGTCGCTTCACCATTTGTCATGGAGTTGATAGCCTCTCGAGCTCTTCCATAAGGATATCGTTGGTTGCAGAGAAAGCGGTTGTCGTTATTTAGTTGGGAGTCAAGTTACCTGGAGCCTTATACAGGCCTCGGTAGAAGTTAGTGATTGCCTTAATTATTTTCTGTCTATCTGTGAGTCGGGTGTTGTCATTATTTTGGGCTATCATATGTTTTTTGCCAGTGAGAAGGGCTCTTTTTGCCTTCTTGAGGCTTCTGTGATTTGTTTCTTGATATCTTCAGATATAATCTTCCTTATTGTTTTGCAGGTTTTTGAATATTCAATCCTTTCGACGTTTGAGGATGCTTTCGTTTCCCTGCGTTTTCTAAGCAGCACCTCAGTCTCATTTGATAGTTTGTGGTGCCTATCATCCACTCGTGATCCGCTTACTATTTCGGCTTTTTTCAGAATAGCTTCAGCTATGTGGTTTGCGTCCCAGTTTTGAGCATTTATTTCTTGAAAGTCAATAATTTCGTTTATTTGATATCCGCAGACCAATTCTCTTTTTTCTTTGAAAGCCGTTAAAAAAGATTTTTGCAAAAAAATTCGTAGAACAAAATGTGTAATTTGCACACACTGAACAAATATCATCCGTGCACCTTGATTTGTGCCAAATTTCCACACTTTGTTCTGGGAAATTTTTTGCAAAAAAACTTTTTTAAATATTTAATGAGTTAATTTAATTTAAATAATTTAGATCTAACAATCATAGCTTAAATCAACTCGTGGTAAGTAGTTTCCGAGATTTACTACTCTTTGTTTGAATTTAATAACTTTTACCATAAACTTTTTGCAAAATGTAATGAGTTTATTCAATAGCCAAACGTTCATTCTGACTCCTAACTAAACAATTTGTTCAAATATTCCTAATGTTCCTGAGGTGAACTACTGTAAAGTTTACCCAAATTAGCAGTTTCATTGTGAGCTGCGCCTTAAGTTACCATTCAAATAGCGAATTTTGCTAACCTTCTGAACCTCGAGAGCCACCATTTTGAATGCATTCATTTGATTTTGAATTTTTAAAAACATTTGTGTCATAGGGTTTCATCAATCAATGTGTCAAATCTCGTTCAAACCGGATTTTCTCTCTAGACAGGGTAAGTTTATTCAATTTTTAGTGAAAATGGTAGCTAAATATATTAAGTATTAAGTTTTCGACTTGTTTATTTTCATTTAATTTTGATAAATTTATCAACAATCCCTAGTTTCATCCAAATCCGTTCGAAAATGTAGCCACTAGAAGGCCTCAAACATCTGAAAAAAATTGCATATTTGAATCGCTGCCCTTTTGAAAGTTCAGGGCTGTCGAGAGGGAGGGGGGGGGGGATGGGAGGAATCCTCCCGGGCCCGGCCTTCCTAAAAGGGCCCGTACGTCTTATTCACCAATAAAAAATTTTTGTATTTTCTTCTCCCGAAATTCTTACCCCGAAAAAATTCCTAAAAATCGTAAACTAGCAAATAATAACTAAATTTCGAACCGAAAATTAAATTTTTTTTCAAATTTGGCGTATTTATTTTACCATGCTGCTCATGCCGCAGTTGAATGGATGGGTTTACAAGTGGCTGTAATAAAGTTTGCAACCAGTGGCCGCAAGCAAATTAGCTGGATACTGTCTCAGGTCTACCGGGCTTAACATGCTACCCATGCTCATTATCTATACGATACACATTTTATCTATGTGTGTATCATACTCATTCCATTACCATTCATCGTCAAGTGCACTGCCGCACACCATTGTCACGGGTTTCTCGCCAGAACGAAGCACACATTTTTCATCTGCCATACATGATTCGCGTGATCTTTCCCCTTGAAATATCGACGGATGAATGATTGCCTAGAGCTTTCTCAAAATTTCTAAGGCGAAGCTGATGGGTATGCATTTGTTGTAGATCGTGCTGCTTGGTTGAGTTGACATGTGCAAACTTCTTTAGTACATTTTGGCTTCTCTTGACGTCGCGTCCCTTTCATCAAAGATAGCCTGATTAACCTGTTTGCAACTGGCAACACGCTGAAGCATCTGAACTTGCTCAACGTAGGCGCTACTTATGATTATTGGCTACGATCGTAGTGCATCAGACATTCTAACAGAAGTTGTGGCGCAGATTGCAACACTTTGTAATTGTTTGTCGTTTTCACAATGTTGTGCGAAACAAAAAAGAAAACAATGGCGATTGGACATAACAACACATGAGTAAGTATCAATCATTTACTATCATTTTGCATCGCAATGGAAATTTTTTGGGGATTTTAGAACTAATCAGTCATTCCGACCTGATACTTCATAAACATTTAGAGAAGGTTAGGATTAGTCAACAACAACATAAACGTTTGCAGGTCCACTATCTTCCGGTTATTCAAATCTGTACTGAAAGAACGTAAAAGTGCCAAATACTTCGCTACCATCGTTGATGCTACACCTGATTCGAGTCATGTTGATCAAACTGCGTTTATTTTGCGGTACATTCATTTTAACTCGAAGAAAATAATATTTACAATTCAAGAACGATTTCTGGCTTTTGCGATTGCTGGTTTAATTTTCGATACTCTAGAAGAGGATAACATTCCTTTGGAAGATTGTCGAGCTCAAGGATACGACAATGTTGCTAATATGAAAGGATCATATAATGGGGTACAACGTCATATTCTGGAGGAAAATCCAAATGCTGTTTATTTGCCTTGTGCAACACATAGTCTTAATTTATGTGGTGTTATCTCTGCAGAATGCTGTGAGGCAGCAATCAATTTTTTCGCAGTTGTTCAGAAATGCTATGCCAGTTTCAGCAGCAGTCCACAACGTTGGGAAATTTTCAAAAAAGTATAACGGGTTCCCTTCACAGAATTTCAGATACAAAGGGGTCTGCTACGGCTGAGGTAGTTAAACCTTTTACCAAACATACTTCAGGATTACATGAAGCACTAGAAGGTTCACTAGACTTAATTTGACTGCGGAGACTCGTAGTGATGTTAACGGCGTTCTAAAATACATGCAAAAATTTAAGTGTATCCTGATGTCCTTAATTTGGTTTAAGATATTGACAGCTATTAATGAAAGTAGCATCCATTTTCAAGCCAGAGACGCTTCTATCGACATTGAAGTTCAAAATCTTGAAAGTTTGCTGACTGACTTGAACTTGATCCGAAATCAATGGGATGACATTTTAAGTGAATGCAAAACGGTTGCCATTCAATTGGGGATTTTATCAACCTTCCCTAATACTCGAAAGAAAAAACGCAAGAGGTGTTTCGATGAAAATGAAAATGACGATGACACGAGTGCAGGCGATCAAGAGACCAATTTCAAAAGGAACACTTTCTACGTAATGATCGACTCGGTTATTGCGGGAATAACCAATAGGTTCAATGCCATGAAGGATTTACATAACGTTTCCCTTTTTAGGGTTTTGTAAAATAATTTTACAAAACCCTACTAGTTTCGCGACCAGTCTGTCCGTCTGTCCGTCCGTCCGTCCGTCCGTCCGTGTGTCACAGCAGTTTTTCCCGGAAACTACTTAAGCTAGAAACATCAAATTTTGTGTGTAGGTGTAAAGTGGTGATCTCTTCAAAGTTCAACTACAAAAAAAATTTTATAAGGTATTTAAGGGGGGTCTCCCCATATAGGAGAGTGACCCCCCGAAAAAAAAAATTTCATTGAAGGTAGCCGATATGGGTATCAAATGAAAGGTATTGATGAGAACTTTTTTAATTTGGCAAAGTTTGCTTCGAGGGGCGCACAGGGAGGGGAAATACACGAAAAATTTGTGTCCCCCCCCCTCGCGATTGGACACCTGTAATCCGAAAAATCTGAAAAAAATCAGGGATGTAGGCCTTGGTGAGTACAACAAAAACAAATACGTGAGAAGTCGTAATTCACTCAACTTTGTTAGTAATAGTATGATTTATTGATTTTATGTTTTCTTGAATAAAATCTTAACGGTACCCTTAAATCTCTCCTGAAAGTTTCATAAAGATTGAATCTTATTTAGCGAAGTTATAGCGGTTTGAATTTTCCTGTATTACTATGGATCAATATGCGCTGCATTTATTACTATGGCAACGTATGGCTATGGAACTACATGCGCTTTTTACCGACTCAGACACTACAGTTTTGCTAGGATTTGCATGAAAATTTCAGGAATGATAGGCTCAGTTAGTGGTATCAGTAATCGTAAAACAAAATAGTGGCTGTTTAAAATGCGAAGATTGAATAATTTTGAGTTATTTTTTCCCAACTTCAACGTTTAAGGTGCATGCTTTGAACACTTGATTTAATTGAATGAATGACTGAAGATGAGTACCTACAATTAATGCTCATAAGTGAAACAAGTCAAGGAGGTGGGAGAGAGCTCCTAGCAAAAGGGTTTTGTAACCATTGTTACGGGTGACTAGCTTTTATCCGGGGACCACACCACGACCACTAAGGAGATCGGGATGCATGTCATTTACACACCCCAAACCCGCTTGAGCATCGAGGTAGCAGTTGACCCATTGTATTTTTCTTTCGACACTAATACTACTCTCATGCAAAAGAAGGAAATGTTATTGTTATATAAGTCAAATTGTTATATAATTGAAGAAGAAATGTTATTTTTGTATAAACAATATTATTTATCCGTCGAGCTAGAATAGGGCGTTAAATTTAGGTAGGGAGCAAACGGCAGCAACGGACGACGAACGACATCAGAAGGGGGCCGGTCGACCATCACTTTTCCCAACAAGGATAACCTATGGCAACGCATCTAACGCAAGCGCTCCACAAAGGCTAGCACCGATTCGGAAGGTGATAAGGGGGCCCACTCCTGGTCACCGCACTAGAGGGATCCACCGTAATCGATGGTATTGGCAACAGCAAAACCGAGAAGGGATGCAGCGCGCCAAACGGAAACATACACCGGCGAGGCTACTGTAAAATACAAGAAGTGACGTTACGAAGTGAAGACTTACCTCGGGGAACTTGCCGTCTCCAATTTACACCTTCCTGACGGCGTCTCTGAGGCGACGCCAAGACGAGGCGAATTCCAAATTGAACCACACTCGCGATGTGATGCAGGCATCACGACCAGGTACACATATCACCTGTACCACGCCAAGTCGACTTTCGGAAATCGCCTAATTAGCTCACTAATTCCCGACATGCAACTTTATCGCAACGTACGAATCAATCACCTACAACACATAAGTAACGACGCGGACAAACATTTCGTTCGGGGACGTCATTCCGTCATTCACTTAACAACCGGAACACTGACTTGCGCCTAATTAGCTCACTAATTCCCGACATGCAACTTTATCGCAACGTACGAATCAATCACCTACAACACATAAGTAACGACGCGGACAAACATTTCGTTCGGGGACGTCATTCCGTCATTCACTTAACAACCGGAACACTGACTTGCGCGCCAACCACGTACACTGATGAACTAACAAGCGATTGAATGTAAGACGTGCGATTATACCGACAAAAACACGTTTTTGGATTTAATGGCGAAAACCAATAGATCGAAATCGCGTTTATTTACACTTTAGACTGACAACTACAAAATGTCATTCGGCGATGACATTTTAGGATGATCCAGTGACCCACATATTGGGACTGATCAGCTGTTCCCAAAATAATGGGTAATACAGTCCAACTCGCGTGCAGCAACCATTGGTTGCATGGGTGCGGAGCTGAGGTGTCGAAGATGGTTGGTGGCCGCGCTACGAACCGCGCCAAAACGAAAGAAAGAGTTCGTCGTAGGAATGGGAGGCCAACCACCTCCAATGTAGCGGACGCCCGTTAAGGCGAACAAATTTAAAGGGCTGAGGACTAACGGAGGCCCTCTTTTTTCAATTTGGACTCAAGGCGGAAAGTCGGAGGATATAGTATTGGCAGCAAAAATAAGGTGATTGAAACTTGGAACTATTCGTCATCGTCACCACGGCAGACAGCGGAACAACAGAAGAACCTTTTCATTCGGCGAGGAGCGTAACAAAACGATAATCCGGTTCCCAGGATAAGCGAGAATAATCAGGCGACCGTTTGCTGGGGCCCCAAGAAACGATAGATTAGCGAGTTTAGAAAAAGGTACCTATTTATTTAGTTTTTTTTGTCCTTCTAAATTACATCTGATTTTATAGTAATTTCTTTGAATATAACGAGTGAATATAACGAATTATTATTGAAAAAGTTTGATTGTTATTGAAAAGAGGTATTTTCTTTGTGGATTGTGCGCGGCGCTCAAGCGGGGAGTTTTTCTTTTCCGCGTTTCGGTTCAACAGATTTCTTTTCTTTCAGGAGGTCGTGGTGTGGTTACACGGAGTAGTTGGTAAAAGTTAGGGACGTGAGTAAGGGAAGCGGTTACATTTCTTCTTTTTTCCCTCCCTTTAGGTGTTAGGGGTTAACCCTCGTGCGTGCGCGGACGGATCGTCTACTCGCTGACGATCCTATTGGTCAAACCATCCAGCCTAGGGACAGCGAGTTGGCGCCTGCGCCGTCTCCGACGGAGCGAACCGGGCCCGCAAGGCTGGACCGCGCGTCTACCCTTGAGGCGTAAGGGTGACAATTGGCGCCCAACGTGTTGAATCGTTAAGTCGAGTGGTGAAAGTGATAGTAAAGGGTGGAAAAAGTGATTGTGCGTGCTAAGTGAAGTGTGTGCGTGCTAAGTGAAGTGTTAATTTGCGGGAGTGTGAAGTAAAGGGTGGAAAGAGTGATTGTGCGTGCTAAGTGAAGTGTGTGCGTGCTAAGTGAAGTGTTAATTTGCGGGAGTGTGAAGTAAAGGGTGGAAAGAGTGATTGTGCGTGCTAAGTGTGAATTTGCGGGTGTTTGTGGTTTCAATTTTAAGTGAAAAGTGCGATATTTGTGGATTAAAAGTGCGAACGAGTCTGAATTTGGAGTGTTTGAGGAGATAGTGCGATAGAGGGTGACTGTGGATAGTGAGTCGTATGTTGAGTGGTGTATAAGGTAGTGAGTGAAATTGCGTGAGTTGGAGACGGAAATAAGGGATTCTGTTTGTGGGTTGTGTGGATGGCTTAGAGTGCTTGCTTAGGGTTATGTGAGTAGATTGATTGTTTGTTTTGTGTGGAAAATTGTGTGAGTGGATGCAATTAGTTTGAGATTGTATAAACATAATTCGATAAATAAAACAAAACTTTTGGAAACAAATAAGTGTTTGGTATATTAGAATAAGTGCTAGAGTTAGATTTATTTTTTCCAGCGCATACCAGGAGGATGGCGAAAACCATAAGAATCCTGGTAGATAGGCTCGCGAAGGATGAGCTGGTGTATGAGCTGGCAATCCGGGAGGAGCCAGAAGGAACGGTCGACGATATGAGGCGCCGTCTAAGGAAGGCTTTGAAGTCAGAGCAAGATGCCGATGAGAGCTTCGTGGATTTACAGGCCTACCCATTCACTCCAGCAGAGGATATTGAAGCGGTTTCGAATAAGTTAGAGGAAATCCTGACCCTGACTAGGAATTTCAAAGGGAACAAGGAATGCTCCGACTTCCTAAAAATTAGGAACAAAATCGGGTATGCGTTGCGCCGTTGGGAGTACGTACCCACTACGGATCCTGACCTTGTAGGACAGGCAAAGAAATTAAAGAGGGGATTGTTGATGGCGTTAGGGGACCTGATAGACAAGGCTGAAGGTGAGGGCGACGAAGGGAAAGAGTGTATAACACTAGCTCAGGGGTCAGCAGAACCAGCGAAAAGGGAGCGCAAGCAACCACCACTAACCAGCGTGGCCGGACCGTCCAGGAGGATGGAGCAGGAGGAACCCGGAAGGAGAAATTTGTCGGCCATCACTGAGGAACTGGAACCTCGAACCCCGGAACTGCGGCATGGACCCGTATACTCTACTCCGCGGGTGGAACAGGATCTGAGGAAGCCACCGGACATAGCCAAATGGGGTATTCGGTTCTCCAGTGACTCTCCAGGGTCAGTAAACGCTTTTTTGGAGAGGGTAGAGGAGATCCGAGTGGCCAAAGGAGTATCTCCGGACCAACTTTTCCGAATGGCGGCGGAACTCTTCGAGGGCAAAGCCTTGGTGTGGTTTAGGTCAGCCAAGGATCGGGTTGCAAACTGGGAGGAGCTATGTCGAGAACTCAAGGAGGAGTTTCTACCACCAAACTATGAAGACCAGTTGTTGGAGGAAATTCGTCATCGCACCCAGGGTAGAGACGAATCAATCGGTGTGTACGTGGCTGTCATGGATGGGTTGTTTAGACGGTTGAACGAGCCATATACGGAGGTAGAGAAAATGAAGATTTTGCGTAAAAACATAAGCCCCTTTTACCAGACACGATTATCCCTGAGGAAAGTTGCCACGGTCTCCGAGTTGATTACCCTGGGACGAGAGCTGGAGGAAACTCGGGCGACGGTAGAAGCCTTCGTGCCTCCTCCGGATGGACGGACGACTAGACTGCTAGAACCAGACTTGGCCTACGTGGAGGCGTACCCTCTGGATGCGGTGGCTCCTGCCAGCAATATACAGCGTGGCGCTTGTTGGACATGTGGTGGGACAGGCCATTTTGCGCGAGAGTGCCAAGAGCCTCGAAGATGTTTTGGCTGCGGAAGAAGGGGGGTAGTTAAGACAAGGTGTCCGAACTGTTCACCAAGTGCGGCGACTACTCGGCAGCCAGTAAGCCAACCTCTTGCCACGTCATCGGGAAACGGTCGCGGTGCCCAGTAGGCGGCGTACTGGGTACCACCTCTACCAATAAAAGAAAGGCTGCAAGCGGAAGGATATCCTATGTATTCACTCAGGAGTCAGGAGATGTGCGCCCCCACCTCTCCGTGGATATTATGGGGAATAAGTTTACCGGCTTGGTGGACTCAGGTGCCTCCACTACTATTGCAGGTAAGGAAGGATGGCTCCGTTTACAAGAGATAGGGGTAGAGCTGGGGTCAACGGCACAAGAGGCAGTTCGCTTGGCAGATGAGGGGCAGTGTAAGGTGTTGGGAAAAATTTTAGTCCCGATTAAATTGCAGAGGAGGACAAGGTGGCTAGAAATGTTGGTGGTCCCTTCGCTACCCCATGGTCTGATTTTGGGGGTAGAATTTTTGAGGGAATTCGGAATTACCCTTAATCTCCGGCATGAGCAATGGGATTTCGTTAGCGAAGTCACCCCGACAGCAGGCCACTTGCATAGCAGGTCCATCCTCCCTCACCCAGACGAATTGCGTTTGGAGGAGATGGTGAATGGCGAGTTCTCGCGTATGGGAGGAGGGCTGGGGTGTACCTCCTTGGTGGAGCACGTCATTAAGACGGATGCGATGCCCATCAAGCAGAGATATTATCCGGTCTTACCAGCCCTCCAAAATCACATCAACGCGGAATTGGAGGAAATGTTGAGTCTGGGGGTGGTCGAGCCTTCTTCCAGCGCGTGGTCCTCGCCTATCCTAATGGTAAAGAAGAAGGATGGAAGTTACCGATTCTGTGTGGATTTCCGAAAAGTTAATAAAGTGACCGAAAAAGACGCCTACCCCCTTCCCTATATATCAGCCACCCTGGACAAACTGCGGGATGCCAGGTACTTGTCTACGCTAGACATTAAAACAGCGTACTGGCAGGTGCCAGTGCAGAAGGAGTCTCGACAGTTCACCGCTTTCACCATACCCGGGAGGGGATTATTCCAGTTCTGTAGAATGCCTTTTGGACTGTCAAATGCACCGGCTACCTGGCAGCGCTTGATCGACCGTGTTTTAGGCCCGGAGTAAGAGCCCTATGTCTTCACATACCTCGACGACATAATCATCGTGACGCAGACCTTCGAGAAACACTTGGAGATTTTGAAGGAAGTGTTTAGGCGTCTGAGGGACGCCGGGCTGAAACTCTCGCGGGACAAGTGCTATTTCTGTCGGTCGCAATTGCGATACCTAGGGTATGTAGTCGATGGGAACGGGTTGAGCGCAGACCCTGAAAAGGTTGAAAGTGTTATGCATATCCCCAGGCCACAAAGCGTGAAGCAGATTCGGCAGTTCCTGGGTATGGTATCGTGGTACCGTCGGTTTATCCCAGACCATGCCTCTCTGGTAGCGCCTTTAACAGGGCTCCTGCGCAAGGATAAAAAAATGCAATGGTCTCCGGAGTGCGAATTAGCGTTCAACAGGTGTAAGTTGAAATTAGCGTCAGCCCCAATATTGTCTTGTCCCGACTTCAGTTTGCCTTTTAACGTACAGACAGACGCATCAGATGTCGGACTGGGGGCGGTATTGAGCCAGGCCTTCCCAGAGGGAGAGCGGGTAATCTGTTATTTAAGCCGGTCGCTGAATAGGGCCGAAAGGAAATATTCCGCGACGGAAAAGGAGTGCCTAGCCGTCCTTTGGGCAGTAGAAAAGCTTCGGCCCTATATCGAAGGAACGAAATTCAACGTGATCACGGATCACCATTCCCTGGTCTGGCTGCACAATCTAAAGGACCCCACGGGTCGGCTGACTCGGTGGGCCGTGCGGCTCCAGCAGTTCGATTTTGATGTGATACATCGAAAAGGGAAAGAGCATTTGGTGCCGGACGCGCTCTCAAGATCAGTCCCGGAGGTAGGGACCATTGAAAGCGACAGTCCACCAAACGACAAATGGATACAGGGGATGATGGACAAAGTACGAGGCAATCCAGACCAATTTGCAGACTGGCGGGTGGAGAGAGATGTCCTATGGAAAAGAATCCCAAACCGACATGCGGAACTCAGTGGGAATTTCTGGAAGCAGGTAGTGCCAAAGTCGGATAGAAGTAAAGTCCTCCAAGAGTGCCACGACGATCCCACTGCCGGCCACACGGGCGTAAGTCGTACCTACGACCGAATTGCTCAGAGATTCTTTTGGCCCAAGATGCGTTCTGATGTTCAACGGTATGTCTCAAGATGTAAGGTGTGTCAGTCTACTAAGGTGGAGCGACAGCGACCCTTTGGAACAATGGCCACGCGAGCTGGTCAAGCAAGGGAGCCCTGGGAAACTATTTGCATCGATCTGGTGGGACCTTTGCCTCGGTCAACGCAGGGGCATACTCATATCCTGACCGTTGTGGATTATTTTTCTAAATTCTCTTTGATTTTTCCATTACGGCAGGCCACGGCGGCACATGTGTCAAAGATTCTGGAAGATAGAGTATTTTTGCTGTTCGGAGTGCCTGCGACAGTGGTATGTGACAACGGCGTGCAGTTCAAGTCAAAGGAGCTGCAAGCGCTGCTGTCAGCCTATGGTACGGATGTGCAATATACCGCGTTCTATCACCCTCAGGCTAATCCAGCGGAAAGGATCAATCAAAACATTAAACGGATGCTGCGGGCCTATGTGGGAGAAAACCATCGAAAGTGGGACCGAGACTTAGGGCGTATCGGATGTGCATTACGTACATACACACATGAAGTTATGGGGAGCACGCCTTATTTTGTCAACTTCGGTAGGGAGATGGTAGTCTCCCGGAAGAGGCCAGTTCAGCCACCGGAAGAGAATACTTTGAGGGATCCCTTGAAAAGGGCCGAGAAGCTAAGGATGGTCCGGGATGAGGTACTGAAACACCTCAAGGAAGCTGCAGGCAAGAGTACGCAGCGATACAATTTAAGGAATAGACCTCCACCATTTAAAATTGGTGACTTGGTATGGAGGCGGAACTATGCCCTGTCGGATGCGGCTCAATTCTACTCGGCAAAGCTGGCACCCGAATATCTGGGGCCATATCGAATCGCAAACCGCGAGTCCGCATCTTCTTTCACCTTGACGGATATAGGCGGCCGAAATGCAGGCGTCTGGCACGCGAAGGATTTAAAACGCTACGTTGAGTAGCGATACCATCGTAGGGAGGTTCCAACAAAAAAAAAAAAAGTAAAACAAATAGCAAATCGAGGGAAACAAAGACGTGAGTAATAAAATGAAGAAAGCTAAATGGACGGCACAACATTAAACATTTTTCGAAAAGTACAAGAAAATGTTACCATAAGCCGGTCCAGGTGACGGTTGTAGCTTGGCGGGGCGTCGTTGTTTTTTTTTCCTCTTTCCCGCGTTGTTAGACGTTTTTTTTTTTTTTTGTGTTTTTTTCTTCCTTCGCACTTCGTTTGAGTTTACTCTATTCTTCCACATTTGTTTGTTTAACTCTGGCCCACCTAAAATAGTTTAGCTTGAATTAGATAAGGATTTTCCTTTAGTTACGAACGTTAGTAATGGGGAGGTAGTTTAACCCACTTTCCTTCCAGGAATACGCTGGGACAGGCAACGATAATAGGGATAAAGCTCGATAAGAAGTAGGAAGTAGGGAATTGGCCACAGTTTTGGAATTTTATTAAGATATTGGAGCATATGGGAATAGGTTTGGAAATGGAAGGAAGTTGCAAGTAACCTGTTACTTTAGAAGTACAGCCGGTAGCAGTAGGGCCTAGCTAAGGAGTGAATTTCCAGGGAAATTCACTTGAAGTAGGGGGGGAATGTTACGGGTGACTAGCTTTTATCCGGGGACCACACCACGACCACTAAGGAGATCGGGATGCATGTCATTTACACACCCCAAACCCGCTTGAGCATCGAGGTAGCAGTTGACCCATTGTATTTTTCTTTCGACACTAATACTACTCTCATGCAAAAGAAGGAAATGTTATTGTTATATAAGTCAAATTGTTATATAATTGAAGAAGAAATGTTATTTTTGTATAAACAATATTATTTATCCGTCGAGCTAGAATAGGGCGTTAAATTTAGGTAGGGAGCAAACGGCAGCAACGGACGACGAACGACATCAGAAGGGGGCCGGTCGACCATCACTTTTCCCAACAAGGATAACCTATGGCAACGCATCTAACGCAAGCGCTCCACAAAGGCTAGCACCGATTCGGAAGGTGATAAGGGGGCCCACTCCTGGTCACCGCACTAGAGGGATCCACCGTAATCGATGGTATTGGCAACAGCAAAACCGAGAAGGGATGCAGCGCGCCAAACGGAAACATACACCGGCGAGGCTACTGTAAAATACAAGAAGTGACGTTACGAAGTGAAGACTTACCTCGGGGAACTTGCCGTCTCCAATTTACACCTTCCTGACGGCGTCTCTGAGGCGACGCCAAGACGAGGCGAATTCCAAATTGAACCACACTCGCGATGTGATGCAGGCATCACGACCAGGTACACATATCACCTGTACCACGCCGAGTCGACTTTCGGAAATCGCCTAATTAGCTCACTAATTCCCGACATGCAACTTTATCGCAACGTACGAATCAATCACCTACAACACATAAGTAACGACGCGGACAAACATTTCGTTCGGGGACGTCATTCCGTCATTCACTTAACAACCGGAACACTGACTTGCGCCTAATTAGCTCACTAATTCCCGACATGCAACTTTATCGCAACGTACGAATCAATCACCTACAACACATAAGTAACGACGCGGACAAACATTTCGTTCGGGGACGTCATTCCGTCATTCACTTAACAACCGGAACACTGACTTGCGCGCCAACCACGTACACTGATGAACTAACAAGCGATTGAATGTAAGACGTGCGATTATACCGACAAACACACGTTTTTGGATTTAATGGCGAAAACCAATAGATCGAAATCGCGTTTATTTACACTTTAGACTGACAACTACAAAATGTCATTCGGCGATGACATTTTAGGATGATCCAGTGACCCACATATTGGGACTGATCAGCTGTTCCCAAAATAATGGGTAATACAGTCCAACTCGCGTGCAGCAACCATTGGTTGCATGGGTGCGGAGCTGAGGTGTCGAAGATGGTTGGTGGCCGCGCTACGAACCGCGCCAAAACGAAAGAAAGAGTTCGTCGTATGAATGGGAGGCCAACCACCTCCAATGTAGCGGACGCCCGTTAAGGCGAACAAATTTAAAGGGCTGAGGACTAACGGAGGCCCTCTTTTTTCAATTTGGACTCAAGGCGGAAAGTCGGAGGATATAGTATTGGCAGCAAAAATAAGGTGATTGAAACTTGGAACTATTCGTCATCGTCACCACGGCAGACAGCGGAACAACAGAAGAACCTTTTCATTCGGCGAGGAGCGTAACAAAACGATAATCCGGTTCCCAGGATAAGCGAGAATAATCAGGCGACCGTTTGCTGGGGCCCCAAGAAACGATAGATTAGCGAATTTAGAAAAAGGTACCTATTTATTTAGTTTTTTTTGTCCTTCTAAATTACATCTGATTTTATAGTAATTTCTTTGAATATAACGAGTGAATATAACGAATTATTATTGAAAAAGTTTGATTGTTATTGAAAAGAGGTATTTTCTTTGTGGATTGTGTGCGGCGCTCAAGCGGGGAGTTTTTCTTTTCCGCGTTTCGGTTCAACAGATTTCTTTTCTTTCAGGAGGTCGTGGTGTGGTTACACGGAGTAGTTGGTAAAAGTTAGGGACGTGAGTAAGGGAAGCGGTTACATTTCTTCTTTTTTCCCTCCCTTTAGGTGTTAGGGGTTAACCCTCGTGCGTGCGCGGACGGATCGTCTACTCGCTGACGATCCTATTGGTCAAACCATCCAGCCTAGGGACAGCGAGTTGGCGCCTGCGCCGTCTCCGACGGAGCGAACCGGGCCCGCAAGGCTGGACCGCGCGTCTACCCTTGAGGCGTAAGGGTGACACCATTCTAGGATTCGAAAAAATTGGCCATTGATCGATGATAACAGTACAGGAGAGTGGCCCCTGAAAAAAAATTCATCAAACGTAGCCGATATGAGTATGAAATAAAAGTTTTCATGGGAGCTTTTGAAAACAGTTGTTGAACTGTCAGTTTTTGCTTTAGTGGGGTAAATACATGAAAAATGTGTTTTCTCCGTCGCGGATGGACATCTGAAATAATTATCAAGGGAGATATTTATGGGTATAACAATACCAAAAACCTCAGAAGTCGAAATTCGTTCAACTTTGTTAATAATAGTATGAGCTTCGTATTTCATACTTTCTCCAATAAAATCGTCTTTGACATGTTTCTTGATTTGATTCGATCTGCGTGACTGCAGTTTGTAAATTGAATACAAAACCCTTCTGACATGAGCGTAGGTCTGTTTACCCAACTTGTTTATGGGTATTCACAGCGATGGCCGTAACAGAAATTCAAAGTGCTGCTACAAATTTCATCCAAAAACACAAATTGGACGCTTCTGAAGATTTAGGAGATAAAATGATCATTCTGAAACACATAAACAATGGGCCCGTAATTGTTTACCCCCGGGCCCAGATTTTCTCTCGACGGTTGTTCATGGATGATTATCAAAAGGAAATGGATAATCATCCATGGAGTGAGGTCTTGAGCCCTTAAAATGGATGATTATCAAAAGGATATATCCGTAGATCTAATTATTTTCCATCTCAAAACTAAGGTTCATAGACACCGGATCACAATTGCGACTTTTGGAAGCCTTTGAAGTTTCGAGCTTCAACTAGCACTATTATGTTTTTTGAGACCTGACCTCCAGTTGTTTTACATTGTTCTTTACATACTAATCCTTTCTACCGATCAGTCAAATTTCATCAACATCGGTTAAAGTTTTTGGTCACAACTACAGCAACAAATTTTAACACGTCGCCCGATCACTGAACGGCCGCCATTTTCTTTCAGAGGTTCGAGCTTATGTTTTTTATTGTCAGATTCATTACACAGCCCAATAAACCTCCGTACGAAATTTCATTCAAATCGGAGCAATGCTTTGGTCAAAACAGAGATTACAATTTTTCATTAAAAATGGGCGCTATTTTATTTTCGCACCACCAAATTTAGCTGAATTCCTAATTTGACCAAGATATTTACTTGATACACCATTCCTATAAATTTGGTGGACATCGGAGCAAAATTGCAACCTCTAGCGTGGTCACAAATTTCGTTATATTCCGTAAATACAGGGTGCGTACGGTATTTGAGGACAACTTGAAAGTAAAATTAATTAGCTTGTATTTTTAACAAAATTTAATGAAATTTCAGGAATCTTTTTTATACAACGTTGAATTAATATATGGCTATAAAGTTATTCAATAAAGTCGCCATTAGCCACAATTACCTCTTCGATCCAGGTTCGGAAACGATTACATGCCCGAATCAAATGCTCTTTGTTCTCTTTGTTTGGCTTAACATGTCCTTCGTTGTTGACAACACCTAAAACCATAACAGTGGCTGGAAATTTTGTGTGCATAATAACAGGAACCTCCGTAGGATTTGAGCATAGCCATCTGTCATTTCTGCGATTGGTATTTTGATCTTGGTCAAAATTTTTTTCGCCGGAATGTTTGATTTTGTGTGAAAGACGTTTTGATCGGAGAACTCTCTGTTCTCGGGTTCATTCCGATATGAACTGTCCTCTGCGCATCACGTAAGACTTATACCGAAGGTCTTCGTGGACAACTCTACGAATAAGGCACTCAGAAACATGAAGCCCACTCGCAAGGACCCTCGTTTGTTTTAAAGGGTCCTCGTCTATGATCGCTTGCACTTGCTTTAAAAATTTAGCAGATCGGGCAGTGTCAGGACGTTGTTCGTGCTTTTTGCGTTTTGCAACATTATGCACGAATGAACGGCCGCAATTAAGAAAATTAGAGATCTATAAATCTGTATGGTTCGCACATATAGCGACGATGACAGCAACCTGTATATATATATATATATATATATATATATATATATATATATATATATATATATATATATATATATATTTATATATATATATATATATATATATATATATATATATATATATATATATATATATATATATATATATATATATATATATATATATATTGTTACATGTACAAAGAATTCTGCGAGCTACTGTCGCAATTGTTTTCACAACCATTAAGAACATCAACAAAATGAATTTACTCGAAACCACGAGAGCCCACCAAGCATGAAAAACATCTGAAAGTGACGTCACTCCATTCATTGATCTGCTCGAATATACCAGATACCTCTCGGCAGAACATTCGCCAATGTACGAGAGATCATTCATTCGACTGCGATAAGATCTGCGATAGTGTGTGGAAAGCGCTATTGTTCGAGTAATAGAAAAGTGATTTTCGTTGATTGTGAAGTGACCTTAGAAGACAATTGCGATAGAAATTTATGGACAAGTGGAAGTTAGATTTTAATAGTGAAAATTAAAATTGTGAAATAGACCAAATAAGTGATTGTGCATTTTTAAGTAATTAAATAAACTCTTTTAATTTAATTTAAAAGAACATTAAAATTATTGGCTGCGAACAATAACACGCGACAGTGGTGTCGAGAAGATTTTGAAAGTGAAAAATGTTTAAACATAAAAAAAAAGAAAAATACACAATAGTGAAATCTAACGTAGAAACTGGTGGAAAAATAAATAAAACCAAAACAATAAAAATGCCACGAAACTTGCATCTAAGATTAATGAATTGACTATGTCGGAGCTTAAAGAAGAATTGGAATAGCGAAATCTGGCTACGCAAGGTACAAAGGCCACACTGATTGCACGCTTGCGCGACGCGATCGAATCGGAAGGCATAAATCTGGATTCGGGTGAGCCCTCAGTTGCAGAAAATGGTGCAGCAGGTGGAGAAGCAGAAACACTAAAATCGAAGGAGCCAAAAAATGCGCTGATGCAAATGTTAATGCTGATGTCATCCAGTCTGACTGCGAAGCTAGATGAACAATCAGCGAAGCTAAATGAACAGTCATCCAGTTTAACTGCGAAGCTAAATGAACAATCAGCGAAGCTGGACCAACAAGCGATCGAAATCAAGGCAGACATCACACAGAAGCTGGAGAAGCAGTCAACCGAAATAAAAGCGGAGCTCGGTCATCTGAACAAACAAATTAAAGGCGTCGAGTAATGGTTGACCAGGTCGAGGAAAAGGTTTACCAGGTCGAAGAAAAGGTCACCAAAGTCGAAGAGAGAATGAACCATGAGATGGAATAAGTGTAAAAAGAATTGGAAGCAGCGAAGGCAGTAGTAACCACTACACCAGCCCCGCTTATGACCGCAGCGCAAAGCACATCCAGAAATGTGCAAGCACCAATATTCGATGGGCAAACGGTCTGGAGTATTTACAAGACCCAGTTTGAAGCCGCCGCTAGGTCCAATCACTGGAATGAGCAGGAACGAGCAACTGCGTTAATTCTGGCTCTAAGAGGCCCAGCTGCCGAGCTTTTGCAGACTATCCCCGTTGAGCTGCATTCAAACCCGGCTGCTATAATGAATGCGCTGGACATGCGTTATGGAGACGATCATCTGAAGCAGATTTACCAGGCGCAGCTACGGCATCGGATGCAGAAGTCTGGCGAAACCTTGCAGCAGCTAGCACAAGACATTGAGCGATTGGCACTTTTGGCTTACCCAGCGTACGACCCAGAACATCGAGATGACGTAGCAGCAGAAGCATTCATCAGCGCCTTAAAGGACAAGGAATTGCAACAAGCCGTGCGGCTAGCTCAAAAGCAAACAGTCAAGGAAGCATTGGCTTATAGTTTAAATTTTGAGGCAGCCAAAAATGTGACCCACACCACTGTCCGGGTTCGCGAGGTAGTGACAGATAAATCCAGGTGTGAGCGCGTGGGAAATGAGCGAGAGCTGCAGGTGAATGGTGCGCCTAGATGCTGGAATTGCGGGGAAAAAGGGCACCTGCAAAGAGACTGCAAGAAGGGGAGAAGACCGAGCTATTGTCTAGGGTGGTGGAGATCCAGACCGTGTCAGGAGCCTAGAATGGAGGCCCATCAAACTGCAAGGGCCAACTTCGTGGAGCGAACGTTGGCCACGAGTATCGACATCCCCAGCACCGTGCCAAGGCAACATCGTGGAGAAGCAGACAGATGCCTTCCTGGTCAAGTTGATGAAGAACAATGCACCATAACAAACGACACTGGTGCATTCCGATCGACGATCCGACCAGACCTAGTGAGGCCCCAACTGCTCCACAAGGGCAGAGTTCATGGAATTGCTGACGCCCTATCTCGTCATCCATGTCCAGCTAACTGCAAACATTGCCAACGGATTGAGGAAAAGGAGCCGCCCGTTGATCTGCGACTGATAACGGCCGAATTCGATGAAGGTTGGTCATCGGAGGAGATTCGAAATGCCCAGTTAGCCGGTGAAGATATCGGACCATTGCTCGTATGGAAGGAGACGACTGGGCGACCGGAGTGGAAGGACGTTTCGATGCATGGCGCAACCCTGAAAAGCTATTGGGCACAATGGAACTCCCTACAGGCGGAGGGTGGCGTACTCAAGCGGAAATGGGAAACGGCGGATGGCAGCTCCTATAGGATGCAAACTTTACTACCCAAAAGCCGAATCCACGATGTGGTTAAGGAAATGCATGAAGGATCCTCGGGAGGCCATCTTGGTGTTAACAAAACCTTAGCGAAATTGCGGGAAAGATTCTACTGGCTCCACGCTCGAGAAGACGTAGAGAACTGGTGTCACAGATGCACAATTTGCGCTTCCGTTAAAGGCCCAAAGCGATGACTGAGAGGACAAATGCAAACCTATAACGTAGGCGTGCCATTCGAAAGGATTGCTGTTGACATCGCTGGACCCTTTCCTGAATCTGAATGGGGAAATCGATACACGCTGGTTGTAGCTGATTATTTCAGCAAGTGGCCCGAGGTCTACCCCATTCCCAACCAGGAAGCAACTACTGTCGCCGAACAGCTAGTGTTAAATTGGGTCAGCAGGTACGGCGTGCCTTGTGAACTACATTCGGATCAAGGCCGAAACTTTGAGTCACTAGTTTTTAGCGAAATGTGCGAGCAACTGGGAATACGGAAAACGAGGACAAAACCGCTGCATCCCCAATCCGATGGAATGGTCGAACGTTTCAACGGCACGCTCAATAAACACCTTGCCAAAATGGTTGACGAGAACCAAAGGGACTGGGACCGACATATCCCACTATTTTTAATGGCGTATAGAGCCGCTGAACATGCGTCGACGGGCCAAGCCCCAGCCAAAGTCATTTTTGGAAAGACTATTCGTTTGCCAGCCGATATAAAGTTCGGAACACCCCCTGAGAAACCCCAAACTATCTCGGAGTACACAAGTGAGCTAAGACAACGGTTGAACCAGATACATCGGACAGTGCGAAAACACCTCTCGGCTACTGACCGCATGAAGACCAGGTATGATCTAAAGGCTAATTCTACTGGCTTCCAGCAAGATGACTTGGTGTGGCTTTATAACCCGCAACGGCGAAAGGGTAGGTCTCCAAAGTTGCAACATAATTGGGAGGGACCATACCGAGTTACAAAGCGAATCAACGACGTCGTATACCGAATACAGGAACATCGTAAGCCGAGAGCTAAAATGAAAATCGTGCATCTGGACCGTCTTGCCCCATATTACACCCAGGGAGAATTGACTAAAAATAGCGACACATCTTTTCGGGGCGAAAAGAACTGAGGTGGGGGCAGTGTTACATGTACAAATAATTACATGTACAAATAATTCTGCGAGCTACTGTCGCAATTGTTTTCATCATCATTAAGAACGTCAACGAATGAATTTACTCGAACCCACGAGAATCCAACGAGCATGATCAACATCTGCAAGTGACGTCACTCCATTCATGAACTTGTTCGAACCTACCAGGTACCTCTCGGCAGAACATTCGCCAATGTGCGAGAAATGGGTGAATAGGTAGAGACCCTATATAAAGGCGAGCTGAATGAATGGGGAGAATTCATCCATTCGACCGCGATAAAAACTTGTGATAGTGTGTGGAAAGCGAATTGAAAAGCGATCAAGTAATAGTGAGTGGATTTTGAGAAGACAATTGCGATAAGAAATTTATGGACAAGTGTTAGATTTTTTTAATAGTGAAAATTAAAATTAGTGAAAGTGTTAACTGATTATTGTGCATTTTATTTAATTGAATAAACTCTTTTAACTTAAATTAAAAGACATTGCGTTTTCACTTTCCCGGAACGTTGAAATTATAGGCTGCGAACCAATAACACGCGACAATATATATATATATATATATATATATATATATATATATATATATATATATATATATATATATATATATGTATATATATATATACGAGTATATATACCCACACCAAACACCTTTTTCACCGCTACCCCTTATCAACCCGCAATAGAGACAGCATGGTAAAGTATCGTCTCACCACCCAACATGATAGTTCACAAAAATCTACAGCCCTCATTCTCCATAGGCTAGAGTCGGCCTGGGGTACTAGAAACTCCTAACTTCCATAAACATAGCAACTTACAATTCCCGGACGCTATCAAATCAAGCAAGATTGATCACGCTAGAAAAGAAGCAGCAAAAATCAACGGGGATGTCATCGGATTGAGCGAAACTAGAATGATGAAAGTCTAGCATACTTGATTCGGGCAACATCTTATACCACTAGCGCACACAATCAGGTAGAACTAGCGGAGTAGAATTCCTAATGAACAATAAGCGGCAAGACAAAATGGTCAGTGTAATAAGCGTCTCAGATCGAGTAGCCAGCCTGGCACTCAGCCTTTCACAGAGATACACCATTCAAATTATCCGAACACCTACAACTAGCCACACTGACGAAGAAATTGAGGAATCTACACCGACATCAACCAAGCTTGGAACAATAACACCAGCCACTTCAAGTACCTAATGGGTGACGCCATGATAGTGGAGAGCAAAGACCAAGAAGTGTTGATGGGAAAATTTGGACTAAGACAAAGAAATGAAAGAGGAAAACGACTGGCACAATTCGCCCAATACCACGGTTTATTCATAACAAATACCTTCTTCAAGAATAACAAAAACAGGAAACGGACGTAGCAAGCACCTAATGTGGTAACAAGAAACGATATATGTAGAATTGATACATACCAAACACCAAAGAACGGGTAAAGACGTTTATAAACATAGAAAGACAGACGGTAACAACTGTGACTTGGTTTGAACGCGATTTGGGAGATTGATTGATGAAACCCGATGACACAAATGATTTTAAAAATCCAAAGTTAAATGCATGCATTCAAAATGGCAGCCATCAAGGTTTAGAATGTTGGCAAAATTTGTTACTTGAGTAGCAACTGAAATAATGAATACTTTTCATGGAAACGTTTTTAATGGCTTAATTTGGAAGTATTTATACAAAAGACCATTTACAAGGTATTGGAAAAGTACTTTTACAACACACTTGTCAAATTGTGGCCGGTCTGTTCGTCTGCCGTCATATCCGTTCATCTGTCCGTGCGTCACGGGAAGTTTTCTCGCAAGCCTCATGATCTCGAGTAATAAATTTTTCTATTTAGGTAAAAAGTTATGCCCTCTCAAAATTTGCGTTGCAATAAATATTTTAAGGTATTCCAGGGGCAGGGGGCTCTTCATACAGAGGAGTGGCTCTTGAAAAATTTTCTCTACCAAACGTAGCCAATATGAGTGTCGAATAAAAGATCAAAGAGGTTTCTAAGGAAGTTATGTAGGTCGAAGCCACTCTTAACAAAGTTCAGGCTGATATCCGTTCAAAAAAGATTAAGCGGGATAATATAACAAATAAAAAATTAAACGATTAATGAAAAAACCAATTTTGATTTCTAGTCTAGACTATTTAAGAAATGTTACGTTTATTTAAAAAATTTGTGGTAGCGCGCTTTCGAAATAATTCAGGAATTTGATTAAGTTTTTTTTTACTGACTAGCTTGTGAACAAGTCCGTGGTTACGAAATCTATTAATTTTCCCAGATTTTAGAGTATACGTGAAAAATTTCGGAGCACTCCGAAATATTTCACGTATACTCTAAAATCAGGGATAATTAATGAATTTTGTGCTTATGGATTGTGTAACTATAGATTTTGTATTAATATATTTTGTAACTATGGATTTTACTTGAATGCATTGCAAAACAATGGATTTTGTGTTTATGGATTTTGTTTTTGTGGATTTCACGTGTCTGGATTTTAGGTTTTGGATTTTGTATTTCAGTGTATGATGAGTAACCCCTCCAGGTACCTATTGGAAGATTTAAACTGTATCCAATATTCGAACTTAAAACGAAACCAAGAAAATTCTCACTATTAATTGAGTATTCCATTCTCGGTCCAAAAAACACAAACACATATGTGTGGGTTGATTTTTAAATTATTTTAAAAGCATGAAATTAATAATTTATGGTAACTTACAATAATTTTCCACGCCACTCTTGAAATTTTCCATCAATTCGTGGCAGATAATATTTAATATTTGAGCGGCAATTAATATTTAATAGAAAAATTTTATACAGGGTTGAGAAGAGCAACATGGTGGACCATATCTGGAGGTATTTGTTTGTTATTTTGGCTGTCAACCATTTGTCTAGAGCTTCAAATGAAGAGGCTGTGGACGAAACTCCAACGGAAATAGCTCAAAGTTATTCAGACTCATCTGAAACTGATTTAGGGTTTTCAACTGTAAGTAATATTTTTTGGATTCCTCATGAAACAAATTTTAGTCACTACTAAAAATATTGTCTTGTATTGAAATGAAGAAACGTAAAATGACAGGATATAGATTTACGCACATGGACTCATATCTCTTATTTCTTGTTAACTCCTTTTTGACTGTCATTTGTTATTTTCCAACGATTATTCAATCGTTTTCCTGAAAATTTGTCCATACTTAACATATTTCATCAGGTATGTAGTTTGAAAGACTTACTATGTCTTTTCTATCATCTTTCGATAATTTCGCAGCTTTCTTACTGACCTTGATTGGGCCTTGATTTCCTGATTATAGTTCTGTTTCATTGACTGCGTCCTTTACTTACAGAGTCCCAGCAACTGTGAATAGTTCTCATAAACTCAAGGGGATGAGTTTTTTCTCAGCTTTCCAATAAGCTTTCAGTACTTAACCGTTTTTTTTTTACGATACACTTTTTCCTCCCTTCACGGTAAACAATCTGCTTCCAATTTTATTTCGTAGACAACTGCGGTTTCAGTGAGACTAGCTGAGCTTTTCTCCCGGAGCTGCTACTCTCGCTCAACCTCGGAGTACCTCAACCGGATGGTCACAAGGTGGAGTTTCCGCCCTTTATATGCATCTAATAACATGCACATACTACAAATTTAATGTGATTGAAACTTTAGTTTCCATATTAGACTGTTGTAGCTACACCAAAGTCTTAAGTATATTGTGCCAGTTTCCCAAGTGAAAAAACAACTTGTTTTTCTTCTGTTTTTTCCGCCTTTGTAATTTTGGTGTGTAGACTTAAGGTCATTGAAAAAACTCCGATTCATAATATTAGTATGTTCAACATATCTTATTTGAAAATATTTAAAATTTCAGGATTGCTTCCTTTCCTACGGCACTACACCAGGAGCTCCCCAAGTAGTCAAATATAAGGAAATCCCGGATAAAATTAGAGACCAAACATATAATTTACAGCCGTAAGTCAATTGACCTTGCCTTGTTAACTCAAATGTATATGTCTTGTGTCCTCTCTCATTTCAGTCAACTGAGAAGATACACTTATTATTGTGCAACTAAACAAATTGTTGAAGATTCAACGTACTATAAACTTGAATATAGGCAATTTAATGCGAGATGTATTTCAACTGGGGAAGTAAATTACAATAATGAATACTTCGTGAAAGTTCAGTGTCATATTTTTAAGAGAAATCAGCTATAGAAATCGGAAAAATTGTTCCTATTTTACTCAATAAAAAGTTTAGACTAGAAGTAAATGATTGATATTTGTGTTTTAACCCTTTCTTCCCAAAATTTGCAAAAAAATGCCAAAGCAATTAGCTGTTTGTAGTGTTCACATTTAAATAAAATAAATGTATAAATATAAGAGTTAAGTTGTGAAACTTTAGCCATATGTAGGGTATCTAGACGTCCCGGTTTTTGACGATTTGTCCCAGCGTCCCCGTTTGAGTCCAAATTGTCCCCGTTTTTCAATATGTTTGCATCGTTTCATTCAATTGGCTCTTATGCGTTTGAATTAAGCCCTTTCAACACCTCGAGAGCTTTAATTAGCTTCCGGTAGCGTGAATGAGGAAGAAATAATAACCTTCATCCGAGTTTATGGCAAAACGCTACCGTATCTACTTAAACTTACGGATTTTGCTTATAATATCTTCCTTGAAACACATAATAATATAAGCGGTATCTCTGTTCACCGAATGCATTTTGTCATTTCCTTCTTTTCATTTTCATGATGAAAATATTTCCAGTTAAGGATTCGGGAGGACTGCGACACGATTGTAGCGTTAGTATCGAAATTGAAGCATGGTTAAAAGGAAATTTGCGACCAAATTGTCAACGGTTGCCTAAATCCGACAAATAAAGTAAAAGGAGAAACAATGAAATAAAACTCTAAAGTCAAAGTCAAAAGCGCTTTCTTTAATCCTAATCGTTATAAATTTTAAAAGAATATAAAGCAAATTCCAAACAATAACAATAAAAAACTTAATGGTCCAAATGGCTCTCTAAATATTACGTTATCATTAAACAAATTAGAAAAAAAAAAACTATAGCAAATTCAAATCAATGAAGATTATTACATATTTTTAAAATTCAATTGGAAAAAGGAGAAAAAACGAACCAACACTATTCTAAAATTATTTATCATCTTAATACTACAGTGGACTTTGACCCTACGCCTAATATGTTTTAACTTAATTCTAATAAATGCAATCAAAAACTTTATCTTATACTAAAACAAGTTGGGCAAACAGACCTACGCTCATGTCAGAAGGGTTTTGTATTCAATTTACAAAATGCAGTCACCAGATCGAATCAAATCAAGAAACATGTCAAAGACGATTTTTTTGGAGAAAATATGAAATGCGACGAATTTCGACTTCTAAGGTTTTTGGTATTGTTATACTCATGAATATCTCCCTTGATAATTATTTCAGATGTCCATTCGCGACGGAGAAAACACATTTTTCATGTATTTCCCCGTTGTTTCCCCACTGAAGCAAAAACTGACAGTTTAACAACAGTTTTGAAAAGCTCCCATGAAAACTTTTATTTCATACTCATATCGGCTACGTTTGATGATTTTTTTTCCGGGGCCACTCCCCTGTACTGTTATCATCTATTAATGGCCAATTTTTTCGAATTCTAGAATGGTTACAAAGCCCTTTTGCTAGGAGCTCTCTCCCACCTCCTTGGCTTGTTTCACTTATGAGCATTAATTGTAGGTACTCATCTTCAGCCATTCATTAAATTGAATCAAATGTTCAAAGCATGCACCTTAAACGTTGAAGTTGGGAAAAAATTACTCAAAATTATTCAATCTTCGCATTTAAAACAGCCACTATTTTGCTTTACGATTACTAATACCACTAGTTGAGCCAATTCTCAAAGAAATTCATGATACCTATCATTCCAGAAATTTTAATGCAAATCCTAACAAAACTGTAGTGTCTGAGTCGGTAAAAAGCGCATGTTGTTCCATAGCCATATGTTGCCATAGTAATAAATGCAGCGCATATTGTTCCATAGTAATACAGGAAAACTCAAACCGCTATAACTTCGCTAAATACAATTTAATCTTTATGAAACTTTCAGGATAGATCAAACTTATTAATAGACATCTGCGTACTGAATTACATTGAACTTAAGGATACCCTTAAGATTTTATTCAAGAAAACATAAAATCGATAAATCATACTATTACTAACAAAGTTGAGTGAATTGCGACTTTGTTGTTGTTGAAGTCACCAAGGCCTACATTCCTGATTTTTTTTCAGATTTTTCGGACCACAGGTGTCCCTCCCTGTGCGCCCCTCGAAACAGATTTTGCCAAACAAAGACCTGTTCTGAAAAGTTCTTATCAAGACCTTTCATTTGATACCCATCTCGGCTACCTTCAATGAATTTTTCTTTTCGGGGAGTCACTCTCTTGTATGGGGAGACCCCCCTCAAATACCTTTTAAAATTTTTTTGTAGTTGAACTTTGAAGAGATCACTACTTTACACCTACACACAAAATTTGATGTTTCTAACTTAAGTAAATTCCGAGAAAAACTGCTGTGACATACGGGCGGACGGACGGACAGACTGGTCGCGAAACTAGTAGGGTTTTGTAAAATTATTTTAAAAAACCCTAAAAATCTATAACAATGTTCCTTACCTTAGCGTTTAATCTTATCTCTAACCTAATATATTAAACATAATATAAACTTAACCCATACCTAATTTTTAACAAAAATAAACAACAACACTAAATGTAGCAATAATGAGCTGAAACTCAAAAAACGAAATAATGAAAAACACCGAAACTGAAAATAAACACGAATAATTTAGACATTGTCATTCAGCCACCAATACCTGGATTGCGCCGTCTCAACTCGATCAGCTTCAACGAATCTAGCAAATAAGTATCTCCATTGAAATTGTTGGTCTCGTGAACTCAAATTTGGAGGATATTTTATCTTCTTATCGGTGGCCCTGCGATAAATGTGATATATCACTGGGACGCCGTCAGAATCAAAAACATATCCATTCATGTCCAAATACACGAATGCTTCTGCAGAAATGAAGCCAGTAGCGAGGCTAGTCGCTATATACCCGTCTGTAGGGTGGAACGGCCGTGAAATCCAAGGGTTTTCACTCACACTCACAGATCTAGCGATATGATTCCGAAGAAGCTTCAATATGAAGATATCGACCCTCGTCACTTCAGCAGTTTGATAAAATCTTCTGTTCGATATATAATGTTTCCAATCCGTCTCAGGCTTTCTGTACAAACCAGTACAGGCACGAAGACATTTCCTTTCGAAAACTCTTAATCTTTCCATTGTACTAGCGCTCTGGTTGTACCAGATCTGACATCCATATGTCAAAACTGGTCTAACCAGGGTCTTGTAACCGATAATTTTGACCTTTTGATCAATGTATTTGGAATGAAAGAGTTTTCGAAGGGCCATGACTACTTTGAGTGCCTTACTGAGCATGATTTTCACATGTTCCATATAGTACAGATACTGATCGAGATGAACACCGAGGTTTCGAACACAGGATTTATGTGGAACCTGTTCTGAACTACCCCCACCGGCCATAATGTGGAAATCCTTCCAATTACGTTTCAGGTCTTGACTGGCCCCCTGCAGCGTCGTCCGAAACAAAATTGCTTCACACTTTTGCGCATTGATTTCCATTCGGAAATCATCAGTGTACAGCTGCACATCATTGAAAATTTTTTGGAGATTGCTCTGAAATATTGTAGCTTTTCGGTCTGCCGTATAGATGATCAGATCATCAGCAAACGCTACCAATGATCGCGTTGGCAAGACGTTAAAATCAAAGCCGTTCAATAGCTTGCGAATGAAGATTAAGAAGAGCAGAGGCGCGGTAACTGTTCCCTGCTGTAGACCACTCAAGACCCTGAACTCGCGCATTGTTGTCAGATTACCATCAGTAACAACAAAAGATTTCCCGTATAACATATTACGCATCATGGCGACAAGGTGTCTGGGGAACTTGTCCTGAAGGAGTTAAAAAATTAGTCCCTCTAACCATACCGCATCAAAGGCTTTCTCCATATCAATGAGACATGCTCCAACACATTGTCTATCATTTAGTTTCCAACAGATGTCTGAGGTTACTTTCGTTATTGCATGTGTGGTCGAATGCCTGGCACGAAAACCAAATTAGCGATTCGGCATCAACTCGTATTTCTCAATGTGGGCGTTTAATGCTCTGTTGAGTATCACTTCAAACACCTTGCTGATATTAGGCAGCAAGCTGATTGGGCGATAGCTTTTGGGGCACGAAGATTCTTTTCCTTTCTTCAAGATCGGAAATACCTTTGCCTTTTTTCACTCATTTGGGAAATATGAATTGCTCAACATGTTGTTGAACAATATGCAATAATTCCTAATAGCAACCTCAGGCAAATGTCGGAGAACTATATTTGGAATACCATCAGTACAACATGATTTCTTGTTGTTTATCTTGCGAAATATGAAGCACAAGTCTTCATAGCTGACAAAATAATCAATAAGATTCAAGCTCGGTATGAGGTCAGATGTTAATGTTTTTTCATTGAAATGAAGAATTGATTGGCCGTTCAGGCTTGATTTGAAGTCGGGAACTTTTGGTTCAACGACCTCTGAAAATATTTCGTTCCCTCTTTCAGGGTTTGGTAGATGAACCAATTCAAAATGTGTTCCAATCAAGGCAAGTTTATCCAACCCTTCACAAATAATCCTGTTTCCATTTCTATCCGGAGTCGTACTATCAATTTCGATACCAGCCCTATCGAGAAGATTTATCTCATCACAAGTGATTTCAAGATTCGATATCCTCACTCGAGTCTTCTTGCGGAATATGCTATTCACTTTCGTGAACGCGCCATCTGGGTCCTGTGGGCCAATACCCCTCAATTTTTCCGCCTATTGATTGCTGACCTCACTACTGAAGTATGAAAGGATTAAGTTTTGGGCATTCTTCAGGTGTGACTTCAACAAAGACAACGAGGGATTTTTGTAGTCCAAAAATCGTCGATAAATATTATTGACGCGTGTGAGAAGGAGGCTTTTCAATCTTTTCAACCTTGCGATGGTTGGTGTATCATATCCTTCCATATTGTTTCGAAGTTTAATCTTGGAAACTACTTTCTCAATCGTTTCCAACTTCAGCTTCTCTAACTTCGATAACAAGACATCTTTTTCATCCTTAGTTGGATTCCTGTGATAAAGAACCATTGAGCAAGAGTTGCCACCATCAGAAGGGGACATTGCTTCTGGTGCTCCCGATTAAACTTCTTTTGAAACTTTCCCCAGTCTGTTTTTTTGAAATTCCACCGATGATTTTCATGTTGAACTGGAATGAGGAAGAAATCACCCTTTGATGATTCATTTCCATTACGATTGCGTTATGGTCGCTGTCATAAGGAAGCACCTGCAGTTTCCGTTGAGGACTATTCAAGTTGAATTCGAGTCTTGCGTCAGCAATGCAAAGGTCCAAATATGAATTTGTCCTAGGGTATGTTGGGAACTCCGACCCATATAGATTGCACCTGTATTCAATTTGGTTCTCTGTTGTCCATGATTTCAGGAATACACCTCTTGGACTATTGGTGGCGTTCAGCCATGATGTATGCTTGGCATTCAGGTCACCAGCAAAAATATAATAACTATGCAGCCTGTTTAATTCAAGTATTTCAAACAAGGAATTGAGTTCCTCCTTGAGCTTGAGAACAGTTCCACCAGTTGCATAGGCAGAGATAACGAAGAAGTTATCCCCACCTGGCAGTGAGATTTTGATAACAGACACTTCAAGAGATTCAAAGCTTTTGAATTCGACTTTTTCAATATTTTGGAAACGAAAGGGCCTTCATACCAATATCTCGGTGCTACCTCCCCCATCACCTATTACCCTATCGTTTCTTACAAATTTAAAATCCTTGAATGTCATGAAGTGCCATGAATTGAGGTGGGTTTCGGTTAGAAGCAGGATGTCAGGTTTTTGTCTGGCAATGAATTAAAGGAGATAATCACGCCAATGTATAGTAACAATGGAGCTGACGTTGATCGAGATGAGATGAATCCTATCCATGGGAATAAGACTGGATGACAAATTATTTTGAGGCATTTGAAACCCCTAGACGATGAAAAACAAGATTAATTTTTGTATCTTGCTTACCGATTCTTTCTGATAGAGAATTTAGTTGCTGTAAAATTTTGAGAAGCAGCTCATTATTGGCACTTACATTATTTACACTAATTTCCGCATTTTCTGCTGGTTCTCTAGCGGGTTGTGCAAATGATACTCCGGGCTTGACGAAGTTCAGAGCTAAGACACTGCGGTGTATTTGTGTTTGCTTTGGGGCAGATTTCAATCTTGCATCCTGATATCGGGAGTATCCTCGATATGATGCCGGGTGACCAAAAACACCGCAGTTCACACAATATAATTTCTCTTTTGGCTCCGTCTGAGCCAAGTTGCACTCACCGGAAGCATGCACGTCTTGGCATTTAACGCATCGGTAATGCATGGCGCAGTTGGCACCCGAATGCGGGTTTCTCGTTTCTGGAGGCGTCCCTACCTCACCTTTCGGAAATTTAAATATCTGATTTGCTGAAGAGCGCTTGGACTGCTCTTATTTGATATTTGTACCAAATAAAATGGTGAATTTTTTCCTTCTACCGAAATTAAATTCTATTATTGATTTCGTTTTCAATCATATGTTGAGCATGATTAGTGGAGTGTTAACGGTGCGTTATTAACTATACGGTAGTATTTTTAGTAGAATAAATAGTGAAATTGTCTGGGTGTTAAATTCATTTTCACTGTGATTTGAGCTGAGTTTTACGGTGAAAAAGAGGGCGATACTTTCAAGGACATAATGAATAAAAGAAAATGCATTTTCACAACAGCCCTTCAAAAAGAATTTATCTACTTCAGGCCTGGTAAGAAAAACAATTTTTCAATTTGTAATATATGTGATTTGCGTATTTCGGTAGCAAATAATGGTAGGCAATGAGCATTGTTTATGCACACGCAGACAATTTTGCTAAAAAAATTTTAAATTCAATAAAAAAGATTATTTCGATATTATTTTATATATATTTTGGAGGTGTCCATATTCGGCACTTTTCTTTGTTGACATAGTTTATTTGTAGCATTGTCCAAAATATCTATGATGTATTAATAAAGTAATTAAATAGATAATCACTGTCCCTAGCTCAAAAAATGGAAGGTTAAAGACGATATTACAACCAGTGACCACAGGGCCATTACCATAACTCTGGGTTGGGGGGCTGAAAAGGGTGGAAACTACTCTGAGCTGCAAAGACTCCCCCGTTACAATATCAGGCGAGCTGACTGGGAGCTCTTTGATGCTACTCTTCAAAAGGCAATCTTAGAAAGCCCCCTCGCATCCGAGGAGTGGAGCTTTACTGCTGACCAGGCAGCAACTCACGTACAAGACTGCATTCAGATTGCTTGTACGTTGGCGATACCGCGCAAAAAAGTCTACTTGAAACCACTTGCTGGGTGGACAAGTGAAATTAACAGCCTTTGCATTGAATCTAGAAAAGCAAGGCGCAAAATGCAAAGGCTGCGCAACACTGCAAGATTTGAAGAGTCAACAAGGGAGTACAAACAAGCTCGGAAACATTTCAAAGCAGCATTGAGAAGTTCAAGAAGGTCCGGTTAAGCGGCTCATGTTGCTACCGAAGGGAATGAAAACCCATGGGGGATTCCAAATCAATCAGCCACAGATAAGCTGAGAAAAATACAGCCTCTTGGCTCACTTAGGACAATAAGTGGGTTCACCAACTGCTGGGAGGAATTCGCGAGCGCACTACTTCATGCACTTGTTCCTGATGATAACGCAGCATCTGATACAAGTGAATGGGAACGTGCCAGGGCTGGACAAAATCGAAGCAGATATCATGTAGACGGTTGCCACTACCCAAAACTGCATAATGCTGCAGTTGTATAATAAGTGTCTTCATGAGCAACTGTTTCCAAAAATCGGGCAATATATAAAGGGGATGGAAAAGCTCGACAAGACCCCAAGTCTTACCGTCCTATTTGCTTATTATCTATCGCAGGGAAAATACTGGAGAGGATATTGCTGGTTAGACTGCAAGAAACCTTCAGTACAAACTCACGTGCGTCACTAAACCAGTTTGGATTTAAGAAGGGACTCGGAACAGAGGACGCAACTAATATGGTGCTAGAAACTGTTGAGTCCTCAAACTACAAATACGTTTATGCTATTGCTTTCGACATTGCTGGTGCTTTCGATAACTTATGGTGGCCAGCAGTTCTGAACGAACTTACAGCGCGAAACTGTCCAGACTATACCATGGGGACGCTCAAAAGCTACTTGACGGATCGACAAGAGGCCATAACCGAAAACTTCACAGGAGTGGGTAAAAATGTCAATAATGGTTGTCCACAAGGCTCAATCTTGGGTCCATCCCTGTGGAACCTGGTTTTCGACGGGCTTTTGAGGGAACTTGATGCAAGGTATGACAGTATCATACCTATTGCCTACGCTGATGATATTATCGTCTTGATTGAAAGCAATAACAGGGTACTAATCGAATCAAAGTTGAACCAATGCAGCCAAATAATTACAAACTGGTGCAGAGGGAACAAAATGTCACTCTCTGTCGGAAAGACGCAAGCGATATTACTTAAGGGAAGACTAAAGAGATATCCAACTGTAAGAATTGAAGGTAAGCCAATCAATCACGTAGTTGCCCTAAGGTATCAGGGAGTCTGGCTGAGCTCCAATCTTGATCCCACATCACATATAAGGAACATCTCTGCGAAAGCACGGCAGACATTCAGTAAACTTATTGGAATCTGCAAAGCTGAGTTAGGATTGACTTTCAGAACAAAAAGCCTATTATATACGGGACTTTTAAAACCCATTCTAACCTACGGAGCAATTTGGTGGCGATTAAGATCCAACCCTGTTAAATTGAAGCCAATGGTAACAGCACAGAGATTTGCGTTGCTCTCAATTACAGGAGCATTCAGAACTGCATCAACGGATGCTCTCTGTGTTACTGCGAGACAGCTCCCAATTGATCTAGTTACCTTAGAGCGACTATATCGCTACAAGCTAAGGAAGGGTATAACCTTTAATTTGGACGGTGAGGACTTCAATCTCAGAGAAGGGATTGAAAAACATTACTACGCCAAGAAAAGGCTTCGGCAGATCATTCTCAGTCGATGGCAAGAACGCTGGGATAGTTCAACGAAGGGCAGAACTATACATCAATTCTCCCCCAATGTGAAAGATCGATGCAATATGACTTGGATCCAGCCAAATCATTATGCCACTCAATTCCTCACTGGGTATGGGAACTTCAAATACAACCTCTGGAAGCTGCGGCTCACTACAAGCAAACACTGTTTATGTGGGTTCATTGAAACATTGGACCATATCATTTTCGACTGCAGACTCCATAACCGGCAGCGCAGAATCCTTGTGGAACAATGCAGACTTATTATTGGCACTTGGCCAGTACCACTAAGCTTACTAATTACGGAGGAAATTTACGGGGAATTCACAAACTTCGCTAAGGATGTCTTAATGAAGAAGGATGGAAACCTAACAGGATCTAAAAGAGGAAATCTAACAGAAGGAGACTGACATGGTTTTAAGGACGATTAGGCTTAAGTTTAAGTAGGGATGATACCAAGGGGGCTAATTTGAAATTCTTTACGGGAATATGGAAGGGGGGTTGATGTTTGGTGGTAATTAGATGGGGTACGAGGGAAATAAGGATTTTTTTTATTTTATTTATATATTTATTAATTTATGTTTTTTTTTATTATTGCAAATAACGGGCATATTAAGTAGAAACTCATCTGAAAATCACATGAGAGGAAAATAACTTCTCGGCAATCTACAGGCCTTATCAGGTAACAATATTTTTCTTTCGTGGGGTCATATTTTCGGGACTTAGATTATATGGAAAATCTGTAGGGTGGGATGCAAAGACTCGTGGATCAAATCAGGCTGCATGCCACACGAAGAGAGAAGCGAGCATCACCCACTTAGGTGAGTGATGAGCCAATCAGAGCTCGGAAGTACGATTCCTTAATCTGAAGGTGAGCAATTGCTTGCCGACACGGATAATCGCTCCGTTCTAAGGAAATGCGTGCCTCGGGGTTGAGCAGGCCCACGCGAAAAGTTCCGCGATGCTCAACAAAAGGTGTTGGATTCGAGTAGCTGATGGTGTAAAGCAAGTCGACCGCTAGAGTCGCAGTCCGTGGCAGGGTTCCAAAGGGTCGTGCCCCTAAGGAGAAAAAGCTCCCACTTCGAGTGGTAAATTTGCTGCTCCCGCTAGGGGGGAGGTTTGGCCGTAAGGCTCAGGAACCTCTAAGCAGTAGTGTGTAGGTCACTCACTGTTGTCCCTAGCTCAAATTTTATCACAATAATTATGGTGGTATCACCGTACTGTTTCGAGCTTAATGCTTACATTTCATGCTTCCCAAAATGATTTTTTTAGCAATAGTTATGTTTTTTTAAGGAATAGGATATGTTTTTATTTTTTTAAGGGAAAATTGCATTAATGGATCACATGGCTTCTGGAAAACATAAATTACGAATGCAGGAGGCGTCAACATCCTGACCCCTAGATAATTTCTTAGTGAAGAAGAATTCTTCTCTCGACACTAAAATTGCCGTTGCAGAAGGAGTACCTATTCACACAGCCATGCATCATTTATCGTGCTCTCAAATGGACTGCACAGCACCTCTTCTGTCTTTTTTTGAAGACTCTGAAACAGCTTCAAAAATCACATGTTGGCGTACAAAAATCGCTGCTATCATTAATGGTGTTTTATCGCCACATTCAACGAAGATGATTTGGCAAGAGGTCTACGAAATTCCTTCGATAAGCTTGGGAACCGACGGGAGTAACCATAGAAATGTCACACTGTCCCTAATAATTCTTCAATATTTTCATAAAAAAGGGATTCTAGTCCGTTCGCTACATTTTTAGGGTTTTGTAAAATAATTTTACAAAATCCTTCTAAAATCGCGTCCTGTCTGTCCTTCTGTCCGTCTGTCTGTCCGTCCGTCCGTCCGTCCGTCCGTCCGTCCGTGTGTCACAGCAGTTTTTCTCGGTAACTACTTAAGCTAGAAACATCAAGTTTTGTATGTAGGTGTAAAGTGGTGTTCTCTTCAAAGTTCGAATACAAAAAAAATTTATAAGGTATTAAAGGGGGGTCCCCCCATATAGGGGAGTGACCCCCGAAAAAAAATTTCATTGAAGGTGGCTGATATGGGTATCAAATGAAAGGTCTTGATGAGAACTTTTCAAAACAGGTCTTTGTTTGGCAAAGTTTGCTTCGAGGGGCGCACAGGGAGGGGAAATACACGAAAAATTTGTGTCCCCCCCCCCTCGCGATTTGACACCTGTGACCCAAAAAATCTGAAAAAAATCAGGAATGTAGGCCTTGGTGAGTACAACAACAACAAATACGTGAGAAGTCGCAATTCACCCAACTTTGTTAGTAATAGTACGATTTATCGATTTTATGTTTTCTTGAATAAAATCTTAACGGTACCCTTAAATTCTATGAAATTCAGTACATGGATGACTATTCATAAGGTTGATCTATCCTGAAAGTTTCATTCGATAATATTTAGCGAAGTTATAGTGGTTTGAATTTTCCTGTATTACTATGGAACAATATGCGCTGCATTTATTACTATGGCAACATATGGCTATGGAACAACATGCGCTTTTTACCGACTCAGACACTACAGTTTTGCTAGGATTTGCATGAAAATTTCAGGAATGATAGGTGTCATGAATATCTTTGCGAATCGGTTCAGCTAGTGGTATCAGTAATCGTAAAACAAAATGGTGGCTGTTTTAAATGCGAAGATTGAATAATTTTGAGTTATTTTTTCCCAACTTCAACGTTTAAGGTGCATGCTTTGAACACTTGATTCAATTTAATGAATGACTGAAGATGAGTACCTACAATTAATACTCATAAGCGAAGTAAGTCAAGGAGGCGGGAGAGAGCTCCTAGCAAAAGGGCTTTGTAACCATTCTAGGATTCGAAAAAATTGGCCATTAATCGATGATAACAGTACAGGAAAGTGGCTCCTGAAAATAAAAATTCATCAAACGTAGCCGGTATGAGTATGAAATAAAAGTTTTCATGGGAGCTTTTCAAAACAGTTGTTAAACTGTCAGTTTTTGCTTCAGTGGGGGCACAGGGGGGAAATACATGAAAAATGTGTTTTCTCCCTAGCGAATGGATATCTGAAATAATTATCAAGGGAGATATTTATGAGTATAACAACAACAAAAATCTCAGAACACGAAATTCGTTCAACTTTGTTAATAATAGTATACTCTTCGAATTTCATATTTTCTCCAATAAAATCGTTTCTTGATTTTATTCGATCTGGTGACTGCATTTTGTAAATTGAATACAAAACCCTTCTGACATGACCGTAGGTCTGTTGACCCAACTTGTTTTAACCTTGAAAATGAGCAAGTAGCAACAATTACATCCTTTGTTGAACAGGCTCGGAACAAGCATGGGTTGAGTGAAAAACTAGCCACTTTTGTGGCTGACATCACCAATACGAATTTCGGATGTGCAAATCGTAGGGGGAAAAATAAAATTTTTTATGCACTAAAACAACCACATCCGGAATACGTTGGAATTGGATGCTCTGCCCATATTATCCACAATTCTGTTCATCATGGTCTTGATCGATTTGGTCTTTTTATGTTGATTGTCTCGTTTTTAAGTTGTACCAATACTTCTCAATATATACAGTGCGAACAACGGATCTAAAATCTTTCTGCGAGTTTATTGAGTCGGAATATAGTGGCCTACTTGGTCATTGTGACATGCGTTGGCTGAGCTTATTCCCTGCAATAGAGCGCATTTTGCAAACGTATGATGCCTTATCACGAACTAATCTACCTCCTATGATCGCAATTTCTTTCGGCACGACCTTAGTGAATGCTTTTTAATATTCGTTCATTCACTCATGGCTCGATTTCATACGAAAATCGCACTAATAGAAAAAAAAGACAGTAGCATTTTGGAAATAAATTCAGTTTTTGATGACGTTCTCCAAAAAGTAAATGAAAATGCAAAATCCGACTTTATTCCCTTAGGAGTAAAGTCCATTTTAGCGAAATTCAGAAAAGATGGAAAAGACGCTGCTTTGATGATTGTATGAAGAGAGTGAATGTTGTTTACACTGAAACAATAGAGTATATGAAAGAATCTACGTCTAGCAGTTGTTGCGTGTAGACGTGTTTTAATCACTTCTGTCATTAATTTTAAAAATTAATTAATTTTTCACAAAAGTCAGTTTCGAAAAATTGAATTAATTTTTTACAAGCCAGTCAAAAGCAAATTTTGATTTTATTCGAAAAGTATTTATCGTCAAAGGCATTGACCCACGGAATCAATAAATCAACAGAAGCAAATAAACCAAAGACTAACTCGGGACTGCTGTATGGAGGAGCCCGACGGCTTCCCTCCGTTAGAGGGCCCTGGGGCGAGTAGCAATGTGAAACTGGTGGCAAGCGTAAATAAGAGAAGGTACACAAGTAACCCGAACTCCACAGATGGTGGGCGTAGGACTCAACTAGTAGAGGACAAAAAAGAGGTGAGTCGATTTCAAATACAGGAATTGAACCTACGACTGAGAACGTTCGAAGCTATGTACAAGAGAGCAAAGAAAACTCAAGATGAAGTGCCGGTAAGGCCAATAAATACGGAAACTCAGGCAAAGAAAGCTATTAAGCAAGTCATCCCAGAAGACATACCAAGTTCTGGAGGCACTAACGATAGCCAGAACTACTATCCAGCGCTGGACGGACTCCAACAACAAATGAACGTTGACAAAAGTACTGAAGGTTATGTTAGTGAAAATAACAATGACCGTTTTATCCTATATTTAAAAAATAAAAACAAGGAGAAGAAACCAGCTCGCAGTTCTGATGGTCTTCCTCAAAAGTTGCCAAAAATAAAGAAAAAGTCCCTCTAATTAATGCATTCGGTCAAAGCGGAAAGGACATGGGTCGGCTATTGGCAGCCGAACTTAAATTAACAAATTTCGAGATTAAAAGAACCAATGCCGAAAAGTTAGCTATCAGAATGAAATCACTAGTTGATTTTAAATCAGCTGAAAACGCTCTTAATTTTGGGGAGTTTCCAAACTTTACATATACCCCGAAAAGTGAGAAGAACCAGACCTTTTGTTCAAGGACTTGAATTGCGGAGAAGATACCGTCGATCCTCTTCAGGTGCTCAAGGAAGCAGCACCAGAAATTGAATTTATCTCTACTAAAACATTTGCGATAAGAAGGTCGACGGTAGAAAAGGAAATTCACCACTTTATTTGTTGCAGATTTCAAATAAGAGCAGTCCAAGTGCTCTTCAACAAATAAGATACTTGAACTTCCGATTGGTAAGGTGGGAGCACTTTCAGAAAAGAGAAGTGAATCAGCGTTATTGGTGTCAAAGAATTGGGCACTCGGTTGCCAACTGTGCCATGCATTATCGATGCGTCAAATGTAAGGACGTTCATGTTCGCGGTGAGTGCAAATCGGCTCAGACAGAGCCATAACAGAAATGATACTGTGTTAACTGCAGTGTTTTTGGTCACCTAGCATCATATCAAGGCAGCTCCCGATGTCAAGATGCGAGAGTAAAATTTATCCCAAAACAAATACAACTACACCGCAGTGTCTTAGCTCCAAACTTCGTCAAGCCCAATTTATCATTTGTACTCGCCGCTAGAGGATCAGTAGAAAATGCTGCAAATACTGTAAATAATGTAAGTGGTAATAATGAGCTGCTTCTCAGAATTTAAAAGCAACCAAATTCTTTATCGGAGAGAATTGATAAGCAGGATTCTAAAATTAATCTTGTTTTTCAGCGTTTAGGGCTTTCAAATGCCTCAAAATAGTTTGTCATAGAGTCATATTCCCATGGATAGGATTCGTCTCATCTCGATCAACGTAAACTCCATTGTTACTATACATCGACGTGATCATCATGCTTCTCACCAAAACCCACCTCAATTCATGGCACTCCATAACTTGAAAGGGTTTTGAATGCGTAAGAACGGTAGGGTAAACGTTGATGGGGGAGATGGCACCGGGATATTGGTGAGAATACCTTATTGTTTCCAAAATAGTGAAAAAGTCGAATTCAAAAGCTTTGAATCTCTTGAAGTGTCCGTTATCAAAATCTCACGGCCATGTGGGGATAACATTTTCGTTATCTCTGTCCATGCAACTGGTCGAAATGTTCTCAAGTCCAAGGAGGAACTCGATTTCTTGTTTGATATACTCGCATTGAACAGGCTGCATAGTTATTATACTCTTGCTGGTGACCTGAACGCCAAGCATACATCATGGTTAAACACCACCAATAATCCAAGAGGTGTATTCCTGAAATTGTGGATAACAGAGAACCAAATTGAATACAAGTGCAATCTATATGGGTTGGAGCTCCTATCATACCCTAGGACATATTCATATTTGAACCTCGGCATCGCGAACAGAAGACTTGAATTCAGTTTTAATAGTCCTCAACGGAAACTGCAGGTGCTTCCTTATGATAGCGACCATAGCGCAATCCTAATGAATATCGATCATCAAAGGGATGATCTCTTCCTCATTCCAGTTCAACATGAAAATTATCGGTTGAATTTAAAAAAAAAAAAACTGACTGGGGAAAGTTTCAAAAGAAGTTTAATCGAGAGTACCAGAAACAATGTCCTCCTTCTGATGATGACAACGCTTGCTCAATGGTTCTTAATGATAGGAGCCTAACTAACGATGAAATAGATATCTATTTGTCGAAGTAAGACAAGCTGATGGCACAAAAGATTGCTTCCAGGATTAAACATCGTAGCTATATGGAAGTATATGGAACATCAACCATTGCAAAGTTGAAAAGATTGAAAAACCTACTTCTTAGACGTGTCAACGATATTTATCGGTAACCATCTCAAGGTTAAAAAGATTATAATGCGTTCTTTTCACATGCGTCAACAATATTTATCGGCGATTTTTGGACTTCAACCATCCCTCGTTGGCTTTGTTGAAATTACACCTTAAGAATGTCCGGAACTTAATTCGTTCATACCTCTAGAGTGAGGTCAGCGATCAATTTGCGGAAAAATTGAGGAGGCAAACCCCGCAGGACCTAGATGGCGTTTTTGCGAAAGTGAATAGCTTATTCCGTGAGAAGTATCGAGTGAATGTATCGAACCTTGAAGTCACTAGTGATGAGATAAATCTTCTCGATAGGGCTGGTATCGAAGTCAATAGTACAATTCCGGATAAGAATTGAAACAGTGACGGAGTGCATAAACTTGCCATCTACCAAACCCTGAAAGAGGGAATGTAATATTTTCAGAGGTCGTTACAGCAAAAGTTTCCGACTTCAAATCAAGGCTTAACGGTAAAACAATTCTTCATTTCAATAAAACATGAACTTCTGAACTCATACCGAGCTTGAATATTATTGATTATTTTGTCAGCTATGAAGTCTTGTGTTTCATATTTGGCAAGATAAACAACAAGAAATCATGTGGTACTGATGGCATTCCAAATGTAGCTCTTCAACATTTGCCTGATGTTGCTATTAGGAATTATTGCATATTGTTCAACAACATGTTGAGCAATTCATATTTCCCAAATGAGTGGAAAAACGCTAGGGTACTTCCAATCTTGAAGAGAGGAAAAGAAGCTTCATGCCTTAAACGCTATCGCCCAATCAGTTCGCTGCCTAAAATCAACAAGGTCTTTGAAGTGATACTCAACAAAGCATTAAATGCCCACATTGAGAAATATGAGTTAATGCCGAATTGCCAATTTCGTTTTCGTGCCAGGCATTCCACCATACATGCGATACCGTAAGTAACCTCAGACATCTGTTGGAAACCAAACAACAGAGAATGTGTTGGAACATGTCTCATTGATAGGGAGAAAGCCTTCGATACGGTGTGGTTAGATGGATTAGTTTTTAAACTTCTTCAGAACAGGTTTCCCAGACACCTTGTCGTCGTAATGTGCAATATGTTAAATGGGAAATCATTTGTCGTAACTGATGAAAATTTGACAACAATGCGTGAATTCAAGGTCTTGAATGGTCTACAGCAGGGAACATTTACTGCGCCTCTGCTTTTCTCAATATTCGCAAGCTATTGATCGGCTTTGATTTTAACGTCTCACCAACGCGATCATTGGACGCGTTTGCTGATGATCTGATCATCTATACGGCAGACCAAAAAGCTACATTAGTTTAGAGCGATCTCCAAAAAATGTTTAATGGTGTGCAGTATACACTGACAATTGGCGAATGAAAATCAATGCCCAGAATTACGAAACAATTTTGTTTCGGACAACGCTGCAGAGCGTCAGTCAAGACCTGAAACAATGACGCTGACAATGCTCCACTTAGTATTAGGTAGAGATATATTTGACATGCGAACAAACACCGTGTCTTAAAGCTAAAAACTGCAAGGAAGCCATAAATTAGGAGTGGCTTACATTGTTAACAGCACTCGTATTAAGACCAAATTTTTTAATATCTGAAAAGTAAGAGGCAATCAACGACGGATTTTGTAGCATCCTGGAATGCACTGTCGACACATTGCTGTCAAACGGCATGAAAATGGTTCTGGGTGATTTCAATGCATAAATCGGCCCAGAAACGGCACAAAGAGGAACAACCGGAGGATCCAGCTTCCACACAGAGACCAGTGGTAGTGAACAATGGCTGATAGACTTCGCTACTAGTAGAGGCTTCACAGTAAGATCCACATTTTCCACATCAAAACACCCACTAGAGAACGTGGGCGTTCCCAGACGGTCGTACATTCAACCAGATTGACCATGTTCTCATACAAAAATGAGCCACCACCGGCATTCTCGTCACGAGCTTGTTCCGCAGCGCTCTCTGTGTTCTGCATCGGCTAATATGTAGAATATGGTCAGGAAAGCAGAGGGCTGGCGAGAGAGTATAATATGTCATGTACTCAAAAAGCGGGACAAATTAAGGTTATAAAGAAATTACTCTACTGTGCATATCTTATGAACTGCTCTCCAAAATCATAGAAAGGCAATGAAAGCCATTATAAAGGGATTACTCTACTGTGCATATCTTATAAACTGCTCTCCAAAATCATCGAAAGAAAATTAAAGCCGTACTATGAAAGTATTACCGGAGAGCATCAGGGAGGTTTACAAAGTGGACTGACTTTAATAGAACAAACATTCTCAGTAAAAGAAGAGCTTGAAAAGTACTGGGACTATCACATCGATGTGTATCAAATCTTTGTAGACTTCAAGCAAGTATACGACTGTGTCGACAAAAATGCGCTGTACAAAGTAATGCTTGACTTTGGCGTCCCAACAAAACTAGTCCGCATGGTTAAGGCCAAGATGCTAAACACAAAGTCCCAGGTCTAGGGAAATGGTGAGCTAACGAACAGCTTTATAATGGTATAAGACTTGAATCAAGGGAATGGACTTGCCCCAATGCTCTTGATTATTCCACAGGAATTGGGTCATTAGGAAGGCATCAGCTAAAACCTCTGGTGCACGAATGTTCAACTCTATATTATGGCACGTTCAATCTTAGATGCCAAAGGGGCATTCCTGAGTCTAGAATCTGAAACAAACTGAATTGTCGTACAAGTTAAAAAAAACTAAAACTAAATCCATGAACCAAAAAAGGAAGAAAACTCCAGTTTGACAAAATCTGACCTTAGACAACTACAACCTTGAAAATATGGATAATTTAGTGTACCTTGGAGCCAACCTGAATCGAAGTGCCATCAAGAAGGACGAAATTGGATGCCGTTTAAATACCGCAAATAAAGCATATTACTCCAAACTTACAATTCTAAGGTCCAGAGTTGTGCACAGGTAAAATAAGTGCCGCTTTTCTAAAACCACTGGTCAAACCTGTGCTTTAATATGGAAGTGAAATATGGACCCTGACAAGCGAGTCCATAGAGGCAGTGGACGCATTTGAACGCAGAGTGCTCTGGAAAATCTAGGTTCCAATAAAACAAGGAACAGAGTAGATATTTCGTTGCAACGATGAGTTTTTTGAACTATTGAAAATCCTCCCGTATCCTCTTGCGTAAATTGCAATGGGCGGGTCGTGTAGAAAGAATGGAAGAAACCTGGCAAACTAAAAGAACATTGATGGGTAGAGCACAAGGTGGAAGTCCAGCGGAAAGCCCGAGACCTCGATGGGAAGACGAAATAGATGTTGACAGCAGAACTTTGTTGGAAGTAAACAAGTAGTCGATAAGGTTACAGAACCGTGATGATTGGAGAAAATTAACCCTGGACTCCAAGGTCCGACTTGGGCTGTCGCGTCATAGACGATGATAATGAGATGAACCAGCAGACATAACTGTTGGTTTTTCTCCTTGTTTTAGTTTTAGGTATTTGATAAATATATTGCCTGATTTATTATAGGAATTTTTAGACTTAGTGTTATAAACTTCGTCCTTTTCATTGTTCATTAACCATCTAGCCCTGCAAGACCTGCAAAGTAATTTGAGCTATCGTTTGTTTTGCCTGCGCTAAGAACATATTCTTGTCTAGATGCTCCTTGTGATTTTTTTGATTTAGTCTTTTCATCGGTTGCTTTTAGCTTCTTCTCTTCTTCATTCTTGCTGGTCATTTCTTTTTCCTTCTTAAACGTCAGTTTTCCTACTAACTCCTCTAAAAAATGGATCCTTAGTTTTATTTCTTCATTTTATTTCTGCATCTTCTCCATTTCGTCACTTTTCATTTTGGTTTTTCAATAGCGTCAACTATTTCTTCAATTTCGATCACTGATAAAATTTGCAATTTAATTTTTTTTCTTCATTTTTATCCCTTTTAAGTCTTCTTCGCAACAATTTCTCCTCCGTCATTGTTAGCGATAGACATGATGCTTCCATTTGATTGTTTAAAGCATCGGGCTCCTCCATATCGCTGCCTTTGCAACAAGATTCAAGACAATATTCTTCTAAAGTCTTCTTTCTCATTGTAGAATATTGAATGTCGTCTTGTTCTCCATTAATTAGTGGATTCCGATGATAAAATATGTTCTAAAAGTTTTTGAGCTTGACGTTTGCAAAAAAAAAGTTTTTTTTATGTTTTACTCCCACAAATGCTAGACGTAAAATTGTTTTCCTTTCTATGCACGGAGCATATTGTAATTTTTGTCAATCGTCCGGTAACTCCTTCTCTACTCACATTCTATCTATCAACTAGTCAAACATGTTGTATTGATGGATCTCCCAGGTTTGAAGTGATGTCAACCGTGCTTCGTGGATTTCAGGAATTTTGACCTGCCTGAGGTCATGCAATTTATTTTTGGAAATAATGTTACCACCAGTGTGAAAATTTGCAGAATTTCTCGCGTAATATGTATCACTTTTAACAATTGTTGATCGATTGATTGGCACACATTCAGTACTATAGGTTCATAAATTTGTAAAATCTTCCGGCAAATGGACAGTATTTTGCACGTGATTATAAAATTCACTGATAAAGCACGAGTACAAAAAAACTTTTTAAGTGAATCGTTTGTATCAGAAACCACCTAAGCGACAAAATATCAAGAAATGTGTTTTTGGTGGTACTGTACAATTAAAAGGTAAATACACCTTTTAGTGCAGAAATAACCTATGTTTCATATCAGCAAGGCTTTTTGATAGCCTTGAAAATAATTCATTTATTTTAGAAAGAAAAGCGCCGTCGCTTATGTTCTTTCCGCGGGAAGTTGTACTCGTGACGATTGGCGGCCTTGTTGATATCACTTGTTGATATATTTGTGGATTCAAACGTTCATAATACAGTAACAGTAACAATTCATTCGAAGGTTACCTAACACTGAGTGATTAATTTTCGTGAGTTTTCAGTGATAATTAGGTGTTGTTTTGTTGTTTACCATTACATTATATAATTCTTAAGACATGTCGGTTAGTTCAGATGATGAAACTAGTCCCAAGCGTAGGCGTGGAGTTGTGCGCGAAGTCAAATACAAACGGAACATTATTCGGAATGCTAGGCTCAAAGGACCGTAGTACGTCTCTTGCAAAGGAAAAGAAGTTTCCAGCAAAGCCCCGCTGAATGATGTAGACTGTAAGTGCAATTTGTAATGTTATTTGAAACTTATGGATAAAATAAAACGAGAATCATGGGAAATCTTCAGAAAATAAAAACACCCAAGACACGTACCTCTAAGCTTTAGTGGAGGTTAGGCCTGTGAAACGTATAGGCAAAAACTGCACGCCTAATGTGAATAATGAGCAAGCTCAAGAAAACGCCCATGACTTGCCAAATAAAAAATACCATTCATACAAGTATAACTTGAAAATAAATGGTGTTCTTACTCAAGTTTGTAGAGGTGTTTTCTTGCAAGTGTTTGGAATTTCTGACAGTAGAATCAAAAGAATAAATAAATATTCTTTCCTTCACAAAAGCCCTGGAGATCTGAGGGGAAAATCTAGAAGTGGAAACGCTCTTCCAGGTAACGTTTGCGTGAGATTACAGCAGCACATTGAGAAATTTGATGCCAAGGAAACCCGTTATGGGTGAAAACCTGAAAAATATCTTGAAGCTAGGCTTGATGTCGCAAAAATTCATGCAATGTTTATTTTAGACAACCCTGATCTAAAAAATAAGGTAAAGTTTAGTTTCTACAACAAATACTTTAATGAAAACTTTGTTTACTGTTTTGGAACACCACAAGTTGATGTATGTTCACCTTCCGAATGATTTTCGGCCAAACTGAAAGTCAAGGGCTTGAGTGACTGTGCTAAAAAAAACAGCTGCTGACAAAAGGATACACTCAAGGCTAGCAAACATGTTTTACAAAGCTATGGATGAGGCAAACAAAAACAAAGACGACAACACGGTCGCACTAGCCTTTGGCTATATGCAAAACTTATCCTTGCCGCACATACCTGTACAGGAGGTTTTCTATATGAGGCAGCTCTGGGTAAATGTGTTTTCGTTACACGGTTTGAAAACTGATTCTTCCAAACTGTATTTCTATCATGAGGGTGAAGCAAACAAAGGTCCAAACGAGGTATATTCAATGCTACTGAACTATTTTAATGATATTCCAGTTAATGTGAAGATTCTCATACTGTTCTGTGATGGGCCATCAGGTCAAAATAAGAATCACACATTGTTGCGTTTTTTACTAAACCTCAGTGATTCAGGTCGGTTTAAAACAATAACCCACAACTACTCTGTACGTGGCCACTCATTACCCCCATGCGACAGAGATTTTGGAAGCATAAAACGTCTATTGAGATAGACGGACAGGATTTATACTCCTGATAAATATGCAGAGTTCATGCAAAAAGCTAGTAAGTCTGGCCAATTTACTGTATATCACCTTACGTCAGACAATGTTCTCCGTTTCAAAACGTGGTGGCCCAAATTATATAAAAAACACCGAATTCGGACAGAACATTAGGCAGGAAAGTACCCAAAGAAAAGAAATTCAAAGTATTGTAATGAATCATCAACGCCGCTGGTGACCACCACCAATACACCTTGCTGATGTGTGGCTTTCCATCTCATGTTCGTTGTGACAGCTTCCCATCCCACGTCAGTTTTGTCGTGGGATGTCAAAGTCAAGTAACAGCCACATGGCGGGTATGTGGGGGTAGTGAGTGCCGTCGAGAAGTAGCCGATTACGACGTGTTTTAACTTGGCCGTCTAGTACTTTTAGAGCATAATTTTCAACATAGGACTTCTTGTTAACTAAATTATTACATAAAATACAAAACGCACGTTTTATATTCGCACAAACGCTAAAATTTATTTAAACATCTGACCGAACCAGTGGTGAAGATATATCCCGTGAACAAAGTCAGTATAAAGTTTTTCTCGAGGAAGGAATAAGTTTTCAACTTAACTAAAGCTTCCTTACGGAATCTTCACGCAACATTAGCAAGACTAAATATTACAGAAACTATAGCGTGCCGATTTTCTTTCCGCTCGTACTGCATGTCACGATCCACATGAAAGCACCGTTGAGATATTTCAGTCATTCCACCGTGTCAAGTCACCGTTATGTAGCGCTCGTCAACAAAAGACAACCGTCCACTAGTGCACCAGGATAACGACATGCTACGTACTGATTTGATTCGAGAACTAGATAAGTTTAAGAAAGTACGCTCTCACTCAGCCAATTTGGGGACTTGTTCGTGGCGCTAGTTCCGGTTTAAGTTGTACTACTCGCGATAAACAGAAGCACCAGCAAAGTGGCAAAATTATGAAAGCGACCAATCCATCGGTGCCACCAGTCAACGGAGCTACAATAGGGAGCCGATAGTGCTTCGCGATAGGGGGGCGCGCATCAAGCACTTTCATTACGTGGCAGTTTGCTTACTGTTTTTGTATCGTGAGCTTTCTTATCACAAATGTCGCCCCATTTGTACTGGGGATTTCAAGGATTAAAGTTACCCAGCAGTTAGGAAAAACAGTGAGAAATCGCGATATAATGTTCATGCAGAAATTGTAAACTAAATGCAACAGATACTTACTACACCCTCCAACGCGTTTTCAAGTTTTCGAAAGCTTCGCACCACTCACAAGAGGCCACGCGCCTCTTGAGGAAAAATTCAAGTCTGATTGTAAGTAGCAATCGTCTTCGTGTGCGACAAAAAATTGGTTAGCATGCCGGTCTTTATAAGAATCCGCGGGTGTACAGCAAATTCTGATACTCGTACAAATTGAATAAGTTCTTATCGAAGAATGAAAGATACGGAGACCGAAATACCAATATCGTTGAATTATTTATTTTCTACAAGAATCAGCATCATTAGTGATAATTTTGTTTAGAAATTTTGAATGTGCTGCGAAAATCATTCTTACAACTTTAAATACATTTTTACTAACTTTAAATGTATTCTTACTAACTTAAATATACAGTAGTTTTGAAGCTGAAATTTGGAACTAGCTTTAACCACTAGTACTCTGTTAGAGTACTCAAATTCTCTTGAGAAATTTACCAAAAAAAAAAGTTAGCAAAGCTCCACTAAAATTAGGACCTGTCTGTCCATCTGTGTAAGTTTTCTCGGCTTGAGAAATTTTATGTAATCTCGATAACTAACTCCACACTTCTCAGTCATTGAGGTCAGCAAATAAAATTGCGGTAGCATTTAATGCATGATTATTCTAAATTTTTGTCTTAGACTTTGTCAAATTCAAGATTAAAAGGAAAATAGAAACCAAATGAAAATAAATGAAAGAAAAGGAAAAGAAAATGAACTATTCAATTTTAAAAGACAAAAATGAAAATAAAGTCAAAGTTTACGTGTTAAATTATGAATTCGGATTTAATGGACTGGCCCTGTCTAAGACAAATTTTAAAATGTCACTATATCTTCAACTGCATGTTTAATTGAAGTTAAAGCACAAAATTTAATGCATTAAAGCCTGTTAGGAGTAATTGATAGATTTTTTTTCTACTCCTTACAATGAAAAGTTTGTCAGTTTATTATTACTATGACACTATTATTGCTAGTTGTATATTTTAGTTGTATGCTAAAATACGAAAACAGAAATATTCTCATTCCAAACTAAAGCCTTTTGACTAAAATAGAAATAGAAAAAAAAGGTGATGATCAAATAGAGTAAATATGAGTAGTTTATGCGCCAAATGGTCTTTGCCAAAATGTTGTCAACTTAATGCTATATGAAAGCCAGGAAGAAAGTAATTATATATTTTCTGGTTGTATCGTTGTGATATGTTAGACATGAACTGAATTTTACCTCGTAGATAATTGATAATATAATTATACTCGAGTATATTTGTATTAGCGGTATACCAATAGGGAAGGAATTCAAATGATTTTAATTAAAATTATTGGAAAGCAATTTGATATTGTCAAATTAGTTGATAAGTCAAGGGTTCGTATGTAACAATAATTTGCACAAACCAACCACACACAAAAAGGCCTAAAAATAATTAAATTGCTTTATTTTGGGTGACATTATGCTATATAAGGAACAAATTAGACATTGTTAATTAATAAGTGTAAAACTAAGCGTAGATATATTTTATCCATATACTCGCGTTTAACTCGTTAAAAATATTTCTGAAATAATTTTTGGACAATATATTATACAACGGAAATAAATGTTTGAGTAAATTTTTAACAAATAATTATACAACTTAGTCAACTAGTATTTCAGCTCACTTAAGTACTTTGGTTACAAATTTACGATGATAAACTATTAGTGCATTAAATTTTATCGTCTCATATGGCAAACCTCGCCGTTAAAGTAAGGAAGATGTTTTTTTTTTCCCTCGATTTAAATATTCCTTTAATAATCGCGATAGTTATAAACTCTAGAGGACTACCCTTTTGTTCTATATCCTCTTCAAATTGATTTTGCTTAGAATCTGTTTTGAAAAGAAGCACTAGTCGTCGTCTGTATAATTCCTTAAAGAATAATATATAATTTGTACCATGGAAAAAATGTTCCGAAACTAATAATAATAATATTGTTGGCATAGCTTAATATTTTCTAGCAAGGGTATTCCATACAAAATATGGATAATCTCTTGATAATTTACAATCCATTCACACAAGTATATGCTCGGTTTAAACCTTAAGTAATTTGAAGTTAATAGCAATAAAAACCCTGAATTTCGAAATTAACAAAGACTTTCTTTTCCAGTTGTCCTTCTTTTCCAGAGGCAGTGAGAGTGCAGGGTAAGTATGCCGGGGAGAGGGTAGCATTTGAAAAAATCCGCTGAGGTCGGTTCCGCGTCGCGTGCGGTACGCGGTACCTTTGTTGGATTGCTTTTTCTTTAGCGTATGTTATGTTAGAACCCAAGCCACTTCAGTTAACCCAAACTGTGGAGTCAGCACAATTTTCCAAATCAGCTAAATTCTAAAGCATAAACAAAGTCCAACATAAAGATTCTTTGAAAGAATGAAATTTGATATTATAACCAACTGTGTAAACAGAAAAAAAATTCTTAAGATGAAATAATGCTGACCACTAGATTTGGAAGTATTAACTGTGACACATAAAGATTGCAAACGAAAATGATATTATTGCAATGGAAAGTGCTGACAATTAAAATCAAAGACAAAAATGAATATATAAAAGACCCTAAGAGATTAATTTTAGTTTGTTAGTACATCGGCGTTCAGATTGTATAAATCGAAAAAAACGGAAATTAAAATCAAACCTTAAACTAACTCACCTGTGTTTTTAATTAAATACTATATAATCAGAGGAGCGGTATTACTCGTAAAAGTCTATAGTGTTTTTTTTTTTTTTTGTTGAAAAGGAAAAACTTAAGTGGCGCAGTCGTCGTCTAAAAGGAGGAGGTGTATCCCCAGATCCTTTTTAGGTTTTCGAACCAAAAGTGTAAAGTAAAACAAAGTTTTGTGAACAAAAAGTGAAAAAGTGGAACCGAACAAAGATTTTCGGAATGCAGTTAAAGTGATGCAAAGCCGTGAACAAAGTGAATTTGTGAAATAATCAAATAACATTATTAAATCAATTGTACATAATCACCCAAAATTACCCTTAACAATCGACTTGCATGGTCTGAGCAGAATTATAAGAGAATTCGCTCCTTTGCTGTACATTCGTCGTACTGACAAGGCTAAACGCAAGTACTGCATAATAAAAATTATTAATAACACTTTTTTGGGAAGAGTCGCCCCCTGAAAAAGATAAAAGTGGTTCCAGTGAATTTGGTAAAGCATTGAATTTTATATATCGCATATATTATAGTATTTATACAATTATTCACGTTAAATATTTAAACACCATGGCTATTCCATTTTCGAAGCTTCTTCGGGAAGCAAGAGCAATGCCTCCTTTTTGTGGAGATGACGGATTTCAACTACAGAGCTATATCCTGGAAGTAGAGTCGTTAATGGCACTGGTTTCTCAAGATCAGCCAATAAACTATATATCGGAGATATTGTTTTCAAAGCTTCAAGGGAAGGCAGCAGTTGCAGCCAGAAGATTAACAAATAAAACATGGCCAACTGTGAAACAAGTCCTTATCGAAACGTTCTTAAATTGAAGGAGGAAGCAGATCGATTTCAGAACCGAAGTGTACATCAAGTTTATAGTTTTTCAAGTGATATATTAGATAAATTAAATTTGAAATATGCGTTAGACAATAGCAATAAATTAGAATTCTCGCCTGAGATGAATGAGACAAGCCTTTTGGAGAAATTTCTAAGTAAAATTAATCGAACTGATAGTATGTACCTACGAACAAAAAATGTTACAACTTTACAAGAAGCTTATCACGAATTGTTACAAACTGGCTATAAGGACAGTGAAAATACATTTAGGAAACCTGAGAAAGATATGAAAAGGAGTAATGCCAACCATAATCCTCAAAATAGAAATTTTCAGTTTAATAATTCAGGATATCACCGACAAAATAATAGCAATAATTATCACGGACCAAATAATAACAACAATTATCACCGACAAAATTATCAGTATAATAATTACCGACCAAATCACAACCACAATTATAGACAAAACTTTAACCATAATTCTAACAGATTTAGATATAACAACCAGTTCAATAGAAATCAACCAGAAAATTACAGGGGAAACCAGATAGAGCCAATGGATACTAATCAGATTCAGGTAGAAGAAAATTTTCCCATACAGGCCTCGGAGACACAAACCTACCAAAAATCACTATTCATATTGATGACGTACCAATAAAAGCATTGGTGGATTCAGGTTCTCCCACTTCCATATTAGATTACGCAAAAATAGGAAACAACCCCAAAACAAGGGCTGATAATATACACATCAGAACAATAACGGGCATACAAAAAATAAATTATGAGACAGTGACCAAAACACCACCCGAATTAGGAACCGGAAATTACACTAAATGGAGGTTGGCCGACTTGAAAAATTGCCGATTTCAAGCCATACTAGGAACTAATATTCTAGGACCAACTAAAGCGAAAATAGATTTCTTAAACAAAGTAGTTACTTTTGGATCAAATATAATATCTTTCGACAGTGAAATAGAGGACAAGCATGAAATTAGATATGAAGAAATACACACAATGGAACCCATAGAAAAGGTTAACATAGATATGGACTACTTGAACCCAGAAGAAACAAGTTGGGTAGACAGACCTATGCTCATGTCAGAAGGGTTTTGTACTCAACTAACAAAATGCAGTAACCAGCAACGAATAAAATCAAGTAACATGTCAAAGACGATTTTATTGGAGAAAATGTGAAATTCGAGGATCATACTATTATTAACAAAGTTGAAAGAATTGTGAGTTCCGAGGTATTTGTTTTACTTATACCCATAGATATCTCCTTTGATAATTTTTCCAGATTTTTTAAGAACACATTTTTCATGTATTTCACCCCCCCCCCCTGTGCCCCCTATGAAGCAAAAACTGTCAGTTTAAGAACTGTTTTGAAAAGCTCTCATAGAGAACTTTCAGTTGATATTCCTATCGGCTACCTTTCATGAAATTTTTTTTAGGGCCCACTCCTCTGTACTGTAATCATCGATTCATGGCCTATTTTTTCGAATCCTAGAATGATTACAAAGCCCTTTGGATTTTATTCAAGAAAATATAAAATCGATAAATCATACTATTACTAACAAAGTTGAGTGAATTTCGACTTCTCATGTATTTGTTGTTGTTGTACTCATTAGGGCCTACATTCATGATTTTTTTCAGATTTTTCGGATGGAAGGTGTCCAATCGCGAGGGGGGGGGGGGGTGCGTGAAAAGTTCGTACATTTCCCCTTCCCCTGCTCCCCTCGGTACTCAGAAGGCAATTTTAAGACTTGTTTTGAAAAGATCTCATTGAGACCTTTCCAATGACACCCTACTCGACTACCAATGGTGAAAATTTTTTTTTGAGGGGTCAACTCCCTATACGGGGAGACCCCCCTTAAACCCCTTTGAAAAATTTTTCCGCCCTTGAACTTTTAAGAGGTCACCACTCCTGACCTTTCCACAAAGTTTCATGGCTGTAGCCTCTATAGTTTCGGAGAAAAAGTGCTGTGACATACAGACGGACGGACGGACGGACAGACGGACACAGGTCGTGATTGCAATAGGGTTTTGTATTTTAGTACAAAACCCTAAAAATGGAATTGCGGAGGCTGATTAAAAATAATAGAGATCTTTTTTACATGGAAGGTGATTATTTGTCAGCAACGAACAAAATTGAACATGAGATCAAAACAACAACTGATGATCCGATATATTCTAAAATGTACCGAAATCCACAGGTACATGATAATGAAATAAAAAGGCAAATTCAAGAGATGTTGGAACAGGGGATAATCAGAGAAAGCTCGTCTCCATATCATTCACCGATAGTAGTAGTTGCGAAAAAACCAGACAATTCGGGGAAAATGAAATGGCGATTGGCAGTTGATTATCGGAAACTAAATGCCGTTACAAAAAGCGACAAGTACCCAATACCCGACATCGAAGGGGTATTAGAAAAACTAGGAAGAGCACAGTACTTTACCACCATCGATTTGGCAAAGGGTTTTCACCAAATCCAGATGGAAGAAAGTGATATGTTTGGTTTATTTGGATGATATAATAATATTCGGAACATCACTAACCGAACATGTACAAAATGTTCAAAAAATATTTAATCGGTTAAAAACCGCAAACCTTAAAATTCAAGTGGATAAGTGCGAATTTTTTAACAAGTTGGGTAGACAGACCTATGCTCATGTCAGAAGGGTTTTGTACTCTACTTACAAAATGGCGTAACTAGCAACGAATAAAATTAAGAAACGCGTCACGTTTGAGAATCATACTATTATGAACTAAGTTGAAAGAATTTTGACTTCTGAGGTATTTGTTAAAGTTATAACCATAAATATCTCGCTTGATAATTTTTCAGATTTTTTAGATCACGGGTGTCCATTCACGAGGAAGGAAACGCATTTTTCATGTATCCCCCCCCCCCCCTGTACCCCCACTGAAGCAAAAACTGTCAGTTTAAGAACTGTTTTGAAAAGCTCTCATAGAGAACTTTCATTTGATACTCATATCGGCTACGTTTCATGAAATTTTTTTCAGGGGCCACCCCTCTGTACTGTAAGCATCGATTCATGGCCTATTTTTTCGAATCCTAGAATGGCTACAAAGCCCTTTTGCTAGGAGCTCTCTCCTGCCTCTTCGACTTGTTTCAATTGTATGTACTCATCTTCATGATACCTATCATTCCTGAAATTTTCATGCAAATCCTAGCAAAGCCGTAGTGTCTAAGTCGGTAAAAAGCGCATATGGCTCCATAGCCATATGTTTCCATAGTTATATAGGGCACATTGTTCCATAGTAATACGGAAAATTCAAATCGCAATAACTTCGTTAAATACTATTCGATCTTTGTGAAACTTTCAGAAAAGATCAATCTTATAAATAGTCATCTGATCGCTAAATTCTATTGAATTTAAGGGTACCGTTTAGATTTTATTCAAGAAAACATAAAATCGATAAATCATACTATTACTAACAAAGTTGAGTGAATTTCGTCTTCTCATGTATTTGTTGTTGTTGTACTCATTAAGGCCTACATTCTTGATTTTTTTCAGATTTTTCGGATGTAAGGTGTCCAATCGCGAGGCGGGGGTACGCGAAAAGTTCGTACGTTTCCCCTTCCCCTGCCCCCCTCGGTACTCATAAGGCAATTTTAAGACCTGTTTTGAAAAGATCTTATTGAGACACCCTATTCGACTACTAATGGTGAAATTTTTTTTTTGAGGGGTCAACTCCCTATATGGGGAGACCCCCCTTAAACCCCTTTGAGAAAATTTTTTACCCTTGAAATTTCAAGAAGTCACCACTTCTGACCTTTCCACAAAGTTTCATGGCTGTAGCCTTCATAGTTTCGGAGAAAAAGTGCTGTGACATACAGACAGACGGACGGACGGACACACGGACACAGGTTTTGTATTTTAGTACAAAACCCTAAAAAAGAAACTAAATTTCTAGGTCATACTATTAATATAAATGGAATAAAACCGAATAATGACAAAATTGAAAAAAAACTTAAAGTAAAAATCCCAAGAACAACAAAGGAAATAAAATCATTCCTCGGATTAACGGGATACTACAGAAAATTTATTAAAGACTATGCCAAAATAGCACAGCCAATGATAAAGTACCTCAAGAAAAACACCCCTATAAATGTTTGTGATAGCGAATACATCGGAGCTTTTGAAAAGCTTAAAATTCTTATAACATCTGCACCAGTACTCGGGTATCCAGATTTTTCACAGAAATTTAAAGTAACAACTGATGCCAGTAATCATGCGCTTGGAGCAGTGCTTAGTTAGACTCGACATACTGTTTGCTGTATATAGATCCTTGAACGATCATGAAAAACGTTATTCGACCATTGAGAAGGAGATGTTAGCCATTGTTTGGGCCGTTAATTACCTAAGACCGTACCTCTACGGCAGAGAATTTGATCTTCAAACAGACCACCAACCAATCAAGTGGTTGTACCAAAAATTTAAAGGTAAAGATATCACCCCCAGGTTACAGCGATGGACCCTTAAGTTGGAGAATATAATATTAATCTTGATTACATAAAAGGCAAAGCGAATATCCCAGCAGATTTTTTGTCCAGATTGAAAGAAATCAGTGAAATAAACGCATTAACCACAAAAGAAAAACCTATTAACAGGAAAATAGAAATTACCTCAGTAAAGAAAATACCCGTTCAAGTTCAGGGATCTCCAGCAAGTAGCCACTCATCTAATGCCGATTACCAATTACAATTTTACCCAGAAATAACTAAAGTAAAAAATAATAAGGAACAAGAATTTACTACAGTACATTCTCAAGCCGAAAACTTCAATCATTATTTTTCCATTAGAGAAGACATAGTAAATATCCAACAAAAGAAGAATTGTAATAGAAAAACAAATGTTAAATGACGAAAAAGCAATAATAACAAAGATTAAGGAATATTTGAAACCTGGTTTAATAGCAATATACAGTGAACTAAGTGATAAAGAGTACAATATACTACAACAAGTCCTCATCAAAGAATTCGATCGCCTACAAACAAAATTTGTAAAAGTAACAAAATTTATAACTGAAATTGAAACAGAAGGAGAACTTTTGAAAATAATTAAATATTGTCATGAGCAAGAAACCGTACATGCAGGAGTAAGAGAAAATTACGAAGGGTTAAAACGGCGAATCTATTATCCAAAACTGCGGGATTACATAAACAGATTTATTAACATTTGCGAAATATGTAATACTACAAAGGTAGATCGAAAACCAATTAAACCAATTTTGGAACAATCCGAGACACCAAACGACGTAGGGAAAATATTACATATGGATTTACTTTTTGTGAAAGGATTAATTATATTAACATCAATTGATAAGTTTTCAAAATTTGCAATAGGAGTAAAATTGAATTCTTAAAAATGTGATAGACATACGAGAGGGCCTATTAAAGATATTAACGACTACGGGAAGACCTGAATTGATAGTTGGACATGGAGATTTTGATTCTGTACTGTTACGGGAAGTTTACCAAATTAAAGATATTAAAATACATATAACAAAACCCCATTCACACACCGGAAATGCTGAAATCGAGAGACTACGAGTACACGAAACAATACAGGAGAATATGAGAAGTGCCTGTACTCAAATACCTAATCAAACAACTCAAGAGAAATTTTTCGAGTCTATTGAATTTTATAACCGACAGATCCATTCGACAACAGGAGAAAGGCCACTAGATATACAACTAGGAAGAGTAGACAAAATCACTGTGTATGAAAGAACAATAAAAGCCAAACAAGCAGCGTTTGCGCGCGAAAATCAAAAACGAGAAAATTATGAAGAAGTTAGAGAAGATATTTTTGTTAAAAATCCAAAAGCCGAAAGGAATAAGCTAGAGCCTAAATTTAAGAAAATGAAATATAACCCCAAAATAGCAAAAGTAAATTTAAAACGGCCTAAGAAAAACATTATTATTTCAGGAAGCAAAACAAATGCGAACAATGACGAAGAACAAGATGATGACGATGTCACTTCTAATATTTCAACTATACCTAACATCGGCAACGTTAGTTATCAACAAACTTGACTCCGATTCAGGATATGCAGAAATTAAAACGATCAAGTAGAAATAGTTAAGGAAAAACGGTTAATCTTACACAAAATAAACTTAGAACAGATAGAGATAGCAATAATTGAAATTAGAAAAACAAACTCATTAGGAATTTACAACCATAGACAATGGATACTAGACCAAGAATTGGACAATTTAGAACACCAACTACATACATTGCGACCAAACCAATACAGACGGATAATAGCAGAAAACCCCAATTACAGGCAAAACCTAACATATAAAGATCTTCAAAATTTCAAACAGATATTTACAACTGAAATGCCAGATATTACAACACATAAATTACAAGAAACATGCAATTCAGTTTTAAGAAAAGTACCAGGTTATATCGAAATTTGTCAAAATATAAAGAATCGAAGAAGAAGAGGATTACTAGACCCAGTAGGTAATATTTATAATTGGATTTTTGGATTGATGGATTCTAACGATAGACAGAACATTGAGGCGCATTTTAAAGGTATACGAGTAGATTAAAACAATCACGAAATAATAGACGGAATTAACAGACAGATAACAATAAATAACAGACTAGAGCAAACAATGAAAAAAATAATCGAAACTGTTAAAATTGATCGCTTGATTATAGAACAAAGTTTAAATAGTACCGTACAAAAATGGAAAACAGAAATATCTTACTTAGCAACAATTTTAAACATTCAGATAATTCGTGATGAGTTGGAAATCATACAGGATAACCTGATGTCATCTAGATTTGGTTTAATGAGTCGTAACATGCTCACTAAAGAGGAGATTATTGAATTTGAAAAAGATATAAATAAAGTAAAAAATTTAGAATTGGCAGTTGGGATCAATAATAAAAATCCGAAGGAACTAATGTTTGTCATAAAAATATATTATCACTGTTTTTAAATACATATTTGTACCATTACCAGATAAAGACAATTATGAAATTAAATTTGAGACAGAAAATATAGTCAAAATAAATAATACTTTTTACACATACAATAATGAAAATAATATAATGAATTTAAAGCAAACTCGATTGTGTTTCTTTATCAATACCACTTGCTTCAAAACAAAACGAGAGGAAGGGTCAATTACAGAATTGGATACTGGAACTTTATTAATTATTAACTCAGAAGTATATTGGTCAAGCACTTGTGATGACAGAAAACATTATCTTAAGGGCAATTATCTTTTCACTTTTAACAATTGTTCAATTACAGTAAATAATATAACCTTTAATAATAAATTACCTGAATACAAAGCTAGAGTAATCATTCCAAATTTGAATTTTTCTGAAATATATAAACGTCCGACATGGACAGAATTAAATGAAGTTGGAATTGATAATTATAAAAACATTCAAGAAATAAAATATCATACACACAATCATATTATAGCTAATATTACAACAACTTTAAGTATTGTAATCGTCCTCATAATCATTTTTACTTACCTTTATTTAAAAAGAAAAAAATTTGCATTAGAAATCAATAGAATAAAAAATGAATTCGATGACGAATTTAAACCAAAAGGGGGAGGTGTTACGTTAGAACCCAAACCACTTCAGTTAACCCAAACTGTGGAGTCAGCACAATTTTCCAAATCAGCTAAATTCTAAAGCATAAACAAAGTCCAACATAAAGATTCTTTGAAAAAATGAAATTTGATATTGTAACCAACTGTGTAAACAGAAATAAAATTCCTAAGATGAAATAATGCTGACCACTAGATTTGGAAGTATTAACTGTGACACATAAAGATTGCAAACGAAAATGATATTATTGAAATGGAAAGTGCTGACAATTAAAATCAAAGACAAAATTGAATATATAAAAGACCCTTAGAGATTAATTTTAGTTAGTTAGTACATCGGCGTTCAGATCGTATAAATCGAAAAAAACGGAAATTAAAATCAAACCTAAAACTAACTCACCTGTGTTTTTAATTAAATACTATATAATCAGAGGAGCGTTATTACTCTTAAAAGTGTATAGTGTTTTATTTTTTTTCTTTGGTTGAAAAGGAAAAACTTAAGTCGTAGCTTTCGTCGGGTTCAAGTTGACGTAGTGTATTTTTCGGTACCGCGTCGGTGAAATTTGGGAACGCGAAATGGAAATTAGATGTTTGTACTTGACTGGATTAATGAAGAAATACAGAGTAACGTAAAGTAGGTTTCTTCTCCGTATGATTGTGTTTTCGCCGCGTTTGAAACGGGCACTTAATGGTGGCTGAACTACTTAATTGAGTGTAATCCATTTTATGACCCGCGACCGAAATCCTCTCCGATCTAGCTGGCCGTCAATCAGCCACCGTGAAAATGGATTACGGTGCACGGACTGGTTGACCGGTTGGTACCATTCGTCGGCACGACTCAGACTTCACGTCTAGAACCGATGAGAGGTCGGTTCTGACTTCGTTCGTGAGTTTAAACGTAAAAATCATTACAGTATCCAAGTACAAGTAGTTTCTCTTCAGGAATGATACTCCGGGAAAAGCAGTCGTAAGCGAATTCATTGAAGGAATAGCAACATCTAATTACACATTGCTAAAAAGTGCCAGCCCCCCGGAACTTCTAACAGAGAAACTTTATCCTTTGGGAAAAGTATGTTTACTTTAAAGTTTTAAAATTTATCGGATTTTGCACTGTGAGATTTTTGGTTTTAGGTTCCAATCAACAAAAAAAGATAGACGATATAAAATAGTTGATCGAATACACTGTTGGATATGAAGCCTTCTATGAAACTATCATGTAATGGCTAATAACTGACAAGGAGTTGCCAGAAGCTGAATAAGTGAATAACGCCAGATCTTTGTATATAGACATACTGTACCGTTTAGTCTACTTGTATTTTTCGATGTAGGCATAGTAAAATTTTTTATATTTATCTCACAGATGTTTATATTATACTTTGTATGTTTATATTTTATTTATTATAAAAATAAAACAATTTTGTTAAAAAGCATTCTTTTTAATACTTAAGTGTGTCTGTTACTTACTTTTGATACCAAAACAGTTTAAAAATTAATGGTTTGACTTAATTTCAATAATAATTTTTAAAAAATCACTCTGGATTATCCATATATTACTCATTTATTGCAGAAACCACATAAGTGCAATTTTTTCAAAAATTTATAGCTCAAAAACTTAAGGGAAAAAACATTTTTTTTAAATAGATTTTTCCAATAGCATGTTTTTGATTTGATAAAAAAGTATTTGAAGGAGACTAGACCTATACTTAGGCTGCAAAAAAAGTTTTTCTTTTGAGTTTTCCGAAAGTTGAAAATAGCGCACTTAGCTGGTTTCTGCATTAAACGATTCAATTGCTGACGTATAAAAACAATTTTTAGCCGTCAAGAGGCTCTTAATTCAAAAAGAAAATTTAAACAAAGCTTTAAGGTCATTTACACGCTTTTAATTGTGTAGTAAATTAATATAAAAATGCCCAATCATCTACTCTAATTTTTTTCATTTTTTTAATATCTTCGCATTTAGTATTAACATTAATTTTGCCCTTCACATTTACTCTGCCAGTGGCTACGCATCTTGAGTTAAGCAATTTTAGTTCAAGCTTAAAGATCCTTCCTTGAACTTTTTCCTCAGTTGCACACACAAAGCGATATTTTACAACCATGCTGAAAAAAGGAAGAAAACTATACATTCGGGATATGGAGACAAATTTAACAGACTTACGGTGAATGATTGTATATCGTATCAACGACTTTTGTTGGTACCTCACTAAAGGGAATCCTGTGCGGTGTTCCTGCCGTGTTGTCATAGGGAAGTGTGCACCCCTGAAAAATTGAAAGAATGTGAGTCATAGAAAATAATATGCGATACAAAAGAACTGTGTCAGCACAACCAAAAACATACACAGTCATCTAATAATTAACACGATCATTTAAAGCACAAACAAATTCATCGTAAAACTGAAAACTTGAAGAAAGTGAAGTTTTCTTCCCTATTGCAAAGTATCTGACTTCATTCCAGTGACGGCTCGTGAGAAAAATAGGTAAGAGTTCTGCAGCTTTAATTTAATTAGCTAGTAAGAAGATGCAAATCTATTTGGATGATGTCTTACACTTTGTAAAACATTGTTCTACTCATAATAAAGCTTAAAAGTTAAATTATAAAACCGTAAATAACGGGTGATGCCAGGCTAAAATTTTCTTTTACCGAGGTAGCAAAGTACTTTGTAGTGTTCATAAAATGACTTTTAATCTCGCATGCTAATTTAAGCTTTCAATATATTTGTAAAAACTAAAAACTCTACTTAGGTTTTGTAATAGTGCCCCAAAAATGCGCAATCAGCAGTTATATTTATGTATTAAGTATAAATAACCATATAATGTTATTAATCATATGTGTTTACTTAGTCGATATATTTTATAATGTTAAAAGTTATTACCACGATACTACTCGTATATTTAATTAAAATTAAAATTTTCACTTCAAGTTTCAAATTAAATCCATTAACTATATTTACGTATTACGTATAAAGAACTATATAAAGTATTTTCCAATAAGAGGGGTTATTTTGAATAGCCCACTATTTCGTTAGATGTCACTTTTGAAGCTGTCATTTTTTGACTTTTGACAAGAAAAAACTACGTCATTAATAAAAATGGAACAATAAACACTTCCACAATGCAATGAAATTATTAAAATTCACTATAAAAATTGTGAAAATTGAATGAACATTTTTGGGTCCTCGTGAAGCACCTTGTCGGACCGCAATGCAGAAATTGGTGGAAAAATTCTAGCTGCTGGGACAAATAAGTAATGTCATTCTTTGGAATAGGCATTCCACAAACATCATCACACCGTACTTTGCATAAAAATTTGGGTCTTAAGGCTTATGAAGTTCTGTTAACACAAGAACTTAAGCTGATCGATCATCAAAAACTTCGTGTCTTTGCAGATTGGGTCCTTGAAATGCATGAAAATGATCCGGAATTCCATCAAAAAATCATTTTGAGTGATGAGGCCCATTTCCACCTCGGTGGCTTCGTCAACAAGCAAAATTGTCGCATTTGGGGCTTGGATAACCCAAGAATTATTGTTGAAAAGCCTCTCTATTCTCAACGTGTGACAATTTGGTGCGGTTTACAGTACGGCGGAGTCATTGGTCCTTACTTTTTCGAAAATGAGGCTGGAGCAACAGTTACGGTGAATGGATTTCGCTATCGAGAGACGATTAATGATTTTTTATGGTCGGAATTGGATGGCATTGATCTGGGTAACGTTTTATTCCAACAAGACGGCACTTTATGCCATACAAGCAACGAAACTATTGATCTTTTACGGGAAAAGTTTCCGAGCCGTATTATCTCTCGAAAAGGTGATCACAATTGGCCACCAAGATCTTGTGATTTAACACCTTACAACTTCTTCGTTATTTTTTGTGGTAGGGAGGTGAATGCTATTTATGCACAGAGTGTGGGACTCCCATGCGCGACTGGACTACCCACTAAACACCTCCCCTGTCAATCTGAGAACCCAGCCTGTAACCGTTTGACACTTTACTTCGGGCCAGGTCTCGTTTTGTTACGCCGTGGGGCGCCTTCAAGCTGAGGAGTCCCTTTCCTAGCGGGAGGGGAGAGGGTAAGAGGAAATGCCAGAAGAGCGATCCCCCAGCCCCAGCGCCCCCGGCTGCTGTAAGTCCCTTTTATATTTTAGGACTGCCCGAGCATAAGGTGCCACCTGGTTCCATTTGTCAACCGATTCGAGCATCACCGCAACTTTATTATCTGGGGTGAGCTCTCCCGTCTCCCTGTAGAGTTCCTTCGCAGCCTGACCCATTTGGTACACGCAAAAAATGTGTGACAGGCATTGTCCTCCTCTCCTGGGCAAAACCAACAATCGGGAGACCATGACTTACCGATCTTGTGCAGGTAAGAATGAAAACACCCGTGCCCGCTCAAAAACTGGGTCAGGAAGAAGTCAGTCTCACCATGCCTTCGGTTTAGCCATGGTCCACGCGCAGTCCACCTTCCCTTCGTGTGATTCACCCAAGACTTCTTCGTTTGGGGTCACGTGAAAGAGAGTCTACATCAACAGCCCAGCGTTGATACAATACCTCAAAGATGGAATTCGCGAGGCTATCGAGGACATAGGGAAGCCACTTTGAGATTTGGTTATGGAAAATTTCATGAAAAGGATATGGTCCTGTAAGCGTGGTCATGGTGGTCATTTGCCTGATATTATTTACGATTTTAACGGCACACCTTCTTCTTTATAAGAAAATAAACGTTTGATCATTTATATTAAAAAAAGGCATTTTTCTTTCAATATCAAAATAACACCTCTTATTGGAAAACCCTGCATACTGCGTTTACATATTAGATATATTTTTATTATGTTATACGCAATGTCCACGGTAGTATATTCAATTAAAATCAAAATTTTCAAATTACAAATTAAATCCATTCTTTAACCTTGTCTAGCCCCGAGAAGTTTTATATTCGCTTGAAAATGAGTACAAGTCGACGATTTTTGGCAGTGGAAAACTTATCAATCACTTTTTGATTGAAATCTCCTATATCAGAAATCATTTTTTTTTCAATGGAAATCATTGTTAAAGCTGTCAACCGTTATTCGGACATAGTATTTCTAAGAAATGTTCTGATAGGCTTGAGAGTTGAGAGGCTTCTTTCTGCTTCGGCAGTGGTTATCGGTATTGTCACCGGAATAATAATGTTGCGAGTACGGAAAATTTAACTCATACTCTTAAAATCGATTTGAATAAAAAAGTGAAGCAACAATGAGGTGTCCATCAGGGAATTCTATGCAGTCGTTGCGCCTAGATGTGCTTTTAATCGCTCCTGTCGTTAATTTTAAAAATTAATTAATTTTTCACAAAAGTCAGTTGAAACTAATTTTTTATTGAAAATCATCACCGTCGAATTATTTGAACATTTATCGAATACCTGAAGTTTCTTTCCTGTCAATGTCAACATCAAAAGCGCTTTATTCAATACTAATCGGTATAAATTTTAAAAGAATATAAAGCAAATTCCAAACAATAACAATACAAAAACTTGATGGCCCAAATGGCTCTCTACATTTATACATTATCAGTTACACACATTTTATCAAAAAACCATAGTACATTCAAACTAATTAAGATTATTACATATTTTATGATTTAATTGGGAAATGAAGAAAAGACCAACCAACACAATCAAATTTCATTAACATTGCTTGCAGACCTACGTCTTCGTCAATCATCGCGTTCTTCTCGGGCAAACAATTTGTTCGTGCCACCGTATGCCCGTACAAATTTATATTTTCACTCTCCTATTATACGAATGGTAAGGAATCATGATAGGCTTGAGCTTGGTCCTTTTTCCGACTCATACCTAGTTTTTAAATTGAGGTTAAGAAGCCTGATTCTTAAAGCTCAACTGGAGTAAATATTAGACTTTATTTTCTTTTTTTGTGTGCTTTAATTTAATTTTACACGCATATTTATTGTTGTTAGTAACATTGAATTTCTTTTTTATATTAACTTTAACACTTAATTCTAATTTTCATTAATTTTCTTTTCTGTTTGTTTTGTTCCATTTTGTAATTGGATAATGTTTATCTGTTAAATGGAATTTAAATAAATAAATAAATAAATAAAAAAACACTATTCCAAAACTATTTATAGTTACTTTTCTGAAGAAGTATCAAAAAGCGGAAGTACATTCAAGGGAAGTCCCGGTTTATGAGCATTCCCTCTAATCTCACTACAAAAGCAACGAAATGGAGGCCCCCAATGACTGCAGTCATCAATTAGTACGATTGTGTCCATCGCCAACAATGACAGGCGAAAAAAAACTAAAACGAAAATTCGAAAGCAACGAAGAAAAACCGAAAATTTTATCAGTAGAGTAATTAATCAAAGCTAACGAGAAAGCTGAGAAGGTTGAGAAAGAAAACGAAGAACTGAGACATCGAATCCAATGGGCTCTTTCACACGGGGATGGTAAAAACCTATATCCAAACAGGTTTCGCGCTTACGCCCTTATGTTTACACGTTGCATAGTTCAGCCAACCTATTTTTGTATACGATACACGTCTTGCGAGTGTATGTGTCAAAAGGGTCATTTGATCGTTAAACATCGTGCGGACAATATGAGAGCGAAGACAGAGAGATAAGCAATTGAGAATTTATGTTTTAGCCTTGAATTGTGCACGAGGTAATAAAAACTGGAATGAAAAATGTATTTTATGATTGTTAAAGTTTGTCGATTCAAACTTCTATTGGATTTATTTGAATTCTCCGTGTTTTCCCGCTTTCTGAAAAATATGTATATTCCAAACATGAATACATTTTTTAGTCGCATATTTTTCTTCATGTGTTGTAAACTTGCTTATTGTAATGTGATTCTAATTAATTTTCTAAGGATTTACAATAGGCAATTTAACTTTATTGAAATCGTGATATTAGTCGTGTTGTTTCCTGAAATTGAACATGGCCTCCGCTATTATAAATTTATTAAATAACGCGTAGCTTCTCACATCCACGCATCCATTTTCGCACGCAAATTAAAGAAAGGCAATAGTCTCATGACGACTTCCTTCTTCATCGAATGTTCAATTCGGGATGATTACAGGCGTTTGTATAAAATTTCCCCCACCAAATGATCAACGAAATGCATTTGTGTATGTGCGTTACGGTCGTTCACCCTAAAAAATTGTTGGCTTATTTTTACCATCAGGTTCCCTCAATGCCTCTCACTCTTCTTGCCCATATAACCTGTTTAACGCTCACTTTTAACGCTGCGTCTGAAAAAGCCCAATCGCTAGAAGAACAAGTTGGAAAATTGATGTTCAGAAAAGCAAAAGAAACCAGCAAGAAAGTCAAAAGCGACCGAAGAAAAGAAATCTAACAAACCGCAACAAGAACCTGAACAAGAGGATGTGGTGGAGCATACGTCAACATGAACTTTTATGCAGCGCTAGGAGAATTAGATGATTCTAGGAGTATTGAAAAGGATAAAGGTAACAAAACTTCTGGACATTGTATTACTAAACTTGATAATGGGTTAATCGAATATTTAAAAATTAAAAATAGGGAGGAAAAAATAATGTTTTTCTGCTGGTCCGTCTGTCAAGGTTAATCAAAAGAAAGAAAAGGTCCCACCAATTAATGTATTAGAGCAAACAGGCAAAGGTATGGTTCGGCTTTTGGCAGCCGAAAATAAGTTAAATGATCTTGAGATCAAAAGAATGAATGCCGATAAATTGACAATTAGAACTATGTCAATAGTCGATTTTTAGGCAGCAAAAAGTACGTTCAAAGCTGAAGAGGTTCCTTACTATACGTCCCCCGCCCCCCTCAAAAGCAAAAAACCAAACCTTTTAATTGAAGTGTCTGGACTGTGGAGAAGACACAGTCAATCTCCTTCAGGTGTTTCAAGAAGTTGCACCAGAAAAAGAATTTATTACAGTTAGAGATTTGCAACAAGGAGATCGATTGTCGACCGTAAAAACTTGCCTTATTACTTGCTCAAAATTTCCAGCAAAAGCAGTTCAAATGCCTTATAAAAAATAAGGCACTTGAACTTTGGTGGTAACGCCCCCAGAAAAGCGAAGTCAACTAGTGCTACAGTTGCCAAAGATTCGGTCGTTCGGTGGCCAAGCGCGCCATGTAATATAGATGTGTACAGTGCAAAGATGTCCATGCTTACGGCAAGTGCAAATTGGCTCAGACGGAGCCAAAAGAAAAACTATATTGTGTAAACTGTGGTGTCTTTGGTCATCCAGGATCATATCGAGGGTGTCCCCGGTATCAAAATCAAGGTAAAATTTACTTCAAAACAAAGTCAAGTACACAACTGTGTTATACCTACCAACTTCGTCAAACTCGCGGTGTCATTTGCAATCGCTGCAAGAGGACCAAGAGACATTGTAGGTAAAATAAATAATGTAAGTGGCAATAATGAGCTGATTCTTAAAATTGTTCAGCAATTAAATACTTTATCAGTGAGAATCGATAAACCGGATTCTGAAATTAACTTTGCTTTTCAGCACTAAGGGATTTTAAATGCCAAAATAATTTGTCATTCAGTCACATTCCCATGGATAGAATTTGTTTCATCTCGATAAACATCAACTCCATTATGATACTACATTCCTTGTCAAGCAAAAGTCTGACATTATCCTTCTCATTGAAACCCATGTCATTGAAGGATTTTGAATTCGTAAGAAACGATAGGGTAAACGGTGATGGGGGAGGTGGCACAGGGATATTGTTTTGGGGACCCTATTGTTTCCAACATATTGAAAAAGTCAAATTCAAAAACTTTGAATTTCTTGAATTGTCCGTTTTCAAAATTTCATTGCCAGGTGGAGATTACCTCTTCGTTATCTCTGCCTATGCAACTGGTGGAACTGTTCTCAAGCTCAAGGAGGAACTCAATTCCTTGTTTGAAATACTCGAATTGAACAGGCTGCATAGTTATTATATTCTTGCTGGTGACCTGAATGCCAAGCATACATCATGGCTGAACGCCACCAATAATCCAAGAGATGTATTCCTGAAATCGTGGATAACAGAGAACCAAATTAAATACAGGTGCAATCCATATGGGTCGGATTTCCCAACATACCCTAGGACAAACTCATATTTGGACCTCTGCATTGCTGACGCAAGACTTGAACTCAGCTTTAATAGTCCTCAACGGAAACTTCAGGTGCTTCCTTCTGATAGCAACCATAACGGAATCGTAATGGAAATCAATCAACAAAGGGATGATCTCTTCCTCATAGGTCAACATAAAAATCATCCGTTGTATTTAAAAAAAACGGATTGATGGAAGTTTCAATAGAAGTTTAATTGAGAGTATCAGAAGCAATGTCTTCTTTCTGATAATGTCAACCCTTTTTCAATGGTTTCTAATGACAGAAATCTAACTAAGGATGAAATAGATCTCTATGCGTCGAAGTTAAAGAAGCTGACGTTGGAAACGATTGAGAAACTAGTTTCCAAGATTAACCATCGAGACAATATGGAAGGATATGAAACACTAACCATTGCGAGGTTGGAAAGATTGAAAAGCCTTCTTCTCACACGCGTTAACAATATATATCAGCGATTTGGACTACAACCATCCCTCGTTGAATTTGCTGAGATCACACCTGAAGAATGAGGTTAGCAATCAATGGGCGGAAAAACTGAGGGGTATAAGCCCACAGGACCCAGATGTGGTGTTCGCGAAAGTGAATAGCATATTCCGCAAGAAGTCTCAAGTGAAAGTATCGAATCTTGGATTCGCTAGTAATGAGATAAATCTTCTCGATAAGGCTGCTATTGAAATTGATAGTACGACTCCGGAAGGAAATGTAAACAAGATGATATGTGATGAATTGCAGAAGCTTGCGCTGATTAGAACTCATTTTCAAATCGGTTCATCTACCAAACCCTGAGCGAGGGAATGAAATCTTTTTAAAGGTCATTGAAGCAAAAGTTTCCAACTTCAAATCAAGCCTGAAAGGCGAATCAATTCTTTTATACAATGAAACATTAACATCTGACCACATACCGAGCATGAATCTCATTGATTATTTTGTCAGCTATGAAGACTTTTGTTTCATATTTGGCAGGATAAACAACAAGATATTATGTGGTACGAACGGTATTTCAAATATAGTTCTCAGACATTTGCCTGAGGTCGCGTTTAGGAATTATTACATATTATTCAACAACATGTTGAACATTTCATATTTTCCAAATAAATAGCAAAAGGGTAAGGTACTTCCAATTTTGAAGAAAGGAAAAGAATCTTCGACCCCTGAAAGCTATCGTCCAATTAGCTTCCTGCCTAACACCAGCAAGGTGTTTGAAGTGATACTAAGCAATGCATTAAACTTCCACATTGGGAAATATGATTTGATGCGGAATAGCCAATTTGGTTTACGTGCCAGGCATTACACCACACATGCGATAACGAAAGTAAAGTTTTTGTAACTCATGGAGATCTGACGACAATGCGCGGCTTCAAGGGCTTGAATGGTCTACAGCTGGGAACAGTAACTGCGCCTTTACTCTTCTCAATATTCATTCGCAAGCTATTAAACGGCTTTGATTTTAACGTCTTGCCAATGCGATCATTAGTAGCGTTTGCTGATGATATGATCATATATAGTATACAGCAGACGGAAAAGCTACAATAGCTCAGAGCAATCTTCAAAGAATGTTAATGATGTGCAGCTCTACACCAACAATTGGCGAATGATAGTCAATGTGCAGAAGTGCAAGATAACGACTCTTTAATCCAGAAACATTGAACAAAATCTAAAAAATTTTTGCTACAAGACCCTAGTCAAAACAGTTTTGACATGTGGATGTCAGATCTGGTACAACCAGACTGCTAGTACTATGGAAAGATTAAGGGTTTTCGAAAAAAATGTTTTCGTGCATGTAATAGTTTGTACAGGAAGCCTGAGATGGATTGGAAGCGCTATATATCGAATAGAAGAATTTATCAAACCGCTAAAGTAACAAAACACTTGACTTCAATTTTTTACATTTTCAAGCTCTGTCAGATACTTGAAACTAAATCACTTCACTCATACACAACATAGTCAATTCTAGATATTAAATTTTGCTGATGTTGTTACGGATAAAATAGAAGGGCATCATCACCTCATCCCGAACACTATCGTAGCATTCGCATGACTCGTTGAACTCAGTAAGCTAAGCCGCGCTCGACTTGGGTTTTGTTTGCCACTTCTAATTGTACTCAGAACAGTAGGTTAAGTACGAATACTTGTAATTTCTAACAACCAGATTTGTCATCAGGCAAAGGGCAGACTATCGGTAATTCGAATCTGCAAAAGCAGGATCCCGCCAGGCAACCATCAATATTGGCACTATCAGGCATGTAGCGCATGGCGAATCAACTGTGGTCAAAGCCACTTCGGGCCTATTGACTGTTCGTTTCAAGAACGAACTCGAAAGGAATAACACTATCAAATTAGAACGTTTAACTGATAGTGAATTGACCGAATTGACATATTCGCCGAGTAAGCTTCGTGAATTTATACAAAAACAGAACAAAATACGTCACTGCAACAGGAAAATCACAGCCCAAAACGGAATCAACAATTTCTTGAACAATTGGTCATACGATGAGAAGGTGAAACAAGTGAAAATCTGCCAATTCCTCGACATTGTACCGAATGATGGGGATTTCGTGGGTTTATGCACCGCAATGCACCAAGCACTAAAATATGTCGTGGACGAGAATACAATCACCAGAGATCTCAACTATTCAGACACGGGGAGCGATGTTTCCGTGTCGGGATCGAGCAAACAGTTGTCGAAATTCAGTGTGCTATTAAATTTGGTGTTCAATTTAAACGACTTTGTTATGGACACAGCTGAGGATTACTCGGACTCTCCAACCTCGTCGAGGAAATCAATACGGAGCCGCATTTCCACATCAAATGGAAATACTACCCAGAAACACAAAATCCAGGGGAACAACTGAGCAACGTTTGAGATTGCAACTTGCTTCCGGGCTTCATGAATGATACGGTGGAATTGTACAACACTACAATTTGGAGAATTTTATGGTAAATTAGAAACACGATTGAAGTGGGAAACGAAACGGTGGATGTGTAGAAAACTAACGAGAATGATTAGCGCGTTGCAAAAAGGAAATAAAAACATTTCACAGTACCTTAAATATATGCATACTCACTTGAGGACTACATCTCTCATCTCGGAACACAAGCAATTCACCGGGAAAATGGCAGAAAACCGAGGAACCATCGTGACACTTGAAAGGCACTACTTTAGGGCGGATTTTGGGAAGACTTATATATCACAACCGCGACATGATTATCCCGAAATAAAAGTTCCTCCTCAAAACAAAGGTAAACAAACACCGATGACGTACCAAACTGTCAGTGAATCATGTTCAGCTAATTCAGCCGCACTTGGAGTGATCCCCACCAGAGCGGAGCGGAAACCAAGTGGTGGCAGAGAAAAACTACCACGCTGAAGAGGTGGATGACCGGGGACAATGGTATTCGGTCGAAGAGCAGGACATTGCCCATTAGGAGGAGATGATAAAAGCACGCGAAAAATGACGCACCTCCTCTTTTCTTTCTTCTCGGGTGTGGCGGAGCGGATGTGCTGGGAAGCGGCAAGCGTGAAGCAGAAAATCTCGATACAAAGCATCAAGTGGCGAAGCAGCAAGCGTGAAGCAGAAAATATCGATACAAAGCAACAAGTGCAAAGCGACGAGCGTAAGGAAGGGAACAAGAAGAAATTTCGTTTCGAGACATCAAGTGCGTTGAGGCGAGAGGCAATAGGCAGATTCCAGACGTCTAATCAAGATAGAAGTACACCATCGGATGCAGACAGTGAAGGGGCCCCTTGTAGGTACGAGTAGAAGTAAGTTCCTTTTAAAATTAACGTTGATCGGAAGTTTGTTTGTATATGGTTTGAAATCCGATAATTAAAAAGTATCTGATTTATGAAATTTACGTCTTTAGGGAAAAAGTAAAGAAAAAAAGGCAAATTTTCTTTGTTACAGGTTGTGACGGGTGCGGCTTGAGTAGTAAGTCAGGGTGTAATAATAATAAGAAAAGTGAAATCGGTAGTGTATAAAAGTGTTCGGAAGTCGTGTAGTTATTTCGATAGCTGGTCGGACGGACAGGATTAATGTTCAAGGGGAATGTAGGAGGGTCGCATATGGGAGGTAAAAGTGTCGAAGTGTAAAGTTAGTGTAGTAGCCAGTGTGCGCTCGGTAGATAGGGATCGGGTGAAGAGTGACATTGGTTGTTCCGGCAAGCCGCATTCTCGCTTGGCGGCTTATTGGAGCCTTGAGGGACAAGCGAGTGATGCCCCACGCCCGTCTCCGGACGAGCTAAGCCGAGTCCATAAGCCCCGCCGGAGCACCTTAATTTCCCTGAGGGCCATAGCGGCTCCCGTGGAATAAAAGGGGTGTAACAATGTCTTGAATTTTTAAGAAAGAAAAACGATTTTTTTTTGGCGGCGCACCTTCACAAACTTTAAACGTCTAAAAATTTTAAACCAATTCCATACGTCACTTTGGCAAGCAAGTGCCGAAATTTGAAACAAATAGAAATTAATAACCGAGAAAAACAAATAGAAAAGATGACCACCAAGATAAAAAAATGATCACATACCGTCCCATGCAGTTGAAATGGGATATGCCTCTCCGCTTCTGATTCCTCATTGTTGTTATCAAATATACTAAACGTGTGTCAGTTATACATTTTTCGTAAATCGAAATAGTACGTGTTAAGTTCGGTCGTCTTGTGTACTATGTTTTACATCATTGCACATCACATCATCATAAATGGTTTTCCAATAAGAGGTGTAATTTTGGATAGCCTTCTATTTTGGTAGATATCACTTTTGAAGCTGTCATTTTGTGACATTTGACAAGTAAAAACTAGGTCATTAATGAAAATGGAACGATAATTGCTTCAACAACACAGTGATATTATTAACATTGACTATAAATTAGTGAAAATTTTGCAGAGACGGTTCGTAAAACTCGAACATTTTTGGGTCGTCGTGAAGCACCTTGTCGGCCCGAAATACAGAAATTGGCGGAAAAATTCGAGCTGTTGGGACAACTTAGTGATGCAAAGAATAAAATCCGTGCGCGTCACCCAAGAACAGCCAAAAATATTGCTCCTGTAGCCAAAAGTGTTGAAAAAAACCCAGGTTTGCCCATCTTCGTCGTTCTTTGGAATCAGGCATTCCACAAACGTCATTACACAGTATTTTGCAGACAGATTTGGGTCTTAAGGCTTATAAAGTTCAGTTAACACAAGAACTCAAGCTGATCGATCATCAACAACTTCGTGTTTTTGCTGATTGGGTCCTTGAAATGCATGAAAATTATCCTGAATTCCATTGAAAAATCATCTTGAGTGATCAGGCCCATTTCTACCTCGGTGACTTCATCAACAAGCAAAATTGTCGCATCTGGGGCTTGGAAAACCCAAGAATTATGTTGAAGAGCCTCTCTATCCTCAACATGTGACTATTTGGTGCGGTTTCTGGTCCGGCGGAGTCATTGGACCTTACTTTTTCGGAAATGATACTGGAGCAACAGTTACGGTGAATGGACTGCGCTATCGAGAGATGATTAATGATTTTTTATGGCCAGAATTGGATGGTATTGATCTGGACAACGTTTGCTTTCAATAAAATGCCACTACGTGCCACACAAGCAACAAAACCATTGATCTTTTACGGGAAAAGTTTCCGGACCGTGCTATCTCTCGAAGAGGTGATCACAATTGGCCACCGAGATCTTGTGATTTAACACCTTGTGACTTCTTTCTTTGAGGCCACGTGAAAAAAAAGCTCTACGCCAACAGCCCAGCGTCAATTGAAGATCTCAAACATGGAATTCGTGCAGCAGCCACTTTGCGTTTTAGTTATGGAAAATTCAATGATAAGGATATGGTCCTGTTAGCGTGGTCGTGATGGTCATTTGCCTGATGTTATTTTTTACTATGAACGGCATACTTTTTTCTTTATAATGAAATAAATATCCGATCATTTATATTAAAAAATGGAATTTTTCTTCTAGTATCAAAATAACATCTCTTATTGGAAAACTCTGTATTATACTAACAACAATAATTATATTTTACTATTATAGAATACTAGAACAGTTAATATGGATTAGAAAAGTTAATGTTGATAAGAAATATAGAATAGTCAACGCTGATTGTAAGTAGTTTGATTGGTAAAACTGAAACCTTTCAGTAATTGAATTGCATCAGCAAGGCTTAAAGTAGTATTATTTTTTTCAGGTATGTGTGGACCCATTGCTTTCTAATGTAACGATATGAATGGCATCGAAGGTCCACATTGCTCAAGCAAAGAAAAATATGTTGGGCTTTACGAAACTTGTGCGTAAAAGTGGCAAACGGAGTATTTTGATATAAGAGAAACTCAAAGAGAAAAATTAGACTATAATATCAACAAAAAAATTCTTCTTCCCGAATCTCCATACATATTTTCACTAACCGAAGGGAAAAATCAGAATAGAAGATTCCCAGAAAAATTGATTACAAATCCTGCCTCTGGGTTTCCCTTCTTGGCACGCTAAAAACGAAGACGCAGTTAATTGTAAGCCATGCTTTTTATTTTTTCGTGAAGGTGTTGGAAAAAGAGGTCAGTTGTGGGTTCAGAGATTGGAAGAAAGCCAAAGAAACATTTTGAAAATATGCAACCACTGAGTATCATAACGCATAACATTTGTTACGGGTGAACATTGAGACTCCGTAGCGCTGCTCACCCGAACACTACCATACGCGATTACGTAAGAGTTTAACCTACGCAATACCGAGCCGCACTTTATTAATTGTTGTTTCTAGTAGTCCGATGATGTAACTAGCAACAAATAATTTTAACTTCCATTCACGAAAGAATTATTATTTTACTTACAAACAGAAGCCACACAATAATTTTAAGCTTGCTAATTGTTTTAATTACAAATAGAAGCCACACAATAATTTTAAAACTTAATAATTGTTTTAATTACAAGCAGGAAGCCACATAGTAATTTTGCTTTGTAACTTAATGGACATTAAACTCATGTAGCTAGGTCGCTTCCGTTCTACATGCCACAATTATGGACAACGCAACCAGCAGCAAGCGGCGGAGGCACCAAGCACCAGCGCGAGCTCGAAAACGAAATGCGAAATACACACGGAAGCGGAAAAAGTCGTCATCCATTCAACATATGCGACAAAGCATGTAGTCAGGCAACGCAATTGCATCGTCATAAGGCTTCATACTCTAATCTCGCCCCATTCCAATGCAATGTTTGCGCACTCAAGCATGAGTACAGTGATTGTGGCAGATATTATGAAACATCCAAAACCCTAAAGACACATCGTATCGTACATACCAAGCTTAATAGGCGCAAGTGCATCGTTGGCGTTAAATCAGTCGATAATGCCCCCAATGCTAAGACATGGAAAGCTACATTTGAACCCCAATGATAGTTGGGAAAGATTTCTAAGCAATTGGGAAGGTTTAGCGAACATCAAATCCCACCTTTCGGCCAGGAGAGTCTTCATTTGCGACTAAAGATGGTTGTTTCATCATTCACGCGACATTGTAATTTTCATAATAAGGCTCTATAAAAGACCTTACCATGGCTTAATAAATTGCGAGGAGTATTTGCTAAAAATTAAACATACAAATGAGTATGATCAAACGAAACCAACCAACGATTCAAATGATCGTCATCATCGGAGCATCATCAGTCGCCGAAGACGACACAGCAGACAAACAAACGACAAGTGGTGCTGCACTCGTATCGTCGGTCGAAGGAAATTATGAATAAACGACGAATCAACAATACCAGACAATGGAGATGGAATCGATGCATTCGGCAATAGTACATTCGATTCCCAATAGGATCGCCACGGGTGATATGTAGGTTGCGTGGAAACAAGCGAGGGGAGTTACTCGTGCAAAGTCACTCAAAACAAGTTTTTCCCGGTGGATGGAAGAGAAAAAGGAAAAAAACGGGATTTGGTAAGATTATTTAAGCCGAAAAAATTGGCGCGTGCGGTCTCTTTTTTTCTCTGGTGTTTCTGGGACGGTGCAGTTTTATTCGGAATCCAGCAAACAACGGTGGTGCGATAACAAAAAAACTAAATAAGTGAACATAGTTCTACTGGTGCGAACAACGGTTGTGCCCCGGGAATTAGATCAGTGTGGAATCACAGTATCACGACCGAAGAAAATCGAGACGGCGAAGAAAATCTGGAAGCGAAGAAAACCTGGGAGCGAGCGGAAGTGAGGGGCCCCTCTCCTAGGTTAGGAAATAAGTAAGTGGCTTCTTGACTTTGAGGTTGTACATTGTTTCTTTCCAATTCAATAAATGTAGTTTTCCCCATACAGCAAAATTATTTATTTTCTTTGCGGTTCGTGCAAAGTGCGGCTCAGGAAATTTTTTCCGGGAGCGGTGACCAGGCGAGAAGACCTGGACGTTTTTTTCGGTAGTGGTAGTGTTCGGGTAGGAAAGGTGAGTGCCGGTTCCTCGTTTTTCTTTTGCGGTAGGTGAAGTGCAGTGAACGGGGGTAGGAAACAAAAGATTTGGTGTGAGGGCGTTATTCCCAGCTCGCCCTGGTTGATAGAGTCCCCGCAGCTTAGCGTCCCAGCGTTAGATTCCTTTCTCCTTTGCTGCTCCGGCGGTCGTCCTCTCATTCGGACGGCCCTTGGGAGACTCGAAAAGCGGACGAGTGGCGCCCACGCCCGTCTTCGGGTGAGCTAGGTTGGGAACGGTGAAGCCTCCACCGAAGTAGCCGCAAGAAAGTGGTGGCCGTAACGGGGCTAGGGAGTCCGGGATCATCAATTTTGCACTTTGGAAATTTGCGGGTAATACATTTTATGAGGGTAGTTTTAAGAAAAGAAAACGACGTTTACTCGCAAATTAACAAGCAATAGATTAGAGAAAAGGAAGAGAATAATAAGAGCTGACACTCATGATATATAAGAACAGTGGATCCCTCTCCTTAGAAAAACCTGGCAGTAAAGGTCAAAAATCCCGTGCACTATTAAGGTTTAAAGCATGTTCAGGTGAAAATAATCTGAAAAAGTATGTCATTAATTGCGGTATGATACAGAATGAGATTATTCAAATCTGTTCAAACTTAGTGATGGAAGAGATAGTTTGCAGAATCAATAATTCTGATTGCTTTTCCATAATATCTGCTGAATCAATGGATGTTCTGGCAACAAAACATTTTTCACTATGTATTCGGTATGTTGAAATACAAGAAGACGTTCCAGTACTACGAGAAGTCTTTGTAGAATTTGTGCCAATTTATGACCAATCAGCAGAAAACGTTGCGAAAGTTATTTTAGAGAAATACTTTATGTTGAAACTGGGTATGAATAAGTGTGTAGAACAAGGCTATGATGGAGCTCTTACAATTGCTGGCCATTTAAGTGGAGTTGAAACACGAATTCGAAAAAAGTACCCAAAAGCAAGGCACTTTCATTGTGCTAGTCATAGGTTGAACCTTATGTTGAGCAATAAATTTTCTAATTCCTCCGTCAAAAATTGTCTTAAAACAATTTCTGAAATAACAAATCTCTTCAGATACAATACTTCTGCTAATAATATTTTACAGAAAAATATCAGTAAGTTTGTACCTTAGTCCAAAAAGAGAAGGTTCACAAGATGATGAGAGACTCGTTTCATTGAAAGAATTGACGGTGGTCTAACATTTCTTAGGCTATTTCAGTCAATAGTGGCTAGCTTAGAGGAAATCTTAGAAAACCCAGTAAAAGTTTCTTCTTTAGCTTCAATGTTCTTGACTACAATTGAAACAAGTTGGGTAAACAGACCTACGCTCATGTCAGAAGGGTTTTGTATGCAATTTACGAAATGCAGTCACCAGATCGAATCAAATCAAGAAACATGTCAAAGACGATTTTATTGGAGAAAATATGAAATACGAGGATCATACTATTATTAACAAAGTTGAACGAATTTCGACTTCTAAGATTTTTGGTATTGTTATACTCATAAATATCTCCCTTGATAATTATTTCAGATGTCCATCCGCGACGGAGGAAACACATTTTTCATGTATTTCCCCCCTGTGCCCCGACTGAAGCAAAAACTGACAGTTTAACAACTGTTTTGAAAAGCTCCCATGAAAACTTTTATTTCATACTCATATTGGTTACGTTTGATGATTTTTTTTCAGGGGCCACTCTTCTGTACTGTTATCATCGATTAATGGCCAATTTTTTCGAATCCTAGAATGGTTACAAAACCCTTCTGCCAGGAGCTCTCTCCCACCTCCTTGACTTGTTTCACTTATGAGCATTAATTGTAGGTACTCATTTTCAGTCATTCATTAAATTGAATCAAGTGTTAAAAGCATGCACCTTAAACGTTGAAGTTGGGAAAAAATAACTCAAAATTATTCAATCTTCGCATTTAAAACAGCCACTATTTTGTTTTACGATTACTGATACCACTAGCTGAACCGATTCTCAAAGATATTCATGACACCTATCATTCCTGAAATTTTCATGCAAATCCTAGCAAAACTGCAGTATCTGAGTCGGTAAAAAGCGCATGTTGTTCCATAGCCATATGTTGCCATAGTAATAAATGCAGCGCATATTATTCCATAGTAATACAGGAAAATTCAAACCGCTATAACTTCGGTAAATATCATTCAATCTTTATGAAACTCTCAGGATAGATCAATCTCATTGATAGACATCTACATACTGAATCCCATTGAATTTAAGGGTACCGTTAAGATTTTATTCAAGAAAACATAAAATCGATAAATCATACTATTACTAACAAAGTTGAGTGAATTGCGACTTCTCACGTATTTGTTGTTGTTGTAGTCACCAAGGCCTACATTCCTGATTTTTTTCAGATTTATCGGATCACAGGTGTCCAATCGCGAGGGGGGGGGACACAAATTTTTCGTGTATTTCCCCTCCCTGTGCGCCCCTCGAAGCAAATTTTGCCAAACTAAGACCTGTTTTGAAAAGTTCTCATCAAGACCTTTCATTTGATACCCATATCGGCTACCTTCAATGAAATTTTTTTTTCGGGGGGTCACTCTCCTATATGGGGAGACCCCCCTTAAATACCCTACAAAATTTTTTTGTAGTTGAACTTTGAAGAGATCACCACTTTACACCTACACACAAAATTTGATGTTTCTAGCTTAAGTAGTTTCCGAGAAAAACTGCTGTGACACACGGACGGACGGACGGACGGACGGACAGACGGACAGACGGACAGACTGGTCGCGAAACTAGTAGGGTTTTGTAAAATTATTTTACAAAACCCTAAAAAAAACGTGCTATTTTCAGAATACGGACGATCTTTTTTTTAAGTGTCCCGTTTTTGTATTTCAGCTTCCTGACAACCCTAGCTATTCGGCTACATTGAGAAGATTAGGTAGCAAAATTAGAAAATGGTTGTTTCGGCGTTTGCTGCTAAAATTATTGCTGGAATACGTTTTAAATATATTTTATTTATTTATTTGATATGTTATTTATAAAGACAATCTGTTTTTGGTGGAGATCCGTTATTGACATTGCATTTGACACATTTTATTCGCAAAAATGATGCTAAATTTTTGCAATTTTTGAATCGACTTCTTTTGCTGTACATGTCCAAAGGTCCTATGTTATCGAAACGGACATCCTCTGTAACTTATGCTGCTAAGCTCTGCCTTTACATGGAAGGACTTTCACTTTGTTCCATAGAAATAATGATTATTCCAAGTCACTTATACATGGTGCTTTTGCCAAAAATAAAAAGCCTGTATACGATTTTGGTTTTGAACACAGAAAACAGAACTGTCTTAAATACACCAATCACTTTAAAACTCATCGATAAAGCAATCAAACGTTGACGTCACCTAGGCCGTGAAATATTCGGAGACAATACGGGTTTATTCCAATGTCCATCTTGTATGGTGCAGCCAGCATGTCGTTCAGATCGACTTCACTCATATATTAATAGTAGATGGCACAGATATACGAGTAGATACATGAAACATCAATGCATTGCTTTTCTTTAACGGACCACGGCTCCACAATTTTCACTGGATTCATGCCTGCAAACTTTGACAGTAAATGCACAGGTTTGTTGCCGCTACACATAATTTTTAACTTCGGTCCAAACATTAAAATACCCTCGCCCTTTTACTCTCAAAGCTTTGTCATATGTCATTTTACAGATAGGCAAACGGTTAGGTCAAACAGATCAAACTATCAGTAGTCCTTTCTCTTTTAGCGTTAATGCCTGCTTATAAGATGGTCTTGGTAGAGCTTCCGCACCACATCGCCAGTAGCACCTATATCGGATGGAATTCTGGATGTGGCTTTTCCCGTATATATTCTTCATAAAGCCAGCGAAGCTGCAACGATCATTCATCTTAATAACCAATTTGTGAGATTTGGTTTTCATGTATTGCACAATTGTTTTCCGATTCTTGCACCAAATAATGACTTTGTCCACAGAGTTGTGTTCTTCTGATGGAATCGTTTAAAGTTCTGCTTCACGTTCTCCAAAAAATGGACACATCTTGAAGAGTGCGTGGTACTTGCGATCATGCCTTCTTCTGAAATAGGTGTTATCATTCGAGTGTGAATTTGACTTCAGATGTTCAAACGTATTTCTTGTCATGGTATTCGTAATAGGTGGATACCTAGTGTAATGGGTACCTTAACGATGCGTTTCACGATTTTCATCCCCGTGACGTGATATCTGAGCCATTTATGCTGAAGGTTGTATCTATGTCCTTCTGTTTGGCTTATAAATTCGTATGCTCCATCAAGTGCGACAAAATGTCATCGTCAATTAAGCACATGATTGTAGTCGCAAGTTCTTTGGCTTTAAAAGGTTCAACGTTGTACTCTTTATTGATTGGATCAGTATTTACCTTTCACCAGGCTATCCTTTTCTCAGATAAGATGTTGAGCTCGATTAAGGGTCTTCGTACCCCGTTTTCTTCTCTTCCCGCATTACTCTTAACGATTGAATTGCCTGCTGCTCTGTTATGGGAATACAGGAAAATTAAATTACTATTTGTCAAATATTGGTAAGTCTAAAAAGTTTTTTGTCATTTTTCGATTGAATATTTCTTTTCTTTAAAATGGATTTTACTGAAATAAATACATATAATCCATTATTATCTATGACCTTTTGAAATTTTTTGGGTAGAGCCATAATTGCATCTGTTTAGAACTTCTGTGGTTTATCGGCGAAAAACTTGGCCAAGTGATTTTCAGAGCCCCCTTTTGAAGTGAATTTCTTTCCATTCAGGAAGTTTTGCAGAGAATGAAACAAATGATAGCCTGATGGTGCAAGGTCTGGACCATACGATGGAGGCATCAAAATTTCCCAGTCAAGCTCTGTCAATTTTTGTCGGTCATCAAAGATGTGTGTGATCTGGCATTGTCATGGTGGAAGACAATGCCCTTTCTATTGATCAATTCTGGCCAGTTTTTTTGAATTGCTTGTTGCAATCTGGATAATTACTGACAGTAAAGAGCCAAATGGAGTGTTTGGCCAGGTTCTAGTATCTCATGATAAGCAATTCTCTTCAATCCCACCATACACACAGCATAACCTTATTTGGTGTCAATTCTGGCTTTGAAGTCATTTGTTTTTTTAACTTTTTGAACGACACTCTCATATCTTACCCATTTTTCATCGCCCGTAATGATTTCCTCCAAAAATGGCTCGGTTTTGTTGCGTTTTATTAGCATTTTGCAAATGGAAGTTTGGTCGACAAATTTTTTTTTTGTGCTTTTTCATGCGATACCCAAACGTGGAGCTTCTTTGTGTATTCAGCCTTACACAAATGGTTCAAAACTATTTGGTGGTGGATATTCAGTTTCCTAGCAATATCATGGCTGCTCATGTGTCGATCTTCTTTAATTTTCGGAAGATTTTATTGACTTTTTCAGTGATTGGTCGAGGTGCATCTTTGACATCAAAATTTCCAGAACGAAATCGAGCGAACTATATCTTGGCTGTAGCTTTTGATAAAGTATCGTGACCGCAAACACCACAAATTTTTTCACGAGCCTGCGATACATTCTCACCTTGATCGTTGTGATCAAGGTGAGAATGTCACCTTTCAAACGCATGTCAGTTTGAGTCAATTTGATTAGTATTGCCCGATATATGACAACGAGCACCACCTAGTGACAAAAAAAGGTGCAATACTTTTAGGACTATCTAATATTCAAACAGTCCGTTTAGGGTCCTGGGTCCCTCATCAGACACGTTCTCAGGTAGCGACTAGGTATGTAGGAAATAAAATACCACTGGTGGATCAAAACCGACGAAGTTGAAGCACTGAAAATGCTTCACTTAGTATTTGCTTGTCATGGAACTGACACAACTTCTGAATGAAATAAAGAATTATAAAATTAACATCATCCCAGTGCAAGAAACCATAAGGCATGGTAGAGACATATTTGACATGCAAATAAACGCCAGAAGCCATAAATCAGGAGTGGTGTTTATTGTTGACAGCACATTTTAACAAATTATCACCGATTTTATGCCCATTATCGAAAGGCTATAAGCGATTCGTATCAAGACCAAATTTGTTAATATGTTATTTGGCTGACCAACTGTCACGTGCCCACAGAAGACAAGGGAGAGGCAATCAAAGACGGATTTTGCAGCACCCTGGAACGCACCGTTGATGCATTGCCGTCGAACGGCATTAAAATTATTTTGGGTGATTTCAATGAAAAAAAATAAATTGGCCCAGAAACGGCACGTAGAGGAACAATTGGAGGATCTAGGTTCCATGCAGAGACCAGCGATAGTGTACAATGGCTGCTACTAGTAGAGGCTCCAAAGTAAGATTCACGTTTTTCCACATCAAAACAGCTACAAAAGAACGTGTGCATGTTTTCATACAAAAACGAGCCACCACTAGCATTCTCGACACGCGCTTGTTCCGCAGCGCTGTCTGTGATTCAGATCACTAACTTATAAGGATCAAATTTCAATACCACATCGTCAAGAGCTGCAAAAAAGAAGCATCAGTTACTCCAAGGTACTAGATATACAAGTTAAATAATAGCTCACTTACGTCCACATACATATCAGCGCTGGAAAATCGCATCAACCTATCTCCGCGGTCGGGAAAAAGTAATGATGGCGCATCAAAACCATGTGGAAGATAGTAAGTGAAAGGGTGACAGAACCAGCTGAGGAGGTTTTGGGACACCAGGAAAAAAAGGAGGAACGACTGGTTCGAAGAAGAATGCAATGAAATAATTTGAAAAAGGAACTAGGCGCACAAATAAAACACCAAGCGACAAACTCGGGCCAAAAAAGAACAATATAAAAGCCTTCGACGTCAAGTGAAAAAAGCGTACCGAAGAAAAAAATAACTGACAATCAAGACCTAGATCCAACAGATAAACATAAGCATAATCCTAACTGCTTCAAAGCGGGTGTACCTATCTAAACAACCTTCAGCATCGGCTAATATGCAGAATATTTTCAGGAAAGCAGTTACCAGAGGACTGACAAGAAAGTATCATAAGTGCTGTGCACAAAAAGCGGGACAAATTAAGGTATGAAAACTGTAGAGGTATTGCTCTACTGTGCAGTCTTATAAAGTGCTTCTCAAAATTATTTAAAAACAAGTTGGGTAAACAGACCTACGCTCATGTCAGAAGGGTTTTGTATGCAATTTACGAAATGCAGTCACCAGATCGAATCAAATCAAGAAACATGTCAAAGACGATTTTATTGGAGAAAATATGAAATACGAGGATCATACTATTATTAACAAAGTTGAACGAATTTCGACTTCTAAGATTTTTGGTATTGTTATACTCATAAATATCTCCCTTGATAATTATTTCAGATGTCCATCCGCGACGGAGGAAACACATTTTTCATGTATTTCCCCCCTGTGCCCCGACTGAAGCAAAAACTGACAGTTTAACAACTGTTTTGAAAAGCTCCCATGAAAACTTTTATTTCATACTCATATTGGTTACGTTTGATGATTTTTTTTCAGGGGCCACTCTTCTGTACTGTTATCATCGATTCATGGCCAATTTTTTCGAATCCTAGAATGGTTACAAAACCCTTCTGCCAGGAGCTCTCTCCCACCTCCTTGACTTGTTTCACTTATGAGCATTAATTGTAGGTACTCATTTTCAGTCATTCATTAAATTGAATCAAGTGTTAAAAGCATGCACCTTAAACGTTGAAGTTGGGAAAAAATAACTCAAAATTATTCAATCTTCGCATTTAAAACAGCCACTATTTTGTTTTACGATTACTGATACCACTAGCTGAACCGATTCTCAAAGATATTCATGACACCTATCATTCCTGAAATTTTCATGCAAATCCTAGCAAAACTGCAGTATCTGAGTCGGTAAAAAGCGCATGTTGTTCCATAGCCATATGTTGCCATAGTAATAAATGCAGCGCATATTATTCCATAGTAATACAGGAAAATTCAAACCGCTATAACTTCGGTAAATATCATTCAATCTTTATGAAACTCTCAGGATAGATCAATCTCATTGATAGACATCTACATACTGAATCCCATTGAATTTAAGGGTACCGTTAAGATTTTATTCAAGAAAACATAAAATCGATAAATCATACTATTACTAACAAAGTTGAGTGAATTGCGACTTCTTTGTTGTTGTTGTACTCACCAAGGCCTACATTCCTGATTTTTTTCAGATTTATCGGATCACAGGTGTCCAATCGCGAGGGGGGGGGACACAAATTTTTCGTGTATTTCCCCTCCCTGTGCGCCCCTCGAAGCAAATTTTGCCAAACTAAGACCTGTTTTGAAAAGTTCTCATCAAGACTTTTCATTTGATACCCATATCGGCTACCTTCAATGAAATTTTTTTTTCGGGGGGTCACTCTCCTATATGGGGAGACCCCCCTTAAATACCTTACAAAATTTTTTTGTAGTTGAACTTTGAAGAGATCACCACTTTACACCTACACACAAAATTTGATGTTTCTAGCTTAAGTAGTTTCTGAGAAAAACTGCTGTGACACACGGACGGACGGACGGACGGACGGACGGACGGACAGACGGACAGACGGACAGACTGGTCGCGAAACTAGTAGGGTTTTGTAAAATTATCTTACAAAACCCTAAAAAGTAACTTCATTGTCAGTAAGATTGTTTGCGCAAAACTGTTCAGCGTTACCTTGCCCCTGTCGATTTTCCTTCAGGAGAAAAGTTTAGATATGGCAGCAGCAATGAACCATACCAAAACATTATTAAAGTTTTTTAAGGTTCTGAAAAAAGATGCAAGCAAAATATTTACAGAAAATCTGAAGAAATATTTCCTTGTACTTAGAAATTCCTACACTTACTTCAAAGCAAAAGTATCGCACAAATCCAGAGACTAACTTGGCTGAGGATTATTTTAGAATAACCATATTTTTACCAAGCTTGGACTCACTTCTGCAGAATATAATAGAGAGGTTCAAGCTAAAGGAAGACATCTAAGCCAGCTTTCAGGAGAATTCTACCTGGATTTACAAGTTAATATATTTTGAAAGTGACGCTTCACTTGATGGTGTGAAGGCTGAATATGCAATGTATTATAATGTGACATCAACAATGAAGAAAGATTACGAGGTCTTAAAAGTGTTGGGGCATTCTGATAAAACTTATTACCGATCAACCCATTTCTTTTGACTGTGTTGACTAGCCTACCAGTTACCACATGCAGCATAGAAAGATATTTTTCTACTATAAAAAGAGTGAAAAAAGAATCCAGAAATTGAATGACCGATTTACGACTCAGTGCTCTAGCCATTATACGAGTATCTGTGCATCATCAAATAAATATTGAACCAGACAAAGTTTTTGACCGAATGGCACCCGAGAAGAAAAGGCAACTGTTACTGTAAGTAATAACTGAATGAAGACATTGAAAAGTGATATTTAATTTGTGAGTCATAAGATAGTTTTTTAGGGTATTGTGAAATCATTTTATAATACCCTACTAAAATCGCGTCCTGTCTGTCCGTCTGTCCGTCCGTCCGTGTGTCACACCACTTTTTCTCGCAAACTACATAAACTAGAATCATAAGATTTTGTAAGTAGGTGCGAAGTGCCGCCCTCTTCAAAGTTTCAACACGAAAAAAAATGTATAAGGTCTTTAAGGGGGGTCTCCCCATATAGGGGAGTTGCCCCTGAAGAAAAAAGTTTTCATTGCATGTAGGCAATATGGGTATCAAATGAAAGGTCTTAATAAGCACTTTTCAAAACAGGTCTTAAAATGACAAATTTTGCTTCGAGGGGTGCAGGGGAAGGGGAAATGTACGAAAATTTTGGTGACACCTTTGACCCGAAAAATTTGAAAAAAATCATGAATGTAGGCCTTTATGAGTACAACAACAACAAATACATGAGAAGTCGAAATTCACTCAACTTTGTTAGTAATAGTATGATTTATCAATTTCATGTTTTCTTGAATAAAATCTTAACGGTGCCATTAAATTTAATGAAACTCAGTAAACAGATAACTATTAATAAGATTAATCTGTCCTGAAAATTTCATAAAGATCTAATGGTATTTAATGAAGTTATCGCGATTTAAATTTTCCCGTATTACTATGGAACAATATGCGCTGTATTACTATGGAAACATAGGGCTATGGAACAATATGCGCTTTTTACCGACTCAGATACTACAGCTTTGCTAGGATTTGCATGAAAATTTTAGGAACGATAGGTATCATTAATTTCTTTGAGAATTGGCTCAGCTAGCGGTATGAGTAATCTTAAAGCAAAATAGTGGCTGTTTTAAATGCGAAGATTGAATAATTTTGATGTATTTTGCCCCAACTTCAACGTTTAAGGCGCATGATTTTAACACTTGATTCAATTTAATGAATGCCTGAAGATGAGTACCTACAATTTATACTCACAGGTGAAACAAGTCAAGGAGGCAGGAGAGAGCTCCTAGCAAATGGGTTTTGTAACCATTCAAGGATTCGAAAAATTGGCCATGAATCGATGATTACAGTACGGGGGAGTGGCCGCTGAACAAAAAATTTCATCAAATGTTAACGATATGAGTATCAAATGAAATTTCTTTATAAGAGCTTTTCAAAACAGTACTTAAACTGCGATTTTTCCTTCACAAGGGCAACAAATACCTTAGAAGTCGAAATTCGATCAACTTTGTTAAGAATAGTACATTTTATAAATTTTAGTTTTTTGTCTCTAAAATCAAGATGGGACCCTTAAATTTCCCAAAATCTTAAATTTAAGTTTCCTGAAAAATAAACAGCTAAGTTGCAGCCGCTTGAATATCTAACAATTACAACAACGTTTACACGTGATACTAGGGAGATACACGCTTGCAACGGACCTAGACACTACAAATATATAGGAATTTTGATAAAAATTGTAGAAATGGTTTGTAATATTCATGTGTTATCATGTGTTATCATGACTAATCAAGCGACGGGGTCAAAACACTTAAAACATAATAGTGGCAAGTTTAAAATCATAATAACCATAATAATTTTTCGAACTCAATTCATGGCATCCGTTTATTAGTCAAGTTTTGATATGCAGGATATATTATTTGATTTACTAATTGTTTTACAATACCCTTCTGGCAGGAGCATCCTCCTGCTACTTCAACTTGTTTACTACTTAATATTGCAATGAAAATCGTAGACAATTATAAATATACATAGAAAATCATAAGAATTCCAAAATGTTTAGTTCAACACTAACACTTTCAATGCCTATCCAGTAGTTTTAAAGTGAATTTATCAAACTCTTGCGGAGTTGGATACAGATAAAACTGAAATGAGACAGTGGTAGGAACAGCTTGATATTTTGAAACTAATTTGGCGATTTGCTGTCAATTCGTATTTACAGAGTGGTTACAATTTCTTTTTCAGTTTTCAACTTTAGAAAAGTTTATGATGTAGCTTTAATGATGGAAATAAATGTCGCAAAATAGTTGGTGAATTAATATTTTCTATAATTTTAATCAGTTGTTGCTACTAATATATACACAATTTTAGCAAATGGCAACATGGTTTTTAAAAACCTTCCTTTGTTCGAAAAAATTAATAAAAACTGTTTATACTTAACTTTTATGACATTTTCTGTGAGGGACTATAGAGGCGTAGAAGTAAAGACTATAAAGACAATAATATTTTCATAGTTTTAGACCACAAGGTATCGCAAAAAAATTGTCAAATGGATCTAATTTTCCACTCTCTAAACTTTTTTGTACAGGGAGCCCCTACCGAAAGATAATCCTGGCTACGTGTCTGCATGCTATCTTTAAATCAAACTAAATGTATTAGTCTGAAACGTTATTTTAACATACTTTAAACTTCTTCTTCTTCTTCGTAGCACTACAGCCCCTCTCGGGCCTTCGATTCCTACAAATAGCGCCTCGAACTGTCATCGTCTATTGAGCGCGTTCTCCAATTTAGATATCCGAGCAGCGATGAACTGTCTTCGTCGACCGAGCCAGACCAGTCTTTCCTCGGTTTTCCCACTGGTCGCCGGCCTTCAGTTCTCTAACGAATACCAGCTTGGGTTCCCGTCGTTCGTCCATATGATTCATGTGTCCAGCCCCTTGCAGCCTCCGCAGTCTTACAATCGTTGAGACCTCCGCGTCGTCAAAAATTACGTACAGTTCATGGTTGTATTAAATTCACCATTGGTCCCCGTCTAGCTTTGCTCCGATTATTCGCCTCAGGACCTGTTGCTTAAAGGTGTTGAATATATTTGCAGATGCTTGGGTAAGGGTGCATGGTTCACACCTATAGCGTAACACAGATTTGTATACCGGGAGCTTTTTTTTCCTGTATATGCAGCTAGTCTTCAAGATAATTGAACAGAAAAAAAAATTTATTTGCGTGAAGTATTTGTCCGCGTATTTCATGTCTTTCATTACTGGTTCTTGTTATTTCGGCCCCTAAGTACACAAATTTGCTTACGTTTTCGATATTGTATTTGCCAATTGTGACATTTTGTGTATTTGAGGTATTTTTTCTCGACTGCGTCATGAACTTGGTTGTATTCTCATTGATTTGTAGCCTTACTAGTTTCGCTTTGCTGTCGAGTTTCAGGAAGAGTTCTTTGGCAGTTATTAATGACCGTGACAATATTGATGTCACCCACAGAGGCAACTACTTGACTCGTCTTGTATAGTAATGTACCTCGTGTATCGACAGATAGCTGATTTAGTCCGATATTTGTGTCAAAGGGGTCGGTGAGTTAATTTTTGATGTGCAAGGTCGTCGACGTCATTGTCATTTTTAAGATGGACTAATTTGGCTGGGATGCCAAAGAAAAGTATTATTTGTTACAGTACATTCCGGTCGATACTGCCGTATGCTTGATTAAAGTCAACGAAAATTTGGTGTACGTCTATGTTGTTTTTCAAGTACCTGCTTGACTATAAACAATTGGTCTATTTTCAATCTACCTACTCTTAAACCACCTTAGTACTCCCCAATGATACTGTTGGCATATGATCCAATTTTATTTTTGAAAATATTTTGTACGCCGTATAAAGTAGCGGTATGACTCTAGAATTTTCGTACTGTAGCTTGTCACCTTTTTTGTGGAAAGGGAATATAATTGATTGGCTCCACTCTTTTGGCATATGTTCTTGTTGTCAACAAGAAACAAAACATGAGATACCAGTTTTACCACCTAATAGAAACAAATTATGGGCAGCAGTTTGTGATCTCCAAATAGGCAAGGCTCCTAAAATAGATGGAGTACCAACAGAACTGCTCCATATAGGGGATCCTCATTGAACTAACGTTCTCCACTGGGTAATATGCCCAAAAAGCACAGACAAGCAGTTGCCGGAAAGCTTACCAAAAAGTGTGATATGCCATGCACGCAAAAAGAGAGACAAGTCAAAGTGCGAAAACTATAGAAGCATCGCTTTACAGTTTGTGTAATATGAAGTACTCTTCAAGATCATTGAGGGAAAATCGAAGCCATGCTATAAAGTTATTACAGGAGAATATGAGGGAGACTTTTGAAGTGGGCGGTCAACAATAGACCAAACTTTTCCCGTTAATCTGGTGCTCGAAATGTGCTGGAAATTTAACATTGATGTGTACTATCTTTTAAAGATTTGAAGCAAGTATATGACAGGGTAATCAAATATGCTTCATTTTGGCATGCTAAAAAAACTAGTCCACATGGTCAAAGTCACGATGATAAGCAAAGAGTCCCAGATCAAGATAAATGGTATACTGATGCACAGCTTCAACATGAAATCAGGCATTGGCAAGAGGATGAGTTTAACCCAATGCTCTTTATTATTGCGCTAGTATACGTCATCAAGAAAACGTCAGCTAAAACCTCATGAACACTAATTTATGGTACACAAAATTGACAGCATATCTTAATGACGTCAATACAATGGTACGTTTAATTTCAGATGCCAAAGGAGTATTTCTGAGCCTAGAATCTGAAGTAAACAGAATTGGGCGACGCATTCATGAAATAAAACTAAATTTCAAAGATCCTTGGTTTAATTCCTGTTGGTAATATGCAAGATTTGTTTTGAGTGATTTTCAGGTGGTCTATGAGCTTGTTTATTGATAACACATTCTGATTTAGAATCAGAGAGTATCGCAGCGAGGTAGATGTACGTGCAGTCTAAACGTAGCGCTGACCATACAACCTTTACAAATGCTAATACATAGGATGAACATAATGAGATACTCTAACTTCTTCTTAGCAAGAAAAGGGGCTGTAGTGAGAAAAACATCACAGGAAATTTATAACTCAAACGAGGAAGAAAGCTCAAGTCTGACAAAATCTGACCATAAGAGACTATACTATTGGTAGTGTTATTAATTTTTTATAACTTGGAGCCAACGTGCATGGAAGAGGCACCGAGAAGGTGAAAATCGGACGCCACATAAGGGTTGGACACAAGGTAGACATCAAGCGGAAAGACTGGGAACTTGATAGGATGACACGATAGAAGCTGATAGTAGATTGTTGCTAGGAGTTATCACAGAACTTTGATGACTGAATGAGATTACTCCTAGAGGCAAAAACCCGGTATTCATGGAAAACTATTCCATTTTGGCAATAAATATGTTCCACCTTATACTCGCTTCAGGTATTTGATTCACGAAGAACTTTACCAAGTAGCAAATACAGAAAACAGTCACCCTGAGTTTGGTGTCAGTGGTTTGGTAGTATTAGACCTGAAAGTTGCAGTTTTTACATAAAACATTTCTTCACTTCGTTGTCCTCTCTTAAAAAGACAAAGATTTAGGATTATGGTGCTACTTGAACAAAAAGAGCAAAACGCGTAGAGAAAGCTACTTTGAAGGATCGAAAACGAATATTAAAAACAAACAAGCTGGGTATATAGATCTACGCTCACGTCAGAAGGGTTTTATACACAATTTCTCAGAAATGCATCACCAGCAACGAATAAAGTTAAATATGTCGAAGAGATGCGCACGCTTAAAAGAGAATCTGTTGTTTTTCTATTTTCAACGGTCGCCATTTTGTTGCAAACAAATAAAAATCACCTAAATCATGAATTTCCGATAGTATTTTTATGATTGACTTTATGTGAAAATTTCAAGAAGATCAAATCAAAACTGTAGTGTCTGATTCGATGGAAAGTCCATAAAATATCAAAATCATATGTTACTGTTGTTATAAATATTTGGAGAAATTTCAAATGGCTATAACTTCCGTAAATATGATTGGATTTGCATCAAACTTGCAGAGTATCAGGATCTTATGTAAAACTCCACGAATATTAGCTTTCATTGAGTTTAAAGGTATCCATACGATTTTATTGGGGAAAATGTGGAATTCGAAGTTCACACTATATTAACAAAGTTGGGTGAATTTGGACTTCTCCTGTCATTGTACTCATAAACACCTATTTCTTTAATTTTTCCAAATTTTTCGGATCACTTGTGTCCAATCGCAAGGGGGTGCACAAATTTTTCGTGTATTTCACGTTCCTGTGCGCCCCCTGAAGTAAAAAATACCTGTTTAAACCCTGTTTTGAAAAGTTCTCTTTAAGACCTTTCATTTGATACCCGCCCATATCGGCTGCCTTTGATGAAATTTTTTTTTTTTTCAGGGGCTACTCCCCTATATGGGAGAGCCCCCTTAACCACCTTGTAAAAAATTTTCTGCAGTGCAACTTTGAAGAGGGCATCACTTTAGACCTACGCACAAATTTTTAGTTTGTAGCTTATACGGTTTGCGAGAAACTGCTGTGACATGGACGGACGGACGGACAGGCAGGAGCAATTTTAGTAGGGTTTTGCAAAATTATTTTAAAAAACACTAAAAACAAAAAAACCCCGTGTAGAAATTTAATTTAGGCATTTTTTTCATCATATTTTGACACCGAAGATGATCCAAAAGAATCGAAACCCGTCTGCTTACCCAACAAAGTAAGGCCCGATGTAATTTTGAAATAAAAAAGAGAATTGGGCTGCGGATATCAAATAAACAAAATCTTTGACTGACTTGGATATTAATAATTTTTTAATAATTAAGAAAATATACCAAAACTAAGCATTATGGATTCTTCAGGTTGCATTTTGTGTGGTCCTATAAGAAAAAAATTGTAGCAGGATATTATACTACTGTTCCATTCTTGAACGGCACTGTAACCGAAAAAGGAAAACAGAATATTTTCTCCAAGACAATTTAGTCCTTTGAATTGTTTGAGTCACTAAAATGAGTTCGGTAAAAATTGGATGGCATTACACTTATTGGGATGATATGGGTAAAGATTTTACATGTATGATGTTTTATTTTTGAAGCAGTAGCCTGACTAGTTAGAATAGTTTGAGCAAATTTTGGTCAACTCAAAAGGAAAATCGCCATATTGATTTATCGTTTACGTCTCATTTAATAAATATTATGAATGAATGAAACTATCATTTGATAAATAATATTAAATTCATTAACTTAATTCTAGAATATTAAGAAAAAATAACTTACACCAAGAATTCCCAAATCTTCAACCGATCCAGTTTCTTCAGATAAAGTTGCAGGCAAAAGGCTAACTGCCAAAATAACAAAGAAATATTTGAAGGCGTAGATTGCCATGTTAGTCTCTTCAATGTGTTATGAGTTACTATGGTCAAATAATGAATCCTGCTTCTATAGATTTCATTATACTTCCATATTAATTAATTTCATAGACTAAACTATTACAAATTGTTGGAAAATTTAAAATAATCCACTGCAAATTTTTATAATTTGCTATGAATTTGATATTTTATGCTTTACATAATGTGGTCGATTTTTATCAAATGTTGGAAAAACACAAAAAAATTTTTTTTTGAAAGATCTACTAGTTTCGCGACCTGTTCTTCGTCTGTCTGTCTATTCGTGCGTCACAGCAAGGATCCTCTGAAACTATAGAAGCTATAAAGCTCAAACTTTATGAAAAGGTCCAATGTGGTGGTCTCTCAAAAGCTTGGGTGTTACCAAACATTTCAAAATTTTGTAAGGGGGGTCCCCCCTTATAACAAATTAGCCCTTAACATTTTTTTTTATCATAGGTAGTCGAGTGGAGTAGCAAATGAAAGACTTGATTAGAAATATGCATCAGGGGATCCAGGGGGAGGAAAAATGTATGAAAAATTAGTGTCCCCGCCTCCCCCGCTCGCGATTGGACACCTTTGAGGCGAAAAATCTGACAATAATCAGAGAGGTAGATCTTGATGAGTATCGAAATTCAATGATTTGCAGATTTTACATTTTAAATCAAAACGGTATCTTTAAACTTCTTGAAATTTCGAAATTATATAGATTACTAGAAGTTAGTTAGTGAGTTCTCTTATTGAAATCGAATCAAAATCAAGTAAATGATAGACATTCCAATTACATGGCAACAATAACACATGTTGATGGTCGAAACATATTTCAAATTGACCTAGGCACTTTCATTTCTTCCCATTTTTTTAAAAATTTAAGGAATGGTTTTTAATTTAAATATGTTCAATCGGGCGAGCAACAGAAAAATTATTTAAGCTGAATTAACATGGCGGCTGTAATGTACTTATGAAATAAACTCTTCGTCTCTTGTATAAACTTGACGATTTCTTATCCAAGTATTGAATGAATAATTCAAGTCATCGGTTCACGCTATTAGAAAACTTGTTTCTATTGTATATTACTTACATAGCCACACTTGTAAAGATCATTGTATCGCCATTGCGTTCTATGCTGAATAAAATAGTCAGTTTATCACTGACAGTCTAAGCAAATTTTCGTACCTTTTTCAAACATAAAACTTGGGGACGAGGTGGCTTTAACCTAAAATGGCACTCATAATTCATGGAGCAGTTAAACCCTGCGGGTAGTGAAATTGAATCGTATTTAGGAAGATTTGATCAGTTTATGGCGATTAATGTGATTCACGACGAAAAAAAAGTTTCGATGATAGTCACATAGATTAGGCCAGTTGCGTACGGGGTGTTGAAAAATGTATTCGCACCAGACATTGTGAACACCAAGACATGACTAAATAAAGCTCAAATTAATCGAACATTAGGGAAAAAAGACGTTTGTAATTGCTGGAGATTTGACTTTCATGAAAGAAATCAAAAACCTAGAGAAATTTTCCCTGATTTTTTGCTGGAGTTAATAAGGTTAGTTATGAAATGCGAATTCAATTCACTTTTGTCGGAGGTGCTACAAGACAGGCTAAGTTGGTGAGTGCTGAGCAAAAATATACAGCAGCATCTATTGCCGGAGGAGGTTTAACGTGGGGCTCAGCGACAAAAAGAGCATTGTCAATGGAGACCTTATCCAGTCAATCCTAGTTGATGCGTCTGCCAAATTCATCTGTGGATGCATTGTCGATGACAAATCGAAACAAAAAGTTCATGCAAACATTTTGGTGGTAAGAATAGACGCCGTTGTCAAAGAACAAAGTAGTGGTAAACAAGAAGCGATGAATACGTTATTGGCAATCGGATAGACAGATACTTTGAAAGTTTGCGTGTGTATAAATGATGTCGCTGTTAATGCTATCATCAATAGTGGTGCATGTGTATCGATGTTGAGTCAAGACGCACATGTAAAATATTTCGGACAAATGGGTCTTATGCGGTGCAATATGGTTGTTTTAAAGTTGCTCGTTTTGTGTGTTTAGCACTGTTTTGTTCATAGGCTTTAAGTTTTATAAAACACACCGAGTTATAATAATTCAAATAGTTATTCACTAACAGGTATTCAATTCATTTAACACAATTTAATACAAGATATTTAACACTTGATATTGGCGCGAGATATCACATATTGCGGCTCAAAACCTTAGGAAAGAATTGCCCGAAATATTAGGATGCAAATGTGTATAATGATATATGACTGTATCAGTAAAAAGAGCAAATATATTTCATTTGTATACATATATAACATCCTCTTTTTTTCTTTTAATAAGGCGCTTCGTAGCTATTTACGGGCTTTATAATTCTATATGATTTTCTGATCGGTCGCTGTTGATTAAAAATGTTGAAGCCATCTCTCGCTTAAGGTTCTCGGTCCGTTGCAAATTTCTCTTCTACTGGAACGCTGGAATTATCCGAGTGCTCGAAACGTTGATTTGGTAACCTTCGAATATGGATCGAATTACGCACATATTCGTTTCGTCCCACACGAACGATGTATGACCTCGCGTTGATAGACTTCACGATGACGCCTGGTTTTCACTGTTTGGTTTTGACGTTAACTTTGGTGAAAACATTTTCTCCTTCGTTTAAACGACGAAGATTTTCCGTTCCACGATCGTAATATTTCTTCGAATACTCCCGGTTTTTGATTATGGACTCCTGAACATTATTCGTTACTCGTTGTTCGTAATCAGCTGAAGGAATATTACATCGCAACCATCGACAAAAGATTCGCTTTGCAGGACTAGATCCGATTTTGTTGGGAGTGTTTCGCCATACCAACAGAGCTTTGTAGAAGTCCTTGTTGGAATCTAAACATTTTGTGATCATTGTTTTCGCCGTTTTCACAGATGCTTCCGCCTTACCATTACCTTGCTGGTGATAAGGACTAGATGTCGTGTGTTGGAAGTTCCATTCTTTAGAAAACTTTTTAAATTCGTTTCCAATAATTGTGGACCATTGTCCGATATCATCTTCTTGGGTACGGAATGGCTTGTATGCAATCTGGCTAAGATCGTCTTTCGTAAAGAATCTGGTATGAGAATATGATTTCCTTTTAAGATCAAACCGTCTTGTATTGTTAGGAGTTCTTTTTAAGGAAAGTATTGTTTGAGTATTTCGTTTAATTTGTTCTTAGAATTTGGCCAACCGTTTTGTATTTTCTCGTATAATTCTATCATTGCCGGATCATTTTTTGTTTCTTCCATTATTCTTTTCGTCGTGTTATCACTTATTGGCGATTCATCAATGCAATTTATATTTTCTATTGTTTCGAATATATTTTTGATTCTGTAGATATCATATAGCTTTTCTTCGTTCGATGTGTTTTCGGGAGCTCTTGAAAGGGTATCCGCAATATACATTTCTTTACCTTTCTTATATTTGATATTAAGTTTGTATCACTGTAATATGAGTATCATATTTTGTAGTCGCTTTGGGGCTTTTAGCAGTGTCTTTGCGAAGATTTTCACTAATGGGCTATGATCCGTTTCAAAAGTAACATCAGATTTGCCACAGATATTTTGGTCGAAACGTTTACAAGCATAGAGTATAGCAAGCATCTCTTTCTCTATTTGTGCGTAGTTTTTCTGAGTGCTGGATAGTGTTTTCGAAGCATAAGCTATGGGCCGATTGTCTTGCAAAAGAACGCTTCCGATACCGAACGAAGATGCATCGGTTTGTATGGTTACCGACTTTGTAGCATCGAAATGTTTAAGCGTTGGAATTGTTGTGAGAATATTTTTTAATTCTGTGAATTTGTGTTCATGTACCTCAGTCCAGTTAAAATTTGATGATTTGTGAGTTAATTCTCTTAAGTTATGCGAATTCGAAGCTAAATTCGGGATGTACGTTCCAAGGTACGTTATCATACCGAGAAATCTTGCTAGTCCCTCTTTGTTGCTCGGACGTGGTAGGTTGCGTATCGCTGACGTTTTTGTTTCATCTGCCCTTATTCCATTCTTAGTTAGCATATGGCCATAGAATTTTACCTCTTTCATGCACAGGTTTACCTTCTCCTTGTTGAGTTTAACGCGTTTCGCCTCAAGTCGTTCAGGAAGCTTGCGTAGATTCCTGCTGTGATCGGTTAGCGCTTCTTCATCGGTTTGGCCACAGCCAAATATTAAAATGTCATCTGTAATGTTAATTACACCATTTAATCCACTTCAAATTTTTGTGAGTGCAATTTGAAAAAATTCCATTGCTGGTTTTATACCAAAAGGCATCCTTAAAAACTTGTAGTTGCCAAAGGGTGTGCTGAATGAGGTTAGATCACTGCTGCTTTTGTCCAGTTTCAGTTGCTAAAATCCTTTTTTTGCATCAACTGTTGAAAATATTTTAGCGTTTGCTAGACTCGATAAAGCTTCTTGTAGCGTCTTCGATGTGAATCGAACATCCTTCAGATGTTTGTTGAGTTCGCGTGGATCTAGGCACAATCGAAATTTTTCGTTTCTTTTGACCAAAACAATGTTGTTTAGCCAAGGCCTTGGTTTAATTTGCTTTTCAATGACTCCATCGCTTTCCATTTCATTTAAAATTGAACGGAGGTTATTATGTAACGCGATTGGAACTCGTCGCAGCGTTTGCTTTCGAAGCACAACATTTTCTTGTAGTTCAAGTTTCACTTCATCTTTGAATTCTCCGAGTCCTTCAAAAACAGATGCGTACGCCTGGCAAATTCGTTCTGCTTCAGAAGAAATTTTGTTTACGTTGAAGCAAAGTTTGATTAAATTCATCTTCTGGCAGGTGCTTGCTTAGAGTAGTGGTGCATGATCTTCGGGCACTATTTCAAAAGTTTCATTGTAAATATTATCTTCATGTTTTAACTGCAACAGTACTTGACCCAATGGCACTATTGTGTTATTCCCGAATGCCTGCAATTTCGTTGTTGTAGGCGTTGCTACTATTTTTTGTTGTTGTGGGACACGTTTCAACTTGTTTAGTCCGATTATATTGCAGGTAGCTCCCGTATCTAGAATACATTTGACGTTTCTGAATATGTCACTCGGAATATTTGAAAAACGTCATTTCCTATCGCAGTTAGTAAAATCGCTTTCTTTCCTTCCTTGGGCTTGTTATCCACTGGCGATGACATAGTTGTTCCACCTTTCTTCGAAATGCTTGAAATTCTGAGAAATATCGCCTACCTTGATGTTCAATGACTCTGGTAGAGTGCTCGTTTATTTTCGTCTTCGGCGATTTTTCTCGTTTTCTTGGGCACTTTTCAAAATTTTCACAAACCTGACACCATGTTTTAATGCTGCTCGTTTCGTGTGCTTAGCACTGTTTTGTTCATAGGCTTTAAGTTTTATAAAACACACCGAGTTATAATAATTCAAACAGTTTATTCACTAACAGGTATTCAATTCATTTAATACAATTTGATACAAGATATTTGACACTTGATTACCTTAGGAAAGAAGTGCTCGAAATATTGGGATGCAAATGTGTATAATAATATATGACTGTATTAGTAAAAAGAGCAAATATATTTCATTTGTATACATATATAACAATGGTCTTGAAATTCATTAGTAGAGCCAATTTAAACGTTGCCCGGGAAGCATTTGTACGTGTATCGTACAACGGGAAAATACACAAATTGAATCTGATTGTTTTCAAGTCGGGCAAGCAATTTTAATTGATCATCAATAGAAATTGGATGGATATGTTGTGGCCACATTGGCATGAGAGTATTGTGAAAAAGGTCTCCATGAAAACTAATACATCTGTGACAAAAATTTATTTACAGACGACGAAACGTGCATCAATAATTATGTGGTGAGCATAAAATTGAAATCTAATTCAATGCCAATCTATAAGAAGCCATATTTGGTAGCAAACGCATTTCGTTAGACTGTCGAAAAAGAATTAAAAGATATGCAACAAAAGGGCATATTGGAGTCTATAGACCATAGTGATTTGGCCAGCTCAATAGTAGTCGTACCAAAGAAGGAACGTGAAAATCATGTGTGCACCGATTTTCAGTAAACACTAAACAAAGATATTGAATTCAACGCGTATCTGTTGCCAACGGCAGAAGATATTTTTGCAGCATTAGCAGGTGGGAAGGTCTTCACAAGAATTGATTTGAAAGGAGCATTCCAACAATTAAAACTTGGTGAGAAGTCATTGCCATATATTACAATAAATATCCATATTCGACTTTTCCGGTACAATGATTTGAAGTTCGGAATATTAGCAGCCCCAACCCTCTTCTAGAAGACAATGGGCAGTATACTGAAAGGATTGGAACCAGTGTTGTCACTTCTACTGCAATTGCAGTATTTTACTGCATTTTTCATCAAATTTACACTTTCTACTGCGCTACTGCACTCCCTTCAATTTCTACTGCACTTTTTGGGGATACGGCGACGGCTTATCAATATGTCGATTTCATCTTGGGAAAGTAATTTCGTTTATTCATGAATTCAAAACAAATTAACGCATTTAAAAGTTTTGGCGGCTCAATCGGAGACTGACTTCGAAATGCGTGCAACTTCACTTGCAAACGATTCATGAATTGCGGTTGCGGGTGAGCGAGAAGAAGAAATCATTCTGCGGCCATTGTTTTGTTCATCGTCACTCTTGACAGCCGGCACCTTTTGTTCCCTTAAAATCGACTATCAACGAGTGCGCATAACTCTGCAGTTTTTTAAATGTTCTTTTTACAAGTGTTTCCAAATATGAAATGATATTTTCCCGTGTTGAATAGACAAGACAACCGTAAGTAATCCAGGGTAATATTTTGCGTTGCCTTCTCGCTTCATGCAAAAGTACATATACAGTGTTAGATTTAATCGGAGTGTGCATCATGAATTGCGTGTGATCGAGAAGAAGAAGTCATTCAGCGGCCATTGTTTTGTTCATCGTCACTTTTGACAGCCGGCACCTTTTGTTCCCTTAAAATCGACTATCAACGAGTGCGCATAACTCTGCAGTTTTTTAAATGTTCCTTTTTCAAGTGTTATCCAAATATGAAAAGATATTTTCCCGTGTTGAATAGACAACCGTAAGTAATCCACGGTAATATTTTGCGTTGCCTTCTCACTTCATGCAAAAGTGCATATACAGTGTTATATTTAATCGGAGTGTGCATGCATCCCGAATCTGATATATGTATGCAATGCGAATATAGCGAAATTAAGTGTCCTTCAAATGCAATATTGTGCAATTAAACGCCCAATGCACAATTATTATCAATATTCGCATTTTTTTGCATGTTTAGTGAATAACTTGGCAAGAATTTCATTTCCCTGGTTTCACATTATTTTGATGCCATTCGATCGTGCTTGGTTTAAAAAAATCGTGTTTGTTCTGCGTATTTGTGTGAAAAGTCCTTAGTTTACGGGATATTGAAGGATAAAGTTTATGTGAAATTTTAGGTATGCCGCAGCCTATAATTTCATATAAACTTTATCCTTCAATATCTCGTAAACTAAGGACTTTTCGCACAAACACGCAGAACAAATACGATTTCTTACACCAAGCATGATCGAATGGCACCGAAATAATGTAAAACCAGTGAAATGACACTCTTGCCAATAACTTCAAAGGCAATGGTCTTACATCAAAGTTAGGACAATAATAGCCTATAAAAAATTTTGTAGAATTGCAAAGGCCAACTTTTTATTCTAGTGCCTTTGACGTTGGTAATGTCGGCTGCAGGGAGGAAGTTTGCGACACTCCTGATATTTTGAATGAAACCAGTGGAATAAATTCAACCGCACGTGATAATGCTTGCAATAGTTTGCAGAATTCCGATTCTGATACAAAGTAGGGCTCATCTATATCTATTATTTAGTTTTGGTAACTTATTTCTTATTGTAGCTCTGTAAATGTGGTCCAAAAAAGAAAATATTGCCAAAAGTATTGTTCCCGATGGGAAGAAGGCAGGACGTGGTTGCAAGAAGTGGAGGGGAAGGCTTTCTACAAAGTATGCAACAAATCTCTATCGAACAACAAAAGCTATCTGGATTGACACACCAAGGCAAGTGAACACATCAATAAAGTTACCACTATAAAAAGTCAACAAACGTTTCCCGAAGCCCTGTCAAATACAAGCAAGTATGTTAAAATGCGTTTAGAAATGATACCCTTAATGTATTGCATACAACATGCCTTACCATTCACAACAATGGATTCTTTGCCTTTATTATTTAGAGTTTTGTTTCCAAGCACAGAAAATGTTATTAAAATGTGTAAAACAAAATCGACTAGTATGTTTAACGAAATAATTGGACCTTTTTCACGTAAAAAAATAGTTGCGGACTTGAAAAAAAATAAATTTTCTTTAGTTTTGGACGAAGGCACTGACATAACTATCAAAAAGACATTGGCGATTGTTGCAAGGTACTATATTAAAGAAGAATCTTGTATTAGGGATACGTTTTTCGGATTGATTGAAATGGAAGAAAGCACAGCCGAAAATATTTATCAGAGCGTAAAAAATATCTTTAATTCGTTTAACATTCCAGTCGAAAATTTCATAGAACTGGCAACAGACAATGCCTCAGTAATGCAAGGCGAGTTAAATGGTGTTAAAACAAAGCTGAAAACACTCAATCCTAATTTACTCTACATTGGTTGCACCTGCCATTCCTTGAATTTTTGCGCTTCAGCTGCATCGACAACATTACCACCACATATAGAAAAGTTAGTGAGAAATATTCATAGCTTTTTTTCTCATAGTGCAAAGCGTCAAGCCAGTTTCAATGAATTTCAAAAACAGTTTAACGTTAAAGAACATAAAATTTTAAATTTGAGTCAAACCAGATGGCTTTCTTTAGAAGCCGCCGTAAACAGAATAATTGAACAATGGAAAGCATTGCAACACTATTTTTTACTTTTAACGTTTGAAGAAAAATCCATTACAAATGCTGGTAGTATAAGTGAAGCACTAAATAATACAAATTTGGCCTATTTTCTGTTCCTGTCGTATATTTTAAATGAAGTAAATAAAATGAATCGCCTTTTTCAATCTGAAAAAACAATGACCCATGTTCTGTTGCCGCTTTTATCATCATCATTTCATACTATTCTTCAAAATTTTGTTAACATTAATTTAGTTGGAAATATGGATGTTGATTATAAAAATGTTGATAATCATTTGAACTATGAGGAAATGTTCTTCGGTGTTCACTTTACGGAACATGCTAAAAACTTAACAATTGAGGATGTCACAGAAATAAAAAAGAAATGCGTAAGTTATTACATTAAATTGCTAGACGAAATTAGAAAACGATTTAATTTTAAAGATGAAAGAATGAAGCTCTTGGAATATTTAAACCCGATGAAAATTTAAGAAGCGCGTATGCCGTGCATTATGCCGCTTATTGAAGCATTTCCATTTACCAATATTTCAAATGAAGAGATAAATATTCAGTGGCGTAGTTTAATGTTATATTCAAAAGAAAGAATACAATATTTGTGTGATAAAAATAATGTAGTTCAATTTTGGATAGCTTTGGGGAATGAAACTAATATACTTGAGAAAACATTATTTAAAGAATTATCGGAGTTTATGATAACACTGTGTACTTTGCCCCATAGTAGTGCTGCTGCAGAACGCATCTTTTCAATGCTAAATACAAATTATCCATTAAATAATACAAATACAAATTATCCATTAAAACTGTCGAAATGTTAATGTTTGCTAAAGAACTACTTCCTAAGAATGATAAAACTATTTTTGAGCCACCGTTGGAACTTTTGAAATACTCGGATAAGTTTAAATTTTTGAACGGTGAATACTGTAAAATATAGCGATCATGCACATTATAAGTCAACGGACGTATTTTTCCCCAGCAAAGTTAATGTCGATCTTCTGGCAAACAGGGCCATTTACACGAAATTTACAAACGTTATAGGCAGCCGTAACTTAAACACACATAGTTCCGTGCTAGAAATGACGTCCTATTGGCTAAAAATCCTTTTCTTTGATGTCAAAATTTGTATAGAATTATTCAGTGGTGAGTTCAGCTTAGTACAACCATCGTTATTCACGAGTATTATGAATTATATGTCAAAATAATATGTTTTTGTTTATGTTTTAATATTATCAACATATTTGAAATAGCACTATTTAAAATGTTAATAACATTGCCAATTTAATACAATACCACGTATGTATTTTACATCTCGAACTCGTGGTTTGAAGAAATGTGTTTTATTGTGATATTTTTATATATTGAAAAATCTAGAAAGTCATTGCATTTTTTGTCTAAATTTGCTTTAAACCTAGCAATGCCTTCTTATATTACCAAATACCATGAACGATATGTGATTATTTTTGATGAAATATTTTTATTTTTTGAGCTGTTTTTTTGCCAGAATTACATTTGTAGAAATAAATACTGAAATATACTGTTTGAAATGAATCTACTGCATTTACTGCACTTTTTTTCGCTTTTACAGCAATTATCTCTTCTTGAAGTGACAACACTGATTGGAACACATTGCTTGTTACTTTAACGACATATTGTTGGCTGGACGAGATGAACAACAATGCTGTGATATCGTAAATATTGCTTTCGAAAGGTTGGCAAAATTCAACGCGTAAGTGTAGCGAGTTTTAATGCAACGTTTAGACGGAACCAATAGACCTGTGTTATTCGCTTCAAGTATGTTATCAGAGACACAACAAAAATACAGTCACTTAGAAAAAGAAACACCGGCGATAGTATTTGCAGTACGAAGGTTTTAACAAATACCTTTATGGGCGTATGTTTACTCTGGTCACTGGTAACTGGCCAATTCAAATGATTTTGTCACCGAATCAGGCTATTCCAACGTAAGCAATAAGTTGCATACAAAAGCGAGCACTAATTTTATCTGCATACTGATACAAATTGATACACAAAAACGGTCCCTTATTAGCTGTAGCTGATGCACTCTCGAGACTGAATGCAAATCTGGAGAAACATTTTAATGTGGAAGCAATTAAAGGAGATGATGACTTGGAGGCTGATGCGTTTTATGACATGCACTACATACCAACAGATTTTCATCGAATATCGAAGGCGACGGATGAAAATCTTGTCTTGTCAGCAAATGACAGAGAGCGGTTGGCCAGAATAATAGGGAGGGGAGGCATTGCGTCCGTATTTTCTACGTATGAATGAACTGTCCATTGAAAGCAAAAGTGTGCTTCCTAGAGTTTTACAGTACGAGTTTTTGAAACTGTTGCATGGCTCACATATCGGAATGGTACGAATGAAAATGCTCGCAAGGAGTATTTGTTGGTGGCCTGGGCTCTATTAAGATATAAAAAAATTCTGCAAAAAATGTTGAGCATGTCAACAACTACGTAAAATGGAGTCGTCAAAGAAGTAAACTTGGCCGAAACCGAACCGGAATTGGTATCGTGAATACGCAGACTCATCGCCGAGAACCAAGTTTTTTGTAGTTAATTGGTAGTCATACCAAATTGATGGAAATGATACATGCGCACCGTACATTGGCTGCAGCAGTAATCAGAGAACTGTAAAGATTTATCCAATTTGGGGCCTACTAATAGAATTCGTCACGGATAATGAACCTCTTTACAATCCAGCAGAATTAATGGCGGCCGATGAAAAGTCTTCCATATTATCCCCAAAGGAACGGCCAGGTAGAGCGAGCAGTTCAGACAGCTAAGATAATTCATGGAAAAGCATAAATTCATCTAGGTGTGGGTTCACTACTATTGCAAAAATTAAAAGATCAGTTCCTATTTAAGTATCAGAACACACCATGAACTGCAATAGAAAAGGCACCAGCTGAAACGCACCTCCAGCTGAGCAATATATGCCTGTTTGACATAAAGATGCTCAGGAAGAAAGATGTTCACGAAGACAACCTAACTGAGAAAGAAGGCAACCTGATCGCCTGACGTACCGATCGAGTAAAAAAAACTGTATAATGCTATTGAATTAAAATCGCAAGAGGTATTGTGTATTACTTATACCCCCACACTTGTAAAGATCATTGTTTCGCCATTGCGTTCTATACTGAATAAAATAATCAATTGATTACAGGCATTCTAACATAAGCAAATAGTTCGTACAACGACCTTCTGAAAAGAGCACTCTCCTGCTTACTCAACTTGTTTCCTATTAGTTTGTACTTTTTTGGTCTTTGTAAAAAAAATTTTCACAAAGACCTACTAGTTTCACGACCTGTCTGTCCGTCCGTCTGTCCGTGCGTCACAGCTAGTTTCCTCAGAAACTATAGAAGCTACAATGCTCAAACTTTGTGCAAAGGTCAGAAGTGATAATCTCTCAAAATTTCAGGTCTTACCAAAAATTTAAAAATTTTTTAAGGGGGGTCCCCCTTAATAACGAATAAGCCCTTAACAATTTTTTTGAATCGAAGGTTGTCGAGTGGGATATCAAATGAAAGGCCTTAATTCGAACTTTTAGAATCTGAAATAAAAAAGTCATTTTATGAATTAGGGGGTCCAGGGGAAAGCAAAATGTACCAAAAATTTAGTTATCGATTCACGCTATTAGAAAACTTGTTTATAACCCTAGGATGTTTACAAAGACCTTCTGGTAGGAGCACTCTCCTGCTTACTCAACTTATTATTATATAATTTTTCTTTATTAGAATGTATATGGTACAGAGGCCTTATGGTATAGTAGCTGTTCTGACAAAGTCATTTCGCCATCGTTTGAACATTACTTGAAACTATGTGTAGTATCGTATTTCTATGTGAATATTACAATTAGCTAGATGAAAATTTTAGCAAAAACCTCTCAATTTTTACTTTTGCTAGAGCTTCATTTAAACTTTTACTTTTAGATTTTTTCTTAAAAATTTCTCCAAGGTTTATGATGCATAGTTTTAGTTCGTTATTTCCTTACTTGAATTTTTCTAACCCTTCGTAGTTGGTTGTGTATGAAGTTTCCATAGTTTGTTGACAGAAGGTTCCCTAATGGATGACTTTTTTAATAGTTTTCCTCCAAATCGTGCACTTGATGTTTTTGACTTTGCCAACGGCAGAAAAACATTGAGACATGTGATTGAACCAGCTTTGTAGACAATGGTTCACCGATGGGCTCCTCCATACCACTAATCCTGCAGCAAGAACCTAGACTCTTCTTTACTTCCCTTGGTATGTGGTTGAGTTTAATGATGAAGTAAAGATAGGGTTAATAGTAACAATAAAAATTATTAGAATTTTTATGACGCTTAAATTATTTACTTAACGTTTCAGAAATTGACAGGAAAAGTAAAAACAGATTTAATGGCTTTAAATATTAGGCATAGAGACATTACCCATCGCACTTCTTACAAGAGAATGCTGTAAAATGTACCTAGGAAGAAACAAAGGTGATAGAGAGGCAGTTGCTTACAAGGAAAGTTAACGGGCCCCAAACCATTAACGACAGACATGGATAAACGGTACGAAGAGGACATGTATTACGTGTTTCACTCGTAATTTATGGCTACGGTTCAAACAAAGGCATGTTGGGGATGATTTCTATCCAACATGGCTCTGGAGCGGGCATGGATATTTTCAATATTCTTCTTTTTCTTCGTCGTTGCACAATAGCCCCTCTCAAGTTTTCGTTTCCTGCAACAAGCGCCAATTTTAAAATCTAAGCAGCAATGAACTGTCTCCGTCGATCGAGCCAGACCAGCATTTCCTAGATTTCCTCACTGGTCTCCGCTTTTCAGTTCTCCCAACGAATACCTTTTTGGGTATCCATTGGTCATCCATATGATTCACATGGCCACCATATTGCAGCTTCGGCAGTCTTACAATCGTTGGGATCCCCGGCTCGTCAAAAATTTCATACAGCCTATGGTTGATGGAATTCGCCATCGGTCCCTATCTAGTTTCGCTTCAATTATCCACCTCAGGAGCCGTCACTCAAAGGCGTTTAATATGTTTGCGGGTGCTTGAGCTATGTTCTACGTTTTACACCCATTTTCTTACCTGCACAATATTTTTAAGGCACGATCTCTCAATCGCAAACTTTGCGTAGCATGGGTAGATGTTATATGATAGGGAAGGAACAGCCAGCACGATGACCTCATCGTAAAGATGAAGAGCTCTCTCTAGATAAACTAACTAGAGAGATACTCAGATCGGTTGGTAAATGGAACAGTGTGGTACATTGCACTCAGAGGCATCGATTGTGAAGGAGCCTCTCTACTAAAAATCCCTGTCCCTTCCTCTCCTTCTAATGGAAGAGAGATTTCTTCAACTCGGCTGATGCCTAGTCTGAAGCAATATTTCAAGGTTCCAGGCTAGGCCTCAGATTAACAGGTGAGATCTCCGGCAGGTAGTCCAAAATCATAGCCTGATTGAAGCCCTACACAGTAGGTATAAGTGCCTTCACCTCCCTCCCACAAAAAAGCAGAACAATTTGGTTATTCGAAGAAAAAAACTTCAGTTCTTTCTTATGAGTATTATTTTGTAGTATAGTTGGCTAGTTTTCCATATTATTGAAAATTGTTTTAACAAATGCGATAATGTGGTCAGTCAGCAGCACGCTAGGCTATTAAATTTTATAATAATTTCAATTTTTTTAAATTTTTTTCTGGTTGTTAAATATTCAGAGTGGTTTAAATAAAGCACTTATTTCCATTCATTTATAAGTTATGGTTCAGTTGGGCTAGTAGCAATTACCACTAGATATTTGTTAAAGCAAGAGATAAGACGAACTTGAATATCAAGAATCTAGGCAAAGTGAAACAAGACAACCAAACCATCGGTATTTTCAACCAGTATCACAAGCAGCTCGGATTTTTTGCTGGCAAGGTAAAGAATCACTTGGAAACATACGGTTTGCATGTGAGATCTAAGCATGTCTCTATGCTGCAAAAAGCAAGAAAAGAGTTGAAAAAAGGGACGTCGTTGTTACCAACGATACTTATGGCCCACAAATAAGAGTGAAGCATTTAGTAGGAAGCGGTGCCCCCTCGAACCCTCCCAACCGGATCAAGATCCACATGTAGACGTGGCCATATATTTCCCATTTAAGTGAAAAACTCATACAAACATAATTTGTGTGAATTTTTCCCTTAAATGAGAAACATAAACGTGACCAAATTATGTTATAGTATTATGCGATGGAATCACATAACACTAGACCATAAAAGGGCATGTGAGCAAAAGGCCACTCCACCCGGGCAAGAGCGCTTGAAATGAATAAAAAGGGGAGAGCTCGACCGATGGCAAGCTCATTATAGTGGATCAAGAAACAACTACTTTAAATATTATTTTCAACATAAAGCCAAAACTTAATCAAAACGATGCTCACTTAAATCATATATTCAGGCATTTATTACAATCGAGCTTGATTGGAAATCAAAGGAAAAATAAATTATTAGAAAATTATCATGCGAAATCGTTGTTATAAAATTTTAGAAAAAAACTTCAAATTATTTTAAGGATCAAATTCACACATATGATATGCAAAAAGCCAAAAGGGTACTCACCCTACATCCTCGCCGGGCGCCCGCTGGTTGTGTGGATGATGCCTGAAATCTTTACATTGAAAGAAGATGATGCGAAAAATTCCAAATGACACTCTTGCACTGAATATAGGACAACTTCCTTAATCAGATATGATGTCGAGACAAGCTGGTGTGGGTCAACTACATCCGCAAGTGGTTTCATTAGAGCTACTTTTTGAATACAATTCATCTCGTTAAATGTTTTACCTTTAACTCATTGAGTCTTTAGTCCCTTAATATGTGTATATCGTCGATGTTTAAATTGTCTAATTTTTCAATCTCTTCGTCCAATTGTTCTTTTTTCACATGCAAAGTGACTGTCATCCAACTTTCTTGGAACATCTGTGCCCTGTTTTATTAACAAAGTCACACCTGGTCGACGAAAAGTATTTTATTTAGCAAAGTTAAACCGTTCTTAAAATTTGATGATATCGTCCGATTGAAAGTTGCTGGCTCACTTGAAAGTTAAAAGAAAAAAAAACTGCAGAAAATTCGTTGGGCTTGCACTCAATGTACACTCGATGTCAGACCAGACAACGAGAAATGTCGCGACGACATTTTATTTTCGTACACCCCAAATTGATTAATTAAATGGAATGTTCAATTTCAATTACGAGCAAAGTTTCACTATCTGGAAACATCAACCCATTTCCTTTTAGCCACTTATCCATTACGAACACACCGTACCCAACCTTGTTTCGTATAATAAACTGTATCACGTTCATTCAAATATTATGATATCAACTTTCTCAATTCCATCCGGCATTTCCACGTCCTCGACTTTTCCTACTTAAAGCAACGTAGACATAATATTGCGACGCTGGCAACTCCTACTAGAATAGAGCCCATCAGATAACCAAGAAGTTTTAACTTTGGAATTTCGTTACTGTTGTTTCCGGGCTTTTTGTTCTTCTTTGGGGACCTGACTATTTCTGGGAGCTAAAGACTAACTTTTTAACAGATGGGTTAAAGGAGGGAGCAACCTTTGCACACTCAAGCAAAAACACTACCACCCCACATGTTGATGAGCACCCGAGTCTCATTTTCCCTTTCGCTTATTGCACGATAGATATAAATACCACTCATCTACAAAAGTAAATAAGTATTTTCCGCAATCTCCAATTCATTTCATTCGGAACGTAGCAGATTGTTATTAATTTTGCACTCGCGAACAGTCCAATTTTCTTCCCCATTTTCCCCGAAATCCCCTCATGTATGGAAATTTTCGTAGCGCACGTAGTTAAGCCGTCAAGAATTTGACAATCCATCCGTCCGGTCTTTCCGACGTGTTCCCGGTCGCGATCAGAATAAGAATCCCCTTAGGTTATCAATCGTCCCGTCCGGTTCGTCACCACCAAAAGGAACTAATCCGAATCAGCACAGATGAATGCCAAATTGTATTTTTGAATCACATATATTTGCGATCGAAATGAATGTTACTATGCCACATAAGTTTCACACTTAAAATCTCAAAACGAATGAAAAATTGTCGAATAAACCATTAACGGCCTCGAGTTATCCTCTCCTTGCACGGCGGTAAACCAAATTCTACTCCCCGTAGTGGTTACATCAAGTAGTCGGTAAGAAGGATATTACTTGGACATCGCGACGTGTTCACGATGACGATTCATAACAGACTCCCTTGTTATCCGTCGTCATCTTGCGAGAGCAGTTGACGAGCCTTCCATCTACTTTCAATTGCATTGCGGAAGTGAAATTTGTGGATAAGCTCTGTTGTTGCCGTGTCCGGGTTTTAATTGCAAATTTAAATGATTACTATTTTTATAAATTTACAATTGAAATGTGGATCATCAATATGGTGGATCAACTACAAGCTGATTGTGACTATTCACTATTCATAGGTTTACTAGAGGTAGCGGAGTTTTGATTGTGATCCAAAGTTCCAAAGCCTCTAAGAACATTGATACTGTCTTCAATAAAACTTTTGAACGTAAGTTGAGTCGAATACGCTTGAGCAAGCATTTTTTAAACAGAGGAGTATTTTACATTCCACCAAAATCTGACGAAACCTTCTACAAGATGATATATTAAATTAAAAATTCTATTGCTGCATCTCTGGAGGAACAGGATCAAATAATCATTTTGGGAAACTTTGACGGCACTAGTTTATCTTTTACTCTTGATGAAACTGATAACCATCTTCTACCGGTAAACCTCTCAAACACTATCGATCTTTACCTTATCAATGCATTTTATGGTAATGACTTACAAATTACAGTACTACTGACTTCCAACTAAAACGAAAATTTGTTGGATCTTGTTTTTATCAATGCTTATGACGATGTAGTAGTTAATCCAACCAATGACAAGGAGAATCTTTTCTCCAACACATGAAGCTATCTTTTTCGCGAACGTGCGATGACTGTATTGTAGGTAACTTCTTAACGGCTGATTACAATAGCATTAATTTTGTCTCGTCATTATTGATTGGAACTATCTTTCAAGTTTAGATTTAGAAAAAGCAGTCTCCTCATTATATAAAACACTCTTCGAATACATTGAGATTCATGTTCCTAAAAACAAGAAAAAATTCAAAGTTTTTGACCCGCGGCTTGACCGCAATCTTCGACATCTTCAAAATAAGAGGAATAAGTTCTATAAATCAATAAGAGATAACAACTTCGATGCAAACTTCAAGAGTAAATATGATGACTTTGCTACTGAGTTTTCTATAAGATCTCAATTCAAAATAAAAAAGTATATACGAGTATATATATATTATATTATTCGTAATCCCATAGAATTTTTCAATTTCATAAAAATCAAGCAAAAGCCACAGGATTTCCAACATCAATGTAGAACGGTGAAAGTCTTGAGCTTGCTCTGAAATTTTATGCGGCCTTTTTGCTGAGCAGTTCCAAGAGGTTTACCGCCCGGCCACCACATTTTCCAACATACCAAATTGTCATTCAACGACAACACTATTTATTGGTGAAATGAGTTTGTCAAGCGAAGATAACGTAAACACTATTGAAGAAAGATATCAACAAGGGATCTGGATCTGATTGTCTTCCTCTATTATTTATATCATATATATATATATATATATATATATATATATATATATATATATATATATATCAGATCACTTCCCTTCTGTTTATTCTATTCAATGCGTGTTTATCACTAGGGGCTTTCCGATCTTTCTGGAAGTCTTCTCATTTGACTCCAATTTTCAAAAGTGGCGATAAGAGATCTATCACAAATTATAGAGGTTTGGCCATACTATCAGGTATTCCGAAGCGGTTCGAAATAATTATTTGTGAGAAACTTACCAGGTTAGTTGAGCCACGATTAAATGAGCAGCAACATAGTTTTCGCAAAGATCGATCAATTACTACCAATCCAATGCTTCTAAGCTCAACCATCCTTTGCTTGATGCAAGAAAGTAACCAGATTGACACTGTTTGTACGGCCTTCACCTAAGCTTTTGATTCAGTCAATCTTAAAATTTTGATTCACACGCTTCTAAAGTTCAGCACCTCTGGATCATCGCTGAGTTGGATTACATCATACCTAAATAATCGAACGCAATTTGTAAAATTTCACGGCACTTTCTCAAGAGAAATTATTACCTATTCCGGATTGCCAGGGTCCCCTTATATTAGACATCTATATCTCCGACTTATCTAAAACCTTAAGTGACATACCTCATCTTCTGTATGCCGACGACCTTAAACCACACCGTCAATTCCGATTTCAAGGCCACTTTTCTGCAAACCAAAATAAATTCGTTAGTGACGTGATGTCATGATAGCAATCTACATCCTAATGTTGGAAAGCGTTAAGCTATAAGGTTTTTGAGAAAGAGTTCAGTATTTAAGTAGGCTTACAACCTGAAAAATTTCCCCTTTCAAAAAGTTGACCAGATCTCAGATCTTGGCGCTCTTTTGGAGAGAGAGTTGAATTTCAAATCTCAATGCGACACAATGCTTGATCTAGCATGCAAGCAGCTTGGTCTCATAAAATGTCGTGCCAAAGAATTCAAAAACGTATAGGTCACCAAGACTCTATACACCTCATTGTTATGCCTTCTCCTTGAATAAAGTTGCATTATTTGGAATCCATGCTTTAAGACTCACAGCATCCGCATAGTATCTATCCAGAAACAATTTATTGTTTTTGCCTTGCGTGAAGTTTTCGAGTATGATCCAAGAGACTTCGCTAACTTTCCGTCTTACTAGCAAAGACTTAATAATTTGAATCTTTCCTCGCTCTCGTCTCGGAGAACTATCTTTAGCTCCTGCTTTGTTTTTGATGTAATCAAAAAGATAGTAAACGTCGCAAATTTGTGTTCAAGGAAACAATTATTTGTACTGGAAACACGCGTTTGCTTTATGAAGAGCAACATAAAACCACCTACGCAGACAACGAGCCAATTAATAGGTGCTGCAAGATTTCAATTCCATGAGTAAACATTACTTTCCTTCTATCTCAAAACTAAGCTTCAAAAAAAAAAAATAACTGACGCATTAAAATAAGTTATTATTGTTAGATATAAGTACGTTTTTTGTGATTGCCTTGTTTGGCTTTGTAAATAAATAAACGATGATTGGTGAACCTAGCATTGCATCATCATCTACTAAACCCTGAAAGAGGGAATGAAGTATTTTCAGAGGTCGTTGAAGCAAAAGTTTCCGACTTCAAATCAAGCCTGAACGGCAAATTAATTCTTCATTTCAATGAAACATTAACATCTGGCCTCATACCGAGCTTGAATCTCATTGATTATTTTGTCAGCTATGAAGATTTGTGTTTCATATTTCGCAGGATAAACAAGAAATCATGTGGTACTGACGGTATTCCAAATGTAGTTCTCTGACATTTGCCTGAGATTGCTATTAGGAATTATTACATATTATTCAACAACATATTGAGCAATTCATATTTCCCAAATGAGTGGAAAAAGGCTAAGGTATTTCCGATCTTGAAGTAGGGAAAAGAATGTTCATGCCCCAAAAGCTATCGCCCAATCAGCTTGCTGCCATACATCAGCAAGGTGTTTGAAGTGATACTCAACAGAGCATTAAACGCGCACATTGAGGAATATGAGTTGATGCCGAATCACCAATTTGGTTTTCATGCCAGTCATTTGACCATAAATGCAATAACAAAAGTAACCTTAGACATCTGTTGGAAACTAAACAACAGAGAATGTGTTGGAGCATGTCTCATTGATATGGAAAAAGCCTTCGATACGGTGTGGTAAGATGGACTAGTTCACCTTCAGGACAAGTTCCCCAGACACCTTGTCGCCATGATGTGCAATATATTATACGGGAAATCGGTTGGTGTAACTGATGGAAATCTGACAACAATGCGCGAATTCAAGGTCTGAAATGGTCTACAGCAGGGAACAGTTACTGCGCCTCTGCTCTTCTCGATCTTCATTTTAACGTCTCGCCAACGCGATTATTGGTAGCGTTTGCTGATGATCTGATCATCCATACGGCAGACCAAAAAGCTACAATAGTTCAGAAAAATCTCCAAAAAATTTTTTCAATAATTTACCGCTGTACACTGCCAATTGGCGAATGAAAATCAATGCGTAGAAGTGTGAAACAATCTTGTTTCGGACAACGCTGCAGGGAGTCAGTCAAGACCTGAAACGTAATTCGAAGGATTTTCACATCAAAACTGGTGAGGGTGGTTCAGAACGGCGTCCACATAAATTCTGTGTTCGATACCTCGGTGCTCATTTCGATCAGTATCTGTACTGTAGTGAACATGTCAAAATCATGCTCAGTAAGGCACCAAAAATTATCGTGGGCCTACGAAGACTCTTTCATTCCAAATACATTGATCAAAATGTCAAAATTATCTGTTACAAGACCCTGGTTAGACCAGTTTTGACATATGAAAGTCAGATCTGGTACAACCAGAGTGCTAGTACAATGGAAAGTTAAGAGTTTTCGAAAGGAAATGTCTTCGTGCATGTACTGGTTTGTACAGAAAGCCTGCGATGGATTGAAAGCATTATATATCGAATAGAAGAATTTATCAAACTGCTGAAGTGACGAGAATTATATCGCAAGATTTGTAAGTGTGTAATGATTTTTATATTTAAGTCCGAACGAGGAACTGACCTCTCATCGGTTCTAGACGATAAGTCTGAGTAATGCCAACGGATGGTATCAACCGGTCAACCAATCCGTGCGCCATAATCCATTTTTCCGGTGGCTGCTCGTCGGCCAGCTAGACTGGAGAGGATTTCGGTCGCGGGTCTCCAAATAGATTACGCTTATTTATAATTTTTCAGCCACCACTAAACGCTCGTTTCAAACGCGTCAAAAACACAATCATACGGAAAAGAAACCCACTTTAAGTTACTCCGTATTTCTTCATTCGTCCAGTCAAAGTATCAAACAAATCTAATTTCTATTTCGCGTTCCCGAATTTTACCGACGCGGTACCGAAAAATATACTACGCCAACTTAAATCCGAAAAAAACTACGCTAAAGAAAAACCGAAATCAACAAAGGTACCGCGTACCGCGCGCGATTTTCAGCGGATTTTCTTAAACTCTACTCTCGCGACGGCATACTTACCATGCACTCTATTTCCCGCTGAAAGAAGGAACCACTGGAAAGAAAAGTCTAGGGTTAAATTAGAAATTCATAGTATTTATTGTAAACAAATAAGCATAACATAAAATAATAAAGTCATAAAACGAACGCAAAACCAATGGAAATTAAGATCGCATGAAAGTATACTCTACATCCGCCTTGATAGAGGACTCTCATCAACTTCAATTGTGCTTACTTGAAATTTTTCTTAAAGGCTTAATTTTAAAGGTTTTTGTTGGAATTTGTTTCTCTCTGTTAAAAATCCATTATATCTTAAAAAATTTACAATGCAACATAAGTAATTCCAACTCTATCACGTGATTGTCTTTTAATGTTTTCGTGAAATGTCAATTCGAGACAGTTTACAGATAGCAATGTTGAAATTATGCATTAGGAGATGTGTTTCTTCTTCAAGATCTTAAATGTGCCATTTACTCATATCTAAATACATGCTATTTCTTATTCAAACTGCTATTCATATTTTTTGATTTTTTTTTTTGTTTTTATAACTCTCTCTTGTTGCGATTTTGTATTTTATTTTTACAGAGTGCAAGTGTTATTTAGTTCTAATTTTTTTCGTTTTATTTTAGCATAATTACAATGTCTCTATATATTTTTCATTTTATGGATATATTTCCATAGTAAAAGGAGTGTTTACATACGGTAAGAAAATACTAAATATTAAATTTAGTCAATTATAGTCAAATTTATAATAAAGGGTGTAAATAGTTTTTTTTTTTTTTTTTTTTTTGTGGTAGGGAGGTGAAGGCATTTATGCCCGCCGAGTCTGGCAGTGTGGGACTCCCATGGAGGATGCCTTTGGACTACCCACTAAACACCTCCCCTGTCAATCTGAGAACATAGCCTGGAACCGTTTGACACATTACTTCGGGCCAGGTCTCGTTTTGTTACGCCGTGGGGCGCCTTCAAGCCCTTTCCTAGCGGGAGCGGAGGGGGGAAGAGGAATTGCCAGAAAAGTGATCCTCCAGCCCCAGCGCCTCCGGCTGCTGTGAGTCCCTTTTATATTTTAGGACTGCCCGAGCATAATGTGCCACCTGGTTCCATTTGTCAACCGATTCGAGCATCACCGCAACTATATTATCCGGGGTGAGCTCTCCCGTCTCCCTGTAGAGTTCCCTTCGCAGCCTGGCCCATTTGGTACACGCAGAAAATGTGTGACAGGCATTGTCCTCCTCTCCTGGGCAAAACCGACAATCGGGAGACCGTGACTTGCCGATCTTGTGCAGGTAAGACTGAAAACACCCGTGCCCGCTCAAAAGCTGGGTCAGATAGAAGTCAGTCTCACCATGCCTTCGATTTAGCCACGGTCTCACATCCGGGATGAGGCGCGCAGTCCACCTTCCCTTCGTGCAATTCCTCCAAGACTGCTGCCAATCGTCAAGCGAGCGTTGTCTCTCCTCGCGGACAACGATCTCCCTCGCATCCTCGTTTCGGCGCAGGTAAATAGCACGGCGCTCTCTAGCAAGGAGGGCGACAGGTATCACGCCTGCAATCACTCTCACCGCCGAGTCGGAGACTGTGGGATACAAAGATGCAATTCTCAGTGCTCCCCTTCTCTGTACCTGTGCCAATCGTTTTCGGTATACCTCCTTGCTGAGAGCGTCGCCCCATACCTCTGCTCCGTACAGTAGCACTGATCCTACAGCACTCATCAAGAGGCATCTTCTTGATGGGCTGGGTCCCCCTACGTTGGCCATAAGTCGACTCAGGGCCGATATTCCCGAAGCAGCCTTCTCAGCCGTCGCCCTGATTTGCTCAGAGAAACTCATCTTCGAGTCGATCAGTAGCCCCAGGTACTTCACAGCTGGCTTTGATTCGATCTGTATATCTCCAATACTGATCATCCTTACTCTAGGGATTCTCTTTTTTGTCAAGATGACCACTTCGGTTTTCTCCAGTGCTAAACTGAGCCCACGAGCAGTCATCCAGTCCCTCACTCGGCGCATTAGCATACCTAGCCTAAGTTGCGCTTGTTCAACGGTGCGTCCGGCGACCAGAGCCGCAACATCATCCGCATAGCCGACCAAGCGCGACTCATCTGGCATCTCAGGTCTCAGTAGCCCGTCGTAAGACACGTTCCACAGGTCCGGACCAAGGATAGATCCCTGGGCAACACCCGATGTAATTTCCATCCTTCGTTGGCCCTGTGTCGTGTCGTAGAGCAGGCTTCGGTCCTTTAGGTAGTTCCTCAAAAGCCGCATTAGATATTCTGGAACTTGAAAAGAGTTTTCCAGTGTGTCCAGAATATCCACCCATCTAGCGGAGTTGAAGGCATTCCTGACGTCAAGTGTCACCAACAGGACGATCCGTCGCTTGGTGCGACTATATGCCTCTGCCTTTTGGACCGCGTTCACCACCTCTGCAATCGCATCAATGGTAGAACGTCCTGCTCTAAAGCCGTACTGCCGAGGAGATAGGTCCCCAGCAGCACGAATCGCGTCAGTGAGTCTTCCCTTGATGAGTTTCTCTAGCACTTTCCCAGCCGTGTCTAGCATGCATAACGGGCGGTATGCAGACGGCGATTCGGGATTTCCCTTCCCCTTGCTGACCAGCACGAGCCTCGCCACCTTCCATCGTACCGGGAAAACCCCGTCCCGTAGGCAAGCGTTGAATGTGCTGAGCAGCAAGTCAGGACAATGGTGATAGACGAGCTGCAAAACCTCAGCTGGAACACCATCTGGACCTGGAGCCTTCCTCGTTTTCAGGGAGAGGACTGCCTCCTCCAGCTCCAGCTGTGTGAAGAGTGGGCACTCGACTGCTGTTTCACCATGGACAGCGTCAACACGGACGGGATGGGCGGGGAAGAGTCCCCGCACTATCGCGTCCATCTTTTCTGCGTCATGTATACAAGGCTTCCGTAGGGCACCAAGTTTCCCCATGACCAGCTTGTAGCCAAGGCCCCACGGATCCCTATTTACATCGTCCACGAGGTCCTGCCAGCATCGGGCCTAGCTCTTGTTAATAAGCCTGCGAAGATATTTCCTGCCGGACCTGTATGCTGCTAGCCTAGTGTCTGCCTCCTCCCGTGTTCGCGCCCGCTGGGCCTCTCGCCGCAGTTTGTGACACTCGCTTCTTTGTTCGGCGATCTCGTTTGACCACCAGTATACTGGAGGCTTACCATGTCGGGGTCTCCGACGGGGCATGGAAGACTCGCAAGCAGCTATGATGGTACTCATAGTTGAGTTCACCAAGTCCTTGGCTGTAGGCCCTCCACTCCCTGGTGGAGCTCCCAGCAACGGTGCGCCTGCCGTAAGCGCGTCAGTGAACCTCTCGACGTCCATCCTCCCAGTCCTCCATCCGAGGATTGAAGTTTGGGCATATGCAAGCAGAGTGGCACCGTCGTGAATCTCAACAGCTATATACTGGTGATGACTAGCCGAGTAGTCCTCTAGTACTCGCCAGTTGTGTACTCTACGTACCAGGGACTCCGAAGCGAGTGTCACATCGGGTATGGTTCCTACGCAACCCCAGCGGCGGAAAGTAGGGGTGTTACCAGTATTTAGGAAAAAAAGCGCTGTTCTGGCCGCCATGTCCAAGATTTGCTTTCCCCTTGGGTCGGATTGTGGCATACCCCATTCGATGGCTCTAGCGTTGAAGTCTCCCCCGACCAGCATGTGGCCCTCTGTGTTCGAGACAGCGTCCTCCAGGGCATCGAGTTTGGTTCGAAAGGATCGCATTGCCTCGTCAGGCGTCAGATAAACACTGAAATATGTTATCCCTGAACACCGCACCCACACAAAACCATCCCCGCGTCCATGGCCCTGCACCTGAAGGCGGGCACTGTCTCGAACCCAGATGGCCGAGGTACCAGATTCGTCAGGGTACCACGCTTGCGAGTCCTTGTTATGATGTTGCTCGCTCAGCAACAGGAGGTCAGCTTTCTTATCCCTCGCAAACTGCTCAAGTAGGTCCTGGGCGTTTGTGCTTCGGTGCGAATTGACCTGCAGGATACGGATCATTTGAGTATCGATTTGGCTTTAGTTAGGGCCTCCTTGAAAACCCAGCATCTCCCTGTCCCCGGCTCATGTTTGAGGTCACCGGGTGCTAGCTTAGCATCCTTGCAAAGAATGCATTTTGCCTCGTTCGTGCACTCCTTCCTTTTGTGCCCCGTTTCACCACATTTGTAGCACAGAGATCTCCTGTCGGGTCCCCTACAGCCATACGCGGTGTGTCCGTATTCGAAGCATCTGAAGCAGCGGATAGGGATCGCTCTTCTCCGTATCCTGCAGATCACCCAACCTATCTTAATTTTGCCCTTCGCCTGGATTTGCTGGGCGTCTTTATCAGCTAGTTCGACAATAGCCATGCGTTGCCCCCTTGTGTTTTCACGTGTCAATCTTGCCTTGACTTCACTTAAGCTGGGGAACTCCCTCCTAATGGCATCCTCTACTTCAGCTTTGTCCGTGACGCAGTCGAGGTCCCTGATTTCCAGAGTGGCCATTGGTTCGAGCGAGGCAACCGTTGCCGCATCTCCAAGAACCTTTTGAACCGCGTTTGTTTGTGGCCTCTGGCCCGAATTCCACCAGCAAGCCACCGGTCCGGGTTGGTCGAACTGCTTTGATGGTAGTTTTTGTGTCGTCTGGCTTGACCGCTCCTTTAATTTCACGGAGGACATCTGCGTAGGTTCGGCCCTTAGTGGGTTTAATAAGCAGTGCCTCTCGCAAGGGTTTGCGCCGCGGTTTGCTTTTTGTTTTCTGCGGTATATCGGGGGGTTCTTTGTTCTTTTCGTGGTTGAGCTCCTTGTCTGTTTTTTCTAGGAGTAGCTTTTTGGCCGCTTTTTTCGCTGCCTTGTTTCGCACCACATGAAACTCCTCGCCTGGAGTGTCAACTTCGTTTATGGTCTCGTCCTTCCTCCTTTTCTCACAGTCGCCTTCAATTGGGCTACCGGCCATTCTTTTGCTGCTGCTAGGAACCACTGATGCCTCGAGGGAGAGCGTGTCTTTTTGGTGCTTTTCAGTTGCAAGCCACCGCCGCCTGTAGTGCGTTATGCGGCCAAAAAGCTCCTCAAGTTCAAGAATGCCATTCTTGACACTCTTGCCTATGTTTTTCTGCATTTCGCAGGCAGCCCTCAGTTGTTTGACGATATTCCCCGCTTTCCGAGTAAGCCGCTCCTCTTCGGCGCGGTCAAGGGCGATTGTGTTATTTGGCGCCACCTCTTGGGAGAGGCCCCCGTTTCCTAGCCCTTTTGCTTCTATCGCTTGGGTCGCGTTTGAAGTGGCGTCGGCCAACGGCAAAACTTCTCCCTCCCCCAGTCTTACACTGGCCTCCGTTGGTGTCGCAGCTTGATCCGGATTGTGTACGTCTTGCACTGGGCACTCCGGGGTGCGCATAGTCCTTCTACTGCGCCCAAAGGCCGCAATGATGCCAGGTTGCACAGCGCACTCTGCCTTCTTTCGTTCGTTTGTCCGTCTGTGGTCTGTCTCCGATGATTTAACCTGTGATGTTAACTTTGACAGTGTTTCTGGAGTTTGCTGCCTCCCCCCGCAATCGGTGACTTGTTTAATCGGTGTTCTTGCCAACAGCGGTTTTTGCCTGAAAGGGTTCTCCGTGCTAGCGTCCTGTTTGCTTGTGGTTTCATTTGTTTGCTCCATTTTATTGGGTCCCCCCTCGGAGCCGCTATCTCCGTTCGTGTGTGTAGTCGCTTTTTTGGTCCCATGGTTATCTTTGCAGAGCAGGGAGGCCATGCGAGGGTTGGCACCAGCCCTTATGGGGACAAGTGCTCAGAGCCAGACCAGCACTAATCGGGAGTCCGTCTCAACCGAACCTACACCACCAACCCAATGGTGCGAACTTCGAACGTACTCCGAGGCCTGCCAAGGTTTTACCGGGACGGAGACGGTATGATAGTTGAATTGGAGCCGTTCACACACGAGTTTCAGAGTGTAAATAGTACTAGTAAAAAATATGACACTTTGGGTCTCATTGAAACATGACCTATTGGTATTAATAATAATAATATATCGATTGCATGTAATTTTCATTTTTCACAATAGAATTATCCATTTCATTACAGAGAAGCCGTAGAAAAAGTTGTTCCTTTTTAGGGTTTTGTAAAATAATTTTACAAAACCCTTCTAAAATCGCGTCCTGTCTGTCCGTCTGTCCGTCTGTCCGCCTGTCTGTCTGTCCGTCCGTCCGTCCGTCCGTGTGTCACAGCAGTTTTTCTCGGAAACTACTTAAGCTAGAAACATCAAATTTTGTGTGTAGGTGTAAAGTGGTGATCTCTTCAAAGTTCAACTATAAAAAAATTTTATAAGGGATTTAAGGGGGGTCTCCCCATATAGGAGAGTGACCCCCCGAGAAAAAAAAATTTCATTGAAGGTAGCCGATATGGATATCAAATGAAAGGTCTTGATGGGAACTTTTCAAAACAGGTATTGAAGTTTGCTTCGAGGGGCGCACAGGGAGGGGAAATACACGAAAAATTTGTGTCCCCCCCCCCTCGCGATTGGACACCTGTGATCCCAAAAATCTGAAAAAAATCAGGAATGTAGACCTTGGTGAGTACAACAACAACAAATACGTTAGAAGTCGCAATTCACTCAACTTTGTTAGTAATAGTATTAGTCGATTTTATGTTTTCTTGAATAAAATCTTGGCGGTACCCTTAAAATCAATGAAATTCAGTACACAGATGTCTATTTATAAGATTGATCAACCCTGCAAGTTTCATAAAGATTGAATCATATTTAGCGAAGTTATAGCGGTTTGAATTTTCCTGAATTACTATGGAACAATATGCGCTGCATTTATTACTATGGCAACATATGGCTATGGAACAACATGCGCTTTTTACCGACTCAGACACTACAGTTTTGCTAGGATTTGCATGAAAATTTCAGGAATGATATGCTAGTGGTATCAGTAATCGTAAAACAAAATAGTTGCTGTTTTAAATGCGAAGATTTAATAATTTTTAGTTATTTTGCCCCAACTTCAACGTTTAATGTGCATGCTTTGAACACTTGATTCAATTTAATGAATGACTGAAGATGAGTACCTACAATAAATACTCATAAGCGAAACAAGTCAAGGAGGCGGGAGAGAGCTCCTAGCAAAAGGGCTTTGTAACCATTCTAGGTTTCGAAAAATTGGCCATGAATCAATGATAACAGTACAGGAGACTGGCCCCTGGAAAAAAAATTCATCAAACGTAGCCGATATGAGTATGAAATGAAAGTTTTCATGGGAACTTTTCAAAACAGTTGTTAAACTGTCAGTTTTTGCTTCAGTGGGGGCACAGGGGGGAGATACATGAAAAATGTGTTTCCTCCGTCGCGGATGGACATCTGAAATAATTATCAAGGGCGATATTTATGAGTATAACAATACCAAAAAACTCAGAAGTCAAAATTCGTTCAGCTCAGGTAATAATAGTATGATCTTCGGATTTCATATTTTCTCCAATGAAATCGTCTTTGACATGTTTCTTGATTTGATTCGATCTGGTGACTGCATTTTGTAAATTGAATACAAAACCCTTCTGACGTGAGCGTAGGTCTGTTTACCCAACTTGTTTTGTTTGTTTTTCGTTTTCCAATGCATTGATACAAAAGTGAAGTTTTTTTTTTTTTTTTTTTGAATATGGAAAATGATAATATACTTTACATAAAATGGAATGGAAATGAGTTTTATTTTTCAATTTCTCTATTGTTGGATTTCATTTTGTCAATTAATTTTCTTCCTTGTTGTTTTGTTTTGTACAAAAGTGCAATATTGAATGTTCATTTTATTATAGGGTATTAATCTGTCTATTTGTTTTGTTCGGTTGTATTTCTGTTATTCGTTTTTCTTTGTGTGAATGTGTGTTTACTTGTTTCGATGCAATTTTGTATAATTTTTGATTTTGACGAAATTAATTGATTCTGAAGTATTTACGAAGCTAACACAACCTAAAAGCGTTACTTGAAAATTAGTTTCATAACGCAAACATTCGTTCCATCATGATATGAAATTTTTAAACATGCGTGTAGCTAAACAGCTTTAGAAAATTTTAAGTATTTTTGATTAGTTCACCAAATTAAAAAAATTCAAGTAACGGCATTGTTTCCATGCAGTCATAAATGGCAATTGATTGGCTGTGGAAATTAATGATTATTGTATGTATTAATGATGTTTTCAATATCAATGCCTACGCACAATGGGTCTTATTTACGCTCTGGAAGGGGAAAAGGTGATCTGGCAATCGGCTCACAAGATATTAACAAGTAAGATGGAGTCAATTCTGATACTGTACAGACCAAATTTAGGATTATCATGGCGTTAATATCGCTTCCATGATAAAGTATGATGAAGAACGAACCCTACCAATCAAATGAAAAGCTAGTTTTGTGGTTCTCTTCAGTTGTTTTTTTATTTTCTAATGAGTTCTATCTGATATTCACTTCAAAGCCCATGAGAAATTGATTAGTTCCAGCGAAATGTTTTTGTTTCAACTTTATAGTTAGGGATGGAAGGCTTTAAAGTGGATTACAACTGCTGAAACAAGCAATCAAGCTGTGTTGGCCCGCGATTCCGTCTGTGTTGGTGTTGTTTTCATTCAACGTTATACATGTTATGTATCGTTTGGGTTGTGATTATCATCTCAGCATGATACGACAAAATTCTTTTAGGTATCAGAGTTTAAGTGCCCTGCCGATGGTCATGCTCATGCTGCAGCTTGGGAGTATCTGGCTATTGTCAGTGGTTTAATGTCTTAGACTGCTAGTGTTTGAGCATTCGGCTTCGGAGATGGAGTGCTAGCTAGATGCTCTGAGAGTTGATACCTTAGGGAGGGAAGAAAAGGAGTAAATGATAGCTCCAAAAATTTCCGAATGTCGGCTTTGTGTTTGTAAGGTTACTTTGTTTGTAGTGGTATTGGCTTAAAGCATGGGTAGTCTCATCACAAGAGGGGCAAACTTAATCATATGGCGGGAAAATTTAAATTGATAGCACCATGCCGAAAATATTTAACTAAAAATAAATTTACTATTGAACTAAACTTTGGATTAAAATGCAATCAAGGAAGATGTATTTATAGAGGTTATTGAAAAATTTGAATTAGATAATGAAGAGCCACTGTTTAGTTTTCTGAGGTATATTTTTCAGCAGATTCCAATCGCCTTCATGCTTATTATTGAACATTAATCTGATAATAATTTATAATGATAATAATGTATAAATACATTCGTAAATAACCCACATACTCTTTAGCTAAATCAAAATGCTATGTAAATTATTCTGAGCTATTTCCAGGCCGTTGGAATTGTTGTTGGTATTTTATTGATAAAATAATATTAACAGCAATACTCTTTCTGTTGAATATTTTTTTCTTACATACAGTAAAAGCGAATTGTTTTATTCAGTTTTTGGTGGATAGAATATCTTTTTGACTTTTTTTTAGACCTAAAATAATACCTGGTGTTGATACTTTTTGATGAACAAACATAAAAGGGAGTAATAGTGACCACTTATGATCATACATTGTTTGTACTTAGTGAATAACAGCTTCTCTAAAAAACGTTCTTTGATTCATATGTTGTTCGCCTTTTTAGAAAAAATGTAGCATTTAATTACCATCCTAATTAAACAGAAGAAATCACATACAATGTTCACGTGGCATACTTTAGTAAAACACTATTGTTAGTATTAAACAAGCGGAAAAATTATCTACCCTAAAATAAAATTAAAATCCTGCAAAAAAATTTTCTTGTATTTGTTCAAGCTGGAAAGTGAATCCTAATGCTTAGATAAAATCAATCTTCCATCTTTTTGATTAAATTACTTATATTATATAAAGCACCATTATAAGAATGAAATGCAAAATGGTACCTTTTACTTCTTTATTTTTGTTTATTATGTTCATATTTAAGGTGATGTATTTAAATTTACATTAATACCGCAAGCCGTATGAACCATCTCCCGTTGACATTTTCGTTTAGAAGCCTGAATAAAAAATGTCATAATTGATGCTACTAATCATATATTAAACTGACACTTTCAAGGCTTTCCATAGGCAACATTGCTGCTGAAGGGCTTAAATCAATATTAATATGTAACTGGAAAATTATCATGACGACATTTTACAAAATATGAAAAGGTATAATGGGCTTCGTCAAAAGCATGTTCTAAAATAGAGGGGATTAAAATTCACATTAAAATTTAGGATAAGAAATTCATACCTTCTCCAAATTCCGTTTGGATCCCACTAAAATATTTGGGTGGAGACAATTGGAGATTTCGTCATTTCCAGTCAAAGAGTCCTGAAATTGAGCGTGTTGCACTATCCAGGGCAATCAACTTATTCGCCGCTGAAGGAATTGTTTGGAAACCGCACTAAACTTAGCTTAATCTCTGAAGTTGATTTCTGAAATAAAGATAAATATAAATAAAAAAATAGTCAAACATGAAATATACTTACATGTCCAAAAGTAGCTGTAGAGATGTTAGTATCTTCAACTTGACATCGACTCTAAAATATATATTTTATTTTGTGCGAATATTAATTAAAAAATAGAAATCATATATTTTTTTGCAGCTGTCACATCTAATGTAAGAAATATACGCGTTCTTCAAATTTGATTTAGAGCCCACTAAATCATTCAGATGACATGCTCACAATTTCGTCGTTTCTGGTCCAAGAGTCCTGAAATTGAGCGGGCTAAATGTAATGTTCGGGAAACTAAATAACACTTACCCTATTCAGGCCAATGGACTTATTCGCCGAAACCGAAGAAATCGTTTCATAATCGCACTAAAATTAGATACTTAGGAACGAAAATGGCAAATACATGTAAACTTACACATCCTGAATTAAATTCGGAATTTAAACAAAACTTTGTCCTATTCGTAGTTGAATTCTAAAATAAAAAATTTGAAATCGGCATTTTAATCAATTATGAAATATACTTACATGTCCAAAAGTGGATGTAAAGGTGTTAATATATTCAATTCCACATCGAGTCTAAAAATATGAGATACTTGAATTTTGTGCAAAAGATTAATTTAAGAATAGCTATCTTACACTTTTAGCTTAGATTCAAATAAACGACGTCGTCATCCTTGAAATGATATTCGAAAACTTGCGAACGTTTTATTTCCGGATTTATCCCGAGAATTCAGCGCCATTCCATTTTTGCACAAATATCATTCAGAATTCTAAAATGATAAAAAGTTACAATGAATTATGACCCCCTTAAAAATGCTCCAATTTGGTGCCGCTTCTGCTTTAAGCCACAAGATATCCGGCAAAATATGAAGCAATCAAAACAGTAAATTGCAAATATTTTTGAGCAGTTTTCTTGCGATTCACAAATTGAAACTATTGAAAATAAACTTTCTCACGATTATAAATCAATGAAACTATCAATTTTCACCAAAAGTACGATTTTCCGCTCGAGCCACTATTGAAACTCGGGCGACACGGAACCGAACAGTGCATTGTCGTTTTCTAATTTTTGAGTCACTTGATTTGATAAATTTTCACTATATATCGTGTGAAACTAACCGAAGCAGTATGAATTACGTTCACCACTTAAATATTCACTACCGTTTTCACGAAAATCGCGAGAAAATGATACTTTCCGCATATTGACAACGATAAATGCACGAAGCCGTAAACAAAATTTTGACGTTTGTTATGATTTCCCCTTCCCTCGCAAAAACCGCCTGTACAAGCAAAATATCGGAATTCACATACAGGGTTTTACACGGATAGACTTACTCCTCTTCTCTCTCTCTTAGGTTGATACCTGTGTTTAGTGATAGTAAAGCAGAGCTTCCAAATGTTCGATCCGTCGCCAAAGACGATAGCGGGTGTGTGATCCGAAAGAATCTGGTCGATCGGAAAGACACGCGTTATGGTAACAAAATAATCTGCTAAAATTTTTCTATGTCTGTGCAGTCTCGGGATCAGTAGGCTCAGCTGCTAAGCGGGTTCACAGAGAAGTTGATTTCAGTCAAAACATAAGTCGTATTGTAGTATTAACGTAAAGGTGCGTTACGTGTAAGACAAAGGCATTTGATTAGACTCACTATCATTCAGCATTACTGTGCACATTTTTAAGTTCTCGGCCAGCCGGTTATATTCAGAGAGCGCTCTGGCAAGATGTCCCATAATGCGCATGACTTTTGGCTGCGAAATCACGATGAGTTGACGGAAATTTGCTCTTACGGATTGATTTTCAGCTTTAAGTGAAAATCACTAACGGCTTTTGCCCAGATACCCCGTGTGGCGGCTCCATCACCTTATCTGCTATTACGTACCTATGCTTGATTAAGCCGAGTGAACCGCGAAACGTTATTCTTCCTTTCTCGCGCTCCTAACCGCAACTCCGCTGTTACCTCCACATGCTGCGTCGGACTGCCTTAGGAGATGATTGGGATAGAATGTACGCAGCTTGCGACGATGGCGACTGTGTTGGATGCATTTATTCAGATTTGGTTATGATTTTGATCGAACTGAACAACATACCTTGGTATCCGCGCACACACTTGTCTTCTTGTAATCCTGCCAGAACTTCAGACCCGGGTTTACACGTTCGGCTTCCTTCCTAACGACCTCTTCGCGCGAGCTCCTAACCACAACTCCGCTGCCATGTGGCTGTCAATTTTCTTTTGACATCCCACGACAAAATTAACGTGGGATGTGCAACCGTCACAACCAACCTGACATGCTAAGCCACATAGCAGCAAGGTGTGTTGGTAGTGGTCACCCAGCCGCGTCGCCTGATTCATTACAAGTGTGAGTAAAAACCCTTGGATTTCACAGCCGTTCTACCCTACAGACGGATTTATAGCGACTTGCCTCGCTACTGGCTTCTTTCCTCAAGAAGCATTTGTGTATTTGGACATGAATCGACATGTTTTTGATTCTGACGGCGTCCCAGTCATATATCACATAAATCGATGGGCCACCGATAAGAAGATAAAAGATCCTCCGAATTTGAGTTCACGAGACCAACAATCCCAATGGAGATCCTCATTTGCTAGATTCATTGAAGCTGATCGAGCTGAGAAGGCGCAATCTAAATTTTGGTGGCTGAATGACAATGTCTAAATTATTCATGTGTATTTTCAGTTTCTGTGTTGGCTTTATTTTGTTTTTGAGTTTCAGCTCATTATCGCTACATTTAGTGTTGTTGTTTATTTGAGTTAAAAATTAGGGATAGGCTAGGTATATGTTATTTTTATTTTATTAGGCTTAGAGATGTGGTAAAACGCATAGGTTAGGAATATTTTAATAGAATTTTTTAGTCTAAGATAAATTTTTTTTGATTGAATTTTTACTAAAATTAGGTTATAACATATTAGGTGTAGGATCAAAGTTCACTGTTGCGTTAAAACTATAAATAATTTCAGGATAGTGTTGGTTGGTTTTTCCTCCTTTTTTCAATCAAATCATAATATATGTAATAATCTTAGTTAATTTGAATTTGCTATAGTTTTTTTGATAATTTTTGTTTAACTGATAATGTATGAACTTAGAGAGCCATTTGGGCCATTACGTTTTTGTATTGTATTTGTTTGGAATTCACTTTTTATTCTTCTAAAATTTATAACGGTTAGTATTCAATAAAGCACTTTTGACTTTGAAAAAAATAATTTTGAACAAAAATGCAGTTCATTTGAAATTTATTGAAAATAAATTAATTCACAGTACTACATTTGAGATTTCGTCTTTCTTAAATTACATAATTCATCTCTTTTGACAAGGAAATAGTAAAATGTTTAAATTGCTTACTAATCTGTCACATCACATATGACATTTACTATAATTTTAGAATGTGAATCCTCGATCCCGTTAGAAATGCATCTTACACGATCTATTTTGAACTCTAATTTAAAAATAAAGTCAACATCGACTTCAAAAGTTGCGCAAAGAAAATCGAACTTTCTCAACATTCTAGAAATCGGACAAAGATATGCATGTTTACATTATCTGTAGAGAAAACTGCAGTAACTCACGGTTGTTGGGCGTATGTTTGACATTTGATTAATTCTGGCACTGCTTTTAATAAAGTCAAACGCGGTTCACCGGGCATATTCCCATAAGGCAGAGAGCATTCCTAAAATATTGCACAATGCATGTTAAGTAATATAATTCAGCAAAAGAACGATAATGTGACTTAAATCCCAGGAAAACATTGAACTACTTACAAGTTCAATTACTATTCAGGACCTTCTGCAATTTTATTTTCCAGATATGAGACCTATAAATCTCTTTCTATAATCATGAATAAAGTAATATGAACATAGTATTATCAGATTGAATTTATTACGCTAAATGGCCATTGGGATCACAACAGAGTCAATAAATGTTGGTTTAGGACTACGCAAGTTCAATTACCTCAACATGTCCAAAGTCTGTATCTTCTTCATTATTCGACAAAACTGTGGATAATTGGCAAAGAGCAATAGCAAACAAGATGAGAAGCATCTTTCTTTATTAATCAGAATTTGAAATAACTCTTAAAACTACCCTATCCTATTTATTTTTAACGACTCTGGTTAAAATCATAGTTTACACAGAATAATCTGTCACGAATTGTTGAAAAATTGCAAATGACACGCAAAAAATTTCATAAGTGTAGAAGCGAAAGAAAATTGGTTGGGGAAGGGCGGGCTAAATACCTGTATATTGTAATTAACCGACTTTCATTGGAGATAGCTTTTGAACGGGGGTGGATAGGCTTCTATTTTCGTCAAAATATTGGGCACTTTTTCCATTAGGTCCCAAAAGAAGGACATATAATTGAACAATGGTAAAAAGCAATCACTAGTAAAAAAAAAACATTTTCCAAGTTTCGCACAAATGTTGTGATATAACCGACCGACGTATGTTCCGATTTTCATCACTAGTATCGCAATTGCTAGAAAACACAGGGAATAAAATATTTCGAAATGGAATTGCAACCTATTAGAGATGGTTCGGAGAAATTCTACGTCCAGGACTCGTTGCGTGTAAACGTGTTTTTAATCGCTCCTGTCATTAATTTTTAAAATTAATTAATTTTTCACAAAAGTCAGTTTCAAATAATTGCAATATGTTTTTACGAGCCAGTCAAAAGCAAATTTTGATTTTATTGGGAAAACCATCACCGTCGAATAATTCGAGCATTTATCGAATACCTGAAATTCATTTCCTGAAGAAATATCAAAAGTGGAAATACGTTCAAGGGAAGTCGCTGTCTGAGAACATTCCCTCTAGTCTCGCTGCAAAAGCAACGAGATGGAGGAGCCCGATGGCTTCAGCCATCAACCAGAAGGTTCGTGCCCATCGCCAACGATGACGGGCGAAAAAAACTAAAAAGAAGATACGACGATAAAGAAGAAAAACCGACAATCTTATCGGTAATCGAAATCGAGCAGCTGATCAAAGACAAAGAAAAAGCTGAAAAAATTGAAAAAGAAAATGAAGAGCTCAAGCTTCGAGTCAAATCGTTAGAAGCACTTGTTGGAACGTTAACGTTCAACAAAGATAAAGAAACCAAGAAAGGCCGACAAGCAAATCCAAAAACCGAAGACAAGAAAACTAAAAAGCCAACGGAAGAAGCTAATCAAGAGGATGTGCTCAGCGCAGGAGGCGCAAACGACAGCAGAAATTACTATGCAGCGCTAGCTGGTCTTGAAGAAACGATGAACATTGAAGAGGATCCAGGTAAAACGTCGAAGTTAGATAATGAGTTCATTGAATACCTTAAAATTAAAAATCGTGAGAAAAAACCAAAAGGTTTGTCTGCTGGTCCGTCTGCTGGTCCGTCTGCTAGTCCGTCCGTTACGATTAATGAAAAAAAAAGAAAAAGTCCCACCAATCAATGTATTTGGGCAAACGGGCAAAGATATGGTTCGGCTTTTGGCAGCCGAAAATAAGCTCAAAGATTTTGAGATGAAAAGAGTCAATGCCGATAAATTGACAATTAGGACAAAGTCGTTGGTTGGTTTCCAGGCAAAAAATAAGTGCCTTAAATTCTGGAGATGTTCCGCATTTCACGTACACCCCGAAAAGCGAAAAGAACCAAACGTTTTTATTGAAGGGTCTGGACTGTCGATATCCTTCAGGTGCTCCAAGAAGTTGCACTAGAAATACAATTTATTTCAGTTAAAAACTTTGCAACGAGAAGATCGGTTGTGGAGCGCAAAAACTTGCCTCACTACTTAGTCCAGATTTCCAGCAAAAGTAGTTCAAGTGCCCTGCAGAAAATACGGTACTTGAACTTCCGCGTGGTGAGGTGGGAACGCCTCCAGAAAAGTGAGGTCAACCAGTGCTACAGGTGTCAAAGATTCGGGCATTCGGCTGCCAATTGCGCCATGAAATATAGGTGTGTTAAATGCAAAGACATTCATGCTCCCGGCGAGTGCAAATTGGCTCAGGTGGAGCCAAAAGAAAAACTATATTGTGTGAGCTGCGGTGCCTTTGGTCATCCAGCATTATATCGAGGATGCCCCCGGTATCAAGATGCAAAGGTTAAAGTCACTCCGAAACAAAGTCAAGCACACCGCAGTGTGATACCTCCCAACTTCGTCAAGCCCGGGGTGTCATTTGCACTTGCTGCAAGAGGACAATGTAAATAAAATAAATAATGTAAGTAGCAATAATGAGCTGCTCCTTAAAATTTCTCAGCAATTAGATTCCTTGTCAGAGCGAATCGATAAACAAGATTCGAAAATTAACTTTGTTTTTCAGCGTTTAGGGCTTTCAAATGTCTCAAAATAAGTTGTCATCCAGCCACATTTCCACGGATAGGATTCGTCTCATCTCGATCAACGTCAACTCCATTGTTACTTTACATCGGCGTGATTATCTCCTTGAATTCATTGCCAGACAAAAGCCTGACATCGTGCTTCTCACCAAAACCCACCTCAGTTCATGGCACTCCATGAGATTCAAGGATTTTGAGTTCGTAAGAAACGATAGGGTAACAGGTGATGGGGGAGGTGGCACCGGGATATTGGTTCGAAGATCCTATCGTTTCCAAAATATTGAAAAAGTCGAACTCAAAAGCTTTGAATCTCTTGAAGTGTCCGTTATCAAAATCTCACTGCCACGTGGGGATAAACTCTTCGTTATCTCTGCCTATGCAACTGGTGGAACTGTTCTCAAGCTCAAGGAGGAGCTCAATTCTTTGTTAAAATACTCGAATTGAACAGGCTGCATAGTTATTATATTCTTGCTGGTGACCTGAACGCCAAGCATACATCGTGGCTGAACGCCACCAATAATCCAAGAGGTGTATTCTTGAAATTGTGGATAACAGAGAACCAAATTGAATACAGGTGCAACCTATATGGGTCGGAGTTCCCAGCATACCCTAGGACAAATTCATATTTGGACCTTTGCATTGCTGGCGTAAGACTTGAAATCAGCTTTAATAGTCCTCAACGGAAACTGCAGGTGGTTCCTTATGATAGCGACCATAACGCAATCGTAATGGAAATCAATCATCAAAGGGATGATTTCTTCCTCATTCCAGTTCAACATGAAAGTCATCGGTTGAATTTCAAAAAAACAGACTGGGGAAAGTTTCAAAGGAAGTTTAATCGCGAGTACCAGAAGCAATGTCCCCCTTCTGATGGTGGCAACTCTTGCTCAATGGTTCTTAATGACAGGAATCTAACTAACGATGAAATAGATGTCTATTTGTCGAAGTTAGAGAAGCTGACTTTGGAAACGATTGAGAAAGTAGTTCTCAAGATAAAACATCGAAACAATATGGAAGGATATGGAACACCAACCATCGCAAGGTTGAAAAGATTGAAAAGCTTTCTTCTCACACGCGTCAACAATATTTTTCGACGATTTTGGGACTAGAACCATCCCTCGTTGTCTTTGTTGAAATTACATCTGAAGAATGTCCGGAACTTAATCCGGTCATACTTCAGGAGTGAGGTCACACATCAATGGGCGGAAAAATTGAGGGGTATCAGCCCACAGGATCCAGATGGCGTGTTCGCGAAAGTGAACAGCATATTCCGCAAGAAGTCTCGAGTGAAGGTATCGAATCTTGAAGTCACTAGTGATGAGATAAATCTTCTCGATAGGGCTGGTATCGAAATTGCTAGTACGACTCCGGATAGAAATGGAAACAGGATTATTTGTGAGGGATTGAATAAACTTGCACTGATTGGAACACATTTTGAATTGGTTCATCTACCAAACCCTGAAAGAGGAATGAAATATTTTCAGAGGTCGTTGAAACAAAAGTTTCCAACTTCAAATCAAGCCTGAACGGCCAATCAATTCTTCATTTTAATGAAACATTAACATCTGACCTCATACCGACCGTGAATTTTATTGATTATTTTGTCAGCTATGAAGACTTGTGTTTCATATTTCGCAGGATAAACAACAAGAAATCATGTGGTACTGATGGTATTCCAAATGTAGTTCTCCAACATTTGCCGGAGGTCGCTATTAGGAATTATTGTATATTGTTCAATAACATATTGGGCAATTCAAATTTCCCAAATGAGTGGAAAAAGGCTAAGGTATTTCCGATCTTGAAGAAAGGAAAAGAATCTTCATGCCCGAAATGCTATCGCCCAATCAGCTTGCTGGGATACATCAGCAATGTGTTTGAAGTGATACTCAACAGAGCATTAAACGCCCACATTGAGGAAAATGAATTGATCCCGAATCGTCAATTTGGTTTTCGTGCCAGGCATTCGACCACACATGCAATAACGAAAGTAACCTCAGATATCTGTTGGAATCTAAATTATAGACAATGTGTTGGAGCGTGTCTCATTAGTATGGAGAAGCCTTCGATACAGTGTGGTTAGATTGACTAATTTTTAAACTCCTTCAGGACAAGTTCCCCAGACACCTTGTTGCCATGATGTGCAATATGTCATACGGGAAATCGTTTATTGCAACTGATGGAAATCTGATAACAAGGCGCGAATTCAAGGTCTTGAATGGTCTACAGCAGGGAACAGTTACTGCGCCTCTACTCTTCTCAATCTTCATTCGCAAGCTATTGAACGGCTTTGATTTTACCGTCTCGCCAACGTGATCGTTGGTAGCGTTTACTGATGATCTGATCATCTATACGGCAGACCAAAAAGCCACAATAGTTCAGAGCAATCTCCAAAAAATGTTCAATGATGTACAGCTGTCAACTGATAATTGGCGAATGAAAATCAATACGCAGAAGTGTGAAACAATCTTGTTTCGGACAACTCTGCAGGGGGTCAGTTAAGACCTGAAACGTAATTGGAAAGATTTCCACATCATGGCTGGCGAGAGTAGTCTAGAACGGGTTCCACATAAATCCTGTGTTCGATACCTCGATGTTTATCTCGATCAGTATCTGTACTATACTGAACATGTGAAAGTCATGCGCAGTAAGGCACTTAAAGTAGCCATGGCGCTTCAAAAACTCTTTCATTCCAGATACATTGATCAAAAGGTCAAAATGATCTGTTTCAAGACCCTGGTTAGACCAGTTTTGACATATGGATGTCAGATCTGGTACAACCAGAGGGCTAGTACTATGGAAAAATTAAGAGTTTTCAAAAGGAAATGTCTTCGTGCATGTACTGGTTTGTACAGAAAGCCTGAGATGGATTGGAAACATTATATATCGAAAAGAAGAATTTATCAAACTGCTGAAGTGACGAGGGTCGATATCTTCATATTGAAACTTCCTCGGAATCATATCGCAAGATCTGTGACTGTGAGTGAAAACCCTTGGATCTTACAGCCGTTCCACCCTACTTGCCTCGCTACCAGCTTCATTTCTCCAGAAGCATTCGTGCATTTGGACATGAATCGATATGTTTTTGATTCTGACGGCGTCCCAGTCATTTATCACATATATGGACGGGCCACCGATAAGAAGATAAAATATCCTTCTAATTTGAGTTCACGAGACCAACGATTTCAATATAGATAATCATTTGCTAGATTCGTTGAAGCTGATTGAGTTGAGACGGCGCAATCCAGGTATTGGTAGCTGAATGATACTGTCTAAATTATTTGGGTTTATTTTTCAGTTTTGGTGTTTCGTTCTTTGAGTTTCAGCTCATTATTGCTACATTTAGTGTTGTTGTTTATTTATGTTAAAAATTAGGTAAAGGTTAGGTATATGTTATGTTTACTATAGTCCGTTAGAGATAAGATTAAACGCTTAGGTTAGGAACATTGTTATAGAACTTTTTTAGTATAAGATAAAGTTTTTGATTGCATTTTATCAGAAATAAGTTACAACATATTAGGTGTAGGATCAAAGTTTCACTGTTGTGTTTAAATTATAAATAATTTTAGGATAGTGTTGGTTGGTTTTTTCTCCTTTTTCCAATTAAACTATAAAAATATGTAATAATCTTAATTAATTGAATATGCTATAGTTTTTTTTTTTTTTTCATGAAATGTGTTAATGTTAACGTATAAATTTGGAGAGCCATTTGGGCCATTAAGTTTTTTTATTGTTATTGTTTGGAATTTGCTTTATATTCTTTTAAAATTTATAACGATTGGTATTAAATAAAGCGCTTTTGACTTTGACTTTATCTATTATTGCAACTTAAGTTGCTTGCTCTCCGTATTGAATCTAACTGAAAATAACTGCAACAGAAGGGTAAATATCAATTAAGTCCTTGTTGTTGTGCAAAGCAACTCATAATTTTATGCGTACAAAAAATGGAATTTCTCGATTGTTTTTATCATTCTGGCATGTAAGCACTAATACTCTCCCCGACAGCAGGATGGCCACACTGAAAAATATTATATAAATTTTCATGTATTGGTTGTATTTTGATGAAATTTTTTTAAACTCTTTTGTGTTGATGCATGTTGCCTGGCAATGAAAAAATTTAAAAATAAACGTGTTACAATGGTCATTACAACTGTTTCATTTTTTGACGACAAGGATGTCACCGGGATGGAAACTCCTGTAAAAATACTTAATAAAACGAATAATTTTAATTTTTCTTTAATTTTTGTGCATAATTTTTATGCATAATTTAATGGGACTTGATCAAAAGCGTGTTCAATTGCTGCGATGGGCGCTTCTCTGCCTTGAAATTACCTTCCTTCTGCATAAATTGTTTGCAATAACCATCCCCACAAATTCACGATTATGTTTGGATCAGGAGATAAAGCTGGCCAGTCCAGGAATTCCACATTGTTGTGTGCAAACCATTGTTTAACTCATCCTCCAGTATGGATTGACAGGTTATCTTGTTGGAGAATCCATTGTTGGCCGCCGAAATGAGTTCTCTGGATTATTAAAAGTTCAATGTAATCCGCTGAGGTTTGCCGGCCTTCTAAAATAACCACATCGATGACTTGAAATTGCAAGCCCATACCATGACGGCACCAACAGCGGAATGACGACGGGACAGAAAAATCAAATCACAGAAGTAATACTGGGAGCCATCAGGCCTATAAAAAATAATTTTTTTTTCATCAGAAAATATCACCTGATGTCATTTTTCCTTCCAACTAAGATGTGTCCGGCAATACTCGAATCTAGCATCTTTATGACGCTGAAGCAAATGAGGCTTTTTCATTAGTTTCCTCCGTCAAAGATGCGGACACGCTTTAATCTCTCTTTGTACTGTCCGAATACTGGTAGAAGTTCTAACTTTGCCCTTTATTTTGCCAGCGGCTGCAGCAGAATTCGACGATTCGCATAAAATTAGCCTACGCTCAGGTTTTCTAGTTGCTCTTGCTGTGGACCCTTTTGGTTTAATTCCATAGTTTTCTGGAGCATTTAAATAACTACTGACTGCCTTATTACCTTAATCGATTTTTGCCGATTTGAATAATTTTCTTGCTTAAATGCAATAATTTTACCTATTTATTCCTCTGTCAATGTTGAACCTGCTCCCATTAATTTTTATTTATTTTTAAATGCAAAAAAAATTATTTTCGTCGAGAAATAAACAGCACCAATTAATAACAAGTTGAAGTAGCAGGAGTATGCTCCTGCCAGAAAGGTATTGTAAAACAATTAGTAAATCAAACTATATATTCTGCATATCAAAACTTGACTAATATACAGATTCGATAAATTGAGCTTAAAAAATTATTATGGTTATCATGTTTATAAATTTGCAGCCATTTTGTTTCAAGTTTCTTAACCCCATTGCTGCATAAGTCATGATAACACATCAATATTACGAATAATTTCTAAAAATTTTATCAAAATTCCTACATATTGGTAGTGTCTAGGTCCGTTGCAAACGTGTTTCTCCGTAGTATCACCTGTTAATGTTGTTGTAATTGTTAAATGTTCAATTGGCTGTAACTTAGCCATTTATGGTTCAATCCTCATGAAATTTTCAGAATACATAAAATTATTCGCAAAAAACTTAAACTGTAGGAAATTTAAGGGTCTTGTTTTGATTTGATAGGCCAAAAAGTAAACTTTACAAAATGTACTATTATTAACAAAGTTGATCGAACTTTGACTTCAGAGGTATTTGTTGCCCTTGTACTCCTGTAGTCTCAACTCTGTGATTTTTTTCAGATTTTTCAGGTTCAATACCGGAGGGGGGGGGGCACAAAATGTTCGTACATGCGATAAAATTTTCTTTTCAGGGGCCACTCCTCTATATGGGGAGACCCCCTTAAATACCTTGCAAGTTCCTGTTTGTAGTGATACTTTGAAGAGGGCGTCACTTTGCATCTACTTACAAAATCTTATGTTTCTAGCTTATGTATATTAGTGCTCGAGAAAAAGTGGTGTGCCACATAGGCAGGCGGACAGACAAGACGCGATTTTAGTATGGTTTTGTTAAAATGATTTTACAAAACCTTAAAAAATTGAACTTATATAAATTTCAATATCTTTATTGTTTGAAAGGTAAAAACAAACTGATGCGTCTACCTTGGTGTCGGCCTTGCAAAAAGTCGAAAAATGAAACAGTTTAGATCACCGTTGCCGTATGCTTACTTTTAAACTTTTCGTTGCCAGTCAACATGCATCAATACAAAAGATTGTAAAAAAAAATTTCATTAAAATCCCACCAATAAATGAAAAGTTATGTAAAATTTTTCAGTGTGGCCATCTTGCTGTCGGGGTATGTATATCCAAAAACAATCAATGAAGTATCACATTCTAAGAAAATATACTATCGCGTCGATGAGCTTTATTCAATTGAATTAGATTTAAAAGAAAGTAGTACCTACACTTTTATGAAAGAAGAACCCTTTTAGCAGTTCCAACTTTTTGCATCATGCATACATAAAGCTGAACAAAATATTTAAAAAATGCTAGTTCATTAATTAACTGTTAAGAATTAATTACAAATTGATAAAAAAAATTGGCTGTTTTTTTCAAAGCAAGTTTATCATGTCTCTGGCTTGCAGATAATATCCAGCCTTATTCTCTTTTTATAATTTATATACGCGGTAGCTACGCAACCGGATCTTGGTCCCGAAAATTCAATTTGATATACTGATCCAACCGAATCTTCCTTTGTAGCGCATACTAAGTCATATGATTCTAAGAGGCTACAATTGTAAAATAAGATAATCTATTCTTCTCAATAAATTGTAAGTAAATATTATTACGGGTCCTTTTGAAAGATTTTATCCTTGATTATTTTTGGAATATCTTCAGAGGGAATCAGTTTTGGTATTCCAACTGTAGCATTGTGGTCATCGTGATAATTGTCAGAATAGTCTAAAATGCAATGCTGGAATTAGAAAGAAATTTTTATAAATCTCAGTAGAAATTTTGTTAAAATTCATTTGTAAAGAAAGTCAAACCCTTACTCGGAACATTTTTGAGGAGCACATAAGGTTTGGACCAATTAAGTTGTACTCTTCTTTTCTTGAAAAACCGTGGAGCCTTGCTTTATTGAGTGAATAGACCCGATTTGACTCCTTTGAGTCATTTTCAGTATTTAAAAGAAGTTTGGAAGTAAATGACGTTATTTTTATATACTTTATACATAAAGCCATTTCCTTCCACACTTCTTTTAGACACTGAAGATGACTAAAGGAGTGAAAACGCGTCTGCTTAGTTCAATAAGCAAAGCTGATGGATTTTCAAGAAAAAAAGGTAATCAGCCCGCGAATATCCCAAGCAACAAAATATAATTGATTGAATTATTATGGATTTTGACGAATTTCGAGTCTGATTGAGTGTAGTTGATATAAGAGTCTGTTTATTCTAGCCTCTGACGAACTTTCAAAGCCAATATTAATTTTGAATGAACCGTAGACGGACAAAATTAAGTAAGGTATTGCTAGCTGTGCGGACTTATTCGATTATCAAACCGATGTTTAAATTTTATTAAAATTCTTCCATCAAAATTTCAAGCTGAAACTCAATTTTTGGTAATCATACGATTTTAATTTTATATTACCCATTCTAGATCAAACCTTCCTGCAGAATATTGGCAAAAACTTAACGTTACCATTAAGAGTATGAGGATACTTGCAACCATGATGCTAAACTTTACTACAGTACTTTAGCTCTCCATTCTCTGCAATACAACAAACAAGTTAGAGATATTAGCTATGTTTCACAGAATAATCTGGTGCAAATCATTGGAAAATTTCACTTACAGCAAGTCTAATTGTTTGTAAATACGTTGAGATTTTGTAATCAAATATTTTTTTCAAATTATTTTATGAAATGTCTCTTATAACTAAGATTGTCAAGTGTTGTATCAAATGGAAGGTATCAACCAGATTTTTCAGAATCAAATGTTTGAAATTCAGCATCCGTTGCTAATAAGAGAAAGATTCATACTGTCGCGTGTTATTGGTTCGCGGCCTATAATTTTAACGTTCCGGGAAAGTGAAAACGCAATGTCTTTTAATTTAAGTTAAGAGTTTATTTAATTCAAGAAAATGCACAATAATCAGTTTAACACTTTCACTAATTTTAATTTTCACTATTAAAATAAAATCTAACACTTGTCCATAAATTTCTTATCGCAATTGTCTTCTAAATCACTTCACTATTACGAAACACACTTCCACACACTTTCGCAGTTCTTATCGCGGTCGAATGAAGATCCCCCCATTCATTCAGCTCGCCTTTATATAGGGTCTCTACCTATTCACCCATTTCTCGTTTATTGGCGAATGTTCTACCGAGAGGTAGCTGGTAGATTCGAGAAAATTTAATGAATGGAGTGACGTCACTTGCAGATGTTGATCATGCTTGTTGGGTTCTCGTAGCTTCGAGTGAATTCGTGTTCTTCATTGTTGTGAAAACAATTGCGACAGTAGCTCGCAAAATTATTTGTACATGTAACACTGCCCCCACCTCAGTTCTTTTCGCCCCGAAAAGATGTGTCGCTATTTGTAGTCAATTCTCCCTGGGTGTAATATGGGGCAAGACGGTCCAGATGCACGATTTTCATTTTAGCTCTCGGCTTACGATGTTCCTGTATTCGGTATACGACGTCGTTGATTCGCTTTGTAACTCGGTATGGTCCCTCCCAATTATGTCGCAACTTTGGAGACCTACCCTTTCGCCGTTGCGGGTTATAAAGCCACACCAAGTCATCTTGCTGGAAGCCAGTAGAATTAGCCTTTAGATCATACCTGGTCTTCATGCGGTCAGTAGCCGATTCGAGGTGTTTTCGCACTGTCCGATGTATCTGGTTCAACCGTTGTCTTAGATCACTTGCGTACTCCGAGACCGTTTGGGGTTTCTCAGGGGGTGTTCCGAACTTTATATCGGCTGGCAAACGAATAGTCTTTCCAAAAATGACTTTGGCTGGGGCTTGGCCCGTCGACGCATGTTCAGCGGCTCTATATGCCATTAAAAATAGTGGGATATGTCGGTCCCAGTCCCTTTGGTTCTCGTCAACCATCTTGGCAAGGTGTTTATTGAGCGTGCCGTTGAAACGTTCGACCATTCCATCGGATTGGGGATGCAGCGGTGTTGTCCTCGTTTTCCGTATTCCCAGCTGCTCGCACATTTCGCTAAAAACTAGTGACTCAAAGTTTCGGCCTTGATCCGAATGTAGTTCACAAGGCACGCCGTACCTACTGACCCAATTCAACACTAGCTGTTCGGCTACCGTAGTTGCTTCCTGGTTGGGAATGGGGTAGACCTCGGGCCACTTGCTGAAATAATCAGCTACAACCAGCGTGTATCGATTTCCCCATTCAGATTCAGGAAAGGGTCCAGCGATGTCAACAGCAATCCTTTCGAATGGCACGCCTACGTTATAGGTTTGCATTTGTCCTCTCAGTCGTCGTTTTGGGCCTTTGACGGAAGCGCAAATGGTGCATCTGCGACACCAGTCCTCTACGTCTTCTCGAGCGTGGAGCCAGTAGAATCTTTCCCGCAATTTCGCTAAGGTTTTGTTAACACCAAGATGGCCTCCCGAGGATCCTTCATGCATTTCCTTTACCACATCGTGGATTCGGCTTTTGGGTAGTATAGTTTGCATCCTATAGGAGCTGCCATCCGCCGTTTCCCATTTCCGCTTGAGTACACCACCCTCCACCTGAAGGGAGTTCCATTGTGCCCAATAGCTTTTCAGGGTTGCGCCATGCGTTGAAACGTCTTTCCACTCAGGTCGCCCAGTCGTCTCCTTCCATACGAGCAATGGTCCGATGTCTTCATCGGCTAGCTGGGCATTTCGAATCTCCTCCGATGACCAACCTTCATCGAATTCGGCCGTTATCAGTCGCAGATCAACGGGCGGTTCCTTTTCCTCAATCCGTCGGCAATGCTTGCAGTTAGCTGGACATGGGCGACGAGATAGGGCGTCAGCATTTCCATGAACTCCGCCCTTTCGATGAACAATTTCGTAGTCGTATGACTGCAATCTTTCGATCCATCTCGCAACTTGTCCCTCGGGGTTTTTGAAGTTAAGTAGCCATCTCAATGATGCATGGTCCGTTCGAAGAACAAATTTCTGGCCATATAGGTACTTGTGGAACTGCTTGGTGGCCTCTATTATAGCCAATAGCTCCTTCCTGGTCACACAGTAGTTCCTCTCACTTTTTGAAAGAACTCGACTGTAATACAAGAGGACTCTTTCTTCGCCATTGATCTGCTGGGAGAGTACAGCTCCAATACCGCCGTTGCTTGCATCGGTGTCAACCACAAACATTTTTCCGGGTTTCGGATACGCCAGTACGGGTGATTCACATAGCTTTTCCTTCAGGGTCTCAAAGGCTGTCTGGCATTGTTCATTCCAGACATACGGACGATTTTTCTCGGTTAGCTGATGAAGACACTTAGCTATTTTGGCAAAGTCTTTGACGAATCTTCGATAGTAGGTTGCCAGGCCCAGGAAACTTCGTAGTTGGCGCTTGTTGTTTGGTGTTGGCCAGCTTTTCACGGCTTCAATTTTCTCAGGGTCTGTTTTGACCCCTTCAGCTGATACGACATGTCCCAGGTATTTTACTTCAGCTGCAAAAAGGGTACACTTGTCGGGACTAAGTTTCAAATTTGCCAGTCGCAGTCGGGAGAAGACCTCTTCTAAGTTCCGCACATGCTCTTCGAACGTTCTCCCGATGACGATGATGTCATCTAGGTACACCAAGCAGGTTTTCCAGGTTAGACCACGTAGCACGTATTCCATCAAGCGTTCGAAAGTAGCTGGAGCATTGCAAAGCCCAAACGGCATCACCACAAACTGCCACAATCCGGTCCCAACTGAAAATGCGGTCTTCTCTCGGTCCTTCTTGTCAATTTCTACCTGCCAGTAGCCACTCTTGAGATCGAGTGTAGAAAACCATTTTGCGTCGGCTAAAGTGTCCATGATGTCATCGATGCGTGGGAGCGGGTAACTATCTTTCTTAGTGACGTCGTTAAGCTGCCTATAGTCGACACAAAAGCGAGTGCTACCATCCTTTTTCTTTACTAGAACTACAGGCGCGGCCCATGGACTTACAGAAGGTTCGATAATGCCTTGCTTTTCCATGTCCGAGATCAGCGCGCTCACTTCTCCTTGTTTGGCTATAGGGAGACGTCTTGGTGCTTGTCGAATCGGCTTGGCTCCCTGTGTGTCTATGACGTGAGTTACCAAACTCGTTCGGCCTTGGTCATCCGGGCTTGTTGAGAAGATGTCACTGTACTTGGTGACCAGATCAGAGGCTCGTTTGAATAGCTGCATCGGCAATTTGACTTGCTTCAATATTGCAGCCGTGGATTCCCGGGCTTTGTCTGTGTCTTGCCTCCTTTTCCAATGATGGTTGTGAGTAGCTTCCAAAGAGGTGATGGTGGAAACAGGCTGGCAGCTGCCGATGACTTCTCCCGCTTTGATGCTCGTGGTTGAGTCTGCGGTGTTAATGACTCTAACCGGCACATATCCGTTCCTTAAAGATTTTACAAGGCTTCGTCCTACAATCAAACTGCGCAATGCAAACGTCTTCGTTGGCTCTATCAGATAAGATCGGTGGTCTCCAGAATCACCATCAAGCTTGGCCCATACAATGCTTTCGGAAGAATTCGGTACATCAGTGTCAGTACAAACCACTACATTCATCTTGGGGATTTGGACGCTGGGATCCTCCATCAGTACTTCGACATTCTGCCATTTCAAGACACGTTTTCCCAAGTCCAACGTGATTCCATGTGGTCGCAGAAAATCCATTCCGAGAATACAGTCATCCATAATGTTCGCGACCAGAAAATTATGTCGGAACACAAGGTCTCCCAACTGTATCTGGAGGTTGACCTCTCCATGAACAGGTGCAGTTTCTCCCGTAGCTGTCCGTAGTGAGAAAATTCTGCCCTTGTGAAGTTGTTGCTGTCTAACTAGGTCTGGTCGGATAATCGATCGGGTTGCACCAGTGTCGATTGTTATGGTGCAGTGTTCTCCGTCAATTTGACCTGGAAGGCATAAGTCTGCTTCTCCACGATGTAGTCTTGACACGGTGATGGTGGTGCTGGGGACGTCGATCCTCCTAGCCAACCTCTGCCCCACGAAGTTGGCTCTTACATGTTTCCCGACCCCTCTGTTTGAAGGGCTTCCATTCTGGGCTCCTGACTCGGTCTGGATCTCCTCCTAGCTGCACACCCTGGACAATAGCTCGGTTTTCTTCGCTTCTTGCAGTCTCTTTGCAGGTGCCCCTTCTCTCCGCAATTCCAGCATCTAGGCGCACCATTTACATGCGGATCTCGCTCAATTTGCACGCGCTCGCACCTGCACTCGTCTGTCACTACCTCACGAACCCGGGCAGTGGTACGAGTCACATTTTTCGCTGCCTCAAAGTTCAAACTATAAGCCAATGCGTCCTTAACCGTTTGCTTTTGAGCTAACCGCACGGCTTGTTGCAATTCCGGGTCCTTTAGTGCGCTGATGAATGCTTCTGTCGCTGCATCATCTCGATGTTCTGGGTCGTAGGCTGGATAAGCCAAAAGTGCCAGTCGCTCAATGTCTTGGGCCAGCTGCTGTAGGGTTTCACCAGACTTCTGCATTCGATGCCGTAGCTGTGACCGATAAATCTGCTTTAGATGATCGTCTCCATAACGCATGTCGAGCGCATTCATTATAGCATTCGGGTTTGAGTGCAATTCAACGGGGATCGTCTGCAACAGCTCGGCAGCTGGGCCTCTTAGAGCAAGAATCAGTGCAGTTGCTCGTTCCTGCTCATTCCAGTGATTTATGCGAGCGGCTGCTTCGAACTGGGTTTTGTAAATAGTCCAGACCGTTTGCCCATCGAATATTGGTGCTTGCACATTTCTAGATGAGCTTTGCGCTGCGGTTATAATTGGGGCTGGTGAGGCGGTTACTACTGCCTTCGCTGCTTCCAAGTCCTTTTTCACTTTTTGCATCTCATGGTTGACCTGGCTAATCTCAAGGTTGATTCTCTCCTCGACCTGGTATACCTTCTCCTCGACGCATTTAATTTGGCTGTTGAGACTACTGAGCTCCGCTTTTATTTCGGTTGACTGTTTTTCCAGCTTCTGTGCGATGTCTGCCTTGATTTCGAACGCTTGTTGGTCTAGCTTCGCTGATTGTTCATTTAGCTTCACAGCTAAACTGGATGTCTGTTCATTTAGCTGCGCTGATTGTTCGCTTAGCTTCGCTGATTGTTCATTTAACTTCGCAGTCAGACTGGATGACATTAGCATCAACATTTGCATCAGCGCATTTTCTGGCTCCTTTGATTTTGGTGCGTCCACTTCTCCACCTTCTGCGCCTTTTTCCGCATCGGAGAGCTCACCCGAATCCAGATTCACGCCTTCCGACTCGATCGCGTCACGCAAGCGTGCAATCAGTATGGCCTTTGTTCCTTGTGTGGCCAGATTCCGCTGTTCCAACTCCTCCTTGAGCTCCGATATGGTCAATTCATTAATTTTTAAGTTTAAGCTTCGTGGCATTTTTAATGTTTCTTTAAATTTTACTATTGTGCACTATAAAAATGTTCAAATTTTTCACTTCCAAAATTTTTCTATCCTACTTCTGACACCACTGTCGCGTGTTATTGGTTCGCGGCCTATAATTTTAACGTTCCGGGAAAGTGAAAACGCAATGTCTTTTAATTTAAGTTAAGAGTTTATTTAATTCAAGAAAATGCACAATAATCAGTTTAACACTTTCACTAATTTTAATTTTCACTATTAAAATAAAATCTAACACTTGTCCATAAATTTCTTATCGCAATTGTCTTCTAAATCACTTCACTATTACGAAACACACTTCCACACACTTTCGCAGTTCTTATCGCGGTCGAATGAAGATCCCCCCATTCATTCAGCTCGCCTTTATATAGGGTCTCTACCTATTCACCCATTTCTCGTTTATTGGCGAATGTTCTACCGAGAGGTAGCTGGTAGATTCGAGAAAATTTAATGAATGGAGTGACGTCACTTGCAGATGTTGATCATGCTTGTTGGGTTCTCGTAGCTTCGAGTGAATTCGTGTTCTTCATTGTTGTGAAAACAATTGCGACAGTAGCTCGCAAAATTATTTGTACATGTAACAATACTTTTATTTACACACATCTTTCATACCACGCAATGTAAGCTCTCACAAAACTAGTCAACAAACAATTTCTAGAAGGAAAACTAACTTCATATATCCTACTTGGTGCATAAGCGCTTATATTATTGAGTCATCTATTCTTCTATAATAATGCAACAAAATAGCAAACTCGGACACATTCACACTATTTACATCTAGCGATGCTGGACCCGAGTGCCAACCATTTGCATAAACATGCAACACTAGCTAGGCATGTTGAACCACGTCAGCAAGGAAGAACGTGTCTTACTTTCTCCCGGGTCGCATTGTCCCTAATTTGACAAAAACATTCCATTCATTCCGAGCCCCCTACCTTTGAGTTGGAAGCCAGGACCTTCGGTCCAGTCCGCATACTACGGCAACATAATGGTTACAAGCAATGTGGCCCTGATCTTCACATTTTCCACTTCCAATTCCAAGCTATGCTTGGTTCTTTCAACCACAAACGAGCAGTCGGGAGCCAGATGACCGGCTTCAGTTTGCATAGTACGGCAAAAAATTTATGAGCCTTCGCATTATAACCTTCGATTCCGCAAGCCCCTGAACTCTTCAACTGGGAGAGTATAGTTGACAATCAGTTGACTTACATTCTGTGAGTTAATCTTCGACGTAGGTTCTTGTGGAATACTTACATTTGTTCCAACTGTAATATGAAGATGAATGCTTCAGCTTAATTTTAATATCGTTTTTGAAGCGCATTTTCTTTACTGATGGAGAAAAAATTTTCAGATGTAACAAAATAGCAGAGCCATTTACATGAGCAGACAGTCGAACGGCGTTTACATGACAATCTGCTGCAATTATCACCATGAAATTCGTGAATTGTTGCCCCTGTTAACTATTATACTTTAAAACATTAACATTTCCTGGGTTGATTTGCTAACACTCATCCTCTAAGCCGAAGGTTCCTGATTCTCGTTGGTGGCAACGAGATTTAGTTCGAGTGATTCTTCGTATGGAATTTAAGCCTGTTCAGTTATGATACGTGTTGGCTTAAAATCAGGCCGTATCGCAGCTGGATGGACGGACACATAGCCAAAATATGATACTGACCATATCACCTTGTGAAGTGCCGATACATTTGATCACGATAATGAGATACTCTGACTATCTGTAAGCAAAGACCCGAAAGGATATTGTAGTGCTAAAACAAAAACTTTTAAGTTTTCTTAGTATTTTGCTATTTTGTTTGAATATTTTGATAATTTTCATCGTAACTAGTTTGAATTAATGCACCATGGGCTTTTTTGAGAGTTGAGGCGCTCTATGTTCATAAATACTTGGAGTCTAATCCAAGGGTGCAATTTTTTTCAAAAACTAGACCAATATTGCTCTTCTATCTAGAGCCCTTTCAAGACCAGAAGAACATTTCGCCGCAAACAAGAAAGAAATGTTGGGCCATTATCTGGGCGTTAAACTCCTTAGCAAGTTATCTTTATGGATCACGTAAAGTACTAGTATACACTGATCATCAGCCCATTGCGTACGCTTTAAACAGAAAAATATGAATTCTTGAACCATACTTATAAATTTCAATATAAGTCAAGTGAAGAGCACATAGTTGCCAACATGCCATTGAGACTACCACAAAGCAGCGAATCTCTCTAACAGCAACCCAACATAGTGACGACAGTTCTGCGCATAATCTTATCTCCACTCTTAAAATCCCTCATAACGTCTTTAGAAATATACTTATTCTAAGAATAAATCAGGAGGGTAGCTACAAAATCACCCATATAGTAATCGAGTAGCCCTCTAGGTCATCTGCTCGAGGGACTTTCTCGAGAAGAAACTTGTTTAAAAGATAATTAATTCGATTTCATGTATGTGATGCGAAAAGTCCACAACATACCAGTGTAACTTGATGTATGCGAGCTATTCTGGTATACCAAAATCAGCTAGTACAATAATGTTATCAAATAAGCAATTTCATAATATACTTGTAGTAACGCAATAAGTGCTAAACAATCAAACACGTAACTTAATAATATTAGTAGTACTAACCTGAAATAAATACCACCATCATCACCGCTACCATCATACCACCATCATCGCCGCTACCATCATCGATGAAAATTTTCTCCGATCCCTACTCAGTGAACATACAAGAAAGTATCAATTAACTAACAATAATGTTGAGATCTACCAAATCACAAATTTACTTGTCCCAGTTAGCTTTAAAAGCGATCCCAATAAACTTGGAATTGAATTTCTAAATCATTCAGAAAATCGTTGCAAAAAATATCCAAATCAGATTGAGAAGAACTTATTCTTAAGAAGGTTGGGGAAGCGATGATATATCGAAATGAGTTAATTCATATGCGGGAATTGATTGAAAAACAAGAAAAAAACAATCATTTCAGAAAACTCGGCGGTTTCAATAGTTCATACAATTTTGAATGAGGGAAAACAAATAATATACAAACATATTTACGCCCAATGGATAACAACAAATTAATTAGACCAGCAAGCATTAAACATTTTATCTCATGCAATCCCAATTGAATTTTTCAAACATCAGGACTCAAGAATAGTAAATAACAATATAATCAAACAATTGGGAATGGCAACACCAGTGCTAGAGAAATGAGTGAAGCAATTTCAACATTCCACTTGCAACTGAATCTACCGTTACCGTCATGTCGAGAAATCTAGCAAGAGGACGTGAGGGAGATAGCCGGGATGATGTGAATGGGAAATTGGTTTTAACGTGATCCCGTTGCAGTACAAGAACAAAGACGAGGAGTTGAATACGGGATCTTATGCGAGGTGGACGGCAAGTAGTGCGTGGCGGCCACGAAGGACTTTTGTGCACGTAAGAAAAATGTTAATTTCTCTGATAATTCAAAAATTGAGGCTTTTAAATTGTGTGAACGATATGTTGAAAGCTAGAATTAGTAATTTCAATGTACAATACGGTGTTTCAGTGTACAGTAACCCCGAGATTGTTCGCAAAGGAAAACATCTGTCTAAAGAAAAAAATTTTATCTCGTCTCAGGGGTGAACGACAACGATAGGCCGCGCAATTAAAACTTCATCCCGTATTGAATCGAGCCGTAGGTGCATATCTAATGGGGAGAATTGACATTCTTAGCAGTTTGTCGTGTGACCTACTGAGGAAATCATACCTTAATCTCAAACTAGTCTCAGCGTATTTTCAAAAAATCCTCGAAAGTGGTAAGAAGTTTTTGACCAAATTTCTGCATTGTGATTGTGAGTTGTATAAATTGTTTAATCTCACAGTGATTAATCCTATTGATTACGTTTTGTTTATTTTTATCTTATTTTCATTTTTTATGTTGTTGTTGTAGGGAGGTGAATGCCCATATACGCACAGAGTATGGGACTCTCAAGTTCGCAAGAAGGCGACTGGACTACCCACTACACACCTCCCCTGTCAACCTGAGAACTTAGCCTGGAACCGTTTAATACATTACTTCGGGCCAGGTCTCGTTTTGATACGCCGTAAGGCACCTTCAAGCTGGGGGATCCTTCTTCTAGCGGGAGGGGAGAGGCGAAGAGGAAGTGCCAGAAAAGCAATCCCCCAGCTCCAACACCCCCGGCTGCTGTGAGTCCCTTTTATCTTTTAGGACTGCCCGAACATAATGTGCCACCTGGTTCCATTTGTCAACCGATTCGAGCATCACCACGAGTATATTATCTGGGGTGAGCTCTGCCATCTCCCTGTCGAGGACCTTTCGCAGCCTGTCCCATTTTGTGCACGCAAAAAATGTATGGCAGGCATTATCTTCCTCTCCTGGGCAAAACCGACAATCGGGGGACCGTGACTTACCAATCTTGTGAGGGTAAGACTAAAAACACCCATGCCCGCTCAAAGGCTGTGCCAGATAGAAGTCAGCCTCACCATGCCTTTGATTAGGCCACGGCCTCACATCCGGAATGAGGCGCGCAGTCCACCTTTCCTTCGTGCAATTCACCCAAGACTGCTGCCAATCGTTGAGCAAGCGCTGTCCCTCTTCGCGGACAACCATCTCTCTCGCATCCTCGTTTCAATGCAGATAAATAGAACGGCGCTCTCTAGTAAAGAGGCAGACAGGTATCACGCCAGCAATAACTTTCGCCGCTGAATCAGAGACTGTCGGGTACGAAGACGCAATCCTCAGCGCTCCTCTTCTCTGCACCTGTGCCAAGCGTTTCGGTAAACCTCCTTACTGAGAGCGTCGCCCCATACCTCTGCTCCGTACAGTAGCACTGACCCTACAGCACTTATCAAGATGGATTCTTGATGAACTGGGTCCTCCTACGTTGGCCATAAGTCGACTCATAGCCGATACTCCCGAAGCAGCCTTCATTTAACGGTTGTGCACTTGTCAATTCGCGAGTGTGAGAGAACGCGTGCCACTTGACTAGTTCGCTTGCGGCTACGACCAAGCTCCATTTCGTACTGTGCTAGAATCTTGTGGACTCCCGAACAGTTTCGCGTACATTGTGCATCAAGTCAATTAAATTGGCTGTTTAAGCGATTTTAAACGGGATAACTTCTTGAAAACTTGCAAAAATAGGTCACCAAATTTATCATTGGACGGTGATTGGGAACTTGACCGAATGGTGGCCTATGGCGGGATAAAATACAAAGTGCAACCAAGCAAACGTCGTCCGACCATGCTTCTGGGACATTTTTCGCTTGTGAAATTCCTACTCATGTTTCAATACCATGAGATCTGTCTTACGAGTATCATCGTCTTGTGAAATATTTTATTGATAGTAAAAAACCAAATCATTTCCTTGCGAGTACATTTGAGTGCTAATTGTTCAGAATTGTTCAAGGAAAAAAAGTTTAGAGCTCATTTAACGTCCCAATGAACCTCTAAAAATTAGCTTTGCTCCACGGTCCAAACAATATTCGTATCCAATTTTGTTATCAAGCAAGTGTATAATTAGATGAATTAAAATATGAGTAATGGAAGTGCTTAAAATTGAAATGGGATCCAAGAAAGAAAATAAATCAGTTGAACAATTACAGTGGCCCACAGCATATTTCAACCAACCCGTTTTCAAGTTTTTGAGAGGGTATAACTTTTAAACAAAAACACATCGATACAAAATTTAAACGTTTGTTAGTAGATATATATTTTAAGAACAAAAAATGAACATAATTTGTTTTCAGACATATTTTTTTAGCAACTTACATACAAAAACTTCAAAATTGTTACAAAAATAATATCAGAGCTTATTTCAACCAGCTAACAATAAAGAATACTTTCTTGTATGCTTTTAACATTATATCAAAACATATTACTAAGTATGGCCTCCCTTCTTGTCATACGCCGCCTTCATTCTTTTTGGCATCGATTCCACTAGCTTCAGAAACGTTTGATCTTCGTCCATTCCTCCAGCAAAGATTTTTTTTAAATCATTTTTGTTGGAAATTTGATGTTTGCCGATGTTTAGCTCCAAAGTTGACCACATATTTACATCGCATTAAGATCTGGTGATTGGGCTGGAGGTTGCATTAAATGGGGGTATTTCAAAATGAGCCGTGTCTGAATAATACCTGACTTGTGCATGGGTTCGTTATCTTGGTAGAAGTAAAAATCAGACTCTGCCAAGTTTTCGGACACTTAGTAGTAAATTTCCTTTTAATATATTGAGGTACATTGTTCTGCCCATGTTATCCTCTATGAACACCAAATTACCAACCCCGGCATACAACCCCAAACTATGATGCTTTCACCACTATGTTTCACGGTTGCCTTTAAATTCTTGATTTCCAACTTTGTATTTGGTTTACGCTAGACATAGGTTTGTCCATTGGAGCCAAAAATATTAAATTTTGACTCATCCGAAAACAAAACCTTGCCCTAGAAGCTCATATCTTTAGAATAATGCTGTTTCGCGAAAGCAAAACGACACTGCTGATTTTTTTGCTAACAAAAGGCTTCTTGCAAGCAACTCAGCCGTTAAAGTCATGCTTTTGTAAAACTCAGCAAATGGTTTCAGCACTACATGACTTACCCAACTCATGGTTAATCTCGATGGTCAATTTTGGTGCTGATAATTTCGGGTTTTCTTTAATTTTCCGCTCTATATAGCGCTCATCAGTTGGATTGAAAATTTGGTTTGATGCCTTTCTGCCTTTATCATGTACTCGATTCTCATGGACGAAACGTGATATTATACTCTGCACTCTATCATCACTTAAATTTACCATTTCTGCTATTTTCCGCCGAGAACTGCCATTTACAAAATAGTGGAGGAACCATTTACGCTGCTCAATCGTAGTACGTCGTCAAATTATCAAAATGATTGTTTTTCTTAAAATCGATTGAGCAACATTCTTTCACTTTGTGTAGCACTACAGCCCCTCTCGGGCTTCGCTTAGAGATAGTTAGAGTATCTCATTTTTATGACCTTATTGATTTTATCAGAAGTTGGTTTGGTCAGTACCATGCTCCCGTGTGCTTGCTCAGCTATGATATGATCTGATTAAATCAGTACATATCACCACTGAGTGCTTATGCGTTCATGCTCTAACCACTAGACCACACAGACATTATCGATGGTAAATTCTTTTTCCTTTTGTAATCACAAGAGGAAAAATATTTTTGGAATTTGTCTTTCACTTCTTCAATTCATGTTTGTTTATTTACAGGTCTGCTTTTCAAATCCCTTGATACCTGCCTTTGTTTGCAAGTCAAACCCTCTTAAAATCTGAAAAACATGTTGGTTGAGAGTTCATTTTTCATATTTCTTTCAAAATAAAGTTGAAGAGAAAAAAAATAAGAACGCACAAGGCAATTTGTTATGATTCTTCCTTTAAATAAAGTTTTCGTAAAATTAAATAAATTGACAAACTTTAAGAAGCGCGTTCAAGGTTTCAGGCACTCTTGCCCATCAACAACGAGCGCTCGTCGTAGGAGTGGGTAAGTACCCTCTGTTACTAGCTGTTAAAATAAGATTATTTTTGAAATTTTTGCACAAGTGATTTTATTACAATATATATCATATATTGAATATTAAGTAAAGATTATATTTAAAATTCATACATATTTTGGAAAAGAAATGTGAGTCAAGAACAATTATAAATTCATCAGATAACTTTTATGTTTATCTCTTCATAAGACTATCATTTTATTTGTGATATTAAAAAAAGAAAAAGTGGAATGAAAATGTCTGGATAATTGAATGTGGACATTTGGTCTTCCCACTTTTTAAACCCTGACCGGGTATGAGAGCCCCACGTTGGCTGGCCCCTCCACTAATAAGCTAGCCATTGGGTAAGCTCTGTCCTTTTTTATTTGTTACAGGTGCTCTCGCAGAGCTGCTAGACCTCCCACACTCGATATGGGCCAAGGCAACATGTTTTAGAGTTTTGTGCTAAAATACAAAACCCTATTGCAATCATGAAACAGTACAGCTACAGCCCTGACACTTTGTGGAAAGGTGAGAAGTGGTGACTTCTTGAACGTTTTGAGGGGAGAAAAATTTTCAAAGGGGCTACATAGGGTCTCCCCATATAGGGAGTTGACACTTCATAGAAAAAAATTCATCATTGACAGTTGAATAGGGTGTCATTAGAAAGTTCTTAGTGAAATGTTTTCAAAATAAATCTTAAAATTTCCTTATCAGTACTTGGGGGACAGGGGAAGGGGAAATGGAAATGTATGTAGGGTACGTAGTATAATTCCATACAATTGAAATGGTGATAACTCACTTGATGAGGATTTGATTTCCATGAGTTTTTGTAGGCGTAAGGGTTTTGTTCGAATATCAACCTACATAAATGTACTTTACAAACCCTTTCCTAACTTAAGAAATTTAAGCGCACCGTTTTGAAATTTACAAACCATATCATTATTAACAAAGTTGAGTGAACTTTGATTTTTGAGGCATTTGTTGCCCTTGGACTCACAAATAATTTTTTTTGGATTTTCGGCTGGAAGGTGTCCAATCGTATAGGAAGGGGACACAAATATTGTTCGTGCATTTTACCTCCTCCCCTGGTGACCTAAGGCAAAGAATTACTTATTGTTCAGATTCTAATGTGCTAAGACCTTTCATTTGATACCCTGCTTGACTACATTTAATGAAAAAAATTGTTAAGGTCCACTTCGTTATAAAGGGGAACCCCTTGAAAAATTTTGATATATTTGATAAAACGTAAACTTTTGAGAGACACGCACTTCTGACCTTTTCGCAAAGTTTGAGGTTTGTACCTTCTTTTGTTTCGGAAGGAATTTCTGGTGACGCACAGATAGATGGACAGATGGATCGACGGACGGACGAACGGACAGATAGACGGACAGACGGACAAATAGGACGGAAAACTAGTAGGTTTTCAAAAAATTTGCTTTAGAAAGCGGTTACAATCATGGAGCTGGATCCAATAACAAATAACTTAGAGGCTGAAATTCGCTGAACTTTTCTAATAGTTGTAGGATTTAACATTTTTGTCGTAAAAACTGTATCAGTGTCATTAAATTGGATGAATTTAGCAATTTAAGTAGTTCTTTAAAATATCATTTTATTCTATGAGTTTCAATAAAATTTACCGAAGTTATAGCCGTTTGAATTTCCTCCGATTGCAACAATTATATACGAATTTTCTACTACATGGGCTTTCCATCAAACCAGACACTACACTTTTGATTGAATTTCCTCCAAATTTTCAGGTAATATCAGATCAATCAATGATTTTAATTATATTGGAACAAAATGTCGGCAGGTTAAAATGGAGCTCTTTTAATGCAAGAATATATTTGTTGTGCATGTCACAAACGTTTTTTTTTTAATTAACTAATTATATTTATCCACATATTGTAGTTTAAGTTCAAAACCCTTTTGACATGAGCGTAGTTCTGTCTACCCAACTTGTTTGGATTTTGATCCAGTTGTGGGGGGTCCGTGGGGGTACTGCCACTACTTGGATGCCCCATATTCATTTGTTGGTTGTGATCGTCCTCGACAACGAAGAAATCGTCTTAAGTATCGCATGCACCAACTAGTTATTTGACGTCGCGTTTTCTTTCAGTAACCCTTTTTGGTAGGTTGCGTCAGCCATTGACACCTCTGACATCGACCAATTGGTTCCGCGTTTGATTAGGTCACCTTTTTTAAATTCGGGAATGCCTAGCGGGCCTTCGCGCTGTGGGAAAAACGACACCGCGACGCTAGCTTGCGAGTGCATACATGCGTCCCCAGGCAAGGCCAATTTAACTGAGCACAGCAGCAAAACACCACTGCAGTTCTGAACGGACAGCTCGAATATCTTAAAATCACTACACCCATCCATTGAATAAAGATGCAAGATTCAATATAATTAAACCATGGGCGAAACCTAAAACCTATATAAGATTTCTGGTTAAATTGCTGGTTTAATATCTAACTAGTGAGATTGAAACGGAAGATAAAGATGTAACAATACGCAGTAGAGCGCAGCGCAATGTGGAAGAAAATTGTCTCAAGTTATTCCAAAAAATTTGAATTCCTCCAACTTAAAAGGTTATTGTAGCGCTGGACAATCTACAAACTCAGGAAATGCGATAGGTATCCTAATAAGTCCCGCTTGTATGCTACTCCGATCCAAAAACATATTGGATATGTTGTTCAACTTCTTCTTCTTCATAGTGCTACAGCCCCTCCCGGGCATTCGCTTCTTGGAACAAGTGCCTCCAACTACCTTGTTCTATTGACCATGTATTCCAATTTTGAAATCAAATCAATGACAAACTGTCTTCTACGTTCAAACCAGACCAGCGTTTCTTCAGTTTTTCCACTGGTCTCCACGTTTCAGTTCTCCAAACGAATACCTTTTTGGGTATTCATTGTTCATCCATACGATTTAAGTGGCCAGCCCATTGCCGCTTCAGCAGTCTTAGATTCGTTAAGACCACCAGCTTACCGAAAATTTCATACAGCTCATGGTTGTATCGAATTCTACATTAGTCCCCGTCTAGCTTTGCTCCAATTATTCACCTTAGGACTCGGCGCTCGAAGGTATTCATTATGTTTGTAGATGCTTGAGTTAGGGTTTATGTTCATACCCATAACATATCACGAGCCTTATAATAGATTTGTATATTTAAAGCTTTGTTTTCCTGTACATGGAGTTGGTCCTCAAGATTACCAGAACTGAATAAAATATTTTATTTGCGAGTTGTATTCTTCGTCGTATTTCGTCACTTTCATTTTCGATCCTTGTTGCTTTGGCACATAAATACAACAAAATTGCCCCATTTTGGACATTGTACTCATCAAATCTATATTCGAATTTTTTGTTCTAATGAATTGTCATTTATTTCCATTTATTTATAGACCTACTAGTTTTGCTTGGAGTTTCACAAAAAGTTCTTTTGTGGTTTTTAATGACTGCGATAAAATGTTGAAATCATCTTCATAGGCTACTACTTGGCTCGACTTGGATAGTAACTTACCTCATGTATTGACAGGAAGCTTCCTTGTGACGTACTCTACAGCCAAATTGAATAGCAATGGGGCCAGCCCATCTCTCTGCTTTAGTCCGATATTTGTGTCATAGGCATCGGTGAGTTGATTATCGATGCGGACTAGGGAGGTCGTCGACGTCATTGGCATTTTGGTGAGCTGGACTAATTTGGCTGGGCTGCCAAAACAAAGCATTATTTGGTACAGTACGTTACGATCAATACTGTTATATACTTGCTTAAAGTCAACAAAAATTTGGTGTTCGCCTTTGTTGAATTCCCAGCAATTCACAAGTACCTGCTTGGTAGTAAGAAATTGGTTTATTGGTGATCTACCTGCTCTAAAACCTCCTTGATACTCCCCAATAATACTGTTGGCGTATGATCCGATTTTATTGTCAAAGCCTTTTGAAAATATTGTGTATGCCGTGCAAAGTAAAGATATACCTTCATCATTTTCGCACTGCAGCCTGTCACCTTTTTTATAGATAGAGAATATAATTGATTGGCTCCACTCATTTGGCAAATGTTCTTGTTGCCAAATGTGCTGGATGACTTTGTGAATAACCTTATGAAAACTGCTGCCACCATATTTGATGAGCTCCACTGGAATCTCATTGATGCCCGGCGTTTTATTATTCTTTTGGGTTTTGATGATGGAGCAAAGTTCATCCAGAGGTGGTGAGGCCAACGGAAGCTCTCCACAGACATCTATAGGCTCCGATGTTCTGGAGCTGTGCGGAGGATTAAAGAGGGTCCTGAAATATGATGGCCACTTGCTTTCATCAGCGATGATATTGCCGATGTCGTCACGACAGAACATGGTTTTGGGCTGATTACCACATTTCAGGCTTTTCACTACTTTGTATGCTTGGCTTGTGTTGTTGCTCGCTAGACTTATATCGATACTTCTCGATTGGTCATCAAAGTGTTTTCTTTTCTTAATTTTAAATATCTTATTCGCAAGTTTTTGGAGATTTTCATAGTGTCCTCTCTTCGTCCTGGCTTTTCTACTTACGTATTCTTTGTACGCCTGATTTTTTCGTCCAACGCATTCTGGCACTCATCGTCGAACAAATCATATCTCTTACGCCGGGCTTGATGTCCGATCGTCTGTTCTGCCACGGTCTTAAAAGCCACTTTCACTCCCATCCAGAGCTCATTGGTTGCTTTGAACGATGCGTCCGATAAGATGGGAGCCAGCTGGTTGTCGGGGGTCCACTTGAAATTTTTGGCAACAGCCGCCGTTTGGAGCCTTTCGTTATCAATTTTTCGTAGCAGGTTGGTCTTTGCCGAATATGCCTTTGATATACGGTATGGATAGGTTACTTTGATCAAGTAATGATCTGAATTGCAATTGGCTTTTTGGTATGTACGGACGTCAAGTATGCTCGAGAATTATTTTTGCGTCGTTTGTAGGCAATGAGTCAATGGGTCTCACCAGATGATTGTTGAATATTTCCTTCACTTCTTCATCCTTTTCTTGAGTCTGAGCGTGAACAATCATCGGCCAGAGTTTGAAGGGTTTCGTTTTTGTACGGATCGTACACAATCATTCATTGACTGCCTTTAAAATCAATAACGTGCGATTTGAACCCCCTATTTTCAATGAAGGCCACTCTGAATCCCACTTTCGATATTGTGTGCGATCTCATATCTTGAATATCATTTCCAATCTAGTTCATTTCCTGGGTTGCCAGTACGTTTAGTTTATATTGAGTGGTCTGTTCTAATAGGTCATTAACAGTGCCTGGAAAATTGAATGATCTGACATTCCAGGATCAAATGCCAAAGTCGTTCCTCCGTTTTCGAGGTGATTACTCTGAGTCCAATTCGTTTCGAGGCGCTTCTGCAGGTTCCGAAACCTTGTAGAGTTTTCCAGGGATGAGGAGTTAGTCTGTCCCCCAACCTCTATACCGGTGGCATGGTTATTATTTCGATTCCGTCATCATGCCTGGAAGATTCGTCTCACCCTTTTTCATGATATTATGGAGTTTGCCTCATTTTATTTAATGCAGTTTAAATTACTAGCTCCTGAACTTTTTACTCAAATGGGTGTTTGCTCAAAAAACAGGATAATGGTAAATAAGATTGTCTCGTGGCTTTGATTGCGCGATAACTAGACTTGATGCCATATCTTTTATATATAGATATATATATATATATATATATATATATATATATATATATATATATATATATATATATATATATATATATATATATATATATATATATATATATATATATTCCTTAACCTTGTTGAAGTTCATGCATCAGCTAGAAATTATGTGAATAGATATTGCTTATTCAAAGTTTGAATAATTGCTTGTTCTGATGAATGATTATGTAGACCACAAAGCCAACTAACAAGAAACCATCATGACGGTTGATATTTAGAAGGAAGTAGGATATGTTTGCCCGCATATTTGAAAAAATACTGTGAGAGAGGGAGTGAAACTCAGAATTTTTACATGATAAATAAAACAGCAAAGTATGAAGAACAAGACTTGTATTGTTTACGTATATTACACCAAGTTAATTTGTTAAACAAACAATTTTCCATTTATTTTTTATAGATTATTCCGTGAAATTATTTAACATTCGTAAAATAACTGGGTAGCTACAATGTTAAATAGATATTACAACGTAGTGCTGTCGAGCAAAATGGTTCCGAAATATTTCATTCACGTTTTTTATATTTTAATTATTTGCCAGTTGACTTCATCTTTTTTCAAACCAAGCTGGGTATTTCATTAGTCGGATAATAAAACTAACTATAAATACTTTCAAGTTTATTTATCTAAATCAAAGGTTCAATGGATGACAAAGTGGTTACCAGTAAAGTTTTTACATTGTAAAAATTCAATCAACGTTGCTGATAATATTGCTCAGTTTTTGTTGGTTGTAAAACGATTGTGATGACTTCATCAGATTTCATGATAGAAAACCTGTGTTTACTCATTTCGTCAAAAACAGTTTTTATACGCTTTGTCACATTAGAATTCTAAGTGTCGCCAAATATTTAGCAATCCCTTTTGCTTCGTTTTTCAGGATTGTTCCCTATATCATACTTTTGATCACCCTGAATTTGGAAAAGTGGCCTTAATTTCAATCTCAGACTTGCCAAATGAAGTGTTAGATAGTATGTATGACCGCAAACTGTAGGTTGATGTAAAACTTTCTTATTAATGCCAACTTCATTGTTTCTTGATTGTTTGTAGAGTTTTGAAGAACTACGAATTCATATGTGCCACAGATCAACTTGTTGCAGGCCATATCTATAAAGTTGAACTACGGAAACCTAGAATAAGTTGTATTGTCACTGCGTTCGTCGATTTATCGAAAAAACTGGCAATGGATATAAAATGTACACCTGTAGCATCATTTTGACATAAAAGCTTTACATTTGTTTATTGAAAATAAAATCTCTAATTCAATTTTTTTTTAATTATAAATTTTCATCTACGAGTATTTAAATGGAACCCTTCGTAAAATTGCTCAAAATATGTTATAACGCACTTCAGATTGATTTCTTTGATATACAGGGTGCATCCGCGAAATTCAGAAAGGACACGCAGTTTATAATAACACTACCTTACAAAAAAAAGAGTTTTACTTTTACCCAAAGACATATAAATTAATGGACGCGAAATGAGCTTATTATCATCCATACGTGAGTGAAGTACTTTTACTACATGCATGCCTTCCTCTCGCATGCGAATTGAAATCCCCCTGCCTTTCACGCCGCTAGAGAATCCACACACTCAAGTGGCTCTCTAGTTGCTCTCACGAAAATCCCACTCATCTTACACCTTAACCCCCGAATCGTCAACAAAATATCAACCATATGATGGAAAACATATGATTTGTGAAAATTCAACATTAATGGGAAACGTCTAATCAAGTTGAATTTGAAATTGTACACAAAACAATTTTTTTAAGATAAACCGTGTTGAATGTAGTGTAAAAGCGTTGCAAATGTGATAATTAATCAAACTGAAAAGTTTGTTGCGGATCGCGAGTGTTTTTGTGTCGAAAAATGAAAAATGTAGTGACGTGTGTGGGATTATAAAAACAGCTCTAGGAAGCATATCAGGGACGTATCCTTCGTAGGGTAAGTCATGCTCAATCTTTTACATCGTTCAAGTTAGAATACGCGCACGGAAAACTGATTGAGTTCAAGATGCGAAAAATAGTGGGAGACGTCACGTCAAATTTATTTGAAACTCGAATCAACAGCAAATAACGCGCCAACTTCACGCTATATGATAAAGTGCTTCAATTCTCTCGATGCATTTCGTATCCATTCTCTCTGAGATCTATGCTTTTGCCTAAAGACAAAGACATATAAACAAATGGACGAGCAACGAGAATCTATGTACTCGTCCATGTGAGAAGCAAATAACTTACGCTCTCGAAACTATATGATCCCCTCTGCTTCTCCTTCCCCTTTGTTTCCAGACAAGTTTTTCTTTTCTCTCTTCGGAAGAATCGCTTCCCCCCTTGACACCCGCGCACACCAACGAAATTTCATATCACGTGCACACGATCGCGCCTTCGTTATCATTCGAAAAACAGTTTGAGTACAAAAAACAAACGATTCTCACGGAAAACTCAAACGTCAAAGCAAAAGAAAATCGAAAAGAGCGCAAAACACGCGGGAAAACTCATGTTTCAAAGCGGATGGAAATTTCATAAATTTTTAATTAAAACAGTGAATTAAAGTTCCGATTACGTACGCGCGATCTTTAAAATTAAAAACTTTTTAAATGTGAACGTGTTTCGCCGTGAATAGAGTGCTAAATCAAAAGCATATCACTTCAAACCTCAACTTCACACAACTTTAGCGAAGGTTGCTAATTGCTTCGGCTCTCACGACCGGTTGCGGATCCAGTACTCTCTATATCTATGCCTAAAGATAATTCATATTGGATGTGTTTTCTAGCTGCGCCCTTACTACAAAAATATATGTCTCATATTTTTATCATGTCATGTTTTTGATATACCAACATTCACCTAAGTAAGCGATCTTGTTAGCCGTGTCTGAGTGCATAGTTTGTTTTTATTCCGTCTGAGTTTTATGTAAACGTTTTCATTTGTTTTAAAATGTCATCAAGGCAGCAATGAAACCCAAATAACTTTTATTATGTTTATGGTCAAATTATTTTGTCAAAAAAGAAGAGACCAATCACTGAGGCCGTAAAACGAGCCTATTTCCACTACTTTCAAATCTTGGCAACAAACCTTGATAAAAAATGGGTTCCTGGTGTAGTGTGCGAAAATTGCAGAAATATATTATTGAACTGGGCTGCAGGAAAAAGAAAACATTTACGTTTCGGCTTCCCAATGACATGAAGAGAACCAACATATCATACTACTGACTGTTACTTCTGCCTCACTGTAACTACAGGTTTTAACAACAAAAACCAAAAGCACATATAATATTCTGATGTTGCATCAGTCACAAAATCTGTGCTTTATTCTGAAGGAGTTCCTTATCCATCATTACCTAGCAGTGCCAATAAGGAAAATGAACCACAGCTCATGGAGTTGGAAGTAGATGAGGCAGTTTCAAGCCTGGACATTGATTTCTTCCCGAGTTAAAATCGAATTGTAAACCAAATTATAGCTTTCAAAAATCAAATCGGAATTGCTTGCATCACGACTTAAGCATTGGAATTGTTGGCCTCTGATACCAAAGTGGCTTTTAACTGCAACAAGAGTGATCAATTAACGAAGTATTTTGCATCAAAGGAGGAGTATATTCAATGAACCAGTAATACAAACCTGAAGAATGGCGTTTATTTATAGATTCTTCAATAAGTTTGAAAGTAATATTGCTTCATAATGGCAACGAAAAACCATATATTTCCATAGGGCTTGAGGTAAATTACAAGGAATCATAAGAGTCGATGACAACATTAATAAAGCTTGTAGAATATGATGAACACAATTGCAAAGTGTGCGGAGATCTCAAAGTTGTGGAACTAATTCTTGATTTGCAAGGTGGTTATATCAAGAATTGCTGCTTTTGACGCTTATGGGACAGTAAGGCTAAGAAAGATCACTCGATTAAAAAAGATTGGCCTAGACGTAATCAATACACACCTTACAAAATAAATGTTAAAAACAATTCTTTGATTGATTCAAAAAATATGATTTTACCGCCGCTTCACATCAAACTGGGATTAACAAAAACCTTTGTCAAAGCACTTGAAAAAGATGGACAAGCTTTTAAGTATTTAAAAACCATTTTTCCAAGGTTTTGCTACCCTTCCCTCGAGGGCGCTCCGATTGAAGATTCTGCGGGCCCCTGTTTTGCTCGTCAGAGATGGGCGTGGGCGCCAGCCCTAAACCCTCACGTTAACCGCCAAGCGAGCGGACGATTTATCGGAGAAATTTAACCGCCGCACCTTAACTGAAAATCTCTAACGCACGAATTGGATCTGCACCAGAAATCAACCGCTAACGGAATCCCACCGACACAACCTATCCTCGAAGGCGATTCCCACTAAGCTGGGAGGCAGGAAAAATTATGAAGGTGGTATCCCGAAATTTATTGGGGACCACCTGGAACCAATACTTCTCACTCTTCCACGTTATCCGTGAGCCTAGTCCACAATAGCCAAAACTAAAATTTTTCCGAAATTCAATATGTAATTCGCACAAATCTGAAACCTTTACAGGATTCACTATTAAAATCACGCTTAAATTTAAAGGAAAATGTATTTCTGTTTTAACAATACTTGAAATTGAATTACTTACTAATGAATCTACATAAGAGGGGGGCCCCCGGTATTTCCGCCGTCATTCAAGATTCTTCGTCGCTACCTCCGGTGATTCTGCCACCTTTTCCAGCTACAGATTTAAAACTTCTTGTGGCTCTGATTCCACACACTGGCTTGCCGCCGCCAACCTTAATACCGCCGTTGTTGTCACTGGGAACTCAATCAATCTCCGTTCTTCTGCTTCCGTCACCACCAAAGATTGTGCCGCTAAAGAGGGAGATTCCATTGTTCACAGGTCCCTCGTCGTTAAGTTTTTTCGGAGGAAATGAAATTTGTTCTAGCTGTGCGCAATTGAACACTGGCACTCAAATTGTTTTGATATTGAGCAATTGAAATATAAATTTCCCTTCAAATAGCACATTCGTGAATGTTTAATAATTTAAACATCGAAGATTTATTTTTAAGCAAAAACGAAAAGCTGGTGGCATATTCCATCATACGCGGTTATATTCGTAAGTTTGTCATACTGGATCAGAATATTTTCGATTGATAAGTGTTAAATGGGTTTGATCGATGAGTTGAACGAATGTATTTATTCCTTGAAGTCATATTAATCCTAGCATCATTGCTAGTTGCAGTTGCTGTAGTTATCGTCACCGTAATCCGTGCTGGTACGCCGAAATTGAAGGATTTTTCATCTCCGTGTGCAGGGCATTCGCTCGACTTATGTCCCTACGAATTTTTCATCTATTGTAACTACTCCGACCCCTGGTGCACTTCATGGTGCATATATGTGATTTGTCGTTCTGTTGGCGGACCCGATACTTGATGTATATCCTGCAAATGCCACTACCATAATATCCCATCAGATCCGAAATTTCATGGCATAGCAAAGCAATCATATGACAGTTTCTGTGTCCTGATGTTCAAGGGCGCTATAAATTGAAGCTAAAAAGTCGGAGGAATCGCGGGCGATGGCCATTTGTTCTTGTTGTTCTGGCGTTCCGTGAGAGGAAACTTTTCCTTTTCCTTGTCTCGTGTGAAAGTAGATTTATCTGGCAGACTTACGCACTAGTTACATACATGATTACTTTACTTTACACAGGGTTTCTTTTTTTTTCTTTTTTAAATTCGAACATCTATCTGGATTTTTGTTTCACAATAATTCCTAACTTTAAACCTTGGCTCGCGGTGGCTAATGTATCCCGGTGCTCAAAATAAGTTTTTCATTTTTTTACGGTCTTGCGTGAATAGTATACGAGAGATTTGCTTCCAGGTGGTCGGCTGGGAAACAAGGGTCACTCGTAACACTTTGTCTGATGCAAAACTTAAAGAAGAAATCCTTGTGGGGCCCCAAATAAGAAGGAAAATAAATGATGAACATTTTGATGGTTACTTATCCAGTGTTGAAAAAGATGCTTGGTATTCATTTAAAGCAGTAGTGGAAAATTTTTTGAGAAACAGTAAATCTAAAAATTGCAGAAATTGTTTCCAATTTATAGAGAAATTACCAAATGATAGGAGTGAAATGTCGTTAAAAATTCATTTGGACATCTGAAAGAATTATCAAGGGAGATATTTATGAGTATAACAATACCAAAAACCTCAGAAGTTGAAATTTGTTCAACTTTGTTAATAATAGTATGATCTTCGTATTTCATATTTTCTCCAATAAAATCGTCTTTGAAATTTTTTTTGATTTGATTCGATCTGGTGACTCCATTTTGTAAATTGAATACAAAACCCTTCTGACATGAGCGTAGGTCTGTTTACCCAACTTGTTTACATTCTTACCTGGATTTTTTTCCTGAGAACCTGCGAACCGTGGGTGGTGAGCATGGCAAACTCTTACAGCGGGATTTGAAGGGTTTTGAGAAAGATACCAAGGATTTTGGAATAAAAATATGTTAGCGGATACTAATCAGTATAAAAGAAGGAGTGACACGACCCGTTTGTTTTTTAGATAAATGTATAATAATGGTACAAAATAAATAAAATCAATATTTGGAAAATTGGACGTCCTAATTTTTTTCCAACCAAAGTAAAGTTTTATAACTCTACCATCTCTGGGTAAAAAACATTGTAAAGTAGTGTAATTATTTGTTACTTATAAACTAATATTTACTACGAAAGTTATGACATCCTAATTCTAGGCATTTTCATTAAATTTATAACTCAATGTAACCCCGCTTGCTTCAATCACCGCCTCAATCTTCCGCTTGTGTCGCGAGCACGCCTTCTTCAACTGCACTTGCTGTAAATTGATGAATGCTGCTTCAATAGTGACCTATAGGAATTACACATTAACATGTCTGGACTTGTTAGAAATCCACTCAATAATACTTCACACGTCAAAGTCCAGGAGATTTAAATCTGGGAGTTGGAAAGGAAAAATCAGATGTGACCCAAAGCTTCGCTCTTCAGTGGACGCAGAGGCAAGTGGCAAGGGGTAATTCTTTTTGTTTTAGTAGCCTCGAACAGCATCTGTCACACCTTTATTACGTAGGAAGTGTACATCAGGTTCTCTTCCGCAATTCGACTTTTGGAAACCGCACTTACCGATTTTTCTGAGCAAGCTCACAAGATGCTCCAAAAAAGTTTAATTTAACCGTTAAAGTGCATGGACGTGTTTTAAATTCGCTCCGCCAAACACATTGCATAATTAATTAGTGACACGTTAAAAGTGAATAGTGTAAGTTTAGTGGCTCTATTTATTTATAAACCAAACTTACTATCAATGTTCCATATTTTCTTTGGGTCGTTAATTACAAAATCAATTACAGTTACATTAGGCTGACCCAGTAGCGCCATAAATTTACTATCGGCGGTTTTAAATAGTGAACCAATTTCACGTAGTTTTTGTAAAGCAATTGTGATTTCGTGCGTAAGCATATTCGAAGGTATTTTAATTTGTGAAATATTTACGATTGATTTTATTGTTTTGTGCTAATTCTGCAATTTGTGATAATTGAGTGTTTGTTTTGGTGTTGGATTGCATATATAGCAATTATTCGACCTTGACTTTGGCTTGCATATACTTTCAAAACAATTCTACGGCCTTGACTTTGAATTGCCAGGTCTGAGCTATATTACATAAAGAATGAGCCATAAATGTGATCTTGCGTGATTGTGATCTTTTAAGTATGTAATATGCGATATCGAAAACTGCATAGTGCGTGCAAAGATGCTCCAAGGGATTGGTTTCATCCTTATTTGGAGTCACATTTCATCTGTTTGGACTACCAAAACATTGAAGAGAAATTTAGAGCTTTTTATGATCGAATAACTGATCACATCGATACCCTCATCAACGAAAAGAACCAATTAATTGCCCGCCAATGTTCAAAGTCTCGAGCAAACGATGAAAGCTTCTTGGATGGCAACCTGCTTCAATGAACTTGCTACGATGCTATCAAGTAGCAATAATAACATCACTAGAGTTCTTGAATCAGTCGACCAACGCCTCATTTCGATCAAGAAACCTGGTATCAAATTCACATCTCCCAAGTATTGATATTTTGAGCAGACAGGATGAACGAGATGCTAACAATTACATTGAATAAAATGCCAGTACAATAAAAAGACTCACACATTTCTAAAGTGCCGGCAAAAATCGAAGGATTGGAGAAAAAGCTCACATCTTTGGAGGATATTCTAAAAACATTTCCGGCAGCTCAAAAAATGGTTATAAATCCTGCCTGTGCTGATCAACACGAAGCTGAGAAGCAGACATTGGGTTTAAACGATGATACCCCCCACGCGCGCCTTCAATTCAAGTTCCAAATATTCCATCTCAAATCTATAAAATGGGCAATTTTTTGTCCGAAGACGATTGGAACAACAGAATCAGGAAACTGGAGTCTACCAACCAAGTATCCTGGGAAATTTTTTACCTAAAGAAAGCTCCAACTAATCTCGATGCCATAGGATTGCAACGGGCTTTGGAACAAGATCTTAAAATGCAAGGCTGCAAAGTGGAGGACTTGCTGCATTGGAGTAAACGTCGACGCGCTTTCAAAGTATTTATACTAAGCAGATATGCATGGCTATTTACAAACCTGAGAGTCAAGAATTCCAAGTATGTCTAGAATGGTATGGTTTTTAGCAAATGGCAAACGACAAAAACATAAACTAATTTGAAACTTCTAAGTATTTCTTCTAATATTTCTACTAATAATAAATTTAAGTTGAAAGAAGTATCGTGTAGCTTAAATATCAAAAATACTAACATTAATGATAAGCATACACCAACTAAAATAAATCCCAATCTTAATTCTAATGTAGATGCCAATCACCCAAGCCATTACTCCCCACCTAACTTCCCAAAGAATGATATCCAGGCACATCACTCAACTTCCCAAACATATACTGATAGCAATATTAGAAGTTTGCAGCCAGAGGGCTCCAATATTTTGAGCGAAGATTCTATTATCTCTCCTTCAATCTATGAAAACAACACAATGGCGGATAAATATCCTAATTTTGTACGAAGTGGTGTACAAGTTTCTTCCTTACCATCTCCTGGATCGAATTTATTTTTTGAATCCACTTACACCTCCAGTAGTGAAAGTTACAATCAACTCCAGTAACGATATGGAAGGCAAATATCTCCTTTCCCGACTCAGAGATCAGAAAATTTACGAAAATGTCAGACTTTTTCTGGCACACATGCACAGTGCTCCTGACACTAGTTGCATTGATGGTAAAACCAAAACAAACATTCTGGTTATGATACAGCGGGAAGGCCTTCCCATAGATATTGGTACCCTGCGTAGGCTTTATATTAGATACCACGAGGAATTAGGTGTAATTTCACCACAAACTAATAAAGATCTCGAAACTTACGGGTCGCATGTGAGCTTTAATTATATATCAGCACTACAAAGATCTAAAGAGCAACATTGTAAGCTTTTTCGTCCCCAATAACGCAATCACTCCTAAACGCCTCAGACTCTTTTACCACAATTGCGGTGGTATGAGAGGAAAAACTAATAAACTATATCTGGACGCCAAATCATGCCATTTTAATGTTCTTTCCTTAACTGAAACGTGGTTGAACGAGTCTTTTCTTACTGAGGAGATTCTCGATGAAAACTGGACTATTTTTAAGAGACGGCAGAGATTCTCATAGCACAGGGCAATCGCGTGGAGCAAGTGTCTTGATTGCAGTGCATAAGTCGTTTTTCAGTGAGTCCATAAATACAGTCTCAAACAATTCTTACCAGCACAAGATTGTCCGCATCAAAATGACAAATGTAAACTGGTATATAGGGGCTTTTTATATCCCTCCAAGATCTACTGAAGAAGTTTACGGTAGTGCGTGTGATGTAATTTCTTCATTAGCTGCTTCAACCAATGAAGAAGACCTAATTATCATCATCGGGGATTTTAACTGACCTAATCTGACTTTTATGGTCGATGAATCTGATATTGGTCTACTCCCTGTCAATCTTCTCAACAGTATAGACTTCAACATTATGAGCACCCTGTACGGCAACGATTTGCAGCAAGTTGCTCCAACCCCCGACCTTCATGGTAATTGGTTAGATCTCATATTTACTAATGCATATGACGAAGTTGTAGTGAACCCAACAAGCGATGCGGAACATTTATTTTCCAATAGCCACTACCATTCCGCGATTTCAGTTGAATTAACTACAACGGATAGCGCATGACATCTTTCGTACAATAATTGTATTGTATTTGACTTCCTTAATGCCGCCTCTGATAGCATTAACAAACGTCTCCACAATATTGACTGGACTGGCACGATTTCAACGTTAGATACAAACGACGCAGTAGTTTGTTTCTACAATATTTCCATGGACGCCGTTGAGAGATATGTACCCAAAATTAAAAAGAAAAATAAGCTCTCTGAACCTTGGCTTGATGGCAATTTGCGCCACCAGCGAAATCAAAAGAATAAGCTCCACAAAATAATTCAGACAAAATCAAACGTTAACCAAGAAATCAAAAATAAATATGAGGAGCTGGAAAAAGAGTTTCAACTCAAATCTCGGGAAGCATATAATTCGTATGTTAATATTATTGCTGAAAACATTATGCACAACCCAAAAAAGTTCTTTGACTTCGTTAATACCAAACGTAAGTCTCAAGGATTTCCCAATTTGATGGTGTATCAAGAATCAAACTCATGCAATCCCCAGGATCTCTGTGAAGTTTTTGCAATTCATTTCCAATCCGTATATTATCAAACTAACTCTACATCCTACAGATCTTCTTCAGACATAAATTTAGCATCTCTCATCGAAGAACTTGGCGTTTCCGAAGATGATATATCAAATGCAATAGAGACGCTTGATCTAAATAAAGGGTCTGGTCCTGATTTACTCCCTCCTCGCTTCTTGTTTCACTGTAAAGTGCAATTGATTCCACCTCTGCATATCATTTTTAATAAATCCCTCACTTCCCAATTTACCCATCGATTTGGGAGAAATCCCAATTGCTTCTAATTTATAAAAATAAAGACAAGGCATCAGTTGAAAATTACAGAGGCATCGCAATACTATCAGCAATTCCTAAACTTTTTGAAAAAATATTCTGTTCAAAAATATGCTCAATGATGAGCATCGGCTGAACGACCAACAGTATGGTTTCCAAAAAAACCGCTCAACAGTTACAAATCTCTCGGTGATGGTTTCTAGCGTCCCTTGTGAAATGGAAAAAGGCCATCAAATCGATGCAATTTACACCGAGTTCAGTAAAGCGTTTGATCGTGTCAACCACAAAATCTTGAGAAAAAAATTAAAAAATTTCGGTATCTGTGGCCCTTTGTTAGAATGGCTCAACTCGTATCTCAAAAATAGAACGCAAATCGGCAAATTTCAAGGACTTTTGTCCAAAGAAATAAATGTCTTCTCTGGTGTATCTCAAGGCAGCCATCTTGGTCCCATACTTTTTAACATCTTCATTTCGGATCTCTCTGTTATCTTGTCGGACATTTCGCATCTATTTTTTGCTGACGATCTCAAGCTATTCAAGGTGGTAACGACTCCAAAGAAAAGGGAATTCCTTCAAAACAAGTTAAACTCTCTTTTTGAATGGTCAGGAAAAACGTACCCTCTCTGAATCCCGAAAAAATGTCAGATAATTAGTTTTTCCCGTAAAAACTCTGTCCTTGCCGTCGATTATTATCTTGACTACCACAAACTTAAAAGAGTGGACAGCGTTGTACACCTCGGTGTTATTTTGGACAATAAATTCAGTTTCAGTCTGCATTATGATGAAGTCCTTGGTAGAGCCAATAAGCTCCTTGGCTTCATCAAGCGTCGTTCCAAAGAATTTCAAAATATTTGGGTATCGAAGACATTATATCTCTCCTTAGTACGCCCCATTCTTGAATACGCATGTCTTATTTGGGATCCTGTTTTCAACGTTCACATTGACCGACTCGAGTCTGTTCAAAAACAGTTTATCTTATTTGCATTGAGATCGCTATACGATCCGAGGAATTTTGAAGTTTTAGCCTCCTATGATGCTTACGCTGCGAATTCTCAATATACCATCACTTGCTTCCCGTAGAACTATGATAACTTGTTGTTACGTTTTTGATGTCTTCAGAGGCTCGATTAAAATAACATTTTTAACTGATAGAATAAAAGTGCATGAGCCATTGCGAGTCACTAGGCATTCTCGTCAATTAGTTGAAGAGCGGCATAATACAATCTATGCAGATAATGAGCCGATTAACAGGTGTTGAAAAAAGTTTAACTCACTAAGTGCACATTACTCCCCAAACATTTCCAGAACCCATTTTAAAGCTCTATTATTAAATGTCCTATCATCTTAATTCCATCACGTACCCTACCTTCATAACATATTTTATTGTAATAGCACATTGCATTTGTGACAATTTTTCTATTTATAAATTAATTCTAAATGGTACTATTAAGAAATTATTGTGAATTTTTATTATAAAGTTAATTTTTTTTTTATTTCTTGTACCAGTGCCTTGCTTGGCTGAATAAATAAACAAATAAAATGATGTATTGGGCCCTTCGAACAACTACTTGATCCTTACCGTCTTCTCCTTTACATGAGTTTTCCTTGTTGGACTAGGAGATACTTCCTCACGATTTTCCGTGGCCGCATACTTCTGAGCAATATCGTCAACTGTGGATTTCGGATACCCATAAAAAACCTTTTAATTTCTGTTAGCGACAGTCCAGCACGAAGGCTTTCAATAACTGCCACTCTTTGATTGTATTCCGTACTTGAATGCACTAACTCCGCCATTTAGAATTCAGGAACGAATGCACACATGCCTTTCAGTTGAAGTAACAAAAAATGATTACTGTTGTTGAGATCCACTACAACGACAAATCAATGTGAAATTTCTCTGGATTTTCCTGACGAACCCTGTATATGTAATGAGTTCTTTGCGCTCACTTCTTTAAGTGTTCCTGGACTTTATTAAATACCTGATGTGGTGGCTTCATAAATAGGCTGAATCAGGTTGAATTAGGAGATTGTACTCGTGTGATTAGTCATCAATTTTAGTCAACGGTTTTTTCTTGCAGGGATTTCAAGGATTCTATTTATAATTTTTATTGAATATTTTTACCCATGTGAGGGCAAAGACTTTTCTTTTAGGCTCTTCCATATCTTTTATTTATTTATTTATTTACATCAATATCAACAAAGTACATAGACATCCAGTTACTGATAAGGTGCGACAGAAAAAGAAGGAAAGCAAATAAAAAATAGTATTATTATATAATTAGAAGTAAGTTAAATTCCGTAATTCACAATAAATTCAAAATTCAAGTTAAGTCGCTAATCAAGATAAACTAATTATTAGGTAATTCAAGTATTTCTCTTAATATAGATTTAAAAACAAACAAGTTGAGTAAGCAGGAGAGTGCTCCTACCAGAAGGTCTTTGTAAACATCCTAGGGTTAGAAGCTAGTTTTCTAATGGCGTGAATCGATAACTTGAACTATTCATCCAATACTTAGATATGAAATCGTTCAAATTTATACAAAAGATGCACAGTTTCTTTCATAAGCACAGTGCAGCCGCCATTTTAATCCAGCTTAAATAATTTTTCTGAATGCTCGGCCGATTGAACATGTTCAAGTTAAACACTATTCCTTAAATTTTCATGAAAATTGAAAGAAAATAAAAGTTCCTAAGTCAATTTTAAATATATATAGGGTTTTCCAATAAGAGGTGTTATTTTGAATAGATCTTCTGATTTAACACCTTGTGACTTCTTCGTTTGGAGCCACGTGATAGAGAAGGCCTATGCCAATAGCCCAGCGTCAATTCAAGATCTCAAAGATGAAATTCGTGAGGCTATCGAGGACATAGAGCAGCCACTTTGCGATTTGGTTATGGAAAATTTCATGAAGAGGATATGGTCCTGTAAGCGTGTCGTGGTGGTTATTTGCCCAATGTGAGTTATTGCTATTAACGGCATATCTTCTTCTTTATAATGAACTAAACATTCGATAAACATTCGATCATTTATTTGAAAAAATGGCCTTTTTCTTTTAATATCAAAATAACACTTCTTATTGGAAATCCCTATATGAACCATAAACACGTGTTATCGTTGTTGTAATTCCATATAATTGAAATGGCTATAACTCACTTGATTATGATTCGATCTCAATTAAATTTTGTGAAAATATATATCTTATGTCAATCTATATAAGAAAAAATTTAAAGGTACCGTTTTGATTTTATGGGCAAAAATGTAAAAAGTATCACAACAAATCAACACGACAGTTCGATTAAATGGAATTGATAAAATCGAAGATATTCATGCTGCAAAATTAGTAGATCGAAATATGATCAGTGTTAAAATCGATGGAGTGGAGTTCGAAATGGAGCTTGACACGGGAGCACCTTGTGGCATCATTAGCAGTAATTCATTACGAAAGATAAAGCAAAATTTCCACTTAAAGCCAACAGACAGACAATTTGCAAGTTACACGAATCATCGTCTCAACTGCATTGGACGGCTCCCTGTAAATGTGACGGTAGGGAATCTTACACGCCGACTTAATCTCTATGTAGTCGAAGGGGCTTATGACTCGTTATTCGGTCGAGAGTGGCTCGCAGAATTCATACCCGAACTTAACATGAATGAAATGTTCGCTCCAATGGATGTACATAACCTTACTGTCGCATCTCCGGAACTTACGAAAGAGCAAATCGATCGTTTAGATATGCTGCTAAAAAGGCACGAAGATATTTTCAATCTTTCAGCTGGCAAACTTTCGGGCCCGCCAGTAAAAATGCATTTAAAACCAGGAGCCACACCGGTTTTTGCACGCGCCCGAGATATTACATACGCTCTTCGAGATGCATATGCAAAAGCAATTGATGCAAAACTAGAAGCTGGTCACTACGTAAGAGTTGATCACTCGGAGTGAGCTTCTACTACGCATGTTGTCACCAAGAAAACTACTGGCAAACTTCGCATTACTGGCAACTACAAACCCACTTTGAATCCGCGAATGATCATCGACGAACATCCAATTCCCAAGCAAGAACATATATTCAACAAAATGAAAGGAGCGAAAATATTTTGTCATTTGGATATCACAGATGCATACACACATTTGGTTGTCGATGAAGAGTTTAGTAAAGCACTAACACTCAACACTCCTACACATGGTTTAATACGACCAACTCGAGCAGTTTATGGAGCAGCAAACATACCTGCAATTTGGCAACGCAGAATGGAGTCGATTATAAAAGATATGCCTTCTGTCTTGAATTTTTTTGACGATCTGCTTGTCTTTTCAGATTCATTTGATACTTTACTGATAGATCTTGACGTTATACTCTCCAAACTCAAGGAAAATGGTATTCACCTAAACCGCTCAAAATGTACTTTCGCTGCTTCCGCAGTCGAGTTTCTTGGTCATAAAATTGATGCACAAGGAGTTCACAAATCTGACGAACACATTAAAGCAGTAAGAGATGCGCCTAAACCAAGCACACCAAAAGATTTACAACTGTTCATTGGAAAAGCAACGTACTACAACGCATTCATACCCGACTTGGCTACTAGAGCACGACCGCTACGGGATATGCTTCTAAAGGAAACTTTTCAATGGACGGACGAAGCAGAAAAAGCATATGCTGACTTGAAAAATATTCTAATTTCGCCTCAAGTCCTGATGCCTTATGATCCAGCACTACCAGTGGTCCTCGCTACAGATGCTAGCCAGGTAGGCTTAGGTGCAGTATTATATCATCGACTTAGTGACGGGACAGAACGTCCAATAGCATACGCTAGCCGAACAATGACCGCAACAGAACAAAAATATCCACAGATCGACAAAGAGGCACTTTCTATAGTCAGGGGTTGTCAGAAGCTCTTTTACTATTTATATGCACGGCAGTTTTTCCTTATAACAGACCACAAACCATTAACGCAGATTCTTCATCCAGAGAAATCACTTCCAATTTTATGCATAAGTAGAATGGCCAACTACGCAGATTACTTAGCTAATTTTAACTACTCAGTGGAATTCAAAAATACAAAAGCTAATGCAAACGCAGATTACTGTTCTAGAGCTCTTCATAAGCCACAACTTGTTCGTAAAATCACTTCACAAAGGGAGAAAGAAGTTATGGATCTGGATGGAATGGACATATTCATCCTACGTCAAATCAATCAACTTCCTGTAGGAGCGGAACTTATCGCCAAAGAAACGAAGAAAGACCCTCATCTTGGAAAAATAGTACAAATGCTACTAGATGGACAAGACTTGACCCGAAGTGGACTCAAAGCTCCAGAAACTAATTATTCATTTTCATCCGGATGCCTCCTGTTTGAGCATCGAGTTGTGATTCCTACTTCATTACGTCAACCTATACTACAAGATCTGCATGCAGCACACATTGGAATAACCAAAATGAAAGGTTCAGCTCGATCATATGTTTATTGGCCAGGTCTGGACGCTGATATAGAACGGATCGCAAAAGCGTGTACTGAGTGTGCTAAATTTGCACATGCTCCAGCAAAATTTCGTGAGCATCATTGGAAGTATCCAAAGGGTCCATGGCAACGGATCCATATCGATTACGCAGGACCTGTTGCTGGTACAATGCTACTTATCGTGGTTGACGCCTACAGTAAATGAGTAGAAGTAAAAGCGACAAATTCAACTACCAGCACTGCAACTATTTCAATTATAGATGAGCTTTTTGCTGCGTATGGCTCTCCTGTTACTGTAGTAACCGACAATGGCCGTCAATTCGTTTCTGATGAATTTATTACATTCCTCAAGAGGAACGGAGTTAAATATCACAAACTAACTGCCCCATACCATCCTTCTACAAACGGCCAGGCAGAAAGATATGTTGGTACAGTTAAGGATTCTCTTTACAAAATGCAAACCACGAAAGCTACTCTACAACAAGATCTAAATAAATTCTTGAAGCAGTATAGAAGAGTCCCTCATTCTACAACTGGACACAAATTTTGGGTACATTTTGCCTTCCCGTGGACCCCCTAATTCATCAAATGATTTTTTTATTTCAGATTTTGAAAGTTCTAATCAAGACCTTTCATTTGATACCCCACTCGACTACCTTTCATTAAAAAAAATTTTTAAGGGCCAATTCGTTATTAGGGGGGACCCCCCTTTAACATTTTTTAAATGTTTGTCAAGGCCTTAACTTTTGAGAGACCATCACTTCTGACCTTTTCACAAAGTTTGAGTATTCTAGCTTCTATAGTTTCTGAGGAAATTAGCTGTGACGCACGGAAAGACGGACAGACGGACAGACGGACGGACGGACGGACGGACAGACGGACAGACAGGTCGCGAAACTAGTAGGTCTTTGTAAAAAATTTGTTTACAAAGACCTAAAAATGACTGTGGCAAAGGACCAAGATGCAATTCATTATGAACACGTGGTAGGCGTACAAGCGGTGAGAAATAGTAAGCATTCGTACGTGCGAAGGGAACATTAAAAACAAGTTGGAGACGATTTGTGCGAAACGGATTAATGGGAGATATTAGATTGCAGAGATCGTCAGGAAGAAGTTTGTTGTGGAGCTTAAAAAGAAGACACTCATCAAGAAAGGACCTACGTTTCTCTAAAGATGGAAGATTTAGGATTCTAAGGCGTTCACTGTATGGGCTATAGACCATAGAGAATTTGTAGTATAATATTCGGGTGAATCTTCGTTGGACAGATTCAACAGCATCAATCAAATATTTGTTATGTGGATTCCATACTTGGGAGCAGTATTCAAGTATACTTCGAACTAGGGAAACAAAGAGTTTGACCGAGGTCGAAACATGATGAAAGGATTTAGATGATCTTAGAATAAATCCAGCGAGGTAGGAGGCTTTTGAGACTACCATCATAACGTGTTGTTCGAATTTCAGTTTAACATCGAACACTACGCCCAGATCTTTAAAACTTGAAACACTTTCTAAGGTCTCACAAAGAATGGAATAGCGAAATAACAGAGGAGTCTTTTTGTACGTATAAGTCATTTGGTGACACTTAGAAATATTCAGATTAAGAGAGTTGGAGCTGTACCACAGAGCTAAAGAAGAACGATCTTTTTGCAGTATGTTGCAGTCTTCGAAACTTTCGATTACTCTGAATATTTTAAGATCATCAACATATAATAGAGAAGGGGAGGATAAAGTCAATGGGAGATCATTAATGAACAGCAAAAACAGAAGAGGGCCCAAGATTGAGCCTTGCGGAACACCAGACTTCGGCTCAAAGGGAGATGAAAGGCAGGATTTGACTGTAACAACACACGAACGATTGGAGACGTAGGAAGAAAACCAGGATATTATATAAGATGAAAGCCGCTGAGCTTTAAGAGGAGGAGATTGTGATCAACAGAATCAAAAGCTTAAGAGAAATCTGTATAAATAACATCGACCTGTTTTTGCTTATCTAAAGCTGATGCTACTATGTTGTGAAATGACAGTAGGTTGGTCAGAGTCGATCTGCCTTTGATGAAACCATGTTGTTCGTTGGCTTATAGAGGAAGGACTAAAGGATAAGCTCGGTTGTATACCACACGCTCAAGTTTCTTACTAAAACACGAGAGGAGCGAGATTGGTCTGTAATTTGAGACACAACTAATATCTCCAGCTTTAAAAATAGGAAAAATAAAAGCATTTTTCCATTCTGCGGGGAAAGTGGTATTGTAGAGACTGATATTGAAGATGATGGAAAGGGGAACACATAGCGAAGAGGACAAAGATTTGGCGAAGATATTCGGGATGCCATCTGGCCCACAACTGATGCTTGCATCAAGATTATGCATGGCGAAGATATTCGGGATGCCATTTGGCCCACAACTGATGCTTGCATCAAGATTATGCATGATTAACTCCGCTTCCAATGCAGTGATGGTTAAGATATTAGAAGTAATAAATGAGGGAGGCAAAGATGCATGAGGATTAGAAGAGGGAATGAGAGTTGAGGGAGAGAAAATAATGAGAAATAATTAGCAAAGAGATCACAAGAGGCTTGTTGAGAGGAGGAAGAAAGGTGTTGATAGCGCATATGCACGGGCATAGCTCGAGAATTTTTGAGAGAGCGGATGTAGGACCAAAAAGGCTTGGTTTGGTTAGCATTTAGAGAGTTTTCTAAGTGCTCCATATAGCTTTTTTGAGCAACATGAGCGGTTTTTTTAGCTTGTTTACGACACTCCTTATATGCTCCTAAATCGCTTTGCAGGCGCGATTTCAGGAACTTCTTCCGAGCGATCTCTTTCGCTTTAAGAGCAGATGCCAAGTCAGAGTTCAACCACGGAACATCGCTGATATTTTTCGGTCGGTAGCTAGGCATATACTTATCTATGATTTCAGCTAGAATGGTATTGAATTTACAGAGTGCTTCATTGGCATCTAAATTCCTAAGCAGTGAGTATCAGTTCTTCGAATTGATTTCCTGCTAGATTTCAGAGTAGTTAGCCTTAAAAAAGATGTCCCGAATCGGCAGTGCTTTTTTGCAAGAGGAACTAATGCCCATAGTGAGCTGAAAAGAGAAAGGTGGATGGTGAAGATCTGGTTTCACATAAGGTGTGACAGAAGGAATTAAGCCAAATGAAGATGAAGAAAGGTTGGATAAAATTAGATCAAGAACTTTATTATTGTTATTGGAAACACTATTGAACTGAGAGAATGAGGAAAGAGAAACGAAAGAAGATAGAGCAATGGACAAACTACCACTGGAGAGAACTGATGAAAATGACGTAGGAAAATCAATGTTAATGCAGTTCAACAATTCAGAAAAGAACTGCTCATATACTGAGGTTGGGCTGTTACATGGAATATAAACTGCACAGACGACTAAAGTATTGTAAGGAGTAAAACAAACACGCACAGCAACACATTCCACAGGAGGCGAGATCAAAGGGCCAGCGCACAGTGAACAGCTGAGAGATTTATGAACGCCTACCATAACGCCTCCGCCATCGTGGTTACCGTATGATGTCTGGGTATACAAGAATTTCATTGTCAATGACCTTCTTTAGCCAAAATTGGCCACGAGGTTTATTGTTAAGGCTTTAATTAAAAACAGACTGCAATTTTCAAATTCTTGTATTCATTTCACCAAAAATATTTATTTTGATTTCAAGACAACCCACTCAATAATTTTGAACCATACATTACCTTCTAAATCAACGAAAATTGTGACTATAGCCTTACATTCAGGACCTAAAAATTCGGCCATAAACTGTATCCCTGCGTTCTCAAACTTTGTTCCACAAATGAATCTATATATCATTAGGACGCTGTAAAAAAATTAATGGAATTTCATTGTTAAAATTCAAAGTTAAACAAGAAGCTTACGGTTCATGTTCGTAAATTTTTCTCATGACATCGTCAGGTACATCGTACTCTCCAATAAAATCTACAGGTGCACCAGAGTCTGATTTGGTGGGTAAATGACATTGCTGAAATTTTTAAAACTAACTTCAGTTCACATAAATTGAGATTTTGTTAAGCGAGCAGTTAATGCGATTGCTGAAGAAGATCGAACGATCACGGTCGAATATGGATTTTGCAAAATTTAAGTAAGCGCGCACAGTTTAAAGGAATATTTTTTCTTTAAGACTTTGCGAAAATGGAATCAAATACCAAATCGCGGAATGCTAATACGCTCTCGTGTTAACTTTGGGAAAAACGAGAGTCTAAGAATCGCACCCATTACTTTTCAGTTTCCTATAGTTTTCACCCCCTCTTTATTTTCTCATAGTTTAAACAATTTATCCATAAAACTTCAATATATATTGTTGCGTTATTACTTTTTAGCATTACTAACTTTTTGATAAATCTAGTTAATCGGTAGTTTTAATTTCACTAAATAAACGAAAAATATTACCGGATTATTATTTTCAGTAGCTATAGCTAAGTGAAGAATAAGTAGAACTATTGAAGAATAATTTAAGAAATCCCTGAACATTTTCCTCGTTACTTTATTGTTATCTTGTATTTATAGTTGTGAAACGATTGATTCAATTGTTTCTTTATATCCACCAAAGACGAGCGCAAAGGAACTTTCACAGAGTAATCTGTTACAAATTATCAGAACACTTTTTGTTCTAGTCGAATCCGCATAATTGAAACTAATTTGAAAATATAGTGAGACGGTAAACAATATGCAGTGACAAACTATTACACCTTGAAGAGGAAAAATGTAGGCTACACAATGATACCAGTACGCCATTCACGTATTAGTTTGTTTTATATATATAATAGAACAGAAAATATCTAACCACATTAGACAAAAATAATTCAATAAAGCAAAACTTTTTTTCTGAATAGCCTGCAAGGGTTCAGTGAAGGAATGTGCAATAAAGACAGGCAATCACTAAATAGGAAAAGTGACCGAAATACGGAGTTTGAAAAAAGGGTCAACCTAGGTTGTACACATATTACATTCGATCCATACTTACAAGCAATTCCAATATGCTTCGAACAACAGAACAAACTGAAAAAATACACGATGAAATATGTATCTTTAAAATCTTTGGTGGATCTGAGGATAAAACATGACATATTGGGGACTTGGGGCCGCTGATGACTTATTTGATGTAATTAATGAAGCTTATTGTCAAACACTATATTCAAGCCCTTATACGACATCACAGGTCCCAAACCAATAATAACAAGTTGGGTAAACAGACCTACGCTCATGTCAGAAGGGTTTTGTATTCAATTTACAAAATGCAGTCACCAGATCGAATCAAATCAAGAAACATGTCAAAGACGATTTTATTGGAGGAAATAGGAAATACGAAGATCATACTATTATTAACAAAGTTGAACGAATTTCGACTTCTGAGGTTTTTGTTTTTGTTATACTTATAAATATTTCCCTTGATAATTATTTCAGATGTCCATCCGCGAGGGAGGAAATACAATTTGTTCGAATCCTAGAATGGTTACAAAACCCTTTTGCTAGGAGCTCTCTCCCGCTTCCTTGACTTGTTTCACTTATGAGCATCAATTGAAGGTACTCATTTTCAGTCATTCATTAAATTGAATCAAGTGTTCAAAGCATGCACCTTAAACGTTGAAATTGGGAAAAATAACTCAAAATTATTCAATCTTCACATTTAAAACAGCCACTTTTTGGTTTTACGATTACTGATACCACTAGCTGAACCAATTCTCAAAGACATACATGACACCTATCATTCCTGAAATTTTCATGCAAATCCTAGCAAAACTGTAGTGTCTATGTCGGTAAAAAGCGCATTATTTTCCATAGCCATATGTTGCCATACATGCAGCGCATATTGTTCCATAGTAATACAGGAAATTTCAAACCGCTATAACTTCACTAAATATGATTCAATCTTTATGAAACTTTCAGGATAGATCAACCTTATAAATAGTCATTTCATAGAATTTAAGGGTACCGTTAAGATTTTATTCAAGAAAACATAAAATCGATAAATCATACTATTACTAACAAAGTTGAGTGAATTGTGACTTCTCATGTATTTGTTGTTGTTGTACTCACCAAGTCCTACATTCCTGATTTTTTTCAGATTTTTCGGATCACAGGTGTCCAATCGCGAGGGGGGGGGACACAAATTTTTCGTGTATTTCCCCTCCCTGTGCGCCCCTCGAAGCAAACTTTGCCAAACTAAGACCTGTTTTGAAAAGATTCTCATCAAGACCTTTCATTTGATACCCATATCGGCTACCTTCAATGAAATTTTTTTTTCGGGGGGTCACTCCCCTATATTGGGAGACCCCCCTTAAATACCTTACAAAAATTTTGTTGTAGTTGAATTTTGAAGAGATCACCACTTTACACCTACATACAAAATTTGATGTTTCTAGCTTAAGTAGTTTCCGAGAAAAACTGCTGTGACACACGGACGGACGGACGGACGGACGGACGGACGGACGGACGGACGGACAGACAGACGGACAGACGGACAGACAGGACGCGATTTTAGAAGGGTTTTGTAAAATTATTTTACAAAACCCTAAAAATCATATAGTTGTAATAAGATGATGACATTTTGAGAGAGTAAGTCAACTTGGGAACTCCGCCGTAGACGGTCCCAAGCCTGTTTGAGAAACGAGGGAACCCCTTGTTTCCCCAACCTACAGCTTCCATGATTCCTCATCCCAAACCCCCAATCAAATGGCAGTAAATGCTCTCGGGGTCGTACATTGGGTTTACTGGTTCCCTAATAATGGGACATTCAATGCCGAGAAATGCTAATAACCGTAAAAACGTCCACAGCTCTGCTAGTAAACGCTACTTACATCTCCTTTGTGGAGACGTAAGAGGATTAAGGTGAATCTTCCACACCTGATAATGAGATCGACGTAATAACCATGCCACCGGGATGGAGGTTGGGCGACGCGCAAACTCCCCGTCCTTGAAAAACCTGAAAATGTTTCGAAACCTGCAGACAGGCCTCGGAATGGATTGGATTCACGACAACGACCTTGCAATCGGAAAAAGGATTATGGCATTGGATCTTGGAATGTCAGATCATCCAATTACCCTGGCGCTATTAAGGGCCTTTTACAACGGGCCAGTCAATATAAATTGAAAATACTGGCAATCTAGGAAACGAACTGGACTGGTAATGATATTCAAGATATGACATCGCACACAATATTCAAAAGTGGGAAACCTACTGGAAAGCGAGAATTTGGAGTAGCCTTTATTGTGGATAGGGAGTTCAAATCACACGTTATTGATTTTAAGGCAATAAACGAACGGTTGTGTGCGATCCGCACAAAAGCGAAACTCTTCAAAATCTGGCTGATCAATAATCACGCCCCGATTGAAGGAAAGGACGAAGAAACGAAGGAAACGTTCTATAATCACCTTGGAAAGACTAATCGACTCATTGCCCACAAATTACACAAAAATAATTCGGGTTGATTTTAACGCTAAGGTTGGCAATGAAATATCTCATCGGGGGACGAGTGGAGGATATTGCCTTCACGATGAAACAGATGACAACGGTCATCGCCTGATTGACTTTGCATGTAGCAGAAATTTAGTCATACGTTCAACTTGTTTTCCACATCAACGCATTCATAAAATGACCTGGGTATCACCGCACGGCAACACACAAAACCAGATCGATCATGTGCTGATACAACAACGTTGGGACTCGAGCAACCTTGACGTCCGTACACACCGAGGAACCGATTGTAACTTAGATTATTACTTGATCAAACTAACCTTTCAATGTCGTATATCAAAGACATATTCGGTGAAGACCAGCCCGCTACAAAGATTTGACATGGACATGCTCCAAACGGCTTCTGTGGCCGAAAATCTCATGCAGACCCTCGACAACCAGCTGGCTCCCATCTTATCAGATGCATCGCGAAAGACAAGCAACGAGCTCTGGATGGTAGTGTAAGCGGTCATTAAGACCATGGCAGAACAGACGATCGGGCATCAAGCCCGGCGCAAAAGGAATGATTCGTTCGATGATGGGTGGCAGAATACGTTAGTCACAAAGAATCAGGCGCACAAAGATAACGTAGGAAGGAAAACCAGGACGAAGAGAGAACACTATAAAAATCTCAGGAGAGTAGCGAATAAGATAATTAGAATTAAGAAAATAAAATACTATGTCAACCAACGGAGAAGTATAGATGTAAGTTTAGCAAACAAAAACACAAGACAAGCATACAAAGTAGTGAAAAGCCTGAACCGTTGTTATCAGCTCAAAACAACGCTCTATCCTGATGACATCGGCAATATCATCGCTGATGAAATGAAGATTAAGGAAAGATGGTCATCATATTTCAAGCACCTCTTAATCCTCCATGCAGCTCCACAACATCGGAGCCTATAGATGTCTGCGGAAAGCTTTCATTGGCCCTACCAACTCTGAGTTGAATGAAATTTTTGATAACTCGAAGGTCTCAACAATTGTAAGACTGCCGAAGCTGCAATAAGCTGGCCACATCAATCGTATGGATGAACAACGGATAACAAAAAAGGTGTTCGTTGGGAAAACTGAAGACTGGAGACCAGAGGGAAAACCAAGGAAACGCTGGTCTGGCTCAGTCAATGAAGACAGTTAAAGCTGCTTGGATTTTGTAATTGGAGGACGCGGTCAATGGGCCGAGAAAGTTGGAGGCGCTATTTGCAGGGAGCGAAGCCCCGAGAGGGACTATAGTCCTAAGAAGAAGAAGAAGAAGAAGAAGGATCTTGGTGTGCTTTTCGATTATAAACTGGAAATTGATTTCCAGATTGCTCTAATTATTAAGAAAGCATCCCGCTTACCTGGGTTTATTTTACGATCCGCTTCGTCATTCCAACATATCACCTCCTGTATTTGCCTTGACTTCACACTTGTACGTAATAGTTTGGAGTATTGCTCCCAAATTTGGAGTCCGTGAAACGAATTGGGGAAAAGCAGCCAACGGTAGGCTCCTCTTCCTCAATTCGTCGGCAATGCTTGCAGCTAGCTGGACATGGACAACGAAATCTTCCTCTTCTTCCTCTTAGCACTACAGCCTCTTTCGGGCCTTCGATTTCTGCAAACAGCGCCTCTTACTGTCTCGGTCCGTTGACCGCGTCTTCCATTTCCGAAATCCAAGCAGCGATGAACTGTCTTCGTCGATCGAGTCAGACCAGCGTTTCCTCGGTTTCCCTACTGGCCGCCGGCTTTCAGTTCTCCCAACGAATACCTTCTTGGGTATCCGTTCTTCGTCCATACGATTCATGTGTCCAGCTCATTGCAGCTTCGGTGGTCTTATAATCGTTGAGACCTCCGGCTCGTCAAAAATTTCATATAGCTAATGGTTATATCGAATTCGCCATTGGTCCCCGTCTAGCTTCGCTCCGATTATTTGCCACAGGAACCGTCACTTAAAGGAGTTCATTATATTCGCGGATGCTTGGTTTAGGGTCCACGTTTCACACCCATAGCATAACGCAGGTCTCATCACAGATTTGTATACTTGAAGCTTTGTTTTATTGTGTATGCCGCTGGTCTTCAAGATCGTCAATACTGAATAGAATATTTTATTTGCGAGCTGTATTCTTCGGTGTATTTCGTCTCTTTCATTGCCAGTCTTCGTTATTATGGCGCCTTATTACACAAATTTGCTAACATTCTCGACGAGATATGGCGTCAGCATTCCCATGAACTCTGCCCTTCCGATGAATGATTTTGTAATCGTATGACTGCAATCTTTTGATCCATCTCGCAACTTGTCTCTCGGGGTTTTTGAAGTAGAGTAGCCATCTCAGCGATGCATGGTCTGTTCGAAGAACAAATTTCTGGCCATATATGTAGTTGTGGAATTGTTTGATGTCCTCCGTTATAGCCAATAGCTCCTTCCTGATCACACGATAGTTCCTCTCACTTTTTGAGAGAACTCGACTGTAATACGAGAGGACTCTTTCTTTGCTATCGGTCTGCTTGAAGAGTACAGCTCCAATCACGCCATTGCTCGCATCGCTGTCAAATACAAACAATCTGGGCCTTGGACATGCCAGCACGGGTGATTGACAAAGCTTCTCCTTCAAGGTCTCTGGTTAACTGATGAAGACACTTAGCTATTTTGGCAAAGTCTTTGACGAATCTTCGATAGTAGGTCACCAAACCCAGAAAATTCGTAGTTGGTGCTTGTTGTTTAGTGTTGTATTTTACTTCAGCTGCGAAAAGGGCACACTTGTCGGGATTAAGTTTCAGATTTGCCAGTCGCAATTGGGAGAACTCCTCTTCTGAGTTCCACACATGCTCTTCGAACGTTCTCTTGACAACAATGATGTCATCTAGGTACACCAATCATGTTTTCCAGGTTAGGCCTTGTAGCACGTATTCCATCAGGCATTCGAAGGTAGCTGGAGCATTGCAAAGCCCAAAAAGCATCACCATGAATTGTTACGATCTGGTCCCAACTTAAAATGTGGTCTTCTCTCAGCCTCTCTTGTCGATTTCTGCCTGCCAGTAGCCACTCTTGAAATCGAGTGTAGAAAGCCACTTTGCGTCGGCTAAGGTATCCACGATGTCGTCGATGCGTGTAAGCGGGAAACTTTCTTTCTTAGTGATGTCGTTAGCTGTCTACAGTCGACACACAAACAAGTGCTATCATCCTTTTTCTTTACAAAAACTACTGGCATGACTCAAGGACTGACAGAGGGCCCGATAACACCTTATTTCTCTATGCCCAACGTCAGTGCACTCACTTCTAATTGTTTGACTATAGGAAGACGTCTCAGTGCATATCGAAGCGGCCTTGTTCCCTGTGTATCTTTGACGTGAATAGCTACACTCGTTCAGCCTTCAATATTGCAGACGTGGATTCCCAGGCTTTGTCTGTGTCTCGCCTCTTTTTCCAATAATGACCGTGAGTAGCTTACAAAGAGGTGGTGGAAACTGGGTGGCTGCTGCCGATGATTTCTCCCACTTTGATGCTTGTGGTTGAGTCTGCAATGTTAAGGCCTTTATTTGGCACGTATCCATTCCTTTTAGATCTTGCAAGGCTTCGTCCTGCAATCAAGCTGCGCAATGCTGATATCTTCGTTGGCTCTGTCAGATAAGTTCGGTGGTCTCCAGTATCACAATCAACCTTGACCCATACAATGCTCTCAGAAGATTTCGGTACATCAGTGTCAGTACATACTACCACACTTATCTTAGGAATTTGGACGCTGGGATCCACCATCAATACTTCGACATTCTGCCATTTCACTACCCGTTTGCCCAAATCTAACGTGATTACATGTGGTCGCAGAAAATCATTCCGAGAATGCAGTCATCTGTAATGTTCGCAACCAGAAAATTATGTCAGAATGCAAGGGCTTCCAACTCCATCTGGAGGTTAACCTCTCCATGGACAGGTAAAGTTTCTCCTGTAGGTTTCCGTAGTGAAAAAATTCACCTCTTTTGAAGTAGCTGTTGTCTCACTAGGCGTCTCCGTCAACTTGACCTGGAAGGCATAAGTCTGCTTCTCCACGATGTAGTCTTGATACGATGATGGTAGTGCTGGGGATGTCGTTGATCCTCCCAGCCAGCCTCTACCCCACAAAGTTGGCTCTTACATTATTCATGACCTCTCAGTTTGTAGGGCTACCATTCTGGGCCCCTGACTCGGTCTGGAACTCCTCCTAGCTGCACATCCTGGACAATAGCTCGGTTTTCTTTGCTTCTTGCAATCTCTTTACAGGTGCCCCTTCTCACAGTAATTCCAGCATCTAGGAGTACCATTTATCTGCGGCTCTTGCTCAATTTCCACGCGTTTACACCTGCGCTCGTCTGCCACCACCCGTGAACCCGGGCAGTGGTTAGTCACACTTTGCGCTGCCTCAAAGATCAGACTATAAGCCAATGCATCCTTAATCGTTTGATTTTGAGCTTAATGCACGGCTTGTTGCGATCCCGCGTCCTTTTTTGTGGTAGGGAGGTGAGTGCCATTTACGCACAAAGTGTGGGACTCCCATGTTCAAAAGAAGGCAACACATCACTTCGGGCCAGGTCTCGTTATATTACGCCGTGTGGTGCCTTCAAGCTGAAGAATTGCCCTTCTAGTGGGAGAGGAGAAGAGGAAATGCTAGACAAGTGATCCCTCAGCCCCAACACCCCTGGCTGCTGCGAGTTCCTTTTATCTTTTAGGACTACCTGAACATAATGTGCCACTTAGTTCCATTTGTCAATCGATTCAAGCATCGCCGCGACTCCATTATCCGAAGTGAGCTCTCTCGTTATTCCTGTAGAGGGCTCTTCGCAGCCTATCCCATTTTATCCACGCGAAAAATGTATAGTAGGCATCGCCCTCCTCTCCTGGGCGTTACTGACAATCAGGGGACCGTGACTTACCAATCTTGTGCAGATAAAACTGAAAAAACCCATGTCCGCCCAAAAGCTGAGTCAGATAGAAGTCAGTTTCACCATGCCTTCGATTCAGCCATGGTCTCACATCCGGGATGAGCCACGCAGTCCACCTTCCCATTGTGGAATTCACCCAAGACTGCTGCCAATCGTTGAGTGAGCGCTGTCTCTCTTCACGGACAACCATCTCCCTCGCATCCTCGTTTCGACGCAGTTAAATAGAATGGCGCTCTATAGTAAGAAGGGCAACAGGTATCTCATCTACAATAACTTTCACCGCCGAATCAGAAACTGTTGGATACGAAGATGCTATCCTCAGCGCTCCTCTTCTCTGTACCTGTGCCAGGCGTTTTTGGTATACCTTCGTACTGACAGCGTCGCTCTATACCTCTGCTCCGTACAGTAGCACTGACCCTACAGCACTCATCAGGAGGCGTTTTCTTGATGGGCTGGGTCCCCCTACGTTGGCCATAAGTCGACTCATAGCCGATTCTCCTAAAGCAGCCTTCTCAGCCCTGGTTTGCTCAGAGAAACTCATCTTCGGGGCGATCAGTAGCCCCAGCTACTTCACCGGTGGCTTCAATTTGATTCGCATATCTCCAATCCTGATCATCCTTACTCTAGGGCTTCTCTTTTATATCACCCACGAGCAGTTAGCATACCTAGCTAAAGTTGCAGAGCCGCAACATCATTCGCATAGCCAACCAAGCGTGACTCCTCTGGCATTTCGAGCCTCAGTAGCCCGTCGTAAGACACGTTCCACAGGTCCGGACCAAAGATAGATCCCTGGGAAACACCCGATCTAATTTCCATCCTTCATTGGCCCTGTGTCGTATCGTAGAGCAGGCTTCGGTCCTTTAAGTAGTTCCTCAAAAGCCGCATTAGATATTCTGGAACTTGAAAAGGGGTTTCCAGCGTATCCAGAATATCCACCCATCTAGCGGAGTTGAAGGCATTCCTAATGTCGAGTGTCACTAACAGGACGATACGTCGTTTGGTGCGACTATATGCTTCTGCCTTTTGGACCACGTTTACCACCTCTGCAATCGCATCAGTGGTAGAACGTCCTGCTCTGAAGCCGTACTGCCGAGGAGATAGGTCTCCGATAGCACGAATCGCGACAGTGAGTCTTCCCTTGATGAGTTTCTCAAGCACTTTCCCAACCGTGTCAAGCATGCAATCCGGGATTTCCCTTCCTCTTGCTGATCAGCACGAGCCTCGCTACCTTCCATCGTACCGGGACAACCCCGTCCCGTAGGCAAGCGTTGAAGTGCTGAGCAGCAAGTCAGGGCAATGGTGATAGGCAAGCAGCGCTCCCCAAAGAATTCTAGCCCCCAAGAGTGCTCTTGTCGACCAGCACTCCCCCTGCGGAAATTTCCTCGGGTAAGTGGGGCGAAACTTCCTAAAGAATGCTAGCCGCCAAGAGTGTTCAGCCAGCTTCCCCCTGCGGAGAAGAGTATCCAAAAGTTGAACTGACGAAAGTTGCTTGCATAAAATTGGCATAAAATATTTGAGGGAAAGTTAGAAGGAAGTTTCGAAACTCACATCGCATATCATAAGGTTGATAAGGAGGAGATTTGACGTTTTAAACAAATTTAGAAATACTACTTCATTGCAAGTAAATTGAGAGCTAAAAGTAACTTTCCTCATGTAAAAACGTTATTAATGCCTCAACATTACATACGTTTAATTGCATTAAATTTCATTTAAACGCTTGATTTGCTTAGGCCGCATAATAATGTTGTGATTATTTAAGTAGGTATAATAGAGTTTTCGAATTTTTCAACGAGTGTTAGTTGGTATTAATTCCCGTGTTGAGATGAATCACAGTATTTTCGTATACAGTGTGATAATTTTGACTATGTGCTGCTTTTCGGTGGCAAAAATTAAACAACCAAAACCGGTAAGTTTTCGTTTTGGAAAAATAAAAGAAATATGGGTTCAAGCTCTTAATTTGGCAAATTTCTATTAAAAAAATATTGAAAATTATTCTCACACTAATTAAGAACAACACAACAAGTTTTTCTTGATTGGAAAAATTTAAATACCTCCCAAAGATCAAATATTGGCTTTTATCAATCAAGTGGAGGAGCAAGAGTAAGATTTGATACTTTGCATGAGCTCATAACTAATTTCTGTCAAATGCTTCGTCTAACTCTCCAAAATGAAAAGATGCCGTAATTATTTATCTGAAATGCACAAAACATCCACTTTTTTCAGAAATGTATACTTTTAACTGGTTCTGCAGAAGATGATGCATATTGGATTAAAAGAAAAGAAATACCAAAGAAAGTTGTTCATCAAATTTTCGAAGAAGCATAGTGAGTTTATTCCAATTTAAAATTAATTTTGAACTTATTATTGTTCTGCAGCTTTTTAAGAACTGACTTCAAATTTTTATGCGCTACAGAGCGTCGTCCCACTAGTGGTGGATTTGCCTACGCTGTTGAATTTTATAATGACGACTTTATTTGTACTGCCGTGGCGGACATCCTTCCAGGTGGTGGAGTTACAGCTTTTGTCGCCGAGGAACAACCAAGATATGACATTTGATATGTTCAATAAATTCGTACATGAATAAACAATCATAATTTTACACAATAAATTAGTATAAGATCAATCATCCTGTTCATTTTTGTCTACCTTGAGACAAGGGGAGTTATTAGCGCAATTATCGTGATAAATTAGATTCACCGGAACCTGTCTTTTCGAGATTTTACTAAGAATTATTCATCTCTAACTACGACAACCTTTCCGTACCGCGATATCGGGCTCAAATCAAATAAAATTCTTACTCAATGTTTGGTTTACACACCCGGTCGCTCGGTTTTTGTTTGGTTTTCTCCCACCCATCGACGTCAGTGGCGTCTGGCCACAGAGACCTGTCAAACAACCTTATCACCCGGATGGACATTTATATTGGGGGGTGACAGATCTCTTCGGAATATCGATGCGAGGGATCGAGTTTATCACAGGTGGACGGACACACGGCCAAAGCGTGATACTGACCATATCACCTTGTGCAGTGCCAATACATTTGATCACGATAATGAGATATTCTAATTATATCTAAACAAAAACGCGAGAGGGGCTGTAGTGCCAAAGAAAAAAAAAAGACTTTTGACTGGTCTAACTACGAGTATTTAGCAATTTTGTTTGATTATTTTGGTAATTTTCATCGTGTTCAGTTTTAATTAATGCATTATGGGCTTTGTTGAGAATTGAGACTCCTCATGTTCGCAAATACTTGGAGTCTAATCCATGAATAAAACTTCAATTTTTTTCAAAAAAATATACCTGTATTGTCTACCTATCTAGAGCTATTTCAAAACCTAAAGAACATTTCATGGCAAATAAGGAAGAAACGTTGGCCCATTATCTGTGAATTAAATTCCGTGCCAAGTTATCTAGCTGAACATCAACCCATTACGTACGCTTTGAGCACAAGAATATGAATTCTGGAAAAACTTATTTATCAACTTCAATATAAGTCATGGGAAGAGAACATAGTTGCCGACACTCTATCGAGACCACCACAAATTAAACTCTCTCACAGCAACTCAACATAGTGATGACAGCTCTTCGCATAATTTAATCTCCACTGTAGAAATCCCTCAGAATGTCTTTAGAAATAAAATTTGTTCTAAGAATAAGTCAAGAGGATAGCTACAAAACATGTTAATATTTTTTTTATGATAGAAAGATCTATGACTATCATGCGTAAAACAAAATATCACCCAAATGTTCGCCAATGCTACGGCAGAATACTTCTATCCGGTGGTCCATATTTTCAGTGACAGTGAGACATAATTGAGGTTGAATATTATTAATGTGCTGAATTATCTCATCCTTTAGCCCTTGAATTGTTCTTGGCCTATTGACTCACACTTTTTCTTTTAAATATTCCCAGAGAAACAACGTGAAATAACATGGCCATTGAATTTCTCGCACAAAAGGGCCATTGTCTCGTTAGCTGTGTGGCAAGTGGCACTATCTTGTTGGAACCACATATCGTCCAGGTCCATATCCTCGATTTTTGACCACAAAAAGTCCGTTATCATCTCGCAATAGCGAACACCATTTACAGTAACTGCTTGGCCGTCCTCATTTTCGAAGAAGTACGGACCGATGATACCGCCAGCCCATAAACCACATAAAACAGTCACTACTTGTAGATACATCGGCTTTTCAATAATCACTCATGGATTCTCATTTGCCGTAATGCGGCAATTCTGCTTGTTAACGAATCCATTGAGGTGAAAGTGTACCTCATTGCTGAAGATGATTTTCTTTGTAAAGTCACCATTCCCTTCGCCATATTGCCGACACTTGAAATGGTCAGTAGGCTTCAGCTCTTGAGTCAATTGAACCCTGTAAACGTGTAAATTCAAACCTCTATTCAAAATTCGCATCATTGATGTTCGTGAGATGTTCAATTGTTGGGGACGACGACTAGTCAAGGTTGACGGCTCTTCTGCCACATTATCGTGAACAACAGCAATTTTTTCCGTAGGACAAACTAGGTGAGCATGCACAGGTGATTTCATATTTCTTACAGACCCAGTTTGCTGTAATTTGCGCACGATTCTCCCGATTGTGGACACATTTGGTCGATTATGCTGACCAAAAAAATCACGAAGTGCACGAAATTAATTTTAATTTGAACGCCCATTTTCGTAAAAGGCTTCAACAACCTTAACACACTGCTTAATCGTGTACCTCTCCCGGATTGAATTTGTCAAACACTGAAACAAAGAAACGTCAAATTAAGTTGGGCGAAAAACTTGGCGCTAAGGTCTGTCTCACAATTAACATCGTGCGTTATGGTTAGACCACCCTTTATTTCCCGATATCTAGTTCACTATGAATAAATTGCAAAGCGTCCTATGTAAATAGAATAACTTCTTTCTAAAAATCTGTGTCGGTTCCTATCAAATCCAGTCGTGTTATCTATGAAGTTAGCTATTGATTTGTACAATACATAATTCTTGCAAACATCTTACTATGTGAGCTTGTTAAGCAGATGTCTCATCCTAATCACTTTCCTTGAAACTCAGCACAATGACACATTCTTTCAACCAGAAAAAAAACTCCCAGAATTCTTACAATAATCAAGTGAATAGTCATTATGAGGTTTGATTTGACTCTTGTCAAACTGTAACGTAATTTTTGTTCAGTATTTTTCGACAAATTATCATGGAAAGACTTGCACCGCAACACCGTATCCAAATTGTTGAGCTGCATTACGAAAAACAGCGTCCTATGAGAAATGTTCTTCGTGCTCTTATAGCAACTTATGGTGTACAACGGTGTCAAAAGATAAGGTGACATTTGGATTTGAATTGCGCGCGTCGAAGGATTTGGAAAATTATTTTTTTAAGGTTGGTAGTACTGTCAATGACATCTATGCCGAATTCACATGTCGAAATATTCATTAAAGTTTGAGATACGTGTCGTTTTGTGAGCTGCTAAAAGTGAGTTTTTCGTTTTTTGCGATGCCAAGATTTGTTGAATTTGCATTGAATTTTGTTTGCGGAATCAATTTTCTGCTGTGAATACGTTGAGGATGGTGCAGAAAGCCTTTGGTGATGAGGTTATGTCTAACAAAAATGTTTACAAGTGGTATAGCTAGTTCCAAGCCGGTCGTGAACGTGTCGAAGACGAAGAGCGTCCTGGGCGACCATCAACCTCTTCTCTTCTTCGATTATCGGGGTTTTGTACATTATGAATTCCTTCTGCCGGGCCAAACAAACAACAAAGAATATTATTTGAATGTTAAGCGTAGTTTGCATAACGCTACCCGCCTAAAAAGGCCGGAATTGTGGAAAGACAATTCTTGGTTTTTAAACAACGATAATGTACCATCAAATACTGCACTCATTCCGCAACCACCGGATTCACCTGATCTGGTGCCATGCAACTTCTAGCTATTCAGGAAGCTCAAAAGACCGCGCCGGGGATACCGTTTTGATACGATAGAGGAGGTTCAAGCCGCAGCGAAGACGGAACTGAAGGCCATCCCGGAAACGACGCGTATCTACAACATAATGAATATTTTGACAAAGATGTCACTGACAGTACTACAACCCAAAAAAAATAATTCTCCAAATCCTTCGACGGGCGCAGTTTAAATTCAAATGTCAACTTATTTTTTGGCAACAGTAGTTTAGCGACGATGACAGCATGTCTCTCAATTTCTTGAGTGATGTAGTAGTCCACGATCTCTTATCTGAAAAGGAAAAAAAACTTAAAAAAAACGTGAGGTTAGTCACATTTATGCATGTCCTCTAATACCGTATGCACCCTGTATTACAAGAGGGGAGCCAAGATGTCAACAACTCATTTCAAGTTCTTGGGTGTTTTACCATTCAAACCTGCCGCAGTATTCTATAAACTATTTATAACTAATGCTGCCTCACTAACCTATCATGGTGTCAGAAATGTTGTTCAATTTTTTGTTGGGATCTGGAGTCTCTTCACACTACTTGTGTCAAAGTGCTGCTCTAATCGGTTCGTTAGTTGTTGACCAGCTTAGCCAAAATAAAATAAAATTTAAGAAACCGTTATTTCAAAATATTTCCTAAAGTTTTCATGAAAAAAACTACTCAATTCAAGTGAAATTCATAAGTTAACATTATAAGCTTTGCATTTCATCCAAATCAGCCACGTTCAGAACAAGCTTTTATCTGGGTCTAAGATATCTCTGTTATTTCAAGAGCATCCAACTATTAGCTATATTAAGCTTTCCTTAAGTCCATATCTATTCTGTAGTATTCGCGGTACGACGGAAGGTGGCGAGACTCATGCTGACCACCAAAGGGAATGGAAATCCCTGATCGTCTGCATACCGCGCATTATACATACTAGACACTGCTGCAAAACTGCTAGAGAAACTCATCAACGAGAGACTCACTGACACAATTCGTGCTGCCGGGTACCTATTTCTTCGATAATACAGCTTTAGTTCAGGAATTTTCACCATCCGTGCGATCGCAGCGGTGGCGGAGGTGGTGGAGACGTATAGTCGCATCAAGCGACGGATCGTCCTGTTAGTCACACTCGGCGTTAGGAACGCTGTCAACATAGATGGGTGGATATTCGGAATACGCTGCAAACCCTTTTTCAAGATCAGAATATATCATGCGGAATCTGAGAGCCTGTCTTATGAGACCACACAGGTCCAACAAACGATGGAAATTACATCAGCTGTTGCCCGTGGATCAAGCCTTACTCCAGACCTGTAGAAAGCATCTTACGACGGGCTACTGCGAGTGGACATACTTGATGAGTGGCGCTTGATTGGATATGTGGATAATGTTGCGGCTCTGGTTGCTGGACGCACCGTTGAGCAAGGCCAACTTAGGCTGGTTATGCTAATGCGCCAGGTAAAAGACTGGGTGACTGCACGTGGGTTCAGTTTAGCAATGGCCAAAACCGAAGAGGTCAGTTTGACAAACTAATCGAATTAAAGCTAGTGGTGAAGTACGTGGGGCTACTGATCGACTCAAGGATGAGACTCTCTGAGCAAACCAGGGCAATGGCTGAGAAGGGTGCCTCGGGAGTATCGATTCTGAATCGACTTATGGTCAACGTAGCGGGACCCGACCCATCAAGAAGCCACCTCTTGATGAGTGCTGTGGGGTCAGTACTACTGTATACGGGATGGCGCTCTCAGCAAGGAGGTGTACCGAAAACGCTTGGCACAGGTACAAAAAAGAGGAGCACTGAAGATCGCATATTTATATCCGACAGTCTTTAATTTGGTGGTAAGAGTTATTTAATTTGTAATATCAGTTGCCCTCCTGGCTAGAAACCGCCACGCTATTTACTTGTGGTGAAGCGAGGACACTTACTCAATGCTTTTTTTTTGTGGTAGGGAGGTGCAGGCATTTACGCCCACCGAGTCTGGCAGTGTGGGACTCCCATGGAGGATACCCTTGGACTACCCACTAAACACCTCCCCTGTCAATCTGAGAACCTAGCCTGGAACCGTTTGACACATTACTTCGGACTAAGCCTCATTTCTCTACGCGTTTAGGCGCCAACGGGCTACAGGGATCACTTTTCCAACGGAAGGAGGGGAAGGGAGAAGGATTTCTAGAAAAGAGACCCCTCCGCCCTGGTCACCTCCAGGCGCTCAAATATGTTCCTTTTTATCTTAAGGACTCCCCAAGCGTAATGTGCCACACAGTTCCATTTGTCAACGGATGTGAGCATCTTTCCAGTGAGTTCATCCGGAGAGAGATCTCCCATTTCTTCAATGAGGTCACCGCGCTGTCTTTCCCACCTCTTGCATACAAAAAATGTGTGGTAGGCATCATCGACCTCTCCAACACGGAATATGCAGTCAGGAGACCGTGACTTACCAATCTTGTGCAGGTAAGACCGAAAGTATCCATGTCCGCTCAGTAACTGAGTCTAATAGAAGTCAGTCTCACCATGCCTTCGATTGAGCCACGGCCTCAGGTCACCAATACGGCGTGCGGTCCACCCACCTTTTGTATCGCTCACCCAGGACTGTTGCCAATCACTGAGTGAGCGTTTTCGTTCTTCGTGGGCGACAGCATCTCTGTCGCATTCGTTCCTCCGCAGATAGATTCTGCGGCGCTCCTTGGCAAGGAGGGCAATGGGTATCACTCCTGCGATGACCAGCACTGCCGCCTCCAAGACAGTCCGATAGGCAGATGCAATCCGCAGCGCTCCTCGTCGCTGCACCTGTGCCAAGCGCTTTCGATACAGCTTCTTGTTGAGAGCCTCACACCATATTGCCGATCCGTACAACAGCACAGATTGTACTGCACTCATCAGAAGTCTCCGTCTTGATGAAGTGGGATCCCCTATGTTGGCCATTAGTCGGCTGAGAGCCAAAACACTTGCTGCAGCCTTGTCAGCTATTGCCCTGATTTGCTCGGAGAAACGCATCTTCGAGTCAATCAAAATGCCCAGGTACTTCACTGCTAGTTTAGTCTCAACGAGTGCTTCCCCAATGTTGATCATCCTTACTCTAGGGATTCTCTTCTTTGTCAAGATGACTACTTCGGTTTTCTCCAAAGCTAGGCTGAACCCGCGAGCAGTCATCCAGTCCATCACTCGGCGCATTAGCATACCCAGTCTGAGTTGCGCTTGTTCCATAGTGCGTCCTGGAACTAGCGCCGCGACATCATCTGCATAGCCGATCGACCCTCCTTCGTCTCATAGAGCAGGCTCCGGTCTGTCAGGTAGTTCTTCAAAATCCGCATCAGATATTCTGGAACTTGAAAAGGGTTTTCCAGTGCTTCCAGAATACCCACCCATCTAGCAGAATTGAAGGCGTTTCTGACGTCAAGCGTCACGAGCAACACAACCCTTTTGTTTGACTGGCAGCGAGCCTCCGCTCTTTGGACCGCGCTCACTACTTCCGCTATCGCGTCAATAGTGGAGCGACCTGCTCTAAAACCACACTGCCGTGGAGATAGGTCCCCGGCGGAACGGACCGCGTCAGTAAGTCTTCCCTTGATGAGTTTCTCGAGCACTTTCCCAGCCCTGTCTAGCATACATAACGGGCGGTATGCAGACGCCAACTCGGAATTTCCCTTCCCCTTGCTGATCAGTACGAGCCTCGCCACTTTCCAGCGTTCCGGAAATACACCTTCGTAAAGGCAAGCGTTGAACATACTGAGCAACAAGTCAGGACAAAACTTGTAGACAAGCTGCAAAACCTCACCAGGAACGCCATCTGTTCCCGGTGCCTTCCTTGCTTTCATGGATAGAATTGCCTGCTCCAGTTCCATCATTGTGAAATGTGAGCATTCTAATGGAGTTTGTACATGAGCTGAATCGACACGGACAGGGTGCGTGGGGAATAGTGCCCGTACGATCTCGTCCATCTTCTCTGCTTCATGTAAGCAGGGCTTCCGTTGGGCACCAAGTTTGCCCATGACCAGCTTGTAACCTAGGCCCCACGGATCCTTATTTACATCGTCCACGAGGTCTTGCCAGCATCAGGCCTTGCTCTTGTTAATAAGCCTGCGAAGATATTTCCTGCGGGACCTGCATGCTGCTAGCCTAGTGTCTGCCTCCTCCCGTGTTCACGCTCGCTGGGCCTCTCGCCGAAGTTTGTGACACTCGCTTCTTTGTTCGGCGATCTCGTTTGACCACCAGTATACTGGAGGCTTACCGTGTCGGGGTCTCTGACGGGGTATGGAAGACTCGCAAGCAGTTATGATGATACTCATAGTAGAGTTCACCAAGTCCCTGGCTGTAGGCCCTCCACTCCCTGGTGGAGCTCTCAGCAACGGTGCGCCTGCCGTAAGCGCGTCAGCGAACCTCTCAACGTTCATCCTCCCAGTCCTCCATCCGAGGATTGAAGTTTGGGCATGTGCACGCAGAGTGGCACCGTCGTGAATCTCAACCGCTATATATTGGTGATCACTAGCCGAGTAGTCCTCTAGTACTCGCCAGTTGTGTACTCTAGGTACCAGGGACTCCGAAGCGAATGTCACATCGAGTATGGTTCCTACGCAACCCCAGTGGCGGAAAGTAGGGGTGTTACCAGTATTTAGGACAAAAAGCGCTGTTCTGGCCGCCATGTCCAAGATTTGCTTTCCCCTTGGGTCGGATTGTGGCATACCCCATCCAATGGCTCTAGCGTTGAAGTCTCCCCCGACCAGCATGTGGCCTTCTGTGTTCGAGACAGCGTCCTCGAAGGCATCGAGTTTGGTTCGAAAAGATGGCATTGCTTCGTTAGGCGTCAGATAAACACTGAAATATGTTATCCCTGAACACCGCACCCAAACAAAACCATCCCCGCGTCGATGGCCCTGCACCTGAAGGCGGGCGTTGTCTCGAACTCAGATGGCCGAGGTACTAGATTCGTCAGGGTACCACGCTTGCGAGTCCTTGTTAAGATGTTGCTCGCTCAGCATTCTTATCCCTCGCAAACTGCTCAAGTAGGTCCTGGTCACTCAATGCTTGGCAGCAGTCTTACGTGATATGCACAGAGGAAAGGTGGCATGTGGGGCTCATCCTGTATGTGAGACCAGAGGTAATTAAAAGCATGGTGAGATTGACTTCTATTTGACCCTGCTTTTGACCGGGCATTGGTGTTTTTAAGTCTTACCTGCACTAGATTGGTAAGTCACGGTCTCCCAGTTGTTGGTGTGGTACAGAAAAGGAAAATGTCAAAAAAAAAATGGATCACAGTATGATACAAGAGATTGTAAAAGCTCAGTTGAAAAATGTTGTAATTGTGTGGAAAATGGTAAGAAAATTGGCCATGCACACCGGGCAGATTTGACGGAATGCCCAGAATTAAAACGTAGGATTTTGATTGCTAAGAGAAGCGTTAACTACGATGATTAATATGCTATTCAATGATACAAAGATATTTGAAGACACCCAAATTTCTATCCTCTATGCTAATATAAGAAGTTTAAGACAAAAACTTAACGAACTTCAAATTTATGTAAAGCAACATTCGAATATAGATTTAATTATACTTAATGAAGTCTGGATATATTCCGAGGAAGTGGAGTACTACAACATTCAGGGATACGATTCTTTATTTTCCTGCAGTCCCGGAAGAGATGAAGGAACAGCAATTTAATTAATTTCGTAACGACGCGAGTAATACCGGATAAATACAATATGATAGTCATCGAACTAGTATGCCCAGGAAAGAAAATAAAAATTGGCGCATTTTACAACCCCACCCGACTTAACGCGCAAGACCTGTGCTTGACATTAGATGAACTATATTGTATGGAAAATAATTTGATCACAGTTGCCGATACGAATATAGATCCACTGGTTGAATCTAATGAGTCAAGGATGTACAACGACGAATGGTGCCACTATTGTGAACCCACTTCAACCTATCCGACTAGCATTTAATACCTGCCTGGATCACATAGTCACAAATGATAATCAAATTGCTGTGAAAATTGCTTATACTCTAGAGGGCTGGCCTGAACGTATTCATCCTGTTTTGAAAGTTGTTATTCAAGGCATTAAAATAAATAAAAAGCTAAAGCCTGCTTACAAAGTTTTCAAATACTTACATAAGGACCTCTTTAGATCAAATCTTACGGGTTTGTTAATTAACCAAAAACCTTCAAATTTAGTGAAGCTGACAAACATCATAATGGAAGCTAAGGACACCTCGACTACGGAGGAAAAAATATGATGTCGTCATCATTCATTGTAATGAATCATACGATGCCGCTGACGACCACTACTAACACACCTTGCTGCTAGGTGGCTTGTCATTTCACGTTGGTTGTGATGGGCGCACATCCCACGTCAATTTTGTCGTGGGATGTCAAGCTGAATTGACAGCCACATGGCAGTGGAGTGTGTGAGTGGTGGCCGTCACACAAGAGCGGTTGGTGATTTTTTCTTGGCAATTTCGCAGGTGAGTGCGAAAGTGCCGAAAAGTAAATAGGTCAAAAGTGAGGGACGCATGGCATGCATACAAATCAGGAAAGCGGAAAAATATTTCTGGTTGCGAAATTGTTTGTCAGACGTAAGTACACGTTTTTAGGTTAACTTTGTTATCGCGTGAAATTCTTGAATAGAAATGGCAGGGTCGGCTTTACGCCGTCTGATGGCTGAATATAGACAGCTCACATCAAATCCACCTGAAGGAATCGTGGCAGGACCAATAAGTGAAGATACTTTTTTTCGAGCGGGAAGCTCAAATTGCAGGCCCGGAAGGAACTGGTTTCGAAGGGGGAGTGTTTCCAACTAAATTAGTTTTTCCGCGAGACTACCCATTAAGTCCGCCCAAGATAAAACTTACTTGCGAAATGTTTCATCACAAAATAATTGCTGACGGCGATGGGTTAGGAACTTTCAACTGAAGGATGGAGCCTTGTGCAGAGTGTAGAGAAAATTTTATTGAGCGTTGTTTCCATGTTGGCAAGTCCAAATGATAAATCGGGTGCTAATGTCGGTGCCGCAATTTTGTGGTGCGATAATAGTGAAGAATTTAAATAGGGACCTTGATTTCCATAGGAAAATTTCATGGGTGTACTTTGAGGTTTTTGCAATACAAAGCTCATTTATGTATAATTTCAATGTAATTGTATCACACCCTTTTAACGATGTCATCAAACTATATATAAAGTTTAGGTTGCAAGTAGACATAAAAAAATACAGCAAGACTTTCTCCATATAACGAGAAGTGACGCAACCCGGTATGTTGTTCTTGTCATTGCAGAGAGCATATCAGACGCACTGCTATGGTGAAAAGAATGTGATACAGCTGAACGCCAAGTAGCTCCCAGTTGTTTGAAATCGCTTGTGGTTACAAGTTAAGGGTAAACATGGTTTACTGAAAGAGGAGGGAGCCCCGGCTACATCTTTTGCAGCAACATCATCAGCGACGTTAATTGTTTGATGGACTTACACCAAACACATTCATTTGGGCTCTTGATCATCATGCAAGTGGAATAAGGGGGAAAATGGTAAAAGTGCAACAGGTTAAGATTTAAATATCAATTGACTTGGTCCAGTGATGAACATTATGTGAACGAGGAAGAGATTCCAGTGAGGGTATAATTGGAAGATTATGAAAATAAACGATAGGGTTGTGATTGGCGTGACTTTGGCAGCATCGACGACCGTGGTAGCAAACAGTAAATGCCTGAGTTGGGGCTGCGATTCGGACGATTTGTGGCGTGATGACGTAGAACTTCATCATTAAATGGAATCTTTAGAGTAATTGTAAGTACATACCGTGGGTAGACCCATTTTAAAGCGTTAAAGATCTTCATTTGTATCAAATGCAACAAAAGACACTTCCACTACAATTGGTGCAACGGTACAGCTGAACACGAAGGGATGAACCAGAATCAGTTTTACCTGATTTTAAAGGTAGAGCTTCATTGGGATATTTTTGAATTTAATTAATGAAAACGAGTTATTTTTGTATTTTTCTCGGATCTTAATATGTTTATTAAATCGTTATTACTATGTGTTGCTATGCGAGTGTAGTTTATATATACGGGTTTGTTAGACAAAACTTATATTGTAAATGCAGATAAAAAAGCAAAGCATTTTTAAGAATTGATATTCGCGGTCGGAATTGATGAAGATGGCGAGGACAAATGAGCGTGAATTCTTATTTTTTGAATATATTTTTGTTTTGTTCGTCCATCTCTTGCTTTGAATCTGTTTAAAGAAAGACGGGATTTGTTAATTTTTTCCATTTATACACTTTACTTGTTTTTGTGTTTTAAAATCGTTACATAAAAACTGATTATCAGGACTTGCTCTGCTAAAAGAAAGAAAATCATTACATCATGGATAACCAAAAAAGTTATTTAGGCAAGTCAGTACAAGCGGAAGGCTTATATGAACTACTAACGGAACATGAATGATCAATCGCTCAGGTTTATATACATCGAAGCCAATAAAACATCCAAACGTGTTTTGAAAGAAGCAAAACTTTTGTATTACTCCAAAAGACTAGATGCAGCGGCCGACTGTGCGCATGAAATATGGGACATAATAAATGAAGTTAAAAGAAATTCACCGTGTAACTCTACGACCCAGGATTTCACCATAGAGAACTCATCTTCAGCAAATGCAATTGAAGCTGCAAGTAACCTCAATTTTTTTTTTTCAACTATAGGTGAAAAAATTGCCAATGGAATCCAGCCAGCGCCAACAAGCAATTTTACTTCTACAATTACGTCACCCAAATCTTCCTTTCACATGCATCTAACTAACAAAGTTGAAGAATAACAAGTTGGGTAAACAGACCTACGCTCATGTCAGAAGGGTTTCGCATTCAATTTACAAAATGCAGTCACCAGATCGAATCAAATCAAGAAACATGTCAAAGACGATTTTATTGGAGAAAATATGAAATACGAAGATCATACTATTATTAACAAAGTTGAACGAATTTCGACTTCTGAGGTTTTTGTTATTGTTATACTCATAAATATCTCCCTTGATAATTATTTCAGATGTCCATTCACGACGGAGGAAACACATTTTTCATGTATTTCCCCCCTGTGCCCCACTGAAGCAAAAACTGACAGTTTAACAACGGTTTTGAAAAGCTCCCATGAAAACTTTCATTTCATACTCATATCGGCTACGTTTGATGAACTTTTTTTTCAGAGGCCACTCTCCTGTACTGTAATCATCGATTAATGGCCAATTTTTTCGAATTTTAGAATGGTTACAAAACCCTTTTGCTAGGAGCTCCCTCCCACCTCCTTGACTTGTTTCACTTATGAGCATTAATTATAGGCACTCATCTTCAGTCATTCATTAAATTGAATCAAGTGTTCGGAGCATGCACCTTAAACGTTGAAGTTGGGAAAAATAACTCAAAATTATTCAATCTTCGCAATTAAAACAGCCACCATTTTGTTTTCCGATTACTGATACCACTAGCTGAACCGATTCTCAAAGATATACACGGCACCTATCATTCCTGAAATTTTCATGCAAATCCTAGCAAAACTGTAGTGTCTGAGTCGGTAAAAAGCGCATGTTGTTCCATAGCCATATGTTGCTCTAGTAATAAATGCAGCGCATATTGTTCTATAGTAATACAGGACAATTCAAACCGCTATAACATCGCAAAATATGATTCAATCTTTATGAAACTTTAAGGATAGATCAATCTTATAAATAGACATCTACGTACTGAATTTCATTGAATTTAAGGGTACCGTTAAGATTTTATTCAAGAAAACATAAAACCAATAAATCACACTATTACTAACAAAGTTGAGTGAATTGCAACTTCTCACGTATTTGTTGTTGTTGTACTCACCAAGGCCCACAATGCTGATTTTTTTCAGATTTTTCGGATCATAGGTGTCCAATCACGAGGGGGGAGACACAAATTTTTCGTGTATTTCGCCCCCCTGTGCGCCCCTCGAAGCAAATTTTGCCTCAGTAAGACCTGTTTTGAAAAGTTCTCATCAAGACTTTTCATTTGATACCCATATTGGCTACCTTCAATGAAATGTTGTTTTCGGGGGGTCACTCACCTATATGGGGAGACCCCCCTTAAATACCTTATAAAATTTTTTTGTAGTTGAACTTTGAAGATAGCACCACTTTACACCCACACACAAAATTTGATGTTTCTAGTTTAAGTAGTTTCTGAGAAAAACTGCTTTGACACACAGACGGACGGACGGACAGGCGGACAGACTGGTCGCGAAACTAGTAGGGTTTTGTAAAATTATTTTACAAAACCCTAAAAATCATTGATGAATTGAAGCAAAATACAGCACATGGTATAGACAATATCACCATGGATGAAATAAAACTTATAAAGGAAGAGATAACAGAATGTGTTGCAAATTGTCTAAACAAACATATTAGGAAGGGAACGTTTCCGTATGGATCCAAATAATCACCGCCCGATCGCGCTTTTAACAAGATTTAGTAAAATACTCGAAAAATTAATAAACATCCGTCTATCATCATTCATTAAGGAAAATTCAATTTTGAATTTACAACAGTTTGGTTTCCAGAAAAATAAAGGAACTTTTGATCCTCTTCTCCCAGTCACGCGTTTCATAAATACAGGACTTGACAAGGGTGACTATGTTGCTGCCATTTTTGTGGATCTGAAAAAGGCGTTTGATACGGTGGATCATGAGCATTTACTTCGTAAACTCGAATTATATGGCATTCACGGGAAACCAAATCAACTTTCTAGGAATGACTTAAAAGGAAGATCGCAGAAAACAGTAGTCAATAATGTTTTGAGCAACTTGGCACCTATGAAGTCAGGCGTTTCCCAAGGCTCCATACTTGGCCCTACCTTATTCTTGTTTTACACTAAAAATTTAAATGCATGTGGACTAAAGGGACACTATGCACTATATGCTGATGACACAGTTTTACTTTACTCGGGATGCAAAAAAGTTTACTTAGAGAATACCATTAATGAGGATCTAAGTACATATCATTCGTGGTTAAGTAATAATAAGCTAGCGCTAAATACTTCTAAGACCAAATACATTATTTTCAAACAGAAGAACAAGGAAGACATTAACATTGATATAAGAATTAATAGCACGGAACTAGAGAGAGTAGCGGAATTCAAATATCTTGGACTCATCATCGAATAACGATTAACATAGCTGTCGCATATAAACAACTTAAGAAGACAATTAGCTCCTGTTATTGGATTACTGAGAAGATATGAAGGATTTCCAAGCAATATCAAGCAGATGGTGCTAAATGCATTCGTTCTGTCGGAACTACATTACGGAGTAGTAATCTGGAGCCAGTCATCAAAGCAACATCTTAATATCATCTCCAGGTTGCTTACCAAGGCTTATAAAAATATGCTAAATCTACCAAAACGTACACCAACCAGATTCGTGTACCAATCAGCGAAAGAATTAACATTTACTGAAATCGTTGAAGCAGAGAAAGCCAAGTTTATTTTTAAATGCTTGAATTCAAATTCGTCGTCACATATTCAATTTATAAAAGTATCGCAGAAAAATCACTACAATACTAGGAACGCAAATCAATTCATAATACTGTTACATGTACAAATAATTCTGCGAGCTACTGTCACAATTGTTTTCACAGCCATTAAGAATATCATGATCAACAAAAGAATGTACTCGAAAGCGAAAGAATCCACCAAGCATGATCAACATCTGAGAGCGAGTCACTGCTCCATTCATTCACGAAAGTTCCCGCTAATTCACCAATGTACGAGAACTAGGTTGAATGACTACAGATCCTATATGAAGGCAAGCTGATTGAATGGGGGGAATCAGTCATTACAACCGCAATAGAAAACTGCGATACGCGAAGTACAGGAGATATTGATTGTTTGAGTGTGAAGTGATTTTAAGTAGACAATTGCCATAGAAATTTATGGACAAGTGGAAGGTAGAATTTTAATAGTGAAAATTAAAGTTGTGAAATTGTTAGTGAAGTGATTGTGCATTTTTGACCAGTCAAATAAACTCTTTTAATTTAATTTAAAAGACATTGCGTTTTCACTTTCCCGGAACATTAAAATTATTGGCCGCGAACCAAAAACACGCGACAGTGGTGTCGAAAAGTGAGATTAAAATTTTGAAAGTGAAAAACGTTTAAACAAAAAAAAAGAAAAATGCACAATAGTGAAATCTAACGTGGAAACTGGTGGAAAAATAAATAAAAGCCGAAATAATAACAATAAATAATAACCACGAAGCTATCATTTCAAACTAAATAAATTTACCATGGCGGAGCTTAAGCGAGACGCAAAAACGCCAAATCCAAAGGAACCAGAAAATGCGCTGATTCAAATGTTGATGCAGATGCAGCAAGAGCAGCGACAACAGTCATCCAATTTAACTGTGAAGCTAAATGAACAATCAGCGAAGCTAGACCAACAAGCGTTCGAAATCAAGGCAGACAGAAGCTGGAAAAACAGTCAACCGAAATAAAAGCGGAACTCAGTAGTCTCAACAGCCAAATTAAATGCGTCGAGGAAAAGGTATATCAGGTCGAGGAGAGAATCAACCTTGAGATCAGCCAGGTCGAGGAGAGAATCAACCATGAGATGTAAAAAGTGAAAAAGGAATTGGAAGCAGCAAAGGCAATAGTAACCACCTCACCAACCTCGCTTATAACCGCAGCGCAAAGAACATCCAGAAATGTGCAAGCACCAATATTCGATGGGCAAACGGTCTGGAGTATTTACAAGATCTAGTTTGAAGCTGCCGCAAGGGCAAATCAGTGGAACGAGCAGGAACAAGCAACTGCAATAATTCTTGCTCTAAGGTGCTCAGCTGCCGAACTCTTGCAGACTATCCCCGTTGATTTACACTCAAATCCGGCTGCTATATTGAATGCGCTCGACATGCGTTATGGAGGCACCCATCTGAAGCAAATTTATTGGGCACAGCTACGAAATCGGATGCAGAAGTCTGGCGAAACCTTACAGCAGCTAGCCCTAGACATTGAGCGACTGGCACTTTTGGCTTGTCCAGCGTACGATCAGGAACATCGAGACGACGCAGCAACAGAAGCATTCATCAGCGCCTTAGAAGACCAGGAATTGCAGTAAGCTGTGCGTTTAGCTGAAAAGCAAGCAGTCAAGGATGCATTGGCTTATAGTTTAAATTTTGAGGCAGCGAAAAATGTGACCCGTACCACTGCCCGGGTTCGCAAGGTAGTGGCAGATGATTGCAGGTGTGAGCGCGTGGGAATTGAGCGAGAGCTGCAGGTGAATGGTGCGCCTAGATGCTGGAATTGCGGGGAAAAAGGGCACCTGCAAAGAGACTGCAAGAAGTGAAGAAGACGGAGATATTGTCCAGGGTGGTGGAGATCCAGACCAGATTTTCTGCGACCACATGGAATCACGTTAGATTTGGGCAAACGTGTATTGAAATGGCAGAATGTAGAAGTACTGATGGAGGATCCCAGCGTCCAAATTCCCAAGACGAATGTAGTGGTATGTACTGACACTGATGTACCGAATTCTTCCGAAAGCATTGTGCAGCTATTCAAACGAGCCTCTGATCTGGTCTTCAAGTACAGTGACATCTTCTCAACAAGCTCGGATGACTAAGGCCGAACGAGTATGGTAACTCACGTCATAGATACACAGGGAGCCAAGCCGATCCGACAAGCACCGAGACGTCTCCCTATAGCCAAACAAGGAGAAGTGAGCACGCTGATCTCGGACATGGAAAAACAAGGCGTAATTGAACCTTCTGTCAGTCCATGGGCCGCGCCTGTAGTTCTAGTAAAGAAAAAGGATGGTAGCACTCGTTTTTATGTCGACTATAGGCAGCTTAACGACGTCACCAAGAAAGATAGTTACCCGCTCCCATGCATCGATGACATCATGGACACTTTAGCCGACGCAAAATGGTTTTCTACACTCGATCTCGAGAGTGGCTTCTGGCAGGTAGAAATCGACAAGAAGGACCGAGAGAAGACCGCATTTTCAGTTGGGACCGGATTGTGGCAATTTGTGGTGATGCCGTTTGAGCTTTGCAATGCTCCAGCCACTTTCGAACGCTTAGAGGAGTACGTGCTAAGTGGCTCCACCTGGAAAACATGCTTGGTGTACCTAGATGACATCATCGTCATCGGGAGAACGTTCGAAGAGCATGTGCGGAACTTAGAAGAGGTTTTCTCCCGATTGCGACAGGCGAATTTGAAACTTAGTTCCGACAAGTGTACCCTTTTCGCAGCTGAAGTAAAATACCTGGGACACGTCGTATCAGCAGAAGGGGTCAAAACAGACACTGAGAAAATTGAAGCCGTGAAAAGCTGGCCAACACCAAACAACAAGCGCCAACTACGAAGTTTCCTGGGTCTGGCAACCAACTATCGAAGATTCGTCAAAGACTTTGCCAAAATAGCTAAGTGTCTCCATCAGCTAACCGAGAAAAATCGTCCGTATGTCTGGAATGAACAATGCCAGACAGCCTTTGAGACCCTGAAGGAAAAGCTGTGTGAATCACCCGTGCTGGCATATCCTAAGCCCGGAAACATGTTTGTAGTTGACACCGATGAGAGCAACGGCGGTATTGGAACTGTACTCTCCCAGCAGATCGATGGCGAAGAAAGAGTCCTCTCGTATTGCAGTTGAGTTCTTTCAAAAAGTGAGAGGAACTACTGCGTGACCAGGAAGGAGCTATTGGCTATAATAGAGGCCACCAAGCAGTTCTACAAGTACCTATATGGCCAGAAATTTGTTCTTCGAACGAACCATGCATCACTGAGATGGCTGCTCAACTTCAAAAACCCCGAGGGACAAGTTGCGAGATGGATCGAAAGATTGCAGTCATACGACTACGAAATTGTTCATCGAAAGGGCGGAGTTCATGGAAATGCTGACGCCCTATCTCGTCGCCCATGTCCAGCTAACTGCAAGCATTGCCGACGGATTGAGGAAAACGAACCGCCCGTTGATCTGCGATTGATAACGGCCGAATTCGATGAAGATGGGTCAGAGGAGATTCGAAATGCCCAGTTAGCCGATGAAGACATCGGACCATTGCTCGTATGGAAGGAGACAACTGGGCGGCCTGAGTGGAAGGACGTTTTAATGCATGGCACAACCCTGAAAATCTATTGGGCACAATGGAACTCCCTTCAGGTGGAGGATGGCATACTCAAGCGGAAATGGGAAACGGCGGATGGCAGCTCCTATAGGATCCAAACCATACTACCCAAAAGCCGAATCCACGATGTGGTTAAGGAAATGCATGAAGGATCCTCGGCAGGCCACCTTGGTGTTAACAAGTTCTTAGCGAAATTGCGGGAAACGTTCTACTGGCTCCACGCTCGAGAAAACGTAGAGGACTGGTGCCGCAGATGCACAATTTGCACTTCCGTCAAAGGCCCAAAGCGATGACTGAGAAGACAAATGCAAACCTATAACGTGGGGGTACCGTTTGAAAGGATTGCTGTTGACATCGCAGGTCCCTTTCCTGAATCTGAATGGGGAAATCGATATACGCTGGTTGTAGCCGATTATTTCAGCAAGTGGCCCGAGGTCTACCCCATTCCCAGCCAAGAAGCAACTACTGTAGCTGAACAGCTAGTGTTAAATTGGGTCAGTAGGTACGGTGTACCTTGCGAACTACATTCGGATCAAGGCCGAAACTTTGAGTCACTAGTTTTTGGCGAAATGTGCGAGCTGCTGGGAATACGGAAAACGAGGACAACACCGCTGCATCCCCAATCCGATGGAATGGTTGAACGTTTCAACGGTACGCTCAATAAACACCTGGCCAAAATGGTTGATGAGAACCAAAAGGACTGGGACCGACATATTCCACTATTTTTGATGGCGTACAGAGCTGCCGAACATGCATCGACGGGCCAAGCCCCATCCAAAGTCATTTTTGGAAAGACTTTGCGTCTGCCAGCCGATATAAAGTTCGGAACACCCCCTGAGAAACCCAAAACCATCTCGGAGTACGCAAGTGATCTAAGACAACGGTTGAACCAGATACATCGGACAGTGCGAAAACACCTCGAATCGGCTACTGACCGCATGAAGACCAGGTATGATCTAAAGGCTAATTCTACTGGCTTCCAGCAAGATGACTTGGTGTGGCTATATAACCCGCAACGGCGAAAGTGTAGGTCTCCAAAGTTGCAACATGATTGGGAGGGACCATACCCAGTTACAAAGCGAATCAACGACGTCATATACTGAATACAGGAACATCGTAAACCGAGAGCCAAAATGAAAATCGTGCATCTGGACCGTCTTGCCCCATATTACATCCAGGGAGAATTGACTACAACTGGCGACACATCTTTTTGGGGCGAAAAGAACTGAGGTGGGGGCAGTGTTACATGTACAAAGAATTCTGCGAGCTACTGGTGCAATTGTTTTCACAACCATTAAGAACATCATGATCAACATAAGAATGTGCTCGAAAGCGAAAGAATCCACCAAGCATGATCAACATCTGAGAGTGAGTCACTGCTCCATTCATTCACGAAAGTTCCCGCTAATTCGCCAATGTATGAGAACTGGGTTGAATGACTACAGACCCTATATAAAGGCGAGCTGAATGAATGGGGGGAATCAGTCATTACAACCGCGATAGAAAACTGCGATACGCGAAGTACAGGCGATACTAATTGTTTGAGTGTGAAGTGATTTTAAGTAGACAATTGCCATAGAAATTTATGGACAAGTGGAAGGTAGAATTTTAATAGTGAATATTAAAGTTGGGAAATTGTTAGTGAAGTGATTGTGCATTTTTGACCAATCAAATAAACTCTTTTAATTTAATTTAAAAGATATTGCGTTTTCACTTTCCCGGAACATTAAAATTATTGGCCGCGAACCAAAAACACGCGACAATACGTTTTGCAAGAACGGATCGTCTAAAGAATGATGCCTTGCGTATATACAACAATCTCACAGATTCAGTTGAGGATGCAAACTCACTTATAGTTTTTAAAAAAAGGCTTAAAGAATATTTATTTGACAACGATTGAATCGCAGTGCATATTACAAAGTTTACAAAGTTTTTTTTATCTCTAAGAGCTGATCACGAAATGGACAAAATGAGATTAATAGGATAAATTCACATGATTTGTGTGCCCCCTTATACCGATGGTCTAATCATTGTCTGGGTGGCACACCTGAAGAAACGACGAAATGTGAAGTGCAGGTCGCACGAGCGTTGTGCGACGAAGAAAGTGTGATGGAGGGAGTGGAAGGGAATGGAAGTATTAAAAAAAAAATACATCGCCTTTCACTCATTTTTTGCGTGCAAAAAATGGGAAAGCTGCAGTGGGACCTTTACATGGGGACGGGAGAACTTGCTCTGGATAGTGCGGTTGCGGTAATGCTTAAGTCGGCTGATAAATGGAACAAGGTGGAAGATTATGATCGGGCAGTCCTAAAAGATTGAAGGGACTCACAGCAGCCGGGGATGGGGGACCGTATGTCTTGCAGCTTGTCTTCCCCTCTATCCTCCCACAAGAACAGGGATACCCCAGCTTGCAGGTGCCTCTCGCGGTAACAAAACGAGATTCAGCCCGAAATAATGTGTCAGACGGTTCTAAGCTGGGTTCTCGGGTTAACAGGAGAGGTGCTTAGTGGGTAGTCCAGTCGCTTTCAAGTATAGGAGTTCTACAGACATTCACCTTCTAGGCACAAAAAATAAATTCTGTAGTTTTGAAATAAAAAGCTTGGAGCTTATTTTTAACATTATGACTAATTGCGTTAAATTTAATATTAACGCTCAATTTGCTTAGGCAACTTTAAAATGTTCCAATGATTTGTAACAGACTATGGGTTTTCAACACTAGTAATGTATTTAAGCGCGAAAACTCATGCAAATATTTGGTTGTATCTTTTAGTACTGAATCAAGTGTAGCAAAATGATTGTGAAACCGTTTATATACAGTGTGATATTCTTCATTCTTTGCTGCTTTTGTGTAGCACAATCAAAACCGGTAAGTCTTTCATAAATTTAAAATATAGTTTTCATATATATGTAACTATTGAAATCTAATTAGTACTACTAACATATTGGATTAAGCACATAGAATAGATACATATCGAAGGTAAGCTGCACATCGTATCCAAATTCGCAATGCTGCAACAGGTACCATCAATCGCTATTATATTTTCATACCATAAAATTATATGGGACCATACTGCCTCGCGTAATACAAGGCCTCCCGGCTAGTTATTCGAACGTTTGCTTGTATGTGTATCTATTCTATAGTTGAGTATAAGACAACGGATATCCTTAGGTTCAAAAAATGGTTGAGGCTTTTAAGAGTTTTCAAGATTAACACTGCAGCAATAAATTTGTATATTCTGAGAATAAAATGACTCAATGGAGACTAGAAAATATGACTGTGTCGCCAGCTTAAGCGAAATTCCAAAACATCAATGCTGAATAAGTAACGTTTGCGCCACAAGTTCAAATTAAATCAAAGCGTATTTCACATCAAATAAAACCATCATAACGTTCCTCTCAAACAAATTAGGTCTGAAATTATTTACTGTAATTTAATGATCCAAAAAAAATAAATTGTAAATTTATAACTCAATTAAAGAATTCAGTTTAATCTCTCTCTTCATAATTTTACGCTACTAGGTAACGCAAAACCATACTAGTGAGAAGTCTTTTCAGCTTCTAAAATTTTGCATAATAATCACTTTTTCAGGAATGTTCGCTTTGCCTTGGTTCGGGAGAGACGGACGCACATCGGATTCATAAAAAAGACATCCCAAAAGAAGTTCTCCATTATATCTATAAAAAGGACGAGTGAGTTTGTTTATGTCAGTTTCAAACTCATTTTAACGTTATAGCTGACTTTGTTTGCAGCGATCTGCAGGATTGGCATATTCTTTGTGCTTCGGCACGACCTAATCGAGCAGGACCTACATATGAAGTTGAATTTTTTGATGGTCAATATTCTCGTGTCGCTGTTGCGGATATTGTCCCGGGAGGAAAAGTTGTAGTCTTCATTGGACCGGCAGAAGAGAGAACTGGTTAAAGTTTTGAATGGCATAAATCTTGAATATAATCATAAAAATTTTATCATGTTTTTTTAATTATTATTCCCTTAAAAAATCAGTTTTGATTGAAGTCATGTTATGAAAGTGAATTTAACCTTACTTTGGCATTAGTTACCAGTTGTTTGAACAAAAGGCATATGGTATAATCTATTAGGGTTGGTCTCCGAAAGAAATATCCAGGAGAATATGACTCGTCGGTGGCAAAGTTATTTTATCCGCAATATGTTGATGATTCGCTCCAATAAAGAACATCAAAAAAAAATTTCAAAAGATAGCTCGGTGAATAAAAGCACTGATCATATTAATCAAAAAGTCATCATTCTTGGCGAGGTTGTTAAGAATGAGGTAGCTTTAACTGTCCATGAAAGTAACCTGGAAAATAAAGAAAAACACCAAGAATTTGTTAAGGAATAGCACAAACTCCCAATCATAATAGTAGAAATCGGTTAAAAACAAGCTATCGCAATATGAGACCGGTTGTCTAGCGCAGCCTGGTAAGGTTACTAGATGGATCATGTCACCACATTACCTTTAAGGTACTCCGTTTATGGTACCTTGGTCATGATTTCTCTCAACAGAAGATAGAAATTGGGCACCACAAGCTCATCTTATGCTCCTGAAATCGTCGAATGAGTTTAAGACCCACCGGACTACGTCACTAGCCGATTTTCTGTGTACCTGATCAGAATTTGATTTAAAATTACTGCTTAGCTCGTTACAAAGCTATATTCTATCAAAAAACAAAGGAAAATTGAGTTCTTTTTATGAATTTTAGTACCCCTTTTATCACCTTCATGTTAAATCTGTTCCCAAATGCCAGAGTCTTTCACTGAAACTCGTATCGTTCACTCAAGCTGTGTTCAAACCAACTGTAAAAAAAATAAAAAATCGCAAAACATTTCAATTTAATTTTTATTGTTTTCTAGTTATTTGATTCTCTGAAACTTAACACACTCGAATTAACTACTGACAACTTAGGCTTACAGTGCAGACAGGGACTCCCAGTGATTTCGTTCCAGCTACTCGTCAAAATGCTCACCAACACTTTTCCAAAATTTGCTGCTTTGTATCATTTTTCCTTCAATCGCAGGCTCGGTTCAACAGTTCCTATCACTCAAACTTCAGTTTCAACTTTTCCCTTGTGTTAATTTTCAAATCACTTCACAAATTGTCCCAGTAAGCAACTCTATCAACAGTTTTTAAGTAGTGTAGCTTTTCAATCATTAATAACGTTTCGTTTTGATTCTTAAATGGGTAGTAGCTTTAAATCTGAACTTTACCAAATCCTTCTGGTCCAGAGGTGTAAAACCAACTTCTCGTTAATCTACACTAACACGTCATTAAGTTTTTCCTCCAGGACATGTAATCATTGAAGTATTATTCAACGCCCGCTGATGTCATTCTCAATATTTTTCGAGACGTGGCTCCAAGTAATGTGTCAAACGGTTCCAGGCTGGGTTCTCAGGTTGACAGGGGAGGTGTTTAGTAGATAGTCTAGTTGCCTTCTTGCGAGCATGGGAGTCCCACACTCTGCGCATAAATGGCATTCACCTCCCTACCACAAAAAAAAATAAAAATATTTTGCGATGACCATTGAATACCAACCCCTTCACCATCGAATACCAATCACTAATCTGTGACTTGCAACAGTTTTTGCCTTTAACGTAACAATGTTTTGCAATCGTTAGAATCGTTCGAAAAGTTTACCAGGACTTCGGTAAGTCCTACTGCCAACTAACTTGCTTCGATCATTTTTTCATTTTCATTTCATCGAACGCTATATACCAAACTTTCTGGATTACTTTATGGGTAGCATTCTGAACATCGCTGCCACCACATTTTATAAGTTCCACTGGGATCTCATTAATGGACGGCGCTTTACGAGTATTATCCTTTTGGGCTTTCATCCAGAGCTACTGTGGCTAATGAAAGTTCTCCGGGAACATCTACAGCCTCCGATGTTCTGGAGCTTTGTGGAGATTAACAAAGGCCTTTAAATATGATGCCCATCTTTCCTTAGTCTTCTTTTCACCAGCGATGATGTTTCCAATGTCATCATTGCAGAACATGGTTTTTGCCTGATAGCTTCGTTTCAGACATTTTGCTACTTTGTATTCTTGCCTTTTTCGATGCTTGCGAGGCTTACACCGATACTTCTTCATTGGTTGTCACGGTATTTTCTTTTCTTAATGCTAGTTATATTAATCGCTACTCTTCTGAGATATCCAATATGTTCTCTCTTTGGGTTTTGCTAACTCAAAATTTTTGTATGCCTGATTTTCTTTTATCCAACGCATCCTGACACTCAGCATTGAACCAATCATTTCTTTTACGCTAGGCTTGATGTCTGGTTCTCTGTTCTGCCACGGTTACAAATGTCACTTCCCCTTCCACCAACATTTCTTTGCATGTTTTCAGCGATGTCTGATAGGATGAAAGCCCACTGGATATCGAGGGACTCCGTGAATTTTTTCGCCACACATACCGTTTGGAATCTGTCAATATGAAATTTCTGTAGAGGACTCTTATTTGCCAAGTAAACCTTTCACATATGACACCGGTGGGGTGATTTGATCATGTATGGATCCAGGTTAGAATTTGCTCCTCGGTATGTACGGACATCAAGAACGCTCGACATTGGATAAGTTCAAAAACATTTCTGTAACAATTTAAGCTATTAGATGAACACTACTGTGGTCGGAATTGATTAAAATTCAATAAGCTTCACCCTTACGGATCGCAAATAATCAAGTTTTAAATACAACAAGATGTTACAAATGCATTTCAGTTGGTATTGCCCACCATCTTTAGCGCTAGACGCGAAACTTCTAGTGAAACAATTATAACGAAAGTAAAGACATTAGTTAAGAACAGTTAATTTTAATGTTAATAATGTAGTCAGATTGAATGAAATATAAATCGCCGGACTATCGTCAATCTAACATAAAAGTTCTGTTATAATTCTGCGAGCTACTGTCGTAATTGTTTTCGCAACATCATGATCAATAAACGAATGTACTCGAAAGCACAAGAATCCACCAAGCATGATCAACATCTGAAAGTGACGCCACAGCGCCATTCAGAATTGCTCGAATATTCCAGGTAGTTCGCCAATGTACGAGAAACGGATTAAATGACTAGAGACCCTATATAAAGCCGAGATGAATGAATGGAGGAGATAGTTAAACCACTATAGTAAAACTGTGATAGAGTGGAGCGTGAAGAAAAGGCGATATTGATTGTGTAATAGTGAAGTGATTTTCGTTGATAGTTAAGACAGTTGAAATATAAAGTTGATGGACACTAAAAATTAGATTTAAATGCGATTTGTGAAATAGTGAAATTCATGATTGTGCATTCTTTGTAAATAAACTCTTTTAACTTAATTTAAAAGACAGTGCGTTTTCACTTTCCCGGAACATTAAAAATTATTGGCCGCGAACCATTACACGCGACAGTGGTGTTGAGAAGTGAGCTAAAAAATTTCGAAAGTGAAAACTTTCAAACATTGTTAAAGTGCACAGAAGTGAAATTTAACGTGGAAACTGAAAAAAAGAGCCGAAATCATTAAAAAAATGCCACGAAGCCTGAACCTAAAAATTAATGAATTGACCATGTCGGAGCTTAAGGAAGAGTTGGAACAGAAAAACCTGGCTAAGCAAGGTATAAAGGCTACACTGATTGTACGCTTGCGTGACGCGATTGAATTAAGGATGCATTGGCTTATAATCTGTACTTTGAGGCAGCGAAAAATGTGACTCATACCACTGCCCGGGTTCGCGAGGTAGTGACAGACGAGTGCAGGTGTGAGCACGTGGAAAATGCGCGAGAGCCATAGGTAAATTGTGCGTCTAGATGCCGGAATTGTGCAGAGAGGTAAAACCTTCAAAGAGATCGCAAGAAGCAAAGAAAACGGAGCTATTGTCCCGGTAGTGTAGCTAGGAGAAGATCGGGACCGAATCAGGAGCCCAGAATGGAAGCCCTTCAAACTCAGAGGTCGGAAAACATGTAAGAGCCAACTTTGTGTGGCAGAGGTTGGCTAGGAAGACCGATGTCTCCAGCATCACCATCAGCGTGTCAAGACTACATCGTGGAGAAGTGGACTCATGCCTTTCGAGTCAAGTTGACGGAGAACAATGCACCATAACAATCGGCACTGATGCAACCCGACTGATTATCCGAACAGACCTACTGGGGCAACAACTACTTCAAAACGGCTGAATTTTCTCACTACGGACAGCTACGGGAGGAACTGGACCAGTCCATGGAGAGGTCAACCACCAGATACAGTTGGGAGACCTTGCGTTCCGACATAATTTTCTGACCACGAACATTATGGATGACTGCATTCTCGGAATGGATTTTCTGCGACCACATAGGATCACGTTGGATTTGGGCAAACGGGCATTGAAATGGCAGAATGTCAAAGTATTAATGAAAGATCCCAGCGTCCGAATCCCCAAGATGCATGTAGTAGTATGTACCGACACTGATGTACCGAATTCTTCCGAAAGCATTGTATGGGCCAAGCTTGATGGTGACACTGGAGAACACCGATCTTATCTGATAGAGCCAACGAAGACATCCATTAATTGCAGGACGAAGCCTTGTAAGATCTTTAAGGAAAGAGTTCGTGCCGGTAAGAGTCCTTAACATCACTGACTCAACCTAGAGCATCAAAAAGGGAGAAGTCATTGGCAGCTACCAGCCTGTTTCCACCATCATCTCTTTGGAAGCCACTCATGACCATCATTGGTGAAGGAGGTAAGACGCAGACAAAGCCCGGGAATCCACGTCTGCAATATTGAAGCAGGTCAAATGGCCAGTGCAGCTATTCAAGCGTGCCTCTGATCTGGCAACCAAGTACAGTGACATCTTCTCAACAACCCCGAAGGACCAAGGCCGAACGAGTATGGTAACTCACGTCATAGATACACAGGGAGCCAAGCTAATTTTACAAGCACCGAAACGTCTTCCTATAGCCAAACAAAGAGAAGTGAGCGCACCGATCTCGAACATGGAAAAACAAAGTGTTATCGAACCTTCTGTCAGTCCATGGGGCAGTAGTTCTTGTAAAGGAGTAGCACTCGTTTTTGTGTCGACTATAGGCACCTTAATGACGTCACTAAGAAAGATAGTTATCCAGTTCCACGCATCGATGACATCATCATTTAGCCGACATATAATAGTTTTCTACACTCGATCTCAAGAGTGGCTACTGGCAGGTAGAAATCGACATGAACGACCGAGAGAATACGGCATTTTCAGTTGGGACCGGATTGTGGCAATTTGTGGCGATACCATTTGGGCTTTGCAATTCTCCAGCCATTTTTGAACGCCTGATGGAATACGTGCTACGAAGCCTGACCTGGAAAACCTGCTTGGTGTACCTACATGACATCATTGTTATCAGGAGAACGTTCGAAGGTCATGTGCGGAACTTAAAAGAGGTCTTTCCCTGATTGCGACTGGCGTACTTGAAACTTAGTCCCGACAAGTGTACCCTTTTTGCAACTGAAGTAAAATACCTGGAACACATCGTATCAGCAGTAGGGATCAAAACAGACTCTAGGAAAATTTAAGCCGTGGAAAGCTGGCCAACACCAAACAACAAGCGCCAACTACGAAGTTTTCTGGGTCTGGCGACCTATTATCGAAGATTCGTCAAAGACATTGCCAAAATAGCTAAGTGTTTCCATCAGCTAACCGAGAAAAATCGTCCGTATGTCTGGAATGAACAATGCCAGGCAGACTTTGAGACCTTCATGGAGAAGCTGTGTGAATCACCCGTGCTGGCATATCCAAAGCCCGGAAAAACGTTTGTAGTTGACACATATGTGAGCAATGCTGGGATTAGAGCTGTACTCTCCCAGCAGATTGATGGCAAAGAAAGAGTCCTCTCGTATTACAGCCGAGTTCTCTCAAAAAGTGAGAGGAACTACTGCGTAACTGGGAAGGAGCTATTGGCTATAATAGAGGCCACCAAGCAGTTCCACAAGTACCTATATGGCCAGAAATTTGTTCTTCAAACAGAACATGCATCACTGAGATGGCTACTTAACTTCAGAAATCCCGAGGGACAAGTTGCGAGATGGATTGAAAAATTGCAGTCATACGACTGCAAAGTTGTTCATCGGAAGGGTGGAGCTCATGGAAATGCTGACGCCCTTTCTTTTCGTCCATGTCTCGTTAACTGCAAGTACTGCCGATGGATGGAATTCGATGAAGGTTGGTAATCGGAGGAAACTCAAAATGCCCAGTTAGCTGATGAAGACACCGGACCATTGCTCGTATGGAAGGAGACAACTGGGCGACCTAAGTGGAAGTACGCTTCAATGCACGGCGCTATTGGGCACAATGAAACTCCCTTCAGGTGGAGGGTGGCGTACTCAAGCGGATATGGAAAACAAAGGATGGCAGCTCCTATAGGATGCAAACTTTACTTCCCAAAAGCCGAATCCACGATGTGGTTGAGGAAATGCACGAAGGATCCTCGGGAGGCCACGTTGGTGTTAACAAGACCTTAGCCAAATTGCGGAAAAGGTTCTACGGGCTCGACGCTTGAGAAGACTTAGACGACTGCTGGAGTAGACGCACAATTTGAGCTGAAAGGTTGACATCGCAGGATCCTATCCTAAATCGAATTTGGGATATTGATACACGCTGGCTGTGGCAAATTATTTCAGCAAGTGGCCCGAGGTCTACCCCATTCCCGACCAGGAAGCAACCACTGTAGCCGAACACCTAGTGTTAAATTGGGTCAGTAGGTATGCCGTACCTTGTGAACTACTTTCGTATCAAGGCCGAAACTTTAAGTCACTAGTTTTTGGCGAAACTTGCAAGCTGCTAAAAATACGGAAAGCGAGGACAACACCGCTGCATCCCCAATCCGATGGGATGGTCGAACGTTTCAACGGGACACTCAGTAAGCACCTGGCCAAAGTGGTTGACGAAAACCAAAGGGACTGAGGCCGGTACATCCCATTATTCTTGATGGTGTATAGAGCTGCCGAACACGCATCGACGGGATAAGCGCCAACCAAAGTCATTTTTGGAAAGACTATTCGTCTGCGAGCTGATATGAAAGGTCGGAGCACCCCCTGAGGAATCCCAAACGATCTTGTAGAACGCGAGTGAGCAGATGAACCAGATACACCTCAAATCGGCTGCTGACCGCATGAAGACCAGCTATGATCTAAAGGCAAACTCTACTGACTTACAGCAAGATGACTTAGTGTGGCTATATAACCCACAACGGCGGTAGGGTAGGTCTCAAAAGTTGGAACATAGTTGGGAGGGACCATACCGAGCTGCAAAGCGAACCAATGACGTCATATATCGCACCGTAAGTCGAGAGCTAAAATGAAAATCATGCACCTGGACCGTCTCGTCCCCTATTACATCCAGGGAGGTTTAATTGGTGACAAATCCTTTCGGGGCGAAAAGAACTGCAGTGGGGGCAGTGTTATATGTCCAAACAATTCTGCGAGCTACTGTTGCAATTGTTGTCGCAGCTATTAATAACATCATTATCAATAAACGAGTGTGCTCGAAAGCACAAGAATCGATCAAGTAGATTCATGATCAATATCTGAAAGTGACGTCACTGCGGCTATTCAAAATTGCTCGAATATTCTAGGTAGTTTTTGTCAGAACATTTACCAATGTACGAGAAATGGATTGAAGGACTGGAGACCCTTTATAAAGCCGAGCTGAATGAATGGGAGGAAGTAGTAAAACCGAGATAGTTAGAACAGCGATAACAAGGGAGCGCGAATTGAAGGCAATATTGATTGATATTGAAGTGATTTTCATGATTGGAATATAAATTGATAGACAAGTGAAAAATGATAACATTTTAATTTTTTTGTAAAATAGTAAAATTAATGATATTGCATTCTTAGTAAATAACCTCTTTTAGACAATGCGTTTTCACTTTCCTGGAAGATGTTAAATTATCGGCGGCGAACCATGACGCGCGACAATATATATATATATATATATATATATATATATATATATATATATATATATATATATATATATGTATATATATATATATATATATATATATATATATATATATGTATATATATATATACATATATATATATATGTATATATATATATATATATATATATATATATATATATATATATATATATATATATATATATATATATTGTTACAATTGCGATAAGAAATTTATGGACAAGTGTTAGATTTTTCATAGTGAAAATTAAAAGTAGTGAAAGTGTTAAACCGATTATTGTGGACTTTTGTAATTAAATAAACTCTTTTAACTTAAATTAAGAGACATTGCGTTTTCACTTTCGCGGAACGTTAAAATTATTGGCCGCGAACCAAAACACGCGACAATATATATATATATATATATATATATATATATATATATATATATATATATATATATATATATGAATAATAAGTAACCGGACTGACCTCTGGAAATTTTTTATTGACAAAATATGGCCAGGTGGCACAAACTCTTTGTGAACAACGCCTTTCACGTCAAAGAAAGCAATGAGCATCGACTTCACCTTTGATTTGCTCATGTGCGCTTTTTTCGGTCGTGGTGACGCCGGTGTGTGCCACTCCGAACCCTGCCGCTTCATCTCAGGTTCGTATTCGAAAACCCACGTCTCGTCTCCTGTCATAACGTGTTTAAAAAGCTCTGGCTCGGTTGCTCGATCGTACGCTCCATTTGCACTCCGACCTGAATACGCACTCCGCTCTCGCTTGATGCTATCTCTCCAAGGGCTTGGAGGCAACTGCTGCAACCCGGTTCCCTTTACCTAGACCCCCACCACCACTACAGCACCAGATATCGGTTAGCAGACGCTTTGACGGCGCGGGGCAGGTTCACTTCGGTTACTTATTATACTGACCCTGTATATAATATATATATATATATATATATATATATATATATATATATATATATATATATATATATATATATATATACATATATAAAAAGTGCTCAAAAATGGAATTAATTAAACAAAATACACCTTATTGATAGTCTGTAGTTTAAGCACTTATTTAGGGTTTTGTAAAATAATTTCACAAAACCCTACTAAAATCGCGTCCTGTCTGTCTGTCCGTCCATCCGTCCGTATGTCACAGCATTTTTCTCCGCAAACTACTTAAGCTAGAAGCATCAAATTTTGCATGCGAGTGGTGTAAGGTTGATTAAAATCGAATGATATATACGGAAGTTATAGCCATTTGAAATTTCTCCAATCACAACAACAATAACACATGTATATTTAAATACAACACACAACATTTTAGTACATTTTCCCTCCTTCTGCACTCCTCGAAGCAAAACTTGTTAGTTTAAGGCCTGTTTTGAGAAGTCCTCTTGAAGTCCTTTTATTTGATACCCATATTGCCTACATTTGGTAAAATTGTTTTTCCAGGAGCCACTCGCCTATATGGGGAGACCGCGCTTAAACACATTCAAATTATATTCATAGTGAAACTTTCAGGAGATCATCACTTTGCAACTACTAACGAAATTTTATGTTTCTAGCTTATGTGGCTTGCGAGGAAAATTGCTTTAATACACGGACCATTGGACGAACGAACCGACAGGTCACAACTTTAGTAGGGTTTTGTAAAAGTATTTTACAAAACCCTAAAAAGTAATCTCTGGCTTTTTCAAAATAATGGAATGTTAATTCAAAAACAACAATAATTGAATTGTTTTTTTTTTGTGCGTTACTCCGTGACTTTGTTTGCATAAAAACATTCGAAAATATACTAAACAAGTTGTGTAGACGAACATGCACTCATATCAGAAGGGTTTTGTACTCAATTTCTTAGAAATGCAGTCGCCAGAAACGAATAAACTGAAGAAATATGTCAAAGAGATGTGAACGTTTAAAAGAATATCCAATTTTTAAATAAGAATAAAAATTACAAAGGCTTCCTTTTTCGACTATATTTGTTTTTATTGTGTATATATGCGCATTTTGACCGCAACATACGGTCATCCTCAATACACTACTTCCTACCTATCTTAACCTACCTTTATATACTAGAGGGTTTTTAGAAAACGAATTACATTCTTTACACAATATGATTTTCATGTTCTAATATTCATGACTTAATCCCTATTGCCTAATTAGATTTATGAGTTTTGAATCATTATTACCTAGGTCGGTGTTCATTTTTGAATTTGCCGGTACTTTTCTAATCTGTATGCTTTCGCTGCTATCAAGTTTTTGCCATTTATCGGCCATCAAAGATATTTTGACTACTTCAACGTAGTTCATTGTTATTTCGTGGCCGTTTTTAACTATATGCTCTGTCACTGATGATTTAAAATTTGTTCTATTTGTATTCTTCGCTGCCACAGCTTCTTTGTAGTGATTCTCGCATCGAGCTACCACTAAATATTTCGTTTGACCAATATTAATTATACCACATTCTTGACACGTCACCATGTACACTCCGCATTTTTCTTCCTTAGTTTTTATATCCTTTACGTTGGTCAGCTGCACTCCTAGTTTATTCATTCTGCTTGTACATATTGCCTCTAGTTGGTGTTTCTTCAGAACAGGTGCCAATGTCAATAAAGTTGATAGTTCGTTTTTATATAGCTGTTTCTTCTTTTTGTTGATGATGTTCGTAATTATTCGGCGATCGAATCCGTTCAGTTCTGCTGTTTCCATGATGTAAAGCTTTTCCCTCCTATACCGCTCGTCAGATAAAGGCAACTTTTCGAGACGATTAATCATACTCCTGTATGCTGCAAGTTTTTGAGGATATGTTTGAGCGGATGTGGCTGAAATCGTCCCTTGAGTGCTTGTTGGCTTCCTATATATATCGAATTCTAGCTGACTATTGTTTCGAATGATCTGAAACGGTATCACGTCTTCCTTTTCCATTTCCACCTTGAACTGTGTATTATTGTGCACTTTGTTGAGCTACTCAAGTACTTGCGACGCTTTTCCTCTTGGTACCACCGCTATCACATCATTCGCATATCTCCACCAGATCCTTAGCATAAACTGTTGTTCTTTCAATGCTCATCATAAAGATCTCCGCCAACAATGATGACAAAGGGTTACCCATTGCTAATCCTTTGGTAACCTTGTAATACTTGTGCCTGAATGTGAAATAATTTTCGTTCATACACATTCTAGCCAGGTTTCCGTATTGTGCCGCTTTCTTTCTCCCTCTATTGAACTGTCATGTTTTTCGATCCACTTAGTTAATTCATAAATTGCTTGCTTTACTGGCGTACTAGGAAACAACGATTGCACATCGAAAGAAACTAATATCTCGGCTACCTGTACACTTCTTAGTTTGTCAACTAGTTCAAACGAATTTTTTTATTGATCTGTCACCGTACGTATATCCTATTTGATTGCACTCAGTGATGATCCAATTTGCAACCTTATACGTGGGAGAATTCCCATCCGATATTATTTCACGTAGCTCTTCTCCATTTTAATGGGCTTTTGTTGGCACCGTATTCTAAGGAGTGACGGGTTTGGCGTTTTCAGTTTATTGATATCTTCGAAAAAGTAGCTAGCTTCTTTCAGGACCTTATTCACTCGCTTTATACTTTCAGCTAATGGATTCGCTCTAAGTTCATAAAAATTACCACTCTTCAGCTTCTCACGTACGAGGTGGTCATAATAATTCTTCTGCATTATCACCACTTGATTACTTTTATCACATTTCAAATAATAAACATCTTGTTCTTTAATTGTTTTACAATTATTTCTTCCTCCGTATACCGGTCTTTTTCTCTACATAGTTTTTCCAAGCTTCCTTATACGTCTTTTTTATTCTTATTTAAAAATTTTAAAAATTAATCAACGACTATATAGCCCGGAAGAACAAACATCGAATTGAAAATTCAACGTTTTTCTATTTTCGACGGTCGCCATTTTGTTGCAAACCAACAAAAATCACTCAAATCATGAATTCGCAAAAAATTTAATGTTATTGACGTTATTTGAAAATTTCTAGAAGATCAAATCAAAACTGCAGTGACTGATTCAATAGAAAGTAAATAAAATTCCAAAATCATGTGTTATTGTTGTTGTAATTGGAGAAACTTCAAATGGCTATAACTTTCGTGTATATCATTCGATTTTCATCAAACTTATGGAGTTTAAGAATCATTTGTAAAATTAAATATAGAATTTCGTTCAGTTTAAGGGTACCTACACGATTTTATTGGGGAAAATGTGAAACTCGAAGATCATACTATTATTAACAAAGTTTCCTGAATTTTGACTTCTAAGGTATTTGTTGTTGCTGTACTCATAAACACTTACCTCCACAATTTTTTTCAGATTTTTCGGATCTCCAATCACGAGAGGGGAGGCACAAATTTTTCGTGTATTTCTCCTCCTTGTGCGCCCCTCAAAGCAGAAAGTGTCAATTTAAGACTTGTTTTGAAAAGTTCTCATCAAAACCTTTAATCTGATGCCCATATCGGCTACTTTTGATGAATTTTTTTTTTCGGGAACCATTTCCCTATATGGGGAGACCTCCCTTAAATATGTTCCGAAATTTTTTTGTGGCTAAACTTTGAAAGGAGCGCCACCTTACACTTGCATACAAAATTGGATGCGTCTAGCTTAAGTAGCTTGCGAGAAAAAGTGTACAGACTGTTAATAAATTGTGGTTTGTTTCATTATAAATGAATGGTCTGAAATTGTGAAAAAGATTAAAATTTATAAAATGGTCGAAAATTTAAGCAGACAGATTCATCATTTAATGGACAGCGAAAGTCCCGTTTTCAAAAGCATAATCACCATACTATTTTACTTGAGTGTAGTAAAGTGGATATGTATATATCTTTATATAAACTTATATATATATATATATATATATATATATATATGTATATATATATATAAACTTATATATATATAGATATATATATATATGTAAATATATATATATATATATATATATATATATATATATATATATATATGTATATAGATATATATATAGATATATATATATATATATATATATATATATATATATATATATATATATATATATATATATATATATATGTAAAGATTGGTTTATAAATTAATTCAAATTCACTTTATTTTAGTAATTAAATTATTGCGAAAAAGATTTACAATAGATATAAGATGTGAAAGGTTAAACCACGTCCACGCTCTACGGAGGTTGGATACCAACTGTCCGATTCGTAGTATCTCGTTTGACAGTCGTATTTCATTCCACACTCGGTCATCCATATTACTCGTCTGCCTCAGGCGAGTCATCTGCGTCTTGTGGTGGAACGGTGAGGTCGTCATTGTCGTCGAATTCGGCCCATAGTTTCATCCTGTCTACGCTCATATTGGTAACCTTTGGGCCTTCGTGTTCGCCAACCTTCTGTACGCCATAACGATTGAATCCCTTGACTGAAACAACCCGATAGGGACCAAGAAACTTTGGTCTGATCTTCAATCCCGTACCAAACTGCACTCGGTCTATCGCAACCAGGTCCCAAGCTTTGTAGATGGTAGCTTTCTTTCGCTTCTTGCTGAAATTTCTTGAATTTTCATCCTGCATCTTCGCTATAGCCTCTTCCGCCTGCTTGCGTTATTCTGCTCGAGCTTCGTCATACTGTTGGGATATAACTTCCTCTAAAATCTCCATAAGCCGAATGTCCTTTCCAGAATTCATCTTAGTACCGACCATTAATTGAAATGGTGACATTCTTATCGATCGATGATACGTAGAGTTAATAGCTCTCTGAATATTTTTTACATTTTTGAACCGTTCATCAGGTGTGTCAATAGAATACTTCGTAAATGCCGATATGACAACCGCATGAAGACGCTCGATCTGCCCATTTCCCCTAGGCACGCCGGTAGTCACAAGATGCAACTCAATATCGTGGTCGGTGCAATACTTTTTGAAGTTTTGCGATACAAACGCTCCTCCTCGGTTGGAAATTACATGAAGAGGATAGCCAAACGATTCAGCAATTACCTCCATCTTCTGCAGGACTTCATCGCACGCAAGTGTTTTTGTCGGGAAAAGCCAACAAAATTTTGTGAATCCATCGATAACAGCCAAAATATAATGATATCCTTTCTTCGTGTCTTGCATAGGGCCCAGATGATTGATATGGAACGCAACGAGGGGGACATCGCCTTTCGGAATCGGGTACAAAAATCCATCTGCTTTGCCTCATTTTCTATCGGATAAGATGCATCTCACACAACTGGAAATGCAACGTTTAATGTGACGATCTAGATCGGGGATATAGAACTTTTGCAGCATATACTTCATTTTCTGCAAACGAAAATGCCCTTTTTCGTGGACTTCCTGAACTAATGCTGATTTCATTAATTCTGGAACGACAAACAAACTATTATTATTTGAAATTTTACATAAAATACCATGATGCATCGTATAATTTTTGTAAGACTTATCTCTCAGTATTTCGATGATAGGTAGCAACGCCTCGTCACTATGTCGTGCTTCGCTCAATCATTTTAGAAAGTCGTCGTTTTGTATCATCACAACAACCGGGTTGCGGCTTAAGGCATCGACATGTCACATGCCAGTTCCAGCACGGTGCTCCACTTCAAAATCGAACTCTTCAAACAGCATGACCCATCTGGCAACCCGTGTCGCCAAATCCTTCTTTTTCATGGTGCATTTAAACGCTTTACAATCGGTGACAAGTTTGAAGCGCTGTCCAATTAGATAAATCCTAAACTTCTTCAATGCTTCGACGACAGCCAACACCTCGAGTTCGTAGCTTGAATATTTTTTCTCAGGTTCGGTCGTAGACTTGCTCATATAGAAAACAGGATGCATCGAGTTGTCTTCCGCGTCCCTCTGGAGAAGAACCGCTCCATATCCTTGTTTGCTGGCGTCAGTATGTAACTCCGTAGGAATGCCATATTTGAAGATTTTCAGCACAGGATTTGATGTCAACGCATTTTTCAAGTCGTGTCCAGCTTTCAGCTCAAGTTCTCCTAAATCGACGACAGCTCCCTTTTTCGTAAGTTCGGTCAACGGTCGCGCTCGTGTCGCGAAATTCGTAGTAAATTTCCGAAATTATCCGGCAAGACCAAGGAAGCTTTGTAGTTGCTCCAACGTCTTTGGAATTGGGAAATTAATAACGGCTTTTGATTTACCGATCGACGGCTTGACGGTTTTTTTAAAAATTCGATGGCCTAAGTATTCTATTTCTTCCTGCAGGAATCGGCATTTACTCCATTTTATATTCAGTCCATTATCAGCAGCCACTTTTAGGGTTCATTTTAAACTAATTAAGCCTTCTTCAATGGTCCGTGAGGGTACAACGATGTCGTCAATGTAAATTATTACCACGTTTTCGCGAATCAGATCTCGGAATGTATTATTTATAAACTTTTGAAATACGCTGGGCGAATTGCATAATCCAAATGGTACCTTCGTGAACTCATATTGTCCGGTTTGAGTGACAAACGATGTAAATTTGCGACTCTCTTCATCCACCGTCACATGGAAAAAGCCATTTTCAAGATCGAGGGTACTAAAAAATGCAGCATCTCCAATCGATTTGGTCTTCGATCACTGATAGCGGGTATCGATCCTTGTAAATTTTCTTATTGATGGCTCGGTAGTCGATACACAATCTGTGCTTGCCTTCCCTTTTCCTTGCCAGAACCACTTGACTTGCATAATCAGAGACACTTTCGCGTATAACTCCGTTTTTCAACCAAGACTCCACTTATTCGTCGATCATCTTTCGTTCGGGTGGTGAAAATCTTCTTGGCAGACGATAGATCGATTCGTTATCAATTACAGCGATTTTCATACTTATCGGCGATTCTTTCGGTTGTGTCGGTGAATATTTCGAGATAATATTTTTAACTTCAGAACGAACCTTCATGTTGCAAACGTCTGCACTAAACTCTTCTTCGTTCAACGTTTCCGTGTTTATTCGCGCGAGAAAACATTCTATTGGGTTGCATGCTTCATCCATCGTTTCTTTACTATCAGGCTCCACATCGACTTTTGTAACTGTCATTTTACCATTGCAAATTTCCACTATGGCGCTAGTGAGTAGATTCATTCCTATGATGACGTCGGCATTAACACCCATGTTGTCTACTATGTTTTCGAATAAGATACCGTTAATTTTCACATCGACAGTACACAGCCCATGCGTAATGATACTGGAACTGAGACCCGTTAACGTACAACGCGAAGATTCTGATACGTCTCGTGGCTTTATTTTACTGAGGCACGACTTCTTCACAATGCACACGTCGCTGCCAGTATCGATAAGACCGGAAAAAGCCACCTGGCTAATTAATACAGAACAATATGATGGTCCAGATTTTCGTATGCAATTGGTTGCCTTTCCATTCGGGCAATCAGTGCGTTTGTGACCAAATAGATTGCACCCGAAACACTTTGGGCCTTTTGTCTTGTCCGGACAACCATGCCATTTGTGGTCTGACGATCCGCAATTGTAACAGTTTCGTGATTTCTGCATTGCTTCGTTTTTTCCCGTTTTTGGTTTCTTTACGTTGAGGCCGCTTGGAACTTCGGGATCGCTTTTCATTTTTTCGTAGGTTAAGAGTTTTTTTTGGATTCCGCTGTCATTTTCGCGCCGTATAAAATAGTCTTATTCACTTTCGAGTCTTAAATGCCATCGATTAAATACAGAAACACCGAGACATCTTTCACCTGTGCATGACTGCCTATTTCAAGCATTTGGTACAAATATTCACGGTACGATTCATTGTTCCGTTTTTTCTTCTCTCGAAGCCTCTGGTGAACGTCACAACTAGCTATCTTTGCTTTAAACTCTTCGATTAGGGCACTTTTTAATTTGGAAATAGGACACCGGTTTTGCCTCGCAGTCTACGAACATTCGAGCTGCGCCCGACAGCGGTTTTTTAAGGAATACGAATTTCTGAATTTCCGTCCATCTGAACGCGGTTTCATACGCTTCAAATTCGTTCAGATATGCTACCACATTCATATTCTCGCCATGAAATTTGCGAATCACGCTTTCCACATCATGCATGTTAAAATTTGATGCGCGATCGTCGCCGCCTCTCATCGTTTCCAACACGTCCACGCTTGCGTCACTGCGTTGCAGTGACCTACGGTGCCGCGCACTCATTTTGATTATAGCAAAAGCGAAATGTTGGATCACCGTTATCACTAACTGCTTTGTTCTTCTGTCCATTTTTCTTTATTTCGCACGGTACACGCGTATTTAATTACTATTTATTTATCGGTAGCTCTGTTCACAATCCCGGCTAAGCCCCCATGTAAAGATTGGTTTATAGATTAATTCAAATTCACTTGATTTTAGTAATTAAATCATTGCAAAAAAAATTTAAAATAGATGTAAGATGTGAAAGGTTAAACCACGTCCACGCTCTACGGAGGTTGGATACCAACTGCCCGGCTCGTAGTATCTCGTTTGACAGTTGTATTTCATTCCACATATATATTTATATATATGTATATATATATATATATATATATATATATATATATATATATATATATATATATATATATATATATGCATACATATATATGTATATATACGAGGGCTGTTCAATAAGTACCCGTGTTCAACAACGGAGGGTATTCCTGAGGGAAGCTGGTATTATCAACGTGTGCTGCCATCTATCAAACGACGGTAAAATGTTGCAGACTCATTGATAGGTTAGTTTGAATTTGGCAGCCGTTCGAGTAACACGTGTGTTGTGATTTTTGCTAAGGTGAAAAAAGAGCAATATCGTTCAGTAATTCACTTTTTGTTTTTGGATGGAAAAAAATGCGAGGAGACTGGAGACACTTCGGCATCTATGCCTCCAGTTAAATATTGGTTCAACGAATTCAAACGTGGGCAAACATCCGTTTTTATGAAGAGGCACCAGGACGCCCGGCAGACGTCGTTACCGAGGAAATCATTCAAAAAGTCTACGATAGGATTTTCGCTGCGCGAAGTAGCAGATGCCGAACGTGTGTCGACTGGAATGGCAATTAATTTTTTACAGAATAAAATGGTGATGAAAACATTGTTTCTGCGTCGAGTTGTCACCGTTGATGAAACTTAGATTCATCACTACACACCAGAAACTAAGCAGCACTCAAAACAATGGATTTCTCCCGGTGAATCTGCTCCAAAGGAGGCAAAGACGGTTCCATCGGCCAAAAAGGCCATGGCGACAATTTTTTGCGATGTGAACGGCGTCATCCTCAAGGATTTTTTAGAAAAAGGTAGAACGATCACTGGGAAATGCTGCAGTGAGTTATTGGACCGCTTCGATGAAAAATTGAAGGAGACACAACCGAATCTGGCAAAAAAGAAGGTACAATTTTACCGTGATAACGCACCAGCACGTTCATGTGGAGTTTTTGTCATCAAACTGCATGAATTGCGTTACGAACTGCTGCCGCACTCCCCGTATTCATCCGATTTGGCTCCCTGCGAATTTTTCTTGTTCCCTGACATGAAGAAATGGCTCGAGGGAAAAAAATTTAGCTCAAACGAAAAAGTCATCGCCAAGACAGAGGCGTATCTTGGAGAGTTAAACAAATCCTATTTTTTGGAGGGGTTAAAAATATGGCAGGAACATTGGGAGAAGTGTTTCTTTCTAATAGGGGACTTAAAACTTTTTTGAAAAAATTGTGTCTTCATTTCTAACGCGGATACTTATTGAACCGCCCTCGTTTATAAATATAAATATTTAAAGTACTCACCGCAATAGGTAAATTTTTCTCGAGAAATTTACCTAATACAAATAAAAAAAATATACCGATGATACACATTTCAAATTTACTTTATTTTGCTGCAAATCCTTATCATGAAATCAGTTCCCATGTGAAGTCTTCATGTTTCCATAATTTGTTTTTCAACATTCCACCTTCACAAAAATTTTTTTCCCATCTCTATACTTATCTGTACCAATGCACCTCTTTTTCAAGCTCCAAAAATCAATCCGATAATAAGTATCTACCAAGTACTCTTTACCTGGTTTAGTGAATTCTGAAACACGCCATTGCCTAGATGCACATATCTGTTTGGAAATTCTTCAAAAAATAAATGATTCATAATACTTCGGTTAAGAAAGAAAACTAGCAACCTACTTCGTCTGTTTTTCAATATCCTTTATGACATATTTCGGAACCGCTTTCAACGGAATCATTTTTGGTCCCCACTTTCTCCAACTTGGAGCAAGACGACATTTCTGGAAAAAAATAAAATATGAAATATTCTTATTCATGGGGTGCAATTTTTGAATAATTTTTAATGAGAAAAAATATTCTCGGTTACTAAGTTGACTTCCAATTGAAGAAAAACTTATTAGTTGATTAAACTGCTGAAAAATATTTCCTTTGTTTAAACAGAATCTTATTAAAAGATGGTATACCATATATTTGTACTCTGTTCAGGGCTGTCAACATTCGGCTGCCAGTGCCAGTGTCGGAAAGAAACAGCAAGAATTCAGATATAGCAGCTCATACAGTGGTTTGTATCGGAAAAAAATTGCACATTGGCTTTGATTAGTAAAACTTCACTAGCAGTCGTAAATTTTTTAAACAAACGCGCGACGCTCCAACGGGAAACCCTCTATCCCCATTTTTAAGCGAAAGTTTTATATCACCCTTGGAGGAGAAACTAAATGAAGGAAGAAACTTCCACATCAATGAGTGCATTACCTAGCCGATGTCTTTACGACAATCAAAGAGGATTGGCAAATCAACGTCTTGCATTCGTTGTGGACAGACGTGTTTTAATCGCTCCTGTCAATTATTTTAAAAATTAATTAATTTTTCAACAAAAGTTATTTAAAACTAATTTCTTTTATTGAAAATCATCCCCGTTGAATTATTAAAACAATTATCGAATACCTGAAGTTGTTTTCTGAAGGGGCATCCACAAGCGGAAATACATTCAAGGGAAGTCCCGATTTATGAACATTTCCTATAATCTCATTACAAAAGCAACAAGATGGAGGAGTCCGATGGCTTCAACCATCAACTAGAACGATCGTGTCCATCGCCAACAATGACGGGCAAAAATAGTGACGAAGAAAACCCGAAAATTTTATCAAAGCTAACGACATAGCTGAGAAGTATGAAAGAGAAAACTAGAAACTCAGACTTTGGATCCAGTCGCTTGAAGAACTAGTTGGCAAATCAGCATTCAACAAGGGAAAAAAACCGTCAAGAAGGAAACAGAAGTAAAATCAAAAGCAACCGAAGGCAAAAAATCGAAGAAACCGCAACAGGACCCTGATCATGAAGATGTTCTCAGAGCAGGCGGAGCAAACGTCAGTACAAACTACTAGCTGGGCTAGCCAATTCTATGTACGAGGGTGGTTCGAATATGATCGAGACAAATACTCTAATACGTTTACTTACTATCGAAACATTTAAAAATTTACAGTTTTTCTAGATACTCCCCCTTACAGGTTACACATTTTGTCCACCCTTCCAGAAGCTTTTTGGTGCCAGTATCGAAGAATTCCTTGGTCAACTTGGACAGCCATGTGCACATGAACTCCGCTACCTCATTGTCGGTGTTGAATTTTTGATCTTCGGGGGCTTCTTTCAGTGGTCAAAACATGTGGTAGTCGCAGGATAATATATCCGGACTATAGAAGGGGTGTTCCAGTAACTCCCACCACAATTTCGATATTGCATTGAGCGTGAGACGCGTGGTATGAGGGCGAGCGTTATACTGGAGAAGAGTCACACTTTGTGCTGGTTCTCCACCTGAATCACGAACACGCCTTCTTTAACTGCTCTCGTTCGAAATTGATGAATGCTGCTTCAACAGCGGCCAGAAAGGATGCCACATTAGGATATCTGGACTTATCAATAACCCGTTAAATAACGCTCCACACGTAATAGTCCAGAGAGTTTAAATCTGAGCTGTTTGAAGCGAAAAACCGGATGCAACCCGCACCTTTGTTCTTCAGGGAACACGGAAGCAAATAATAGTGGGAAATTCTTTTTGTTTTAGCAGCTTCGGGCAGAATCTGTCGCACCTCTATTACGTAGGACGTGTACCGCAGGTTCTCTTCGCCGCATGGAACCTGAGCTTACATCCAAGATGGCCGTCATTTTTCTGAGAGAGCTCCCAGGATCCTCTGAAATGAGTGTTGGGCCCTTCGAACAACTTTCGGGGTCCTTGACGTCTTTTCCTTCGCATGAGTTTTCCTTGCTGGACTAGGAGCACCTTCTTCACAATTTTCCGCTGCCGTTTACTTCTGAACAATATCGGAAACTGTGTATTTCGGGTACCCGAAACACATTATAATTTCCAGCGTGAAAACTTCCAATAACCACCGCTCTTCGATTGTGTTCCGCACTTGATTGCATTAACTCTGCCGTTAAGAATTCACGTACGAAAGCACACACGTCTACTCAGTTAAAATGACAACAAATGACTGCTGTCGCTGAGATCCACTACGGCGACAAATTAATGTGAAGTTTCTCCGGATTTTGCTGACGCATCCTATATACATATATATATATATATATATATATATATATATATATATATATATATATATATATATATATATATATATATATGTATATATATATATATATATGCATATATATGCATATATATACATAATGTATATATATGTATATATGTATATATATATATGTATATATACATATATATATATATATATATATATATATATATATATATATATATATATATATATATATATATATATATATACGAGTATATATATATATATATATATATATATATATATATATATATATATATATATACGAGTATATATATATATATATATATATATATATATATATATATATATATATATATATATATATATATATATATATATATATATATATATTTATATAGATGCTTCAAACGGCGTATTTAAAACAACTCACAATTTTCTTCAAAAGCTGAGTTCCATTATTTATAAAATGACATTGAAACCTCCAATTGATGTACAATTCAGAATTTTTTAAATTGATATAATATGCGTAAATTTAGTTTTTTATTCAATAGAAATCAGATAGTTTTTAGTGGACCATAAAATAACACATTGATCAATTAAAAAGTTTGTATTTAAAAAAATAATATTGCATACAAATACACTTTCTACGAAAAACAGAGTGAAACCACACAATATGCAGTAAAATTAAATTAAAAAACTTACGTCAGAAGCCGCTGAATTTATGAATACAATTAATACAGTTAATACAAAATTAAGCTTCAACATTATGTTTCTGATATTTAATTTAGCTTCCTTTCACACACGACTGAATGTTTCCGTTTCTTTCTACGTTTATGTAAACCGAAATTTTCACGCCAAATAAATGCTGGAAATTATGATTAAATAGTTTTAACCACATCAAATAAAATGTGTTAAATATATTAGTTATAGTAAATAACAATAATAATTATATTTTAGTGACTTTAACATTACAGACCAGATATGAACAGACAGAAAACGTCGAACAAACTTACGCAATTAGCTTCATGGCTTTAAAATCATACAAAAATTAATTTCAAATGAAAATTAAACATGCTAATTCAGTGAATTTATAATACCTGAAGCGAAGTGGTTGACTTGAGGAGTATATGTTTATTCTGAGGGTGGCACCTATCTCAGTAGTAACAGCATTGGGAGTTTATCTAATATACATACTTTTAGCCAAGTTTAAAGTAGATTGGATAAATGATCCTAATTTCAGTAGGAAATGGAATTCAACCCATATGTTTGGTCGCAATAGCCAGGTGCTTGGTTTTCCGACATGCAACCATCTTTCAATATAATATGTATTGGGTGTACAACTTAATAAGCGGAATTTTTAGCGAAATTTGTGGAAAAATCGTACAATATATTTTATTCGAAGTATTGCCCGTCGAAAGCTACAACATTTTCCATCTTTCAGGCAATTTATGAATTCCATCCCAAAAAAAATTGCGCCGGCTTGGGGGCCAAAAACTAATCTTTCCAATTTCGGATGCCTTGCTCTGAAGTGAAGCGTGTTCCGGTGAGGGCGTCTTGCATCGAGCGAAATAAATGAAAGTCAGACGGAGCAAGGTCCGGACTATAAGGCGCGTGGGCCAAAACTTCCCATCCACTATTTTCCAAATAGTTTTTCACGGGTCTTGCAACATGCGGCCGAGCGTAGTCATGATGAAAAATTATAGCCTCGTGTCTGGTCGCATATTCCGGGCATTTTTCGATGATGGCACGCTTCAAACGTATAAATTGTGTTTGGTACAGGTCACTTGTGATTGTCTGGCCCGATTTCAATAACTCATATATAACGGCCCCTTCTTATCCCACCAAATACATAGCATAACCTTGACACCATGGATATTTGGCTTCGCCGTTGGTTTTGCTGGTTACCCGGGCTTTGCGTATGACTTTTTGCGCCTGGGATTGTCATAATGGATCCATTTTTCATCCCCAGTTCCGATCCGATGCCAAAATGATTTCTTTTTATGACGCTCAAGCAACATTTCAGACATACAGAAGCGCCGTTCAACGTCTCTTCAACTCATATGGGACCCAATAACCTTGCGTCTGAATGAATTCGGTGGCTTTCAAACGTTTCGAACTGGCTGGCTGAGTCACTCCTAACGATTTGGTAAGTTTGTCTTCTATTTGACAGGAATCCTCATCGAGTAGCATCTCCAATTCTTCGTCTTCAAACTTTTTTAGCTCTCCTGGGCGTTCTCTGTCTTTGATATCAAAATCGCAAACGATGACTTTCCACAGCAGTTTTCTTTGCAAAAATATTACTCAACAGAACCTCCTGCAAATGCTGTCTTTTTCTCCAATTTTTGAAGTTATTCATCGTGAAAAATAATAATGATGCACACAAATTGTTTTGTTGACTGATTTTGATAGCTGTCAAATGTACCTTCAACATGACGTATATATAAACTTTGAGCCTTCACGATATTTGTTAGTACGGACGTCTAGCGTCAAATTCCGGTTATTAAGCTGTACACCCAATACATCACTACACGGCACAAGTGTAAGTGATACTTGACGAATACGATATGAAATAAACTTTGTTGATCAGATACGGAAGCTTCATTTCATTTGAAATACGATAGAGAATTGATTTTGGGCAGTTTAAGACTAGATTGGGCTTAGACATTTCAATTTCAATACCAACACCAAATTTATTATTGAATAAATTCACTATTTTTGACAAATTGAGTTCAACGGTATGGCTCATTATAGGCTTAAATGTTATTTCAATAAGTGAAACTCTAAGGCTGGTAATCAAATAAATCTACCAGACTGCTCTCAACAACGTACCAGTGCCATGTGCGGTTGTAAATAGAATCTAATTTCGAGGTATTAAAAATATTCCTATTGTATTGAAAAGTAATTAATCGAGTAACTGGCGAACAAAATAGGGCTTAACCTCCGAATGCTTTCGGACTGAATCATTTTTTCTGGAAAAGTTATAAATGCGCAAGTTACGCTTTTTTTTTTTAAGGGGTGAAAACTACCCCTTAATGAGAAAAATTGAAAAATACATGTTTAAGCATTTCATGCATTAAAATTTGGCTCCATTAGATGTAATAAATGTACTTGAAAATTGTTTGTATTTTATTCCAACTTTTCAACCCTTAGAAACTACCCTATATGTCGATTGTAACATTAAAAAATAATTTTTTTACAATTTAAAGTGCTTTCATCGTGCATTTCAATAAAAAAATATATATATTACTTGCCTTTGAACTGACATTTCAATGATCTGAACTTTTCAACCCTTAAAAACAACCCTCTATGACAAAAATAACATTAATATAGTTTTTTACTGGTTGAAATGTTCTAATTTTACTATTAAATTGAAAAAAAAACCAATACTTACTTATGAAATGTCGTTTGAATAATTTTAGCTTTTCAACCCTAAAAAAAATTAATTTTTTACACTTTTAAAAATTTTTAATTGCAGATTTTAAATTGAAGAACAATTATTTTTCGCTCACAAAATGTAGTTTCATTTATGTATGCATTTCAAATCTTAAAAACTACGCCCAATGCCAAAAATAATATTTAAAAAGCTTTCTTATATTTACAATTTTTTTTACAGTTTATCCATATTTACGTAAAGAGTTTTTTTTTATTTTAACCCTTTACGTGTGAGATGAAGATTTAAATAATCTGTTTATTTTTAAACATAATAAAAAAATTAATAACATTATAATTTATGTTAATATAAATCTACATGTCATCAGTTTCATTTATATCTTCTTGATCTACTCCGACCTCTTCTTCGTTGATGGGAGGGCAATTTTTGCAGCTTTCGCCTGAGCATGTACCGCGTGTTGCATTGCAATACAAACACATTCTTTGACAGATGATCCACATCCTTGTTTTGCAATTGCAAAAAATCCTTTTCAACAATTCATCTGGCGCAGACAAACTTGGTATTTTTGTAGGTTGAAAAGAATTATCGCAACTTAGTCTGCTCGCATAAGACACGCGGCTGAAATTCCTCTCCGAACTAGCTAGCTAGCCAGCAGCCACCTAGGAGTAGACTAAGAGTGTCCGGAATTGTCGGCCTGATAGGTACAGTTCATTGTTATGTTCCAAGACTTCACGTCTAGAACCGATGAGAGGTCGGTTGAAATTTCCTCCGGGAGGTCTCTATCGAACGAACGTACGAGAAAGGTGAAATCATTCCAAATGGCGCCCACTATGGGGCTGCAATTACCCTTTAAGGGAAAATATTAGCGTCTTCTGACGTTTTGGTCCTTTACGGGGGATGTAATATACCTCAGTACTAGAGTCCCACGGACAGGAGTACTCGAGTTGTGTGAGGCACCCCTTCAGTCACTTCACGTGAGATGTAGCTTCTATTCTCCTTCGTTTTATTTATTTTTTTTCACGAAAGATTCCTTTCAGTGTGTTGTCTCAGAGTAGAACTTGTAAGAGCGGTCTATTTTCTTGATTGGAACTGTGAGCCAGATGGGTTATTCCTATCGGCCTGGACGCTCGAGAAAATAGAAGGCTATCTTGCCTTTATGCTGCAGAAGGACTCTATACATCTTGTTATGCGTGATAGACGAGTAGTTTTAGTTTGACTTTAGGTGGCGTATACTAGAATCGCGAAGCCTGGAATGCTTCCACGTGTCAGGATTTTGACTGCGTACAAAATTCGTTACGGTGACGTTATCACTCATCATGTCGAGTCAATTAACGTGGATTAGAGACCGTTTTTTTTGGAATGTGTTTGGTGTTGGGATAAATTCTAAAATCAATGAGAAGCACCTTCTTTTTGGCACACCACCATTCGCTTTCATTTCCTTATGGAAGAGTCGGCACTGCTGGAAAGGAAAGAGTTCACAAAACAACCTTTTTTTTGGATCGGGTACTTATAGCTCACCACTATCGGCCACATAAATAGATCCACTCTAAAAATATACAGCCAGCCAACTGTGGGATCTATTATCGGAACGTCATAGAGGGCTTTACCAGTGTGAGACTGGAGTGCGGACACCCGTTCCATCGGATTCGTATCCAGCAGCTACTGTAAACCTCTGATCTCTGTCCTCTATGTAGACGCCTAATCGAGCAGAGCACCCCAGACAATCCCCTTGGAGCGCAAGCTCCTATGCGTGAAGTAGTTGCAAAAGACCCTCGGACTAACGATCAGACACAACTGCTGTCGAACCACCAGGGGGCCGCGGGTGAAGAAGATCCAGACTCAGGAGCATAGGCAGACATCCCAACAGCGCCCTCAAATACAACTGGCAAGGAGACGATTCTGTCCTTATTGCAAGGGCTGTCGGACAGGATAGGACCAATAGAGAGAGAGTTCTAAGACCTGAGGATCAGCTAGCACCCCAGTCACACAAAAATTCCACAGAGCTGGGAACCGAATCCAAATGCTGCTATTCCCACCTCTGGACCAGTTGAGGACTGGAATCTCCCCGAAATAAGCTTGGATATGGACTCCACAGCCCCAGAGTATATAACACGGCTCAGTATCACACCCCCACCGATACTTGCAATGCAAGACTCAGTTCCGTACGGCGGGCTGAACATAAAGCAAATCACCCAACCATATTCACGACGCAAGCCCGAGACCCGACACCGCGCATAATGGAGAGTTGGCGGCTCAGCTTCACCGGTTTTAATTCTACAACACCAGTGAACAGGTTCTTGTTCAGAATACAGTCACTAGTAACCATTACTCTGGGAGGAGACTTCTTGGCCTTTCTTCGACAGTTGCACCTTTTATTCAGCGGGGATGCCGCCGAATGGTACTGGAGCTTCAAATAATCCGTAGTATGTCCTGATTGGAATTTCTTCTGTGCAAATCTTTGCAATCGCTTTGATGACGTTGTTCCGGAACGGGAATTATATGAACAAATACAAAAGTGCAAACAAGGTCCTCATGAAACATTTGACCAATTTCATACCAGTATACATACTACGCCCAATAACTCAGCAACGAACACCAAAAGCTGGGGCCAAGCTGGTGGTAACCATCAGGGAGAAGATGCAGTGGGAGTTTCAAAATAGTCTTCTTCATGTACCAATATACACCATGCAAGCCTTACGCCTCCATGCCCATAGACAAGAACGACTAGATGAATGGTGAGGAACCTTTCGTTCACAACCTCGCATGATGGGACATAGTCAACGAAGCAATCATACTGCAGTATTAGAAGTAGCTGGTCATGTAGACACATATCCCAAGGATTGGAGCCCCTTTGGATCGCGAGTTTGAACGGGAAACTGACCAACCTTTCGTAGAGATCGTTGCAAGCCCCACGGTCTATTAGAACTGCTGACAACTTGGGCACAGATTTTCTGCGTGTCCAACGGTCTTCTGTTACCCCTGTAGAAAAGCGGACACTTACGCCCCGGATTATGTACATTGCCAGTTGTGAAAAAACTTGCCTGCGAGTGGATAACTAAACCCTGGATACGACACCAACCTTCACCGTCAAACACAGTTCTCCTGAAGCTCCGCAGCCAACGTCACGCACTACCCAGCGAGACCTTCAGGGAATAGTTGCAAACTGAGTGCCACCTGGTCTGTTAAGCTCTTTCATATTAGACTGCGGGACGATCTAGCTACTTGCCAGCGTATCTTTGATGAGGAGATGGTTCTCACCACTCCTCCGAGAAAGAAGCGAGCCACACTTCGGATGTAGAGCTTCTGTAGAAGGGTGAGCCATCGAGGAACATGTTGCACGCGATCCAACTAGACAAATTATTAAAGGACGACGTTTGCCCATACGCACCAGTACAGATCTTGCAAAACCGAGTGTTAGGCTTGATTGACACTGGAGCCAGTATCAACTGCATAGCAGCCGATTTCGCAAGAGAAGTCCTGAGGAACCACGTGGATCAAATCCAGCATTTTACTACCTGGCTAAGCACGGTGGATGGAACTTGTCACTCTATAGTGGGAAAGCTTGCGACGGATGTCATCTTTAAAGGTGCGACCAAGTCCCTGGATTTTTATATTATACCCCAACTGAGACAGAACCTTTACTTGGGGGTTGACTTCGTCCGAAGATTCAATTTGGCCCCGGCATTATTTTCTAACATGATGCTTAACTCTGTCGCCACAGTCAATGATGTGACATTAAATTTTCACTCACTTCAACATGCACTGGATGCCAATCAACCACTACGACTAAACTTGGCTATAGCGGCTTTTCTTTCACATCAGAAGGAAGGTCTCGGCAAGACAACTTTGGTTTCTCAAACGATAGATGTGGTGATACTAAACTCCTCAATCAGAAACATTTTGCCATATCTCTGGCAAAGGTAAAGTCGGTATATGCCGAAGTTGATCGGATGTTGGCATCGGGTGTGATCGAAGAAAAGCAGAGTGCATGGGCTTCACTAGTCATTTTAGTTGCTAAGCCAAATAAGATCCAACTAGATGCCCGGTGTTTAAGTGCCACCACTGTTAAAGACGCATATCCCATACTGTTGATCGAAGGTATCTTAAGTCGATTACCTAAAGCCCTTTTTTTACGAGCTTGGACCTCAAAGACGCTTTCTGGCAGATCCCATTAGATCCTAGCTCAAAAGAGAAGACAGGCTTCATGGTCGCTGTTCATGTATTGTACCAATTTGTGGCCATACCATTTGGACTGTGTAATGCTTCCCAGACAATGACGTGCCTTATGGATAAGGTAATACCACCACACTTACGGCACCAAATTTTCGTATACTTGAAGACTTATTGCTTATAACCGAGACTTTTGACGAACACATCTACTTGCTACAGGAAATGGCTTTGCACATCCAGAAGGCAGGGTTAGCCATCAACATCCAGAAGAGTCAGTTCCTAATGACGGAGGTTAAGTATTTGGGTCACATCATTGGCCATGGCAACATCAAAACCAACCCGGACAAGACACAAGCGATTGAAGCCTTTTCTCTGCCTAAGACCACCAAGCAGTTACGTAGATTCTTAGGGTTGTACAGATGTTACCAACGATTTGTACGTGACTATGCAACCATCACCACATCCTTGACCGACATGCTGCGTAAAGGATGAAAGTTCATCTGGAACGAGCCCGGCTTGCGGTCATTTGAAGAGCTAAAGAAGAACATAACAACAGCCCCCGTACTAAATAACCTGAACTTCAATAAACCCTTCTCAGTCTTTTGTGATATAAATTAACATGGTGTGGGATCAGTCTTAGTACAGGTCACGGAAGACTGCAAGGAAATGCCTATAGCCTTTATGTCGCACAAGCTGAACCTGACCCAGCGGAACTACACTGGCTCTGAGCTGGCATGTTTGGTGACGGTGTTGACGGTAAATCGTTTTCATATATACTATATGTTGAAAGAGAACTTTTGAAATCTGCATCCCTGAAATAGCTGATGAGCCGAACTAATCTTGCTGGCCACTTGGCAAGATGGTCCTTAAAATTGTAGGCGTTTGACTTTACGGTTCAACACCGGAAAGGAAGCCAACAAGTGGTACTGACATTTAAAGGATGCTTACCCCGGAAGGAGCCAATTTGGCCTTCAAATCAGCAGGCGACAACCAGCTGATGCATACTATCCAGACCCAGTTACCACAGGTGCCAGAACTGCGGGTAACGGAGGGATTTGTATACAAGCGGATGGGACACGAATCTGGAGACCCCCTTCAAGAAGAGGGACAGTTTAAGCTATGGATGCCCGAAGAATTGATCATCGATCTTATTAGATGTGCTCATGACCACTCACTGAGTGCACACAATGGATACTGTCGTATTTTATGGCGGCTGTAAACCTATTTCTTTTGACCAAAAATGGCTCAACAAATAAAAGCCGCCTGTAAGATGTGTAAGTGTACCAAAGTGCCACATGCTGTAAGTAAGTAAGTTTAAACTACCCGAGCGTGTGTTCCAGCGCTTGTATATTGATCTCATTAGTGTTGTCATGGTCCTGGATGAGCTGTCAAAGTTCTCAATCATGGAGCCAATTCGTAACATGCATACCACCCCGATACTAAGCTTCTTGGAGAAACGCGTCTTCCATGTATTCAGAGTACCAGAATAGGAGTCCACATCACATCAATTAGATTTTGGGAGCTGATGGACAAATGTGGTATTACTCACCAGCGGGCCGTAATCTACTCTCCTCAAGCCAATACTTCCGAACGGCTAAATCGTAAACTCCTAGCCACTGTTCGCGCCTGTATCCATCCGAATCAGAAGGATTGGGATAGTAGGATTTCAGCAATCACCAATGCTCTGCGCTCTTCATACCACATCGCTACAGGGATCTCGCCTTACTTTGCTGTATTCGCCCAGTACATGATTTGTCGCAACAACTCTTACCGGTTGTTGCGGCAATTAATTTTTTTGGAAGACCTAGTAGTGGCTCTGGAGCCCCACGAGAAACTCCGAGTGTGGCGAGATTGACTTCAGGAGAAGATTGAAGGTAGCAGGCGTGCAGGGGATGAGCAATACAACCTGTAATCTCAGCATTTTGGTTTCGACGCAGGTGATGAAATATATCGACGAAACTTCAGGCAAAGCGACGTGGCCCGGCATTAGAATGCTAAATTAGATAAGAAATTTGTAAAATGTCGGGTTTTGCAGGTGCTCAGTCTCACATGTTTATCAGTTTTGACATGTCCGGAAAAGAGCTGGGAGTATACCATGCAAAGCATTTACGGTATTGAGGCACGCCATCTCGAAGAAACATTTTGTTTTTGTCCTGCGATTTCCATGGCTCACAACCACCTGGATCAGTAAACCACCAGCAGTGACATCTTACGCAAGAACTTACCTTTGGAATGTTATTCATCAGTCCCCCATACGCCCAAAACGTGTGGCTTCAACTAAGAGCTCCTGTCCTTCAGTCACCCCATAGCTGTCTGCCATCGTGGACACTGCTCTGTGATAATCTCGATCCCTCGAATCGATATTCCGTAGAGATCTGTTACCCCTCAAATTAAATGTCCCAGAAAGCTGATATGTCCCAGCCAGCGGCTGCAATCGAACCACCACTCGACGTTAGTCGAGGAGTGATTTAGGAATTGTGGGGCTAGGTTCGTTCAAGCGCGAAGCACGTGGGTGTAACTGTTCACGCGAGCACTTGTTCAATTTCCATTGCTGTTGATGATAGTGTAAAATATACGTTGAGAGAAGTTTCGTGCAAAGCAAGAAAATCTATTTATTTGGTTTTAATTCACCCAACATCGCGTCAGCCTTAAAAGTGCTTCGTGAACATTGTCAGAAGTTGTTCATTCTAACGCTGAATAAGAGCAATAAATGAAAGCAGTGAATTTGAGTGGGTGTACATCGATTCCTCCGTTGGACTGCAACATGTGATAATCAAGTATATCTCAAGATTTTCTTTCAAATGTTGGACGAACGCGAGGCCGTTTCACTCGCTAACACGACTGGCGGTAGTAGTTATGTCCTAAGGCAGATAGCTCCCTTTTGTTCAAAGAGGAAGCATTGGAATTTGACAGGAGATAAAATTTTTGATTTGGGTGTAGTCTCAATTGCAACCATATCCAGGAATCAGACCCGCTGGATTCGGACAAGATCCCAAATTTACCCATGTATCCGCCCACACACCTCAAGGCTGTGGTAACGACAGCGCAAGATTCAATATTCAATTTCAGAGATCATATTCCAGCTGTGTCTGTTTTCCAAGGTCACACAGAGGGTGTCACATCGACCGTTCTCAAAATAGATAATCATGTCGTTTAAGGTTCGGATGATGATACAATGAATGATCAACTTGATCCGCTAATGAATCAGGAGTAAGTAACAAAACCGAAAATCCTGTTTTTTGTTTATAAAGTAGGAATGAAAATAGTATTGACGAAAATATGAATTTGGCTTCCCAAATCTTACTGGAAACCAGTTGATGCTGGGACTGTAAAATAAATTGAATTAATCTTGCTTATGTATTTAAAACGAAATTTTAAACAAATAGCACAACTGGAAGGTACCCTTGCTGAGGCTCAAATAGTTACATGATCCATTAAAGAGAGTGGTTGCATAGGTTATAAGCGACAAATAATGTTAGATGTTCAATCCGAATTCGAAAATAGAGAAATGGCTCATCAACTAATTTGAAAGGTAATAACGATTTTCGAAATAGTCGAAAACTTACTTTATGTACGCCTTGCTAAATTCACGGTGTACTTGAAAGAAGAAAAGTATTAAGTCGTAACGAAAATCACGTGAAAGTGTTCTAAACACTTATCAAATCTGGATCATTTAACATATCTAAAGAAAGTTTTTCTTAAATGTATTTGTTGCAGCTGCAGCTCCACAGAATACCTGGAAGATGAAGAATCACAAGGTTCCTGCAGTACATGAACGCCCAAATACGATGCAACGTTGGAAATGGTTGTGATTTCACTCACAAAGCCGACACTACATTGAGTAATTAAATAATACTGGAGTGGACAACCACGTGACAATATGGTTGCAACAACCCCTGCGACCACTTTTCCTACTGCTACGCTCTTGTTTACAACCTTAGAGAGAGCCAAATTGCACAAGCAAACATGGCTGCTGCTCAATGTAAACAAATTTTCATACAATGCCAAAAATTTGCTTTCTATTTGAAAAACCTTCAGCATTGTATGAAAAACATGCAAAACATTAATATAATAACTACTCACTTGTGAAAGGAAACACGTACAGATCCTTTTCCACTATGATTTTTTCACGAAGGCACTACACATTTCATTTTGAAATTCTAACTTAATTACACAGTGTCACACATTAAAGTACCTTGAATCACAAACTCCAATCGAATGTTTAAACACTTGGAACGAATTTAGATCGCGAACACTTTCCATAGTTTTAATATCGGATAAAATTCGCGACGAAACTTGCAAACTGGCCAATTTGGCGTCCAATTTGCATCAGTCAACTTGACAGTCTGTTCACACCTAGTCAGCTTTTGGAACAAGAAAGTGACCAGCAAGAGGCAGACGGGGAGGAAATGACAGACTGTTCACTTGGAAGAGAACAGAAACCGGTCGCATGCTCTCTCATGCATTTTATATGAGCTTAGCCCATCCAGTTCTTATTAATCTTAGCGACACTACATGTTTATGTTTTGAATTATAAACAGACATATGATAATTGTCAAATACATGACAATTGTCAAACATCAATTAAAGGTATGCAAAGATCCAGGCAACAAAGATAAAATGTTAAGTAGTTTACTGATTGGCAAAATGGTCGAATTTGAATCGGGTAACAATTTTAAGTATACTAATTTTAAGAAATGTTCAAATTGGGGAATAATTGTAGGAAGCGGTAGTTCTCTAAAGCGGAATACCGTAATTTTTGCAGACAAAGGAAAAAGGTTGGTCAGTTATTAAAGTAGAGTCTTTCGAACAGCGTTGAGTTATTAAATCGTTTCTGTCAAATCACAATTGTAGTTTGAACTGTAATTAAAGGTAATTTTAAAAATAAAGACATTCAGTCTAGCGAATGTGATTATTTTTTCTAATCACAATAAGTTGGTTTTATTGCGAACATTTTTGGTCCGTCGAGCCGGATCATTGTGTATCCGAGTAATAGAAATTAGAAAATCAATGGAGTGTGTGAAAGTTTTATATAGCGTATGGAAAAAAGGTGGTTTAAAGTGTTTTAATATAATTCGGGACGCGCGGAACTGTGACCAATTTACTAGGAGAGAGAAAATAACGGTTCAAGGTTCGGTTAGTCCATTTTTCATTCCTTTGTATTGCTATCCTGTTTTTATATATCCTTGATAAAATTTAATTAGCAAATAAAGGACATTGGCACGTTCTACAGTGGGTGAAGTATATTTGAAATATATACTGTGCGTGAATTTTTCGCTGGTGAATTGTAGTGTAAATGCATTGGGGTGATGTATTGCATACAAGTATTTCACATTTCATATTGATCGATTCGAATTACAACAGTTACCGATAATTCCGAAAACTTTTCTAGATTAGCTTTGAGGTCTAAAGAAAATTTGGGCGAATAGAAAGCCAAAATTTGAGGTATATAACGGGAGATAAAATACCGAAATAAATACCGTTCATTGTGTCATTGACCTGCTACTGCATAATAATGGAGCGTTTAATAACGCAGCGAAAATTGTTGAACAAACAATTAAACAGAATGTCTTCCAATTTCCACAAGGACTCCAAAACGCGGAAAACCTTATCATACGCCAACAACTTACTGCAGCGTGTGCAAGAAGTTCGACAATTGTTCATGCAAACGCATGATAAAATAATAAGTTTGCTGGAAGGTGAAGAGAAGTTGCCGTTAGAATATTTCACTAAGAAGTTTTATTCAACTTTCGAAGAAATGAGTTTGGACTTCGAAACGGAGTTGGCAGAACTGCAAGCGGAACAAGGGGTACATGGTTCACAAGGAATCAAAGAGGCACATAATCAGTCGTCTGTAATAGTGAATGATGCCGACGTTCGACTTCCACGGATCAACTTACCGAAATTTAGCGGGAGTTATAGTGAGTGGACGTCATTCAAAGACTTATTTACATCTCTTATTCACAAAAAAAGCAAATTTTTCGATGGTGGAAAAATTGTACTCCCTGAAGTGCAGTTTATTGGATGAGGCTGAGCAGCTTCTCAAACATTGTTCTGTCACCAAAACTAACAACGATTCAGCATGGAAACTGCTCGTAGAATGATAAGACGACAAATATGTACAGATAAACGTCTAATTCAGGAAGCTGTTAGCAATTAATAATGCCACTGAATCCGCATCTTCCATAAAAGCGTTATTGGATAAAACACTCGATTTTACCCAGATAATCGATCACTTGGAGCTAGAAAATAAATGGGAGGCATTGTTAGTACACTTGACAATGCAACAATTACCGTCGGACACGTGTCAAATGTGGGAGCAACAACATGCAGTCCAGTCTGGGATAGCAACATTTGCAAAATTAAAGGAATTTTTTCAGTCACATTTTAGAGCATTAGAAGCTGTTGGCTCCGATAAACAAAGGTCCAATAAGGTATCGCATAGTGTCTTAATGACGCAAGAAGAGCAAGGAGCTACATGTGTTTTGTATAAAGGACCACATCATTTGAGAAGGTGCAACGAATTCCTGCAGTTTGGTCATACGGAGAAATTTAATGTAGTCAAATGAAATGGCTTATGTCTCAGCTGTTTGAGTAAAGGACATTTGGTTGGAAAATGTCCCAGTACTTCGAGATGCTTTCGTTGCGAAAGGGCTCATCATACACTTCTTCACAAATCTGGCATATCGACTGATGGGAAAAATATGTATCAATCGCAGCTCTTGTCTGAGCATAAAGAACAATCAGTTATCCCGGTGTCACATAAGAATCAACTCGCATCGACAGCGCTAGGTCAGCCGTCCTCATCGAGGTTTCCTCATACTGGATAAATATCTAGCAGGTTTCCTTTACATTCTGGGGCATCAACGACATCGTCCATCAAGACTAAGTCTATGAACAGTAACACTGCACAATCGGTATTGCTAGTGACAGAACTAGTAAAGGTCGAAGCTTTGAGTGGATGTATAACACTTTGTGCTTTTTTGGATCAAGGTTCGCAGACATCAATAATTACTGAACACGCAGCCCAAAGACTGGGGATTGAAAGACAATTTACTAACATTACAATAGCTGGCATTGGGAAATCGAAAGGCACTTAAACCAATGGAAATCTGGAAATTAGATTACGTACAAAGACAAACGAATGTTTAATAATCGAGGCTCTCATATTGAGTAAGCTCACCAATTTTGTCCCATCCCAAACGATCTCTACATTGGTGCGAGAGCACATTGGAAATTTGGATCTGGCTGATCCTTGATTTGATCAGCCAAATAAAATCGATCTTCTTTTAAGAGCAGATGTGTCCGCTTAAGTTATACTCGGGGAAATTTGAAAATTGACACTAGGTCCAGTTTTGCACCGAACCAAATTAGGGTGGATAATTTCAGGAAGAGTTGACGTTAATGGTGCACGAAGAATGCATAGCTTTAAAGTAGAAATAGATAGAAACGTGGAGATAAGCGAACAATTAAAACGATTTTGGGAGCTGGTGGAAATTGACTCTCGTAACGATATGACGCAAGAAGATGAAGCTTGCGAACAACATTACAAAGCAAACGTTCAAAGAGAACTTGATGGGTGGTACCAAGTTCGATTACCGTTCAAGAATACTGATACAGGGCAAACGCAGTGGCAAGCTTACTCCATTTAGAAAAGTGATTCGCATCCAGAATTAGGCCACATGAAGGAGGTTCCTTATTGCAATGAAGTGATGTATGACCACGGAAGAAAGATAAGTGTGGCCAATTTTCTGCCACATCATGCCGTATTCAAGGAGAGTACATCAACAAAACTACGGGTGATGTTTGATGCCTCACGGAAGACAAGTCCTGGACTGTCGCTTAACGACACACTATTGACTGGACCGACCATCCAGAATAGCATGACATCAATTATTATCAATTGGAGGTTAAAGAAATTTGCAATTATGGCCGACATTTCTAAGATGTACTGCCAAGTGAACATACATCCTCAAGACGCGAACTATCAAAAGATTGTCAGGAGGTCACAACCAGAAACAACAATTAAGGATTATTGTCTACGCACCGTCACATTTGGGACATGCTCAGCCCTATTTCTTGCGATACGGACATTGCACCAGTTAGCAATGGATGAGATGGAGAAGTATCTTGCTGCAAGCAAGTCAGTGTTAAAGGCATTTTATGTAGATGATGTGTTATCAGGGAGACACAACGTAGAAGAAACTGTGCAGAAACGAGGTGAATTGGTTCAACTTTGTTACGGATGACCAGCTTTCACCCGAAGTCCACACCACGACCACTAAGGAGATCGGGATGCATGTCATTAGCACACCCCAACCCCGCTTGAGCGTCGAGGTAAGAGTTGACCCATTGTATTTTTGTTTTAACTTTACCAAAAATACTTTGTTTAACTTTAATACGAAAGAAAAATGGTATTGTTGTATAACAAAGCAATGTAACTTATCAGTCGAGCTGGAGTAGGGCATTTAACTTAGGTATGAAGCAAACGGCAGCAACGGATGACGAACGACATCAGAAGGGGGCCGGTTGACCATCACTCTTCCCAATAAGGATAGCCTATGGCAACGCATCTAACAAAAGCGCTCCACAAAGGCTATCACCGACTCGGAAGGCGTTTAAGGGGCCCACTCCTGGTCACCGCACCAGATGGATCAACACAACCAGCATCAGGACAGTAAAAAAATCAAAGCCGAAACCAAATGTAAAATCACCATCAAAACCGTGACGGGATGCATCGCGCACACGGTAACATAAACATACGAGGCTATCGCAGTTGTGTACGAGTGCAAAATCTTACCTCAAGGGAATTGTCGGCCCCAACTTACACTTCCCTGACTGTGTCTCCGGTGCGACACCAAAACGGGGCGACTCCGAAGTTGGTCAATATTCACGACGAATTACAGGCATCACGACCAGGTACACATAACACCTGTACTGCGCTCAAGTCGACCGACATTCGGAAATTCCTAAGCCTTTTCACCAAAATCCTGACACGCAGCTTGTTGTGACGTACAAACCACACACTCGCAACATATTAGTGATAACGCGGCGAAATGAGCGGACAAACATTTCTTTCGGGGACACTATTTCAGGACCAGCGATTGTATGCAGGACGTGCAATTCTTGCGACATTTCCAGGACGGAAACACAACTTAAAGGGCGTAAGCTAATTGATCGGAAATTGCGTTGTATTTACTTACCGCTGACAACTCGAAATGTCATTCGGCGATGACATTCTGCGATGTTCTAGTGACCCACATATTGGGACTGCCCAGCTGATCCGAAATAATGGGTAATGCAGACCAACTTGCATACAGCAACCATGGGTGCGGAGCTGAGGTAGTGAAGATGGTTGGTAGCCGCGCTACGAACCGCGCCAAAAGCAGAATAGAAGTTCGTCGTACGAATGGGAGGCCAACTACCTCCAATGCAGCGGGCGCCCGTTAAGGCGAGCCAATTTGAAGGGCTGAGGGATAACGGAGGCCCTCTTTTGTGAACTTGGAACGAGCGAGGGAGGATCAAGAAAAAAAATCAAAGTTTGGAAGCGCAAGAGAAGGGTCATCAGCCTGGAAACAACATCATCAGCATTATCACGACGCTCATTATACCGCGGTACAACACCTGTTGCACGGAAGAACGATTTAGGGTGAAAAAAAAGCTCATCTGAACGAGGATCCGGCTCCCGAGGTTGGCTCCAGTATCCATGGATGAATGTTTGCTGGGGCCCCAGGGTAGGGTTAGCTTAGCGAATAATAGGAAAAAAAAAAGTACCTTTTTCTTTTATCATTTTTGCTCTTACATTTATGTATTAGAATCCTCTTGTGTGAATATAGTGTTTTAATTAACAACAAAAATAAAGTTATCATTGTTAACGGTAAAGAACCTGGATTGTGCGCGGCGCTCAAGCGGTGGGTTCTTCTTTTCCTTTTTTTTCAGACTATCATTTCAATTTCAGGAGGTCGTGGGGTGGACAAAAAGGGTAAGTCGGGGGAGTTTTGTCTATTGTAAGAAGAGGAGGTGAAACATTTTATTCCTTGTTATTGTTTAGTTCTCGTGCGCGCGCTGTCGGATCGTTTACTCGCGGACGATCATATTTTTAAATCCTTCCAGCCTAGGGACAGCGAGTTGGCGCCTGCGCCGTCTCCGACGGAGCGAACTGGGCCCACAAGGCTGAACAGCGCGACAACCCTTAAAGTGGCAGGGTAACAACGTTTGAAAGCTGGTGGCTTTAAATTAAGAAAAAAAATTACAAATGATGAACGATTACTGCAAAATATCCCAATCGAAGACATTGAAATGAAAGATTCAATCGATTTCGAAATAGATGGCGGATACAAGCCTCTGGGAGTTATGTGGTTTCCGATGAAGGATTATTTCACGTTTCGGTTGAAAAGACAGGAACAATCAACAACATTTACCAAACGCTCTGTCCTTTTGGAAGTAGCACGGCTATACGACCCATTAGGATGGATAGCACCTGTTATGGTTACAGCAAAAATTTTGGTTCAAAGTCTTTGATTACATGGGCAAGAATGGGATTAGCCAATACCGAGTGTGTTAAACAAAGATTGGGTTAAGCTGTTGGAAGAATTACACAATATTGAAGACATTAGAATCCCAACATGGGTAATATACCAAAAGAATTCAGCAGTATTGCTCCATGGTTCCTGTGATACGTCTCAACGGGCATACACAGCTGCAATTTATATAGTGGTACAATCAGGATCATCGACAAACAGTCACTTACTAATAGCAAAGACCAAAGTTGCACCAGTGAAACCAATTAGTACACCTCGACTAGAACTTTGTAGTGCAGTATTGCCATCGCGATTATTAAAAGAGGTCACAGGCTCTGTAGAAATCGAAAAAATACCTACCTGGTTGTGGACTGATTCCGAAGTTGTCCTAGCATGGCTGAAAGGGCATCCAACTCGATGGACGGGTTTCGTTAGCAATAGGACAGCGCAAATTTTAGAAACCACTGGGAATACTCCATCGCATTACGTCCCGTCAAAACACAATCCAGCTGATATAGCGTTAAGGGGAATAAAACCCAAGAATCTAATCTGTAACCAACTTTGGTGGAACGGACCAAGTTGGCTGGTTGAGCACAGTGACGAATGGACTAAAATTAAAGAAATTCAATCAATTGATATCGAAAGGCGAAAACAAGTAATGGTTAATGTTGGCGTGCGCACTGAAAATTTTTTGAACGATCTATTGAGAAAATATTTAGCATTGACAAAGTTGATAAGAATCACAGCGTATTGTGTCCGTTTCATCAAACCAAAACCAAACGAAAGAGGCGAACGTGCATACTTGACCAGCCAAGAGTTAAAACAATCATTTGAATTCTGGATCAAATACGCTCAGCAAACAGAATGCTCACAAGACATCGCGCGTCTTCAGAAATCAGAGCCCGAAGCAAAAGCAAATTGGCTAACTTGAATCCATTCCTGGACTAAAAGGAAATATTGCGAGTTGAAGGACGTTTAAAAAATGCCCAGTCGCCTTAAGATGAAAAGTATCAAATGATTCTACCACGAAACGGGAAACTGACCGATTTATTACTACACCAAATTCATCAGTCAACGTTACATTGACAAACGCAGCTGATGCTTAATACACTTAGGAGAAAATTCTGGCTAATAGATGGTCGCAATCGTATCAAACAATTTATACATAGGTGCGTTCATTGTTCCTGTGCCAAAGCAAACACCTCAACGCAACTGATGGGCGATTTGCCAGAAGCTCGAGTGACCGTATCCCGTCCTTTCACGTACACGGGTGTTAATTTCTGTGGAACCTTTGATATAAAGGACAGGCGAGGAAGAGGAAGCAAGAGTACAAAGGGGTATGTAGCTGTTTTTATTTCTCTGGCAGTAAAAGCCATGCACATAGAAGTCGTCAGTGACCTGTCCACACTGGCTTTCGTCGCAGCGTTACGAAGGTTCATGGGTAGACATGGTTATAGCTCACATATTTATTCTGACTGTGGTACAAATTTTGTTGGTGTGGCTGCTGAACTAAAGAGGATGAGGGAAATCAATGCTGGAGCAGCTGAAGCTTTGGCACAGGATGGAATAACTTGGCATTTCAATCCGCCTGCATCACCTCATTTTGGAGGGCTTTGGGAAGCCGGAGTAAAGTCTATAAACGCGCATCTACGTCGAGTGGTAGGCAACGTTCCATTGACCTACGAAGAATTTTCTACAGTGCTAGTACATATAGAAGCCTGCCTCAACTTTCGTCCCCTGTGTCCCTTTAATGATGACCCAATGGATACCGCAGCATTAACTCCTGCTCATTTTTAATCGGTGACATTCTGATAACTTCACCGGATTGTGTATTGGAAGATGTAAATATCAACCGCCTCGACCGAAGGCAACTGACACAAAAAATTGCTCAAGATTTTTGGATACGTTGGCAATGTGAGTACTTAAGCCGTTTACAACGCTGACCGAAGTGGTTCAAGAGTGGAATCAACCTCAAAGTAGGCGATTTATGCATACTAAAAGAAGAAAGAACTCCGTCGTACAGATGGCCTCTAGCTAGGATCACCCAGGTTCATCCAGGACATGATGCGGTGGTGCGAGTCGTGACAGTATTTTCAAACGGAAAGTACTATAAGAAAACGATCACGAGGATCGCACTTTTACCGTGCATACAAATGCAGAATAACGCTCGTAATGTCTTGTCATTACTTCACCAATACGAATATCTTTCCCCAACAGACCTAGATCCTAAAGAGAAACCTCGCTCAATTTTGAGACCAATTCCTATCAGTTTCCATTTATTTCCCAGCGGACTTTGATACCAGCCATTATGAATTATAATAACACAATAGAAAGTTGAATTGTTACTAAGGTGCTCGTGGACGCCCAGCATAAGGTGGGACAACTTCACCATACCTACGTGACGACACAAGTCATTGCAAAAAAGTGGCATCATCCAAGACTCAAAGGATTTTCATGAGTCAACTTCGTCACACCATGAATGGGACCGGACAATCAAAACGATGTACAAAATATAATAAACCAAAAATCAAAATTAATCTGTATACTTATGGGACAGCTATTTCCAATTCTGAGGATTTTACAATCCCTCATCTGGGGGAGTATGTTGCAGCCGCAGCTCCACAGGATACTTGGAAGATGAAGAATCACAAAGTTCCTGCAGCACACAAATGTCCAAATACGATGGAACGTGTGAAATGGTTGCGATTTCACTCGCGAAGCCGACACTACATGTTTATGTTTTGAATTGTAAACAGACATATGATAATTGTCAAATACATGACAATTGTCAAACATCAATTAAAGGTATGCAAAGATCCAGGCAGCAAAGATAAAATGTTAAGTAGTTTACTGATTGGGAAAATAGTCGAATTTTAATCGAGTAACAATTTTAGTATACTAATTTTAAGAAATGTTCAAATCGGGGAATAATTGTAAGAAGCGGTGATTCTCTGAAGCGGGATAGCGTAATTTTTGCAGACAAAGGAAAAACGTTGGTCAGTTTTCAAAGTAGAGTCTCTCGAACAACGCCGAATTATTAAATCGTTTCCGTCAAATCACAATATTGTAGTTTGGACTGTATTTAAAGGTAAAAATAAAGACAATCAGTATAGCGAAAGTGATTAGTTTTTCTATCCACAATAAGTTGGTTTTATTGCAAACAGTGTTTGATTATAGCTAATCGCAATAGAATGAAGTGTATTGAAACGAAAAATGAAGAAGGTAGGGTTCCAGGAATCCACGAATGGTCGGTTTCGCGTTGCGGTCGGTACGTGGTGATATTGGTTAAGTTTGTGTTTTTTTAGAGTAGATTTTTTTACCGTTTGAATTCAAGTGGATTATTTCAGGCACCGCTTGGGTAATACTTTGAAGTGCGTATTTTTTCAGCAGTTGTCTTTGCTCCTTTTCCTCAGAACGTAGTCAAGTTATTTGAAGTAGAGTCATTGTAAGTTGTTTGACGCGTTATAAATCGGGCATTCAAACCAGTGGCTGAGTTTTGTAATTCGGACATAGGCTGCTCACGTAAAACATGTGACCAAAACTCCTCTCCGAACTAGGTAGCTACCCAGCAGCCACCTCGGAATAGACTAAAAGTGTCGGAAATTGTCGACCTGATGGGTACAGCCCGTTGTCACGTTCCAAGATTTCACGTCTAGAACCGGGAATGGGAAGTGTATATGGGGTGATTTATCCATTCTATTACGTTCTAAATTCGAGAGAACTGTGGCGGTGCCCTTTGGTCCCAGTAGGTTGTCGGAAGATCGCCGCAGGCATCAGTCGTTTATTCAGAAGGGCCCCTAGGTGAACCACTGAACAAAAACGTGATTTGCTGGAGAACGTTTTACACGTAAAAAGTCCTGAAGAAATGCAAATACTTCTATTGAAACCTTAGTGATAGTTAGAATAGATAGTGGCAGTCTACCCCCACGCCATACAAAAAAGAGTAAATGCTGGCTATCTGCTGCGTAAACGTAGAGTCATATGCATGGATATGAACTTAGTTTTCACACTATCTCTACATTTTACATGAAGTACTTTATTAAAAAGTTGCTGTTATTTGACCGTCTTTTCAATCAACGCCCGCACAAACAACTATTTGGGGACGACTTCTAATCCTGTGAAAATTTACCCATAACAATTGCTAACGTTGAAAAAGATTACAATTTTTGACAGTTTACATCATATTTTGTGGTGAATGAAAGTAAAAATTACATTTGCATGTTTCGAGTTCGTTTAATTCCATTTCACATTATAGTTATATAAATCAGACTCCAATCGTAGTTTTGTTAGTTCAACATTCTACGATCGCCTTTAAATCTTTGAAATTTTTCACTTCAACCGTAGCAATGCATCTTACACGAAAGGCCCAAAATTCTATTTTAAAAATAACATCCATCGAGAAATAAAGATCGCTTTCTCGTTTTGTAGCAATGTCTTCTTTGGTTGCACAAATCAGTCTAGAAATGCTACAAGATAAAAATAGTATGCAAATAACATCTTCAGTGAACAGAAAATACTATCAACTCACTGTTTTATTTTCCGAATTATGTTTAGGACCGCTTTTGGAATTGCTTCCAATGGAATTCTTTTTGGTCCATTAGGCTTATTACTCGTTGGAAGATGGCAATCCTGAAAAAAAATATTAATTTAATTATTCATAGTTAGCAATAAGAAAAAATAAGTTGGGTAAACAGTACAAAGCCCTTCTAACATGGCCGTAGATGTTAAAAAGGCTTTCTACTCAATCTATGATATGAAGACAGCAATAACGAATAAATCAAGGAATAAATCTCAGTGACACGAATATTCGACCCATAGTTTTAAGAAAAACCCATTCTTACTCCAATTTAAATGGCCGACATTTTTTCCCAACGAGGTCTTAAGCATATTTGTGTAATTCATCTTAATTTGATACAACTTGATTTCAACAGAGCTTTGTTACGTTATAAATGATGCTGGGCGCTACGCTGCATAAACGATTCCGGTTGGGGCCTTGTGGTCCCGACTAGTCCGTGAAGACGGGGTAGGTAGTGCCACTCGCCAACCCTAAAATTGCCCCCAGGAGCCAATTGGTGAGCTTGCGGCTCCCCGGAATGTTCTTCCTGCTACCACTAACTTCCACAAGAAAAATCACTGCCTAAAAAAATCACAAAAAAAAGAACCCTGAGGGGACCTATCGCAGCTTGAGGTCCTAGACGGAAGGATCCTTACACATTCTGGACCGAGCTAAGATTTCAGTCAACACTGTGCGCTCCGCGCACGAAAACACTGCTGTAACACTGTGTAACAATTCGGCGACAGAGTATCGCTTCCGTGCCCTCTGGTGGAGCTCTTGACTGGAGCCCTCGGACCCGGTTAGCCCAATGGAGAGGGGCCGTTCGCCACTCGCTTTGCCAATGGGCCCCACAGGATTCGCCAAGCGAGAATCATGACATGCCAAAAGGCTCGCACCGACACCGTTCACGACACGACGCATAATGGACTCACGCACCGCCTTTCCTCCCTAACCGCGATTACAGCTAAGGCGGGGGAACGTAAGACAAAGGATGAGCCCTGACGAACCTCGGAGTCACACCACGTGGCGGCGAAGTGCCCTTGAGCCTTCCACACACGGGGTGTCACTCGTACGGGAATGCCACCTCGCTTCCCGAGCCAACTTCACAATTTCTAATTCACTGCTTTACTCAGATGTTTTTCCCTTTTTTTTGAATCACAACTATTTAATTTCACGATTTAACAATATACAAAGGATATTTTAAAAAGAAATATATGTAAAATTATACCAAGCTTACGCTGTTCAACCGGCTTGTTCGACTCGGGGGGCTCCCAATCTTGCTGCCGCGAACTTCTGCTGTCGATCCACCTCGGTCGTAGAAGACGCTCTTCTCGTTGATCCGAAAACCTCCTTGATTCCTCCGATCAATCCTCGAATTCGTTATAACCTCCAAAAATTCCGCCAAAAATTCGTGCTCCCTCTTAGGAAAATGCAAAGTGAAAGAGAGCTTCCCAAGCTCCATCCGGGGTCTTATATCCCCTCTGGTGGTCACGCTTTCATACAAGGGAGCTTTTCGATGTTCCATCAGTTCATCGCATTCACTGTTCATCGCATCCACTGCATTACCCGCGTGTCGTGTCAGCTGGCATCTTGCGAGCTTTAAATGTCATAATATGGTGATGGAACGATGAAAAATTTTATGAGCTATGACGCGATGATGGTTGATGTTGTTGTTGTTGCTGCTGTTGCTTCGATGCAGATGACAGATTTGATTTATGTTGCTCAACATATGGTATACCTGTTCCCCCACTTCCGCCTACATTTCTACTGCCGTCCTGATATCTGCTGGACACTTTTTCCGATTGTCCTATATTGTGTTCGCGATCTTATCCAAATGTGCTATGTGTTGGCGGATGCTGTTGGCTTTGTTGATGTTGTTGCTGCTGTTGTTGGCTGTGTCTTGATAAATTCGATGGTTTCGATGACGGCAGTGTTTGTGTATTATATTGTCGGTTCATGCGCGATAATTGTTGCTGATCGTCTTTGTGTCAATTCTTTGGCGGTAGCGACGGCGGAGTTGCTTTTGAAGTCTGTTGTTGTGGATGAGTGGAGGCATCTGACGATGCTTGCCTACTACTTCCACGCAATTGACTTCGTGATGGTCTTTGCAAGAACGGTAATTGTTCAAATTTGCAGCACATAGTGGTTGGGAAGTGTTCTTTGGTATATCTGGTAATTTTAGGTTGGACTGGGGAATGTCTGGAAGCGGTTGATTTAAAATTGAGATGCCTTTCGATGGTTTACCACGAGATGATTGATAATTTGATGTTTCAATGCTGTAAACAGTAGGCTGTCGAATAGGCTGCTGGTGATGTGATTGATGTTGTTCCAGGCGTATGATTTGTTGTTGGGCAGGTTGAATGATTTGTTGTTGCAACACTTGAATCTGTTGGATGTTCTGCTGATCTGTCTGCTGCAGCGCAGCCACTAACCGCTGCCCAGGGCTCAACAATATCCTTTGAATGACTTGCTGTTGATTTCCAGTTTGAACCAATTGCTGAATAACTTTTTGACCTTGTTGGTTGTTAACAATTTGCTGTTGCGGCTGAACTGGTTGCGCATTTTGTGCAATGATTTGCTGTTGGACGCGCTGTTGAGTTTGCTGTTACTGTTGTTGCACTGCTTGCTGTTGTACCAATTGCGGTTGTTGCCTTTGTATTACTTTTTGAACAACTTGCTGACCGTATTCACTGTAATCTGAACTTCGGTAGCCATCTCAATTACTTCACGTTCCTCTTTTCTTTTGTTTGACGAAGTACAACGGGTGAAGAATTTGCGCAGGTTATCCATACTGTGGCGCAAACAGGATCCAAAAGATTGCATAGCAGCTAATTTGCTCTTGCTTGTATTTAGATTCGTAACATTACAATCACTACGAATGCTTAAATTACTTGTTGACCGAGACCATGTTATGTTCTTCCTTAGTTTACATTTCTTCCTCTAATTTTCGCAAATCATATAAAACCTCTAAAACTGTTGCAATACTCCAAGCTTGTGTTCTACAAGTGTCCCTACAAAAATTGCCTTTATCATTTGTCATCTCAGGAAGACCGCGCCAATATGATGTTTGCAATTCTTTCAGATGCGCGGTCAAAACATTCCAAGTCTCAGCAATCGTCTCCGTCAACTTTCCATTATGTTTCGCAAATATCAATCACGCTCTTAGATAAAATCCAATTGGCCAAACCCACTCGGGTCCTTGATGGTAATTGGCACCGTGTGCTACAGAAGGATCGTCACCATCATTACTATTATCGTAGTTTCCTCGATAAGCCCAATCCTCAGGATCAAGTGTTTTCATACCAAGAGGCCCAAGCAGATACTTTTTGGCTTGTTGTAAAGCTTCCCAAGCATGTTTACGTTCGAACATTTCTAGAGCAGCAACCATTGCAATGGGGAAATTGCAGCGTAACTGGAAGTCTGTCCAGGGCAGAGACGATCCAAAAGAATCCTTAAATTCCTTTTTTTATTAACTAATGGGCCTGCCTCATGACCTACATAGAATTTGTCTTCAAAGTTCAATTTGATTTTATCTGCCCATTCTTATACGTCCACGATGTTTGCTGGCCATTTTTTCCCGCTCTTCCTACTCCTTTAAAGGGAATGTTACCATCTTCACTTAGCTTCTGCATAAACCGCAAAACAGACATTTGTAATCCTACTAGTTCAATGGCTGTGCCATCACGTGGTGTACTAGGTTTGCCACGACTTCCTGTTTTATCTGATGAGCCCATCTTATCCATCCAAGTTCCTGATTTGAGCTTGGACGTAAACTTGTCCATACGCTTATTTCCCATCACGCTCCAATGTGGCTGAGCTAGTTTCATCAGTATTTGCCAGTCCGATTCGGTGAAATTAATTGCACGCTTTCGACATTTCAGCACAATGAGTGAATGCATTGTCAGCGGAAGCGCTCGTTGATCTGCTTAGAACCTACTAAATTCTAATTTCTAAGTGTGATACAAAATATAAAGCGTTACATACATCGTTAAAACTCGACTTCAGTTGGCTCGGGAAGTTATCCTCGCGGAGAACTTATTATATTTTTTTTGTTGTTTCTTTTTTTCCGTTTGTTTGTTTTCTTGTGTGTGTGGAAGGCTCCCGTGACAACTGTCACGACACCAAACATTTTATATAAAACAAAATCAACTCTATCGCAAAAAATTAACGCAAATATTATTATTTCACAACAATTTGAATACAAGATTGATAATGAGAAAAAGGAATTTATGGAAACTTAACACTTACTCTACGTTGGGGGCCCGCCGATGAACGAAGTCCTCGCTTTCCACTCAATCTTCTGTTCTAATTCCAAACTTTGTTGTTGTTGTCTCACGCAGTTTATCTTCTCCTCTTCTCCTAATGTGTTGATGAATCCCAGATGTATGCGAGATTAGCGTCTTTCTCTTGGGAATAAGTTGTACGCTGCCTGTCGGTTGAATGGTCGTTCTTCGTTTCCCAGAAATCCGTGCGAAAAGAGACCGTTTTCATGGTCACTCTTTTACTTGAGTTGAAGAGCCCAAGTTCAAGGCTACAACATTCATCACGGCTGATCTACCTTGCAGCGTTTATCTTAGGTGCAAACCCAGTTTTTTTACTTGGTGGCCATCTTCCTTTTGCACACTGTACTGTATTACCAGTAAGAACCTTACAGATTGTTTTGATTTAAATGTCAGTTGTGTTAAATGCTTGTTATTCCGTGCGTCGCGAGTGAAATTTGTGTGGGAATCACTTAAGTATATTCCATCGCAAGCTTTAACATGGGTGTTTGATCCTACAATATGCTTATCTTGTTTTTCAGGTAGCATTTGCCGGATAACATCATCGGCTCCCTTAAATCCCTTTAATTGCATTCTATGGTTTATTGGCTCCGTGATGCTTTTGAATTTGACAATACCAATGGTTGTCACTGCCGCATATACAAATGTCACGTCAGGATCATCAGGAGTTTGTCAGTATCGATATACGTAACAGAGCACAACAACAGGATGCCGAGTGATTGAAGAATTAATGGCGATAACATGATGGACGAATCGAATCAAACAGATTTCTAGAATTATGCGTTTCCGGAGTTGACAGAAATCACAGATTTCCTAATGCTATATCAGGTTAGTGGTATTCGATCCTTGGCGAAACTTTTTCCACATTTACAAGTGATTCGTGGCAATACGTTGTGTAGTGGATTTGCATTGATCACATTTGAAAATGCCAATATTGAGGAAATCGGTTTAACATCACTTGCGACAATCAATCGTGGTGGTGTGCGAGTCGGGAAAAATCGAATTTTATGTTTTGTCACTGTTGATTGGAATCGTATTGCTATGAATGCAACGCCGGAGGCACTAATATTTAAGAACAACAAGGCTACCAACGAATGCCCATTGTGTGGTTTAGGGGGAATAAAAGGTGATGTTAACAGCGGTGATTGTCTTGTCTTCGGTAACAAGCGCTTTTGCTGGAATCAAGATCACTCCCAAAAAATATGCCCGTCGGCATTTTAATTGTTGAATGCATGCTTGGAATACTTCTGGATTTGATTCAATCTACTTCACAATACCAATCATACGTGTTCCCACCTCGCTCAATGGTTTCACCACGTCCACTTGGAACGCAGTAGCAATTATGCTGACGATTCGGGTAAGATCTGAATTGTTCACTCCTTGAATAGCGGGATTTGTCTTTATTAGATCACATAAGTAGCCGTAAACATGAAGTGCTTCATCGTCGTCTTCAACAACTGGGAGTCATGAGAGCCATAAATCCAGGATTTCATCCTTGTTGGGAATGGCAGAGTTATTGTATTTGAGTATTTTAGTTACAGCTGAGAGAGCATTTTCTGTGGGACTGACATTATCTGGATCACGACTTTTCGTTGCATAAATCACTTCGATTAAAAGCGAAATTACTTGCACTCATGTTACAGATGTTGAGGGACTCAGTTGTGTGTCGTGTGTGTCCCTCGATAAATTCTTGACAAAGTTCAAAAGGAATTAGTTTGGGTGTAGTTACATAAAAGTGTTTTTGGGAAAATATGCCCGTCGGAATGTAGAAGTCGTGCTTGTAATAGTCGAGGCAAATTTTGCAACGAAACTTGCCTCGGTAGTTGTTCAGATGGTGGACATACATGTTCCGTTTGCCAAAATTTAGTTGCTTATGGTAAAGATGGTGATAAAATTTTTTGTCCATGAAAAAGAATATATCGTGTTTGGATTTTGGTGTTAGTGTCCCTTCCAGCTTGATGTATTGTTGACAACATTGAATCAATGTTGCAATGATGCAAATATCTTGATTTGGAATCCGGACGTCAAGCACTAACACTTTTTCATGACTTTATCGACTGCGATCTAATTTATATGATGATTTCGATGTTGTTACGACAATTCAGTCCGATAGAATTCGATTGAAATATCCTTTCTTCCAAGGACCATAACAGGAAAGACAACTGCTGACTTAGTTTTGTTTGACACTCATGTAGGTTGCATTTGCATACGTATCCTTCTTTTTCAGCTTAATACTTAACCCCTAACATTACTTAATGCTAAGGATTTACATATTTTATCCTAACCTGACTTTAATCCTTCTCACCAGTACTTCCGCACGTGGAGTGGTTCCTTGGTCATCTTCCGGATAAAATGTTCGAGTCCTTCTCTTCTAGGAATGGTTTCAGGGCTTAATTTATATTTCGTAACAGCTTACGAAACACACAAATCTTGCATAGAATAATAAAAATGTAAAATCTATTACTCTTGTTATTATTTACAAAGTTGAGTCAATTTCGACTACCCTCATGATTATTTTCAAATTTTTCAAAGGTGTTCAATTGCGACGGGTACACATATTTTTCATTCATTTCCTCCCCCTCTGCCCTCCTCGTGCCAACGCTTCAGTTTTAGGACATTTCTTAGAAAGTACTTATCAAGGCCTTTTATTTCACACTCTACATGACACCCTTTCGTAAAACATATTTAAGGGTCCCCTTGTTTGTGTGGGGAGACCCACCTTAAGAAGTTTGGAAAATTTTTTGTAGCCAAACTTGTAAGAAGCCAAATTACCACACATCAACCTACCAAGTTTGACACTTTTCATTATAATAATTTCGAAAAAAAACCTACCGGGACAGACGGATGGATGGAAGGTAAGATTGCGATTTCAATAGGGTTTTCTTAAAGTTATAAACGGTACAACGTTTCCCATGTGTGTTAGGTATCACGACCTAGCTTCTAATATATGAAATTATAATTTTGTTTATTGGCAACCCTATTGTAAAGTGGTAGTAATTGCAACGTTCTATGGCATGTGTGTTTCTTCTTTTCATGTCGAATGGCAAAAATCGATGTTGTTTTCTTTTTAGTTATCGTAAAGTATCTAGTATAGCTTTATTTCACGAATCTTAACCATCTTAGGTTGTGGGTCCAGGTACGCTTTGTAGTAGCTTGGGTCGTTAGACTTTTAATTATTTTTAATTCAAATATAAGAGTAATTACCAAAGCGAAATTAATGGCCTAATCTATATTTGGTTACGGGTCAGAACCTTCTGATCCCAAGTTCACAATTCCTTTTATACCTAAAATCAACTTACTGCTAATTCACAATATGGAAAATATGTTCTCATTACTTAATACTTAATTTGTGTGGTCTCGTGACACACAAATCACTTAACGCATTTATTCTCATTCATATGCACTTGTAATTCGATCCATTGACACAATCAATGGAACGCACTGTTACGGATAAAGTAGAAGGCCACCAACATTACCCCACCCCGAACACTATCAAAGCATTTGCGTGACTCGGTAAATTAAGCAAGTCTAAGCCGCGCTCTACTAGGGTTTGTTTGACACTCCTAATTGTTCTCACAACAGTACGTTAAGTATGAATACTAGTAGTTTTTAGTTTTAAAGAATGAGAAAAATGAATAAATACAACCCGTACTGGGAGATAGCCAGGTTGCGGCGAAAGTATATGCCACTTCGAGGCCGGAAGGAATGCCTAGAACCACTGGTCAACAACATTCACATCCTGAACGAGAAGGCTCACTGCTGTTTGAAGACCGGAAATGCACTGACCGACTTCAATATTCGATATCATGACAAAGGATTGCCTGCAGCAAAAGTCAAGTCAAGTCAACAATACGAACAACTCTGTCAGAGGAGAATACAAAATGAGACAATGCTTCTACGTGCCTACTAAAAAAAAACGGGTTAGGACACCACCTAGCCCGCTCAACAACCGTGCAGCATAATGGTGAAAATTAAGTGTAATTATGGGAACTCGACGCGAGATTTACAACGCTTCGCAAAAAATAACAAGCTCCCGTACGCGAGATTGTTCATGGAATTCCTATGTGTGAGGCTGTTATGTGAAAGACATTGAATTGGCACCTGTCAAAAATGTACTGCGAATCTATGATAAAAACAAACATCAGAGATAAAAATCTGAAAACAAACATCATCATCAAGACCGAAAACAATCAATTGCGCATGTAATCGTAAGATTCTCCGCGCTCTGATATCGCCTTCCGCCATGTATTTCTACATGATCATTTCATGGAAAATTAAGTAGTGAACCTAAGTTAATCGAATCGTTGCGGTCTTTCATAATACTAACCGAGAAAATTCACTTGCAACCTTCCGGGGAGGAAACACGATCCGCGGCAATGCCGACCTGAAAAAGACCCACACAACTCACGACACTTTAGTGACGACAAACGTTTTCGCTTCATTGACGCGGATGATGTTTAACATTTTTTATTTTTGTTTATTTAGATGATACATTTTTCACTTTTATTTACAAACTGATCTGACAGTACAAACTGTCAGACAAGATGTTCAGCCAATTCAGCCGTACTTGAAGTGATCGCCACCAGAGCGGAGTGGAAATCACGCTGCGTCTGAGTGAAACCACTCTTGGAGAATATGAAAAACCACTCCGAAGAGGTGGCTGACCCGAGATCAAGGAACTCGGTTGGAGCGCGGGACATTGGCCATTAAGAGGAGATGATAAAAGTGCGCGACGAATGACGCACCTCCTCTTTTTAACCGACTTCCTCAGGAAAGAAGGTTATCAGTTCATCACGTTTATTTTTTTTTGCTTTTTTTCGCATATTCACGCATAACTTTTGAACGGAGATAGATAGAAAACTCATGTTTTCGGCAAATGATACGTGTTTTTTTTCAGGTAGGTCACGTTTAAAGGATAAGAAATTCAAGTAACGATAAAGGACTTTTACCATTAAAACTTAAAAATTTCCGACTTTCACCCCGATTTTTCAGCATAACTGACCGACGGGTGTAAGGATTCTGATTGTAGGGTTTTCAAATGAAGAACAATATATTGATCTAAAATGCATCGGAACAGAATTGTAATCCTTCCAAGGAGTCTGTAGATATTAACAGTTAAATATGATGATTGATGTCGAGAAATTGAATTTTAATAATCTTTCGCACAAAAAGTGCCAATTAGTTGGCACTTGTCAAGGATTTGATGAAGATACTGAGTCCTTTTGTGACGGATGATAAAAATCATCAGTATCCTTCATTTTCTGCATAAACGGTACAATTTAGTATATAATTTCTACCGGAAGTAACCAATAAATTACTTCTAAATGTGGCATAAATACAATTCAACACTAGTTAGAGGGAGCATTTCAGGGTGATTTTATCTTCCGAATTCATCCTTTGCTTACAGATGAGCTTAGTAAGGGATGCTTCTTCCATCCTTAGATGTAAACGTTACAGATAGGATTTTTAAAATTCCCCGAACAAATAATAAGGACTGAGTGACTACAAATTATAGAGTTGATTCGTTACTTTCCAGTTAATATTATGTATGGGCATATAACATATGCCCAGAAATCAAAAATTAGTAATTTCCATACTAAAGGCCGGCGGAAATCGCAACCTGAAAGGAGATACTTTTCCTTCTAATGCATAGCAGAGTTTTCATTGAACTATAGGGTATAATTACCTTGAAACTTTCATGAAAATTAGGTGGCATAGTTAACTGAAAACGAAGGCGATGGGTATCGAACAAGTGATGCGGTTAAGAAGGATCTTTTTAAGTAAATTTCTTAGGAAATATATATATATATATATATATATATATATATATATATATATATATATATATATATATATATATATATATATATTTATATATTTATATGTGTGTGTATGTGTGTGTATGTGTGTGTATAACTGTACATATATATACATATGTATGTAATATTGAATAGTCTTTATTCATATAAACTGCTATAAAATAGATAAATTGATATTATGTAAGTATTCGCGGAGCGGCTGTAGTGACAACTGAGTGACGACCGATGGGTTGAACGGCTTACTGTACAACGGCTTGCACACGATGGATGACGGCTGAGACACGACCTTTCGACTGCTCCGTAGAACGGGTGAAACACGACCCCACTATCGACTGACACGACTCACTCGTAGAGCGGCTGACTAACGACGACTGCTCGCACACACACACAATAGCTACATACTTTACATTCGGCCATTCTGATTCAGTCATTGGCCTCCGATGACCAAGGATCCTCACTGTTGACTACGTATCACCATAGCTTCATGTTCGCAACTCGTAGCTGTTGTGTTCGGCCCTTCGACACTTGCAGGTTTTCGAACACCATAACGTCCGTTACGCTTTATTTTCGTGATCTCATATAGGCCTAAATACTCGCTTGCCAGTTTTCTACCCGTTACAAATTGAGTTCGGCGAATTGCCATCAAATCACCGACTTTATACCCATATTCTGCTTTTCGCTTCTTGTTGACGGCTTGTGCTTGATGAATTTCAGCCTTAGCGTTTTGCCGCAACTGTTGCCTCTCAACATCGAAATTATCAAACATTTCCACTTGAAGCGCCTGCATAATGTGATCCTCTATGACATTCTTCATATTGACTCCAAACATCAACTCAAATGGTGATCTTTTAGTCGATACGTTAATCGTGCTGTTCATTGCGTTCTGTACCTTTGGAACAAATTTATACCATTTAGTAGGCTCTTCCGATGAAAGCTTCGAAATAATGGACAAGATCGATCTATTCACACGCTTAATTTGACCGTTCCCTTGTGGAACACCTGTAGTGGTCCATACATGCTCGATGCCATTTTCACGCGTAAACTGCTCAAATGCCTGTGCCGTAATCACTAACAATTCGAGTCGGATTTCCAAAAATTGTGCTTCATTCCTCCAACTTCCTAAGGACTTCTTCGCAGTTTGTGGTTTTCGTTGTGTACAACCAAACGAATTTGGTAAATCCATCCACCATGGCGAAAATATAGTTATACTGCTTTACAGTGGCATCCATTGGGCTCAGATGGTCAATATGTATTGTGTGAAGCGGCGTATCTCCTTTTTCTATTGGAGTCAAAAATCCCTCTTTTTCCCCCAGCTTTTTGTTGTAAATGATACATTTCACGCAGTTATTAATAACATGTGCGACTTTGCCTTTCAGATGCGGTATACAATATTTCTGCTGAATCGAATGCATCGATTTTAGAACGGCAAAATGACTAGTATTATAAGCTTCTGTGATAATTTCTCTTTCCATTTGTCATGGCACCACTTGAAGATCCGCTCCGTCTACCGCTTTAAACAGAAGACCCCCTTTTAATTTAAAATTCTCGTACGGCCGGGTAGCTAGAATTTCAGTGATTGGTGTTATCATGGGATCATCTTGCTGTGCCTTTTTAACTTGTGCGGTCAATTCTGATGAGAGAAACATTATTTGTTGCGGATAGCGGCTTAAACAATCGACGTGCTTTAGGCGTTCTCCTTTACGGTGTTCGAGCTGGTAATCAAAACCCTGCAGGTAAATCACTCATTGTGCCACCTCTCGGGGGACGTCCTGTTTGTTAATGGTCTGTTTGAAAGCCGCGCAATCCGTTACAAGCTTAAATGGTATTCCTAATAAATATTGTCGAAACTTCTTTAACGCCAAGAAAATAGCTTTAGCTTCTTGGATATAGCTGTGTTGCTTCGCTTCCACCTCAGAGGTTTTCTTACTCCAAAAATAAACAGAATGTAACTGATTGTCAAACCATTGCTACAACGTCGCCGCAAATCCATCTTTCGATGCATCTGTGTGTAACTCGGTTTTCGCATTTGTTTCGTAAATCTTCAAGACTGCTTCTTCAACTAAAGCAGCTTTTAAGGACTGAAATGCTTGCATTTCTGCGTGGCCCTTTTTGAACACAGCGTTCTTTCGTAGCAAATTAGTAAGCGGTTTGGCAATCTGGGAATAGTTCCTTATAAATTTTCGAAAAAATCCCGTTAAGCCTAGAAAAGACTGAACGGCATTTATTGTTTTCGGAGCCGGGAATTTTCGAACAGCACTCGTCGTTTCTATGCCGGGCTTAATGCGACCGTTTTCGACAATGTGTCCTAAGAAATCTACCAATGTTTGTAGAAAACAACACTTCTTCCATTTGATTTTAAGTCCCGCTACAGCTATAACGTTTAAAACTTGCTTCATTTTCGCAATGCAAAGTTCAGCCGTCTCCGCATGTATAATTGTGTCGTCCATATATAAATCCAAGCTGTCCTCGTCAATAAGGTTCCAGAACACATAGTTCACAAATCGAATGAAAACTGCTGGAGAGTTACGGAATCCAAACGGCGCCTTGTTAAACTCGTACAATCCATTTTTCGTGATAAACGCTGTGTATTTTTTACTATCATCCTCAATGGGGAAGTGGAAAAAGCCATTTTCCAAATCCATTACGATGAAATATTTCGCTTTCTGCAGCTTCAGCAAAACTTCATCGACAATCGGCACGGGGAAACAGTCCTTCAAAACGTTTTTATTGATTTGACGATAGTCAACGCAAACTCGATTAGTCCCGTACTTTTTCTTGTCAATAACCATTCGGCTAGCGAAATTCGATGTGGATCGACG